>OX451740.1:1358895822-1359588589 GCA_948472305.1 Vicia faba
AACACGGACGAGTGTTTGAATAACTGACCCGGGTCGTGTTCAGGAAACTTGACACATACGAGTGTTTAGGAATGGACACGGACGAGTGTTTAGGGAACCGACTACCAGACAAGAACTGGGTTTAGAACGGCAAAGTGTATTGGTTTTGCTTGGCATTGAAAAGATGAAGGTCACTGACTGGGGATTTTGGGCATGATACCCTCTTGTAGGGATGTATCGTTGTCTTTGAATAATTCAGGTCTTTTGTGTAAGGTACCTGATCTAGCTTATGCTTTGTATGCATGTTTGAATTTCTTTTTCTGCAAAGATCCATTCTGATGGATCGGCTACGCGCTTTTGAGGATGTAATGTTATGCAGTGATAACTATATGCAGTGTGAAGAAATAAACTTCATGTGGATAAGAGAAGGCTTGTCGGGAACCATGCTCCTCACTGGGGATGCCAATACGTATCAATGATGGAAGTCTGCAGTACCAAAGATTGCTGGGGATACCGATAAAAATCTGCATTGGAGAGCCCATGACACCGAAGATTGTTGATGACTCTGCTGGAGATTGAGTTTCTGAATCCTGAATCGTACCATTGGGGAAGAGATAATCTGGCCAAACACCCATACATGTCCCAAGTTTACGCACACTGGATACCGAACACCATGTGGATCCCTTTGAATGCATGTCCCAAGTTTACGCACACTGGGGAATTATCTTTTGAATCACTTGGGGATAAGAGATGGGCATGGACACTTACAAGTGCCCCGATTTAGCTTTGCGAATGCCCCAGTTTAGCTCTGCGAATGCCCCGGTTTAGCTCCATTGGGGATGTCCTTGATTAACTCCACTGAGGATGCACTTGCGCGTGCCGGTTAAATGGAAACTCCAAACTTTCTGAATTCACTTGGGGAATCAAGTTTGAAATTGTCTGTAGAAAATGAAGGCAGCTTCATGCGCTGGCTAGGTCAGGGTGAACATTATGATGCTTTCAGCTTGATCGTAGTGGTCTCGTGCAACATAATTGGCTTGAGCAACTTTGCCAGTATGGATGAGGAATTCCTCTGTCTGGAGGATCTCCGGGAAGATCTATGTTGAATAGAAGACCAGAATATTCATGCCACAAAACAATATGAGGTGGCCTGCCCCAATGTCTTGAGCTACGAAATAAAATGCTCTTGATTACAGCTTTCTTAGAGAGATTTGTCGAATCTCGACGTAACTGCCCCAGGTTGAATGAATTCTGAATAGATCTCTCGACGTGATAGCCTCTGATTGATCGAGCTTGAAGAGATTTATCAACGTGATAGCCTCAGATTGATCGAGCTTGAAGAGATTTATCGACGTGATAGCCTCAGATTGATCGAGCTTGAAGAGATTTATCGACGTGATAGCCTCTGATTGACAGCTTTGAGGGAATGCCCCAGATTTGGCTAAACTTGGAGAGATCGACTCTTGACTTGATTGCCTCAGATTGGCAGGCTCTGCTAACTTCATCCCTCAATGGTACTCAGACTGTGAAGCACTTGACAGAATCATTGGTTAACATGTTGTTGGATAAGTCATTTCTCTTGTGGCAGATGACTCTTGCTTCAACAGGGTATTCAAGCCTCTCTTCTCTGACAAGATTGAGCTCTTTACCGATTGTTTATTGTGTAAACTTACTTGATGTCGATCAGTTGTTTTGTATGCAGAAGAATGTTTATTATGAGAATGATAATTCTAATGAAACACATAAGTAAGTCTTGAAGTTTGAAAACTTTGAATGAAATGACGTCACCACTCTGTTGTGAACGAGTCACTAGCTAGAGAGAAACATTTGCAAATTCTTTTTTCATGAAAGATAATGCAAGCATATGATGCCAACATAGATATTCAAACATACCTCTTAGGAGTCAGTTAAACGCTATCTCGTTGTAGCACGCTTTCGAATTGACCCATGCTTCAGTTAGGACTTTTATGGGTTGTAACGTGGCCTGGTTCACGGTTTTTTAGAAAAAGGATTTTAGGCTCAAAATTATTCGGTGCCCACCCATTCTCCATGATGTTCTCCGTTCCTACGTTCAGTTGACCTGACACAAGCGTTCATCTCTCGGGAAGAGTTTATGATGATTGAGGAACCACAGTGGTTTCTTGGACACGACAGTCACTTCACCTTTTGCTTTTGGTGTCCGATCACATGACTTTGTTCTTTGATGAGGATTTTCATTCAATCCTTTTCTCGCCTTTTAGGCTTTTCAATTTCTTTCTTGCTTTCCCTAATTTTTGCCTGGATAAATTCTTTTGAATTTCGATTTGGAAATCCAGCGGGATGCCCTGATTTTTGCCTAAGTGACTTGTTTTCAAGTTTCAATTTAGCGGGGATTTTTGTTTCTTTCTTATTCGTATTTTTCATTTTGAACAAGTCGTTGATCTTTGCGTTGTTTTTGATTTGTCGGAAGTGATCGTGACTGCCTGAGTCTCTAGTAGATGATGGATAGCCATTATTGTATCGTCATTTGTTAACCTTTTGACGTGCGAGGGATACTTATTGGGGTATCGTTATTTGATGCACGTTGCTGATAGACGAAGGTTAACCATTGTGGTTTTGACTTTTCTCAACCTTTTGATGGATAACCATTGTTGTATCCTTGGACGCACGCCCTTGATGAGTTCTGAATGCTTGATCAGATTAGCTGAACACTACCCGCCCCAGGGTTAAAATGAGGTTTTTTCTTAACAGAAAGAAAACTCCTACTTCGAAGGCTCAGAGGGGTTAACGAGGGTTTATCTCCCTTATATCTCCGGTGTTTAGGGATTTGAAACAAGGCATGTACATCGTCAGCAGGGTTTTACTCAAAAGCGTACCAATCAGAGATTTTGCGTTTTAGATTGTCATCATCCTCCTTTAAATCTTTACCTAAGAATAAGACTAGGAAATCTGGCATCAATATGCAAGTGAAACATTTAAAGAGTGATAACAAATGGATGAGTAAAAATGAAAGGAACACTTCAAGACAAGCATACTTATTGCATTAAGATTTTCATTCAAAAATAGACAAGTTTCTATATACAAGCAATGTTTAAACAAACAAGCAAGAATGCAAATGAAAATGTGGTAAAGAAGCCAATGATTGCCATTGTTGAGGAGACTTGACTCCGTATGGACTTGCTGATTCTGATGACTTTCTGTAGTCTTGATGCTCGAGCGTGCGAGAGAATTCCCTTTCAGATCTGATGTGAACACAGTAGTCTCTGGATTGAGCTTGTCTTAGACATTGTCTTTGGATGACATACCATCTTCAATCAATTGGCCAGGTACCCAGTATAATATGCATCACCAAGCACATCATGTCTTAAAGAATAGACATCATTATCAGAGTTTCCATGACCTGGCTTATCTGAGTCTTTAATCCATTATCTTCCTGTTTGAAGAAGTTTCTGACTATGAGCCAAAGCTTGCATGTACCACTCGGAGTTATTCCATAACTGATCTCTGAGCATGTGCAGTGAGAAATCAAGTTGAATCTTTGAAGATAACCCCAGGTCTGAATAAGAATCCCCAATCTTCGGGTACCTGCTATGAATGCATGAATATGCATGGGGTGCATGAATGAATGTCATGTCATGTTCTGCCGTTTCCAAGGAATTTGCGCGCTTTGATTTTGATTTTGCGCAAGTAAGGGATGGAAGAGTTTAGCACAAGACTTGCAAATATGATTCCTTGGAAATAATAGAACATGTATGTTAAGCATGCGGCTAGCCATGTTATGTATGCAAAGCCATGAGATCAAAGAGGGTCAAGGTTCCATCATTTCTGAATATGATTGTTGCACCATTCTGAAACATATGGGTATCATCAGATCAAAGGTCCGACGTAACTTCTGCATATATAAGAACCGAGTACCATGTGGATCTCACATTGTACGGGGTCAAGGCTTCTGGAACATCGGATACTGTTGAGAATTTCTGAACATGCGGGGAATACCAAGATTGAAGGCATGAATAAACCTCTTGGTAAATAAGTCAGAAACTCAAAATAAATCTGAGAACCATACGGTCACCAACAGGATATAGCATCTGCATAAAGTCATAACAGAAATCCAGAACATAGCCATTAGAACCAATAGTCACTGTCTGAGCATAGTCACCATCTGAGCATGAGTAACCATCTGAACATAGTCACCACCTGTACCTGTAATAAGAATTCCCTCCCCGCTCACGGGTGAAAACTAGGTCAGGGTAAGGCAATGGTAACTCATAATCGAGGGTACTCCTGAAAAACTATCGTCGTATCACCTAAGTGTAAATGATAGCCCCTCATTTGTACCTCATCTGAGCGTGGACAAAATGGAGGCGATAGTGAGACCTGAGTCAACTAGCCGTTCATGTTCCACTCTATTCATAGGGTTCCTATGGTATACAACTCTAGCCTGGGTATTAGGCCTTTTACCTCAATAGTAGCACCCACCCAATAAGAAGCAGATCCAGTACAATAGTAGTATATGGAAGACAGTAAAATGCAATGCATACGTATGCTCAAGTATATACAAAATGAATGAATAAACTGAAAGCACAAAGATAAACACCCAAATGAAAGAAAGCAAGAGCTAGGAGCGACTCCGGGATGGACCAGCATTTGGTCGACCTGTCCCCAGTGAAGTCGCCAGCTGAAATAACCGGCTGAAAATCATCAAAACAATAAAGTGGCCATCGAACGTCTTTTATCCCACATGTAGGGAAAGGTAAACATCGACAAAACCTGAGAAGGGAGAAGTCACGGTCTTGCGACCGAGAGATCGGGTAAGGGAGACTGTTACGCGAGGGGAAGGTATTAGCACCCCACACGCCCGTAGTACTCTACAGTGTCCACTCTTGTTATCTATCTTATGGGTGTGTTTCGTCTATGCTTACTGTTTACTATACTACTGAAAGGAATGCATGCAAAAGAAAGGAGAAAAAGAATGTAGGGAAAATAAAATTGTGCTCGCCTGGGCCCTACCCCAATGCCTACGTATCCTTTTTGAGGAATCAAAGCTACCGTAGTTCGGCTCACATGTTTTTGTTTGTTTTGTGTTTTTTATGGACAATGTTAATTCCGCCTTCTGCCGCAGCTCGACCTTTGGAGACTTATGCGTTGGCACAGAAGTAAATTAATCATGTCCTTACCTGAAAAGGGTTTAGAGAAAAGGTGCTCGAGCGCACAAAATGATTTGAATTTGTTTTGTATTTATTACCTTGAAAAGGGGTTTAGGTATGATTAGCATGTTTTTGATTTGCTAAGAAGAGAAGTTTTTGTTTTGAATGCAAGGATGCAAAGAGGGGAAGAAAAGAGTCTAAGGGGGACTAGCCTATTTCTAACCTAAATGTTATCATACAATGGTAGCCCTATGTCAAGGATGAAAGGGGAAGTTTCTACCTACTGTTAGCATGCATGGTTTACAACCTAAGGTCTAACTTGCGTCCGAACAGAGCAAGCGTATCCTAAGGGAACATGGTATGTACAGGGATAAAGTAAGCAAGCCAGCAAAGAGGAAGCACACCTAAAGAGATCCTACCTAGGTTAGCATGTCAAAGAAAGTCTAACAGAACTATCCTATGGGAAACATGCAATGAGAGCGAAGTCGTGATCTCAATTTCTAAATTGAGTGACTCATCGATCAGCAAGAAAGAAAGGAAAGCAATAAAATCCTATAGGGAGCATGCACTGAGAGCGAAGTCGTGATCTCAATTGCTAAATTGAGTGACTCATCGATCAACAATTAAAGAAGAAAATAAATAAACATCCTATAGGGAACATGCAATGAGAGCGAAGTCGTTATCTCAATTTCTAAATTGAGTGACTCATCGATCAACAGCAAACACAACACATGTATTAGACAAAAAAAAACAGAGGGCCTCCTGACATATATCAGCAACAGAGGTCTCATCATGCAATCAGAAAACTATGCAAAATGAAAATGGAAGAAAGGAGACAGTGCAATACCAAACGGATAACTATCTGTAGCAACAGAGCAAGATTAAAAGAAACCCAGAGAACTTCAAGCAAGCTGGCATCAATAGATAAATCAAGTCAGAAATTACGCCATAAGGATGTAGGTGATGAGATTATCAGATATGAACAGATCCCATGGGCAATGTATAACATCCACAATCAAATGTATATATCCTGCATGGAATATCAAACATGCCAAATACAATAGTAGTGCCAGTATAATAAGTTTTGTTCCACAAATAAAGTGAAACACAGTAGCCTCAGGCCAAAAGTGGAAACTTTTTCTCAAAGTACCTCGCACATTTAACAACCAAGTTAGTATTCCACAAGGTGAATGAAGACTCATATAAGGGATGGATGCAACATGATGAAGTGAGAACAACATGATAACAATTATCAAACATTAGACATGATAGACAAGAGGAAACAGGCATATGCACAATTTGGCCAAAAAGAATCAGAAGGATGTTGCTCTTTTCTATCACCATATTAAATTGACAATTGAATATCAATCAAGGATCATGGGAGCTTGGAAATAATACAATTAAATATCATGGAGGTCAGGGGCAAACACATTTCAACCATATACAATTAATTCAATCACAACTTCACAAACACAAAAGAAGATGAAACCTACATAATGCATCAAGAAGATTCAAACCTTTAAACAAAGGGGGACTAGGTGAAAGGACTTGAGTTATCATGGATAATCAGAATCAAGATGATTATTAGGTGCCCAATTATAGGCCTTACTCAAGTTCATTGGCCATCAAACAAATTGCAATAAGATATGCAACATTAATTGGGTACCTTCACTTCAAAATTACATCAAAAATAGAAACAAGGATCCATAATTCAAACCAAAAATATATTAACATCTTTAAAGTGTGTAAAAGTCAGAAAGCCAATCTTATGTTCATGAATGATTGAGGAGGAGATCAAATGAGGCCCAAAGTTCCAAACTAGTTGGCAAAACTACCCAAACTAGACAAGTTTTCAAAATAATTCATGGAAAAATATCAAACCAAGTTAAATAATTAAAAAAAATGGTTTTCAGATCCTCAAAACATTCACGAACCCTAATCAAGACTTAAACTCTATTGAAAATCCAGGGCATAGTGGTTTTGAAAATGAAACTTGCACCATAAGCAACAAAACCCTAATTTTTGACTTTTAATCTTAAGTATTAATTAAGTAAGATCAAAATTCAAACAATTTAAACCAAGATCAATATAAATCACCAAGAAACCCTAAATGTCAGAAAATATATTTTTTCACATTTTTTGAATTGAAGAAAAGTCAAAAATTAAATTAAATTCAAACAAATAGACAATTAAACAAATAATCACATCTCAAAATAGAACTTTAATCAAAAAGTCAGAAAAATGTCCAACCAAAATTATATTCAAATATTAGAACTAAAAACACACATCCCTGATTTTTTATTGAATTTTTGAATTAGTGGAAATATTAAAATAAAAATTAAACAAAACAATTAGCAATTAAACTATTATTTAAGGGCAAAAATGTAAACCCTAGCCAAAAATCACAAAAAGGTCAAAATAAAAATATCTTCAGATTCTATGATTAAAAACAAGCTTGCATGATTTTTTTTAGAATTTTTGAATCAAAGGAAGTATTAAAATAAAAATTATAAAGCAAAAATTCAAAATAAACCTCTCAAATTAAAATTCTAATAAAAAATAAAAAATATGCTAAACCAATTTCAGAATCAATTTCTACATTATTTTGTGAGTTCAAAACATTTTTATGGAATTTTTTAGATCAAAGGAACCATTAAAACAAAAATAATCCTTGAACAATCAATTAATTAAACCTATGAATTTTTTAAACCAATCAAATCATTTTAAAAAAATTCAAAATAAAAATATGACAAATACTAGAAATTATTACTGGCCTATGGTAAATTTTTTATGATTTTTAAAAATATTTTGATCACAAAAATAAAATCAGAAAATCAAATATAATCAAAAATATGAAAAATGCATTAAAACTCAAATGGACTAATCAGATTCGTCCACATCATCATCTTCAACCTCCGGATCCATTCAAACACGCGCGTTTTTCAGTGTTAGGGCTCATGTTTAGGTCCACCGTACATACTCATTTCTCCATCAAAATCAATGATTCCAATCACAAATCAAAGTTCAAACTGCCAACTACATCATGCTTTTTACAAATTCAAAATGATTGACCATGGAAGTAGAAATCAGAGCAAGAAAATTGACAAAACTCATTAAACCTTGAAAAACCAGAAGTTCATCAAATCACATATACTTCAGAATCGAACAAATTTATACATCAGATGTAAGATCTGGCCAGCTATGAACATGATAACAAGCTTTATATCCCATGAATCAAGCAAAATTGTGGAGAATCAAGATCTGAAAATTACCTCTCAAGTTGAGAAATAAACTCAACTATGGCCTCTGAAACAAAGCGAAAAATCTTGTCCCTTGCTTCTAATGCTCTAATGAAGTGAAAATGATCATAAATCGAGCTCTGGAATGAAGAATAGAGAAGCTTCTAAGTAAAAAGTTTTTGAGAGAGAGAGATTGCAGATTCTGATTTCTTGAGAGAAATGAAGGTCCCCCTCGAAAGGGAATGAAATATGGCTTATATATGGAGTGATTGCTGAGGGAAGAAGAGTCTTTGAAAAGCTCAAGGCCGTTGGAAGCAGAATTTGCAAAAACAGAAAGAAAAAAAAAGTGTGCAAATGGTGATGCGTTTTGTTTCTACTTATGCCTAACTTAAAGGTCATTTTGGTGATGTCATGTTGAGTGGCATTGTGAGCATAACATGTGCATTTGGTGAGCTGGCTACGTTAACAACAAACAAAACTGAAGTTGTGCAAAATTCTGCAGCATAGGCATCTCTTTTCCAAAAATCTGGCTAGCTGACTTTATGCTTAGGCCATTTGAAATTCCCTCGTGCGTTTTGGATGCTTGAGGGGCCTTTCAAAAGATCTCAAAATGTAGAACAAACTAGGGCTTTGAACCTTCCGAATTGATGCAAACTTGATGGAGAAATAGTGTTGCAACCTTGAGGTAAAAATGTAAATTGGCTTGCCTGGCCCGCGCGCGTGCATGGGCATGCATGGTGTGCATGAGGCCAGTTTTGAAATGCCAACTTTGAAACATCACAACTCACTCAATTCTTGGCCAAACTGAATGATTCAAAGCTTAAAGGGAATCTCTCATGGGAGGCTTCAAAATGCTCTTTTTAATTTTTCCAAATAAAGCTTGAATTAACAGAAATTGATTTCACAAAATGGAATGCCAAGTGTTTGATGAAATTACGCGCATGGCTTTCCCAAGAGAAGTCATTTTGGCACTTAGCATTTTTTCAAATTTTAAGTTACTTCTTGAACAATTTATACTCAAATTCACCATTCCTCATGATTCAAAGATGAATTTGGGTATGGAATATGAAAGGAGGATGCTTGGATTGATGGTTGACCAAAAATCCACTTGGTTAACTCCTGATTTTACTGACTTTGGTCAAAATGACCAATTTGCCCCTTTTGATCAATTGAACCATTTCCAATCCAAATTGAACCTCAATCTTTCAACCCTAAATGCTTAACAACATGTGGTGAACCATGGAAACAAGTTTGGGTAAAAAAGTCAGAGAAATCCTGATTAAAACCAAAACCCTAGTTTTGTGCCATGTGCTAGGAGATAGCTGATCAATCTTCAAAACCCTAATTCCACTGGGCATCATGAGAGGCTCTTTGATCAAATTTGATTCTAAGATGATAGGATAATGATGCTTCATGAATTGGGTCATCTAGACCCCAATTGCTTCAACTTGGACCAAACCCTAAATTTGGTTAACATCTTAGGAGACTGATGAACCATGTTCAAAACTTCAAATCTTCTGGGCATCCTGGCCAAATTCTTGGACAAAGACCTTCCAAATACCAATGATATATTGTAGCTTCCAAATCAATACTTGTACATGCATCAAAAACCTTGATCAAACAAAACCCTAATTTGACTGGTGAATCAAAGGAGTGATTCCTTATTATAATCAAACACAAACTTCAATCTTCTGATGATCCAAGGGGATGGATAAGATATCTTGAGATAAGCAACTAACTTTTGAGCTTGAAAGATCCAAAGGTATAGATGATAAGGTTCTTCTTGAGCAACTTGCTAAAGCAAATAACTTTCAATGCTTGAGGAAGACTTGATAACCAAAGTACTTTGATCCCATCACAATGTATGAATGCAATGCAATATGGTGTTAATGATGAAACATAAGCCTAAATCAAGAGGGTAAATTTTGGGGTACAACAGTGGTGAAGATAGATTTGTTGTTGCTTTATATTGTTGACTTGTTGTGACAGGTATTATCTAAAGGCTGTGAATTAGTCGTTATGTCGTGTTAAGGCTTGGTTGTAATAGTTGTTGTGTATAAGTTGAGAAATGGTGATTTTATATGATCAGATCTAATATATTATTTATCATACGACTTATTATATTGTCTGATATATCACCCCTTACTGTTTGAATATTGCCCTCTGTTGGTAACGTGCGGGTATTAAAGAATGAAGGTTTGCTTAGCCTTATTAGTTCAAAGTCGGTTGGTCGCTCTGATACGTAGCACTCGGGGGGAAATGAACAAATAGTTTTTTACTTGTTGAAATTGTTTTAGTTGTGGAATCCTAAGTTTAATTATATGAAATAATATATTGCCTCTCAAGTTTTTTTAGTTGAATGAAATATATGATGCTACTTGATGTTGTAATTATGATTCTGCTGCGTTACTAATAAAAGAAGTGGTTTTGTTTTAAAAGCTGATGCAAGTTGTTATATGATCCTCTGAAACTAAAGTGTTATGTATTTGTTTATGTGTTGCAACATGTTGAATTGTGATATCCCAAATGTGTTGGAAATTTTTAAATACTCTGATTTTTCGTTATAACTACCGGGTAGAATTTGGGGTGTTACAGGGAAGACAGACTCAGCTAGGGAATTTTGTTGTTTGTTGGGGAAATAAATCCTGCTGAAGAGGATATTTGACGAACTGCTGACAAGGTGAATTCTTTAGGAAGAAATTCCCAAGGCTTCTTTTTTTAAGAATAACTCAGCTGGGGAGAGGGTTGTCAAGAGATTGAGACTCTGGCTGGGGACCACCTTATGAAAGGGACTTTGTGGGGATAATGCTAATGAGATGACTCTGTAGGGGTACCTCAGCTGCATTAAAGAGATGGTCGTTGCTACTTGGCAGGACACATTTGGTAAACAGTTTAAATATGTTCATATGCATATGTTCGTTCAATTTTGGTCATTGGACATCTTTGCATTCAAAATAAAAAAAAACAGAATGTTTGCACTTCAAAGTATATTTATATTGATGTTTTTCCCATGAATAGGCATTTTTGTACAAAGAGACGGAGATCCTAGTAAGAGGAGATCGTTGAAAGGAAAACAAAATTGAAAACAAAGATAATAGCCATGTGGAAATGATCTCATTGTGTTCCAACTCTACTATTGCCCCAATGTCTTCGAACGTCCCTTGTCATTGACAAAAGTTGATTGGATTGATCCTGGACCATTTGAACTCGGACCTTGGTAATAAAGTCGACTGTGGTGATTCCACGAGACATAGTCATACGCTTTCAATCCTTAGTTTTTTCCTGGATCGCCCTTTTGGGTTTTCAGCCCACCAGGATACCCATTTTTGCCCAAATCGCCCTTTCGGGTTTTTGACTTGTCGGGTGTACAATCTTTTGCATATATCCCTAATTTTTGCCCAAACTTTTGGTTTGTCGGGATGCCCTTATCTTTCCTAGGTGTGTCAACCTAGCGGGTCTCTTATGCGTAGTATTTTTTAACTATGTTCGCATTTACGGGATGTGGGAAATCTTCACCGTCTATAGTGGTTAGCATCTTGGCACCGCCAGAGAAAACTTTTTTGAGAACAAATGGCCCTTCGTAAGTGGGAGTCCACTTGCCCCTGGCATTGCCTTGTGGAAGAATGATGCGCTTTATTACCAAGTCACCAGCTTGATAGACACGAGGCCTGATCTTTTTGTTGAAAGCCTTGATCATGCGTTTTTGGTATATCTGACCATGACAAATAGCAGCCAGTCGCTTTTCATCAATTAAGTTCAACTGATCCAATATTGTCTGAATCCATTCGTATTCGCCTAAGCCTGCTTCAATCATAATCCTTAGGGAGGGGATCTGAACTTCCACTGGCAGGACAGCCTTCATGCCATAGACCAAAAAAAGGGAGTTGCTCCAGTTGATGTCTGGGCTGAAGTATGGTAGCCATAAAGAGAAAACAATAAAATCTCATGCCAGTCTTTGTAGGTTACTACCATCTTTTGCACAATCTTCTTAATGTTCTTATTGGATGCTTCCACTGCGCCATTCATCTTAGGTCTATAAGGAGAAGAATTGTGATGCTTGACTTTGAACTAAGTGCAAAGTTTGGTAATCATGGCATTGTTGAGATTGGTCCCATTGTCAGTGATGATCCTTTCGGGGATACCATAGCGGTAAATGAGATTATGTTTGATGAATCTGGCTACCACGTTCTTTATGACTAAGGCAAAGGAGGCGGCTTCGACCCATTTGGTGAAATAATCGATAGCGACCAGAATGAAGCGGTGTCCATTAGAAGCAGTAGGTTTAATCTCTCCAATCATTTCAATGCCCCACATTGCGAACATTCACGGAGCGGTCATGACGTTCAGAGGAATAGGAGGCACATGGACCTTGTCAGCATATACTTGGCATTTGTGGCAAGTCCTTGAGTGGTGATGGTAATCAGCCTTCATTGTTAACCAATAGTAACCAGCTCTCAAGATTTTCTTGGCCATAGTATGTCCGCTAGAGTGACTCCCAAAGAGACCATCATGCATGTCTTCCATAATTTCCTCTGCCTCCTTCTTGTCCACACATCGGAGTAAATTAGAATCATGGTTGCATTTGTACAGGATTCCATTACTTAGAAAGAATTTGGCTGAGAATCTTCGTAAGAACTTTCTTTTATTGATGGAAACTTCTTCAGGATACTCTTGTGCTTCAAGGTATCTCTTCACCTCATGGTACCATGGATTTTCTGTGTCAGTGTCAAGCTCATAGCAGTGCGCAGGTTCATCAAATCTCTCAATTGTAATCATAGGAGCTTCGTTGTCTCATTTGACCTTGAACATAGAAGACATTGTGGCCAAAGCATCGGCTAACTGATTTTTTTTCCCTAGGGAAGTGTTCAAATGTGATCTCTTAGAAGTAAGCAATTAGAGATAGCACAAGCTCCTTGTAAGGAATGAGATTAGGGTGCTTAGTATCCCAATCTCCATTCACTTGGCTAATCACCAGAGAAGAATCCCCGAATACATTCAGATGCTTGATCCTTAAATCAATGGAAGCCTTCAGACCCAAAATGCATGCTTCGTACTCAGCCATGTTGTTCGTACAATCGAAGCATAATATGGCCGTGAAAGGAGTGTGGCAACCTTCAGGGGAGATTATCACAGCACCAATTATGTTTCTGAGTGCGTTGGAATCCCCATAGAACACCATAGTCCATCGGGATTCTTGTTCAGGTCCGTCAAACAATCCAGGTTTTGCACAGTCGGTTACTAGCATGATATTCTCATCCGGGAAATCAAAGTTCATAGACTGATAATCATTAACAGCTTGATGGACCAAATGATCTTCCAATACGCTTCCTTTGATGGCCTTTTGCATCGTGTATTGAATATCGTACTCAGTCAAAATCATCTGCCATCTAGCTATCCGTCCGGAAAGAGCGGGTTTTTCAAAGATGTACTTGATAGGGTCCATCTTAGAAATCAATAGAGTGGTATGAGTCAACATATATTGTCTTAGTCGGCGAGAAGCCCATGCCAGAGCACAGCAAGTTTTCTCGAGCAGTGAATATCTAGTTTCACAGCAGTGAATATCTCTTCAGCCAGACTCGTCATGTTGGCCCAACACGCACCCCATAGAATTTTCTAGCATTGTCAAGTACATGATCAAGGGTCTTCCCTTGACTGGAGGCATAAGGATAGGAGGTTCTTGCAGATATTCCTTTATTTTTTCGAAGGCATCTTAGCATTCATCATTCCATCTGACTACTTGATCTTTCTTCAAGAGTTTGAAGATTGGCTCACAAGTAGAAGTTAAGTGAGATATGAAGCGGGCGATGTAACTAAGACGACCCAAGAATCCTCTAACCTCCTTTTCATAATGAGGGATTGGCGTTTCTTGAATGGATTTTACCTTTGCAGGATCAACTTCGATGCCTTTACCACTGACAATAAAATCTAGAAGCTTCCCAGATCTTACCCCGAATGTGCACTTATTAGGGTTCAACCTCAACTTGTACATTTTCAGCCTCTCAAATAGTTTGTATAGGTGATTGAGATGCTCCTCTTTAGTTTGTGACCTTGCAATCATATCATCCATGTATACCTCTATTTCATTATGTATCATATCATGAAACAAGGCTACCATAGCCCTTTGATATGTTGCCCCTGCATTCTTTAACCCGAATGGCATGACCTTGTAACAAAAGGTTCCCCATTGCGTAACGAAAGTGGTTTTCTCCATGTCTTTGGGAGCCATCTTAATTTGATTATAGTCGGAGAAGCCATCCATAAAAGAGAAGACTTTATGTTGAGCGGTGTTATCGACCAAGACATCAATATGAGGTAGAGGGAAGTCATCCTTGGGGCTTTCCCTATTCAGATCCCTGTAATCTACGCACATACGAACTTTTCCGTCTTTCTTTGACACTAGAACCACGTTCGCAACCCGTTAGGGATAAGATGTCACAACTAGGAATCTTGCATCAAATTGTTTCATCACTTCAGCTTTTATCTTTTCAGACATGTCAGGCCTCATGCAACGAACTTTTTGTTTGACAGGAGGAAAATCTTCCTTTGTTGGCAGACGATGGACTACAATGTCGGTATCCAACCCTGGCATATCTTCATACGACCAAGCAAACACTTCCATGGCATAATCATGCAACATCTGAACCAATCTGCTTTTGATACTGCTTCCTAGGTTAGCGCCGATCTTGACCTCTTTCTTGTCTGTCTCGGTACCTAGGTTGATGACCTCAATTGGCTCTTCATGCAGTTGAATAGCTTTTTCCTCTTGCATTAGAAGTATGGCTAGTCCTCCCGGTATTTCGCAATCTTCCTCGCCTTCGTCTTCGGCTTGGTTAATTGGATGTTCAAAATCATAGGCGGCAATAGTAGAGTCAATGTCAATAAGATCCGGAGTGGACGAGAACCTATAAGAGTGTGTGTGTGTGTGTGTATGTGTGTGTGTGTGTGTGTATGTGTGTGTGTGTGTGTGTATGTGTGTATGTGTGTGTGTGTGTGTGATCATGTAAGATACATGGCTATTTTGAAAAACGCATTGAAGAAAAAGAATGATAATAAGCACAAAAGTTTAAATGCAAAAAGTCGGATGGTTTGTATTGAATGATCATATGATAAAATGAACATGAATAAAACCCTTAACAAATGGACCAAAATGCCCCGGGCCAGGCATATGGCTTAAAAGTCATTGTTTAATATTATAGATAAAAGGTTCTTGAATTGATAGAAAGCAATAAAAAAGTAATTACTCCTCAATGAAGGAGATGGGAACGAAGTCCTTTGCGTGCCAATTGCTGAGCTCTATTGTAGTAGGGTATACCCATTCTTCAAATGCACATTCATCATCAGAATCCTCCACGGCGTTTACTTCATGATTTCCAATATGGAGAGGATACTTTCCCGCATGAGTGCGCCTTACTGCCTTCTGAGCCTTGATAGTGAAACCCAAACCACATTTGTCTGCTTTGAATGAGATCTCGGGGAGTTGCCCCCAGGTAGCCCAGTTTCCATCTTCGACTGTGGTATGAGCATTTTTAAATGAAACCATCCTTGGCATAACCTTATCAGCTTTGGGAATGTCGTGTTAGAACATAGTTTGATTCTACAACCCTCGTAAGAGTTTTGATGATAACAAACATAAAGAACAAATATGCACTCTAAAATTACGTTCTATTTTGTACAGAAGTTCTGACGGAAGTGGATCAGAAGTTATGCTACAAGGTTATTCCTGCTGTGAATGTAGACTGATATCAGAATGTTCTGATGAATGAAGATCAAAATTTGCGCTAAAGAAAAAGACATTTTAACTCTGAACAAGAGTCTAACGCTGCAAACAGGACCTCATGATTATGACCTTCCAAGTTTTGAAGAAAAGCAGCAAATAGATTCCTTATGTTCTGAAGCGTTACTATTCCATCAAAGTTGTATCAATTGCAACGGCTACAAACAGACAAGGATTTTCATATTAAGGAAAGTGCGTTAACTTCCAATTATCAAGTTTCCATTTGCACAAGATTGTTGCGCCTATTTAAACAAGCAACAAGGTTAAATGGTTCACGATTTACATCACTGCTTTTCTACAATCTCTCAACGCTGCAACTCAATATTCAAATTATTCTCTAAATTGTGTAATATATCACAAGTTTGTGATACCACTTTTGTAACGAAAAACATCTTGTACACAGATTAATTCTTACTTTTGTTAGTGAAATTCCTTGAGATAAATCGGGTTGTGGTTGTACTCAAGAAGACTTTGGCAGTTGTCAAAGTAGATTTGTAATCAGTTTGATTAGTGAATTAAGACCTCGTTGAAGAGAGGCGAAATCACCTTGGCGGGTGGACTGGAGTAGTTTGAGATCAAATGAACCAGGATAAAAATCATCATGTCATTTGCATTTGATTTTAAGATTCCAATTCAACCCCCCACCCCCCCTTCTTGTGTTTTTCAATTCTTCAATTGGCATCAGAGCACCTGGTTCTGAGTTCAAGCACTTAACTGTATCAGTACAAGATCCAAGCTTAGGAAAACACTATGGTGGGACCAAGTTAGAACATCAGCAATGACTACCATGATGATAAAGATAGAATCAGCGGCAAACCTCCAGTCTTTAATAGAGAGAACTTTGACTATTGGAAAGACAGAATTGAAAGCTTCTTTCTGGCTCATGATGTTGATTTATGGGATATGGTAATTGATGGATACATGCATCTTGTGGATGAAAGTGGTCAGAAGATTGATAGAAAAAGAATGTCTGATCATCAAAAGCGTGACTTCAGAAATCATCACAACGCCAGAACAATTCTCCTGAGTGCCATCTCATATTCAGAGTATGAGAAGATCATAAACAGAGAGACAGCTAAAAACATGTTTGATTCTATGAGAATGACGCATGAAGGCAACATGCAAGTTAAAGAAACCAAAGCCCTTGCGCTCATTCAGAAATACGAAGCCTTCAAGATGGAAGAAAGTGAATCCATTGAAGCAATGTTCTCAAGATTCCAGATTCTAGTTGTTGGGCTGAGAGTTCTTGACAAAGGGTATTCAATTGCTGATCATGTAAAGAAGATCATCAGAAGTTTACCGAGGCAATAGAGGCCCATGGTCACTACTCTCAAGCTGGCAAAATATCTCAACAAGATGTCTCTGGAGGAACTTATCAGCTCACTCAAAAGTCATGAGATATAGTTAGAAGATGACAAGCCTCAAAAGCAAGGTAAGACTTTAGCGCTAAAATCTAACAAAAAATATGATTATAAAGTTTTGCAGGCTATGGAAGAAACCTCTGATGGATCCTCATCAGAAGAAGACGAATTGTCTCTTCTTCCAGAAGAGTCAATCGGTTATAGAAGCAGAGGCAAAGAAAATTGAGAAACCCCGGAAGAACAGGGAATCAGAAGGAATCATCCTCTGGATACAGAAAGTCTGAATCCTCCTCTGGACACAAAAAATATGAATCTTCTTCTTGTCACAGAAAGTCAAGTAACAGGGAAATCGTCTACTATGAGTGCAATGAGCAAGGGCACTACAAAAGCGATTGTCCAATGCTTCAGAAGGAGAAACCCAAAAAGAAGTTCTTCAAGGAGAAGAAGAAAAGTCTCACGGAAACATGGGATAACTCAGATACTTCTGACGCAGACACAGAGTCAGAAGATGAAAGAGACAACATTGCTCTTATGGCCAACGTGACAGAAGATAGTGAATCATCTAGGTCAGGATCAAAATCAGACACAAAAGAGTTATTTCCTAACTTTACTGTTAACTTTACTAAAGCTGAATTAGGAGAAATTCTGAGTGAAATTCTGGAAAGATATCAGCAGCTTCGAGTCAAATTCTGACTCTGAAGAAACTGAGAATTTGAGATTAGAAAATTCTGAGTTAAAATAAAAGATTTCAAAACTTGAAAATGATTTACAAAACTATCATAAGGAAACAATCTCAGAGGTTCCCACTAATGTTGATAAGATCATAAAGGAATATGATCATAGCTTTCAGAAGTTACTGGCTAAAAACATAGATAGAAGCAAGATGGCTTCAATGATCTATGGAGTTAGCAGAAATGGCAGAAAAGTTATAGGATACCAAGGTAAAGTATCCCAACCTAAGAAAGTCATGAACTTAGTTATTAAACGCACACTTTTAAAATCTCACTTTACTTATGGGCACACACACGACTTGAAATATACTAGCAATGAGTTTTCTGCTAAACCAAAATTCAAACAGAATTTTGGTAACACTAACAAACAAGGACCCAAAAAGATATGGGTACCTAAGGAAAAAATTATATATGTAGCAGATATCTTTAACAGCAAGACTAAAACACCAGTCATGGTACCTGGACTCTAGATGCTCTCGACACATGACGGGAAGATAGCATATGTTCCAAAGTCTGGAACTTAAACCTGGAGGCTACATGGGTTTTGGAGGCAATCAAAGAGGGAAGATCATTGGCTCTGGAACAGTAGGTAACGGTAACCTCCCCTCTATTAATAATGTTCTGTTAGTAGATGGATTAATGCATAAGCTGTTATCCATAAGTCAATTAAGTGATAACAGTTATGATATAATCTTTAATCAAAATTCATGTAAAGCTGTTAGTCAGAAAGATGGATCTATCCTATTTAATGGAAAGAGGAAGAACAACATTTACAAGATAAAACTTTCTGAACTAAAGAGTCAGAATGTAAAATGCCTTTTGTCTGTTAACAACGAGCAATGGGTCTGGTACATAAGATTGGGGCATGTTAGTATGAGAAGAATATCTCAGATTAACAAACTCAATTTGGTCAGAGGACTTCCTAATCTGAAGTTCAGTTCAGATGCTCTGTGTGAAGCATGTCAGAAAGGCAAATTTGTGAAACCTCCTTTTAAAGCAAAAATTGTTTTTTCTACCTCTAGACCATTAGAACTTCTGCACATAGATCTATTTGGACCAGTGAAAACTGCATCTATTAAGTGGCAAGAAGTATGGGTTAGTGATCGTAGATGACTATAGCAAATGGAGATGGGTCAAGTTCTTAAGACACAAGGACGAGTCACATTCTGTGTTCGTTTCTTTCTGTAACCAAGTTCAGAATGAGATAGATCTTAGAATTGTCAAAGTCATAAGTGATCATGGTGGAGAATTTGAAAACAAAAAATTTGAAATATTTTTTAATGAAAATGGCATTTCTCATTATTTCTCTTGTCCTAGAACTCCCCAACAAAATGGAGTTGTAGAATGAAAGAACAGAACTTTACAAGAAATGGCCAGAACCATGATCAATGAGACTAACATTGCTAAGATCTTCTGGGCAGAATTAATTAACACAGCATGTTACATTCGTAATAGAATCTCCATAAGACCTATTATGGATAAGACTCCATATGAACTGTGGAAGAACATAAAGCCCAACATTTCTTATTTCCATCCTTTTGGATGTACTCGTTTTATGCTTAAAACTAAAGAACATCTGAACAAGTTTGACTCTAAAGTGCGAAAGTATATTATATTAGTATACTCTGAATGCTCAAGAGGCTACATATTATACAATACAGAAACACAGATTGTAGAAGAGTTAATCAGTGTTAGATTTGTTGACAAGCTTGGCCCTCAAAAGTTAAATCAGAATGAATCTCTTACAGATATAGAAGTTGAATTCACAGGTACTAAAGGCAATACATCAGAAGCTCCCAATGAAGAATCACCAACATCATCAGAAGGAAATGTCACAAACACTACAGCAAGATCTGACGAACATCTCCAGAAAAGACTATCCAGAAGCAGCATAGCTCACCCTGAAGACAAGATTCTGGGAAAGAAGGAAGATCCAATCAGAACAAGATCAATGTTCATAAATTCTGAGGAATCTCTCATGGGATTGGTATCTCTGATTGAGCCAACCACCATTGATAAAGCTCTTCTGGACAACGAATGGATTCTGGCTATGCAGGAGGAGTTAAATCAATTCACCAGAAATGACGTATGGGATCTGGTTCCCAAACCAAAAGGGTTCAACGTCATTGGAACAAAGTGGGTATTCAGAAACAAACTGAATGAACAAGGAGAAGTCATCAGAAACAAGGCACGAGTGGTTGCACAAGGTTATAGTCAGTAAGAGGGGATAGACTATATATAAACCTTTTCTCTAGTCGCCAGGTTAGAATCTATCAGACTCTTAATCTCTTTTTCTATGAATAATGGCATCACTATGTATCAGATGGATGTCAAAAGTGCATTATTAAATGGTTACATTGATGAAGAGGTTTATGTGTACCAACCACCTGGGTTTGAAAATTCCAAACACCCATAATATGTTTTCAAACTAAATAAATCGTTTTATGGTCTGAAACAAGCTCCTAGAGCTTGGTATGAAAGACTAAGCAACTTTATGTTAGAAAAGGAATTTACCAGAGGGAAAGTGGACACAACCTTGTTCTGTAAGACATTTAAGAATGACATCTTAGTCTGTCAAATTTATGTAGATGATATAATATTTGGATCTACTAAACCTTCTCTGGGAAGAGAATTTGCTAAGTCTATGCAGGCATAGTTTAAAATGAGCTTGATGGGAGAACTCAAATTCTTTCTGGGCATTCAGATCAATCAAACTTCAGAAGGAACCTACATTCACCAGAGCAAATACGTCAGAGAACTTCTGAAGAAATTTGACCTATCAGAGTGTAAGCCATCAAAAACTCCAATGCATCCCACATGCATTCTGAAGAAGGAAGAGGTAAGTAAAAAGGTAGAACAGAAGATCTACATAGGTATGATTGGTTCTCTCTTATATCTTATAGCTTCAAGGCCTGACATTTTATATAGTGTTTACTTATGTGCCAGATTCCAATCAGATCCCAGAAAATCTTACTTAACAGCTGTTAAGCGAATTTTCAAGTATCTGAAAGGTACTACTAACCTGGGTTTGTTTTATAGAAAAGCCAGTGCATACAATTTAGTAGGGTACTATGATGTTGACTTCGCTGGAGACAGTGTAGAACGAAAAAGTACTTCTAGAAGCTGCCAGTTTCTGGGAGAAAATCTGATCTCATGGACCAGTAAGAGGCAGTCCATAATTACGTTGTAAACAGTTGAAGCTAGCAGCTTCTAGATGCAGCACACAGATGCTCTGGATGAAAATTCAGCTTGAAGACTTCAACAAATTTGAGAGTAACATTCCCATTTTTTATGATAATACTTCTGCAATATGTTTATCTAGAAATCCAATTTTGCATTCTAGGGCTAAGCATATAGAAATAAAATATCACTTTATTAGGGACTATATTTAGAAAGGAATCCTTTCTTTAAAATTTATTGACACAGACCATCAATGGGGTGATGTCTTTACAAAACCACTTTCTGAGGATAGGTTTAATTTCATTCTGAAACATCTCAGCATGAAATTATGTCCAGAATAAGAGTTTTATTTATATATTCATTAACCCTCAGAACTTTATATTTTCTTTGTGAACATCTAATCAACATGTCTTCAGAAGTTAGGAGTACAGTTGCATTAGAATCTATCTAAGAAGATCTGAACCTTTCATTTCAAAGATAGAGGCGTGCAGTTCACACTATCAACATCTGTCATCCTCTCACAAGCTACCTTCTAAGGATGAACACGCGTTCAAATTCTGAAAGTTCTAAGGCTCTGATTGGATGCATTGAGACACGTGTCATTGGTAACTATTTATTATCTCCACGCAAACCCCTATTTTCAGATTTCATAATTGCAGTGTAATCATTAATTTGTTTTCTATTTCTTACTGATTAAGTTTTCAAATTGTTTATAAATACAAAATCACTGTCACATTCACTTCTTCTCGCTTCTATTACTCTCTCTAGTTTTCGTTTTGCAAAAACCCTTTTCTCAGAAATCTCAAACAAACAGTGTGGACAATGGCATCTTCCTCAAGCGTAAAAAATCTTCAAAGTGCTCCTAGTTCTTCATCAACTGCAAAATAGTACAAAGAACCAATAAGAACATTGCTCACTCCAGTTGACTCTCTTGAAGTTCTCTGTGAGCTTATCATCGACTTTGAAAGCTTGAAGGAGATTGGGTTTGATCTTTCTGAAGATGTAACTGCTAAAGGCTGGAACAGGTATTTCGATCGTCTTCTAGGTCCAGTGTTCCCAATTCTGGTAAAGGAATTCTGGATTCATGCAACTTCCTCTAATCATCAAGTTACGTCTTACATAATGAGGAAGAAGATTGTAATTACTGAAGATTTGATTGGAAAGTTAATTGGGTACAATGGCAAAGGAATTAGGTGCAGCGACATGGCTGAGAAATGTTCTGACCTAAAAGCCATATCAAGATTTATCATCACTTCTGGACAGCCATCCAGCAAGATTAGGGATTTGAAGGATTACTATAGAATCTGGGCCAAGATTATTCTGGGATGTATAAACCACAGGAAGCCAACAAGCTCTCCTGACTACATCAATATTGATCATTAGTTTCTGCTTTATTTCATTTCAAAGAAGACAAGAATAAACCTTCCTCACTTGCTTTTCAATCATATGAGAACAAGCGTGAAGGAAACAAGCGAAGAAGAGAGGACAAAGAGGGATTGGATACCTCTGGGCAGGTTAATTTCTGATATTCTGACTGAGAATAGGTTGATAGAGCATCTGACAGAAGCTCAGCAGATAAGCACGTTGGAGGCATGTGCTGGAAAACCCCTTAATGCCAAGAATATGACAAAGATGAAGATTATTGACAACATTAAGAAGGATCCAACAATTTATACTCATGAAGTCATCACGTCAAGGAGAATCCCGCTGAAAGATTTTCCTTTATTTTCTGAGATTGATGCTACACCAGAAATAGTGGTCAGATACTTAGAAGCATGCAAGGGGGATGGAACTGCTCCAGAACTTAATATTCATAATCTGCATAAGCAAGCTCCAGATGTTGTGTTAAAGAAGTCCAAAAAGAGAAAAGCAGCAGTAGAAGGATCTTTTTAGAGGACTCCAAAAGCTACTAAAAAGAAAGGTAACACTTCCTTTATTTCTGTTGTAGAATCTGTAGTTTTTCCAACATCTGAAACATTCCCCTCTCAACCAACAGAAGATCCATCACCTCAAACTTTTGAAGACATTGATATAGAGTTTGATCCTTCTGTAACCCTTGGAAACTTCTTAAACGAACCTCACTCTCCCAATCCACATCTAGAACAAAATCAGCCAGAACTTGCTAGAGTTGTTTCTGATATTGATCTATTTGATCAAGACTTTCAAACTCCTATCCCAGAAAACCCAAACCTTCACACTCCTCAACCAGAAAATCCAAATCTACATACTCCCCAAACTGAAAATCCAAACCTTCATACTCCCAAAACTGAAAATCTAAACTTTGAAACCACTCACCCAGAAAATCCAAACGCTACCGCAAACCAACCAGAAGATTCTTTCACAGACTCTGATACGACACCTATTCCTGGAATCAATGAACCTTTAATGGTTCGTCAACCTCTCTCCATTATAGACATTCCAGAAATACCATCACCTTATCATTCCACTCCACCAAACACACCTTTTTCACCAATCATCATTTCTGATTCTCCTACTCCCTCTCCAATTAATTGTCCAGATAATCACCTCAGAACAATCATTGACTTAGAAGCGCTGGACCACCTAGATTCAACCTCTCACAAAATTGCCATTCCCAAACCTAAACCAATAATAACCAAAACAGATGTTGGTAAGAACTTATTGTTTTTTGAAACAGAATTAATGGAATGGGTTAACTCCTTGAAGCAAGCAAGTCTAGAAAATTCAAATCTTGCTACTTCTGATTCTCATTGGAATCGGTTTAGAAGATGGTTCAACTCAGAATCCCAGAGGCTGAAAGAATTAAGTTATGAACTGGCTCAATAGAACTTCAGTGATCAGCTGAAAGCTTTCAAAGATCAAGTTCTGAGTCAATGGGAAAAGAAATTGATTCTTCTGCTGGACAATGCTCCCTGAAAAGAGCACCAACCTTTAGAATTTGTTGAACCATGCTCTGATAGTCTTCCTCTGGCTATTATTCAAGAAAAGGAAAAAGCAACTGAAGAAGCAACTGAATCAGAAAATGCTACAGAGTGTTCTGAAAGACTTGCTTCCTCTGAGGATACACCAGCTCCATCTTTGGTCATGCAAACTCTGGAAGAGTTAAAGAAGGAGAATGCTATAATCAAAGAAAGATTGGATAAGCAAGAAGACACAAGCAAAGAAATAAAGGAAATGCTAGGAAAGCAAGAGGAATCAAGAACTCAGATTAAGAGCTTGCTGGAAGCGTTGTTCACACGACTCCCCCGTCCATCTTAGATTTTTTATAACTTGTTTTTTGCATTCATTATCTTGTCTTATCTGGCTCTGAAAATGTTATTGAAATTTGTTTAAATATAAATCATCTTTTTGACTCTGAATATTAGTGATTCTATTGCTTTTTGATTCCTGACAAAAATGGGGAGAACGTAAGATATTTTCAATAACAGTATACCGGGACAAGGTCTCAAATATTCTTAATATCTTAACTTCTCATTATTTTTTAAAGCATAACAGGAACAAAACTCTGATAACGACAGAAGGAGATGCATCAAAAGCTCTTATCAGAATGAACTCCAGGGAAGTAATTCATCTCTATCTGAGTACTCAACTCAGGGGGAGACTCTTTAAAGCTTTATGTTCTGTCTATTTTTATTGAAAAATCCTAGTTTTTGTCATCATCAAAAAGGGGGAGATTGTTAGAACATAGTTTGATTCTACAACCCTCGTAATAGTTTTGATGATAACAAACACAAATAACAAATATGCGCTCTAAAATTATGTTCTATTTTGTACAGAAGTTCTGACGGAAGTGGATCAGAAGTTAAGCTACAAGGTTGTTCCTGTTGTGAACGTAAACTGATATCAGAATGTTCTGATGAATGAAGATTAGAGTTTGCGCTAAAGAAAAAGAAATTTTAACTCTGAACGGAAGTCTAACACTAAAAACATGACCTCATGATTCTGACCTTCCAAGTTCTGAAGCAAAGCAGCAAACAGATTCCTTATGTTCTGAAGCGTTACTATTCCATCAAAGTTGTATCAATTGCAATGGCTACAAACAGACAAGGATCTTCATATTAAGGAAAGTGCATTAACTTCCAATTATCAAGTTTCCATTTGCACAAGATTGTTGCGCCTATTTAAACAAGCAACAAGGTTAAATCGTTCATGATTTACATCACTTCTTTTCTACAATCTCTCAATACTGCAACTCAATATTCAAATTATTCTCTAAATTGTGTAATACATCACAAGTTTATGATACCGTTTTTGTAACAAAAAGTATCTTGTACACAGATTAATTCTTACTTTTGTTAGTGAAATTCCTTGAGATAAATCGGGTTGTGGTTGTACTCAAGAAGACTTTGGAAGTTGTCAAAGTAGATTTGTAATCAGTTTGATTAGTGAATTAAGACCTCGTTGGAGAGAGGTGAAATCACCTTGGCGGATGGACTGGAGTAGTTTGATATCAAATGAACCAGGACAAAAATCATCGTGTCATTTGAATTTTATTTTAAGATTCCAACTCAACCCCCCCCCCCCCCCCTCTTAGGTTTTTCAATTCTTCATGTCGGAGGAGACTTTGGCAGTAGCAATGATGGGCGGAACAACTTCAAAAGCCTGGCACGGGGTTTCTATAAATTCGCCATCCATCTCCACATATTTGAAGGAGTTGAGTTGGCTTACCATGAATTCCTCCTCACCGCAAATAGTGACGATCCTCCCTTGACTGGGTATTTTAGCTTTTGGTGAAGGGTTGATGTTATTGCCCCTGCTCCATGGATCCACGGGAGACCCAGCAAACAGGAGTAAGTAGGACGGATGTCCATGATATAGAAAGTAGAGTTGAAAATATGTGATCCCACTTTGATCGAGAGATCCACCTCTCCATGAACCGTCCTCTTGGACCCATTGAAAGCCCTCATAATGATATCACTTGGTTTCAACACTAGTCCTTCACAGTCTAAACGCTCTAAGGCCCCCTTGGGTAGCACATTTAGAGAAGAGCCAGTGTTAACTAGAACATGTGTTAGGGTAGTCCCCTTACATTCAACAGAAACATATAGAGCTTTGTTGTGATTCTTTCCAAGTGGTATCAGATCAGCATCCGAGAACCCCAAACTGTTGTCGGCCGTCAAGCTTGCCACACAATTTTTAAACTGGTCAGTTATGGTCTTATGAGGGATATGAGCCTTCTTCAAGAATTTTATCAACACCCGGGCATGAGCATCAGAACAAAGTAGAAGAGATAACATGGAGATCTTGGAAGGGGTTTGCCCTAGCTACTCCACTATCTTGAAATCACTCCTCTTTATAATTTTCAAGATCTCATCCATTTCTTGAGTAGAAGGTTCCTCAGCAGCAATGTCTTTTGCAGGCGTTTCTACCTCTGCAGGCTTAACTACTTTCTCCTTACCTTTCATGCCAGCACCAGATTTAGCAGCGGTGACGCGAATAGGTGTTGTTGTAGCAGTTGGGGGTGAAATGTTGGGCGAAAAGATTCTCCCAGTTTTGGTCACTTTACTAGATCCAGTAATGTTACCAATGTCATCAGCTTTTCTTTCTTCAATCCAAGCATCTTGCTTTATTCCATGGTAAAACACTTCAGCACCGTAGTTCCATGGCACTGCTTTGTTGGAAGAGTGAGGAATTGGCCTAGGGGCGGTAATTATCAGAGGAGTAATAGTCGGTTCATTCGAAATCCTGATAGGACCCTTTGAAGAGATCCTAAAATGCTTGTTTGAAATTGTTATCATGGAGAGGTCTTCAATATTATGGGTCAAATTTTTGACGGACGGAAGTTTCTCAAATGGGATCTCATGACTATTCATCGGGCATTGAATGCCTCCCTTCAGCCATTTACATCCATTAACTTGTATGGCGCAACAATCACAGTCATTCAAACATCCAGGGAAAACCCTAGCTCTCAGCAAATTCTTTTTGATAACAGTCAACGGAGTAGTTAAATCTTCGACGGAGGAAACAAAAACGGTGTCTTCGATAGCATTGACACCCTTGCCATGGTTTGGCATTGGTGCCATTATCATATTGGGAATTGGAGGAGGATCAAATTCGATCGTCTTATTGTCTATTGGGTCTTGATTTTATTCTTCAGTTCCCATCATTGGTCGGTCTCATGCCCGGGACCATTCGAGTGATATGCACACTTGTTATTCTGATTGTATTTAGGTGAGGAGGTATCTGGATTGGACAGAGGATCACGCAGTGTCACTAAATTAGACTTTAATAGGTGTTTTAAGGCTTGGGATATTGACATGCATATCCTTGTGTATTGTCTTCGTGGAGCCTCAAATCGTTGATGATTGGAAGATTGTCTTTGAACAAGAGTTGGGTTGGAAATCCGTACAACATTAACGGATGGTCATCCTTCTTAGTACGGGCCCTTGCCCCGTACACAACATTAGTTTCTTTCTTCCCAGTGAAGGGTTTCTTTATGGAGTTAGAAGTGGAAGCATATGCTAGGGGGATCTTCCCGCTCTTTATACCACTTTCAACTCTTTCACCGGTCAGGATCAGCTCGATGAAACCGAACGAAGAACACCCAACCAATAAGTTGAAAAATGGACCAGATAACATACCCATAAACATACCAATATGTTCCCTCTCTGTTAAAGGTGGTTGAACCCTACTGGCAAGATCCCTCCACTTTTGGGCGTACTCTTTGAACCCTTCGTCTTTACCCATCGTCATGTCTTGCAGTTGAACTCTAGTCGGTGCCAGGTAGGCATTATACTGGTATTGGTGATAGAAAGGAGTGGCCAAGTCTTCCCATGTATGGATACGGGAACCCTCCAATTGGTAAAACCACTCTAACTGAGTCCCAACCAAGATTTCTTGAAAGAAGTGGATCCAAAGTTTCTTGTCGGTTGTGTGCGGTTGTATTTTGCGCACGTAAGACTTTAGGTGAAGCTTTGGGCAAGAAACCCCATCATATTTAACAAGACTGGTATCTTGAATTTATGGGGAATGACAACCCCCAATATTAAACCCAAATCATCAAAATCCAAGCCTGGGATGGCTTGAATCTCAACGGCCTTCAATCTATCCTCTAGATGCTTTTACTTTTCATTAGCAGGAGGATACTGATCGTCAAAATAGTCTTTGTTGTACCCCAAAATTTTCCCTCTCATGTTTCCCAAAGTCTTCCCCCTACATGGTTGATCACAAGCTCTTGCCTAAGGAAAAGGAAAAATTTTGAGTGGTGCTTTAAGGACATTTCGATTTTCAAAGACCCTTCGATTGGTGTTCTGAAGGAGCCTTTCGATTGGCATTCTGTCAAGCTCTTTCGATTGGCATTCTGGACAAGCGCTTCGATTTGCATTCTGAAAGATCCTTCGATTGGTGTTCTGAAGGAGCCTTTCGATTGGCATTCTGGACAAGCGCTTCGATTTGCATTCTGAAAGATCCTTCGATTGGTGTTCTGAAGGAGCCTTTCGATTGGCATTCTGGACAAGCCTTTTGATTGGCTTTCTGGACAAGCCTTTCGATTGGCATTATGGACAAGTACTTCGATTGGCATTATAACAGTGTCCTTCGATTGGAATTCCAAAAAGGTCCATTCGAAGAAGCATTCAAAGGGTCCATTCGAAGAAGCTTTGGAAAGCATTCGAAGGAGGCCATCAGCCCATTCGAAAGGGAGCATTCGAAGGCCAGCTACATGTCATTCAAAATTCAAACAGGGACAGGATCCCATGTGTTTAGCCAACATTACAAACTCTCATTCATGGCTTTCAAACACATAATTAACGTTACAAATCCTCCTTCATGGCTGCCAAACACATAATCAAAGTCATTTAAACCTTTGTCTTCCTGTCCCCTCCACCTCCTCTATATAAAGAGATCACAAATGTTGCAAAAGAGACACGAAAATATATACAGAAAAATAGAAAACTTGGAGAGACGCTGCCCAAAATTTTCCAAGCCAAAGCTGCCACCCAGCGAACACCTCCACCCTTAGAACTACAGATCGAAGCACTTCTGTTTGGTAAAAGAAAAATCTAATCTCAAACTCATTTTTAAATTCATTTGGATTGCATATTCATATTATTACTGTTGTTTGTGAATGATTTAATGTGCTACATATAAGCTACAGCGCAGAGTTGAGATTGTGTCATTGCTTGGGCACAATCTGAGTTTCTCCTTTGAATCCCAGGATAAAACAAACCCAGACCCAGATTCAGCAGGTGCGAATAAGGGGGAGATTCGAACCAGGGGGTAAAATCCTCCCTGGACCTTTAACATGTGTTTCGTTTCTGCAGGAAATACATTCTCAGATTCCTGCTCAGAGTTTCGAAGCTCAGTAGTCTAACTTCGAACTGGACCCAGGATTTCCAGATCGAAGGATGGCCTGTCCAGATCGAATACCCTCGGAGTGAAGCCCCCATGCACCTTCGATCAAGACTCCTCACTGGGTCGAAAGACAGCCTGCACCTCTTTCGACCCAGGCCTCCAGAATTATATTTTTTTTCTTGTTTTGCTGCCTGGCCCATTTGTACTTTGTTTACTTTGTTTATTTCTTTTAGTTTTTTTTAATCAACATAAAAATCATAAAAATAAATAAATTAGAATTAGGATTTAATTTAGTTAATCATTTTAACTTATTTTCTTCAATTTTAAAATCAGTAGACTTTGGATTTATTTGAATTCAATCTTTTTCATAAACAAAAATGCAAAAAATATTAGGTATGTTCTAGAGTTAATTTAAATCATTTTTTTTATTAATTAAATTTGACTTAATTGAACATTTAGCATTTTCCCAAAAAATAAAATAAAACAACAAAAAGATTATATGCTTAGGATTCTTAAGATTCACGCGCGTTTATTTTATTGTAACTGCTTTATTCCCCCAATTTTGGACATGTAAATAATCCCCCTCCCCGAAGCCATGTAATAACGTAAGATTTACAATTCCCGCACTTTAAATTCATGTACATATATTAACTATTTAGATGTATGCTAACTAGGCTATGCATGACAAAATTAACTCTTAACTTAAAATCAACAATAGCTCACCATGACATGCAAGAATAATATAACTGAAAATTGACACACTTGCACATGCCACTCCTAGGGTACACCTCACTTGGTTGCCTCGAGCATGGTCATTAAGTATAGGATGTTTTAGAGGTCGTCCTTTTGTACCAAGATCATAAGTTGCCTCAAAATGGTTGCCTCGATAAAAATGATCTAAGACATTAGGATTACCACTAAAACGTCCTAACGTTGCTTTAGTGACCACACGTCCCTAAAATCGAATTGACCCGAAAACTCCAACGACGGTGCTACCTACTCCTCAATAGTGGGATAGCATTGTCTAAAGGACGTTTGCACAATTTAATTCCTTTTTGAGTAGGTAGATGTTCTTAAGTACTTGCTCATTTTAAAAACAAAACAAAACTTTTCGCGCTTACACTTTCTTCAAAAAACAAAACTCTTTTCAAAACCCACAAACACAAAGAAAAGAAAACTTTTGAAAACATAGTGAGCAAGTACCTAAGAGCCCGTGGGTAACCACGGATAGAAAGGGTGCTAACACCTTCCCTTTCTATAATCTACCCCCCGAACCCGAGAAACAATCTCGAAAAGGAATTTTTTTTGTGCTTTTGTCTTTTCCTTGTTGGATAAAATAAAAGACGGTGGCGACTCTTGCTTACCGCGACACTTTGCAAAAACAAACGCAAACGTGAACCAGCATATAAAAAACAGTCAGTTCTCATTCCCACCAATCACAGAACTGGCGACTCTGCTGGGGAAAGTATAAGTGAGGTGTACCTTAGGACTAGATCACTTGTGTTTTCATTTGTATTGCTTTGTATGCTTTTAACTTTGTGGGCTTGTATCGGAGTTCTATAAATCCTCCACCCGGATTTGGGAAACATTCATAGATAGCAATACATTGTGGAAACTGTGCGGGGTATACCGACACGGTTGAAGCAATAGCTATATTAGTGCAACATATTTGTGAGTACCGGTAGCCTTTGAGTCAATCAAAGAAAATACGGGGCCGCTGAGTGATGTCACTAAGCACTAATGACCTAGAACCTTACTTGACCATCTTGGCCTTTTTAGGGGTAGTGAGATGACCGACTTTGGTGCAGTCCGAAGTTGGTAGATACTCGATACTGCACTCATTGAGGATTGTTTTCTTGGAATATTTTGGTCGCCAGTTAAGTGGCTAAACCGAAACGATGAACATAGAAAACAATCCAATGATATTGAGCTCCTTAGAACCCGGTTACTATTTATAGGACAGGTTTTGAGCCAACTAAACTCAAGAGGGTACTTACCTATGAAACCTCCTGCAAGCCTGAAACTAGGGTTTTTGTGTGATTTGCTTGTACATGTGTTTCTGCGTACATCATAAAGCATCATATGCATCTACTAACCATTTCAATGGTTTAGATCTTCATCTTTGTTCTTGTTTTGCAGGACATGGAGTCTCTCTGCAGGAAAACAATTCAAGTCAACCTTGTAAGGGTCCCTCTTCAACTCAAAGAGCTTACATCCAGGATTCTCGAGAATTCTCTCTTCAGTGAAAGACATGGTAGACTCCTTAGCTTGGTCAACACATACATTGAAGAAGACATGATGAAAGTTCTCTTCCAGTTCTTTGACCCCTTACACCACTGTTTTACATTCCCTGATTATCAATTGGTGCCTACTTTGGAGGAATTTTCTCAACTCCTGAGAATTCCTATTCTTAGTCAACTACCCTACAACGGTACGGAAAAGGAACCAAAACTTGAAGATGTTGCTCAAGCATTACGCTTACAACCCTCCGACATCAAGGGGCATTGGGAAACCAAAAGTGGTATCAAAGGATTCTTGGAAAAGTTTCTGTTTGAGAAGGCACGAGAATGCTGGAATTCTCTTGATCTACAAGCCTTTGAAGAGATTGTAGCACTCCTTATCTATGGGTTGGTTTTGTTCCCAAATCCTGATCAACTTATAGATGTGAATGCTGTCAAGATTTTGATATCCAGGAATCCCATACCTACATTGCTTGGGGACATCCTCCACTCATTTTACACACGAACAATGAGGAAAAGAGGTGTTCTCATGTGATGTACTCCTCTCCTAGCAAGGTGGTTTATTTCTCACCTTCCACAATCAATTTTGAAGAACGAGCAGGGTTTAAGGTGGTCACAACGATTAATGACCCTCACACATTCTGATGTACATTGGTGTTCTCGGTCCAGAGAAAATGTCACCATCATTGATCGTTGTGGAGAATTTCCTAATGTTCCTTTACTTGGAATTAGGGGAGGCATTACCTACAACCCCTGTCTAGCTTTGAGACAATTTGGATATGCTCGGAGGGATGGCCCTCATGACGTGCTGATTCCTGACCTAGTTTTTGACTTTGACAATGATGCGCAAGGACTTCGACAAAGGTTCATCAGAGCTTGGAGGATGCCTAATAAGGTGGATAGTAAAACACTGGGGCACAAAAATTCTATCCCCCTTGAGCCTTACCTCAAGTGGGTACGAACCCTCTCCCAGAATCTTATGATGCCATATCCTCACATTCTCCCCTTGATCAAAGAGCCTGTTATAGAAGGAGAGGTTCCATACACCATCCTACATCCTGACATGCCAACATCATGGGAGGAAATGCAAAAGAGTTGGATCCAACTCAAGGAAGAGCGGAATACTTTTGAAGCCAACTTCTATGCCAGCGAAAAGAAGGTTTTGGAGCTTACCCGCCGACTTCACGAGGAGGAGACCCTCAACAATTACATCGCTCCAAAGAGGATGCGCAATGTCTTTCTACATTAAGAATTTTGTAATATTTCGCCCATGGGGCACTTATGTACTAACAAATTTCTTCTTAGTATGACGTGTGTTCTTCTTGTCTGCAACAAATTTGAATTTTTGAACCCTTGAATGCATTACATAAATAGCATACCATTCATCATATGCATAACAGGTACCCTTTTACAGGTCTCTTATCTTCTTCGCTGTTTATTTCAGCAATCATCATGTCTGCTGAAACTTCCACTGAGCAAGCTATCAAGGCCCTCCAGGTCCAAAATGCCCAATTTCAAGAGTTGGTCATGAGCCTAGCTAAGGGTCAGCAGGACCTGAAGACCCTGATCCTGAAAGAGAGGAAGAAGAAGAAGAAGAGGATCATCCTGTTCAACACTGGACGCAAGCTTGGAAACGAGCTGCAGAATGAAATTAATCTGGCCACTCCGTCTGGAGAGAAAGACAGTCCACAAGAAAGGAGGGCTCCTAGCCCTGAAGTCTCCGACAATGAGACGGACTATGATGAAGAATAGTATCCTCCTGCTGAGGATAAGTACAAACAGCTGGAAGACCGTCTGAACGCTATGGAGGTACAGAAGGTGCCCGGTCTGGACTTCGGAGATTTGGGTTTATCATCTGGGGTGGTGATTCCCCATAAGTTCAAGGCACCTGCCTTTGCCAAATATGACGGAGCTTCCTGTCCAAAGTTGCACCTCCGGTCATATGTGAGGAAGATCCAACCTTACACTACTGATAAGAACTTATGGATCCATTTCTTTCAGGACAGTCTCTCAGGGACTTAATTTGAGTGGTTCTATCAGTTGGATGGAGCCAGTATCCGCAGTGGGAGGATTTGGCTGCTGCATTCTTTAAGTATTATCAGTATAATTCCGACCTCGCTCCTACGCGTACCCAACTCCAGGGTATGTTAATAGGGACGGCTGAAGGATTTAAAGAGTATGCTCAAAAATGGAGAGACCTTGCCGGAAGGTTGCAGTCACCTTTAGCTGATCGTGAACTGGTTGATATGTTTCTGGGGACCCTGTCTGGTCCGTTCTTTAATCATCTGATTGGAAGCTCTTCAGCCGGGTTTACAGACCTTATCTTGACTGGTGAGAGAATTGAAGCTGGCATTAAGGCTGGGAAGATACAGAAGGGTGCCTCATCGAGCACCGAGAAAAGACCATTTAAGAAAGAGTCCAGTGCGGTCTACAGTTCAAGAAGACAGAGCAGACCTGAACACCACCAAGCTGTCAATGTGGTTGTTATCTTAAAACCTGCTGGTGCTCCTCAGCATCACAACCAACAAAGGGAAGAGAGACCTCGAAGGAAATTCGCTCGTCTCAGCATGACTTTGTCCCAGATATTGCCACAGTTGCTGAGTACTAATCTGGTGACTCTAAGAGAAGCCCCAAAGAATCAAAATACTACATCACCGAAATATAACCCTAACGCCCACTGTGCTTATCACTCCGATAGCCCGGGGTATAATACAGATGATTGTTGGAGTCTGAAAAACAAGGTGCAAGACTTAATTGATGCAAAGGAGATTGAGTTTGAGGCGCCCGAGAGGCCTAATGTTGTGACTGCTCCCATGCCCAAACTTGGAGTAAATGTTGTAGAGGAAGACTTGTTTGTAATGTCTGTGGATGATGTTGTTACCCCTTTAATGACTGTCAAGAAGAACCTGTTGCTAGCCGGTTTATTTCCGGGTTGTGGTGAAGGTTGCCCTATGTGTTCGGCTTTACCTACTGGTTGCCCATCTTTGAAGTCAGGTATCCAAAACCTGATGGATAATGAAGAGATTCTTTTTGAGAAAACTGCTGTTCCACCCGTTCATTCTTAAGAAGTTTTAATCATTACCATTTTCGACAATTCTTCCAAGGCTCCCTCGAGGATGCCTGTTAGGATTACATCTATTCAGAAGACCGCACCTATAATCATCACTGTTCCAGGACCCATCCCCTATACATCTGACAAAGCTGTCCCTTGGCACTATGGGGCAGATGTTTATGTTCTTGGAGTTAAGCAAGAGTTCGGTGTTGATACCGGCATCAGCAACATTATTGGGCCTGCTAAAGTCACCCGCAGCGGTAGACTTTTCTCACCTGATATTGCTCCACCAGCCGTCCGAAGACCTGTTGTCATTAAGCCTGCAAGTGTACCTGCTGCCATTCCTGATCAAGTCCCTGTTCCTACCCCTGTCACCGAGTCATCTAACGCTCGGGGCAAAGGGATCACCACTGATATGCATGCCCAGAAGGAGGCGCCAAAGACAACCAATGTTGAAGCTTCCAAACAGGAGATGGAAGAGATTCTGAAGATTATAAAGAAGGGTGATTTTAATGTAGTTGAGCAACTGGGGCAAACCCCGTCCAAGATTTCTATGTTATCACTGCTGTTGTGTTCAGAGGCCCATGCCAAGGCTCTGATTACCTTCCTAAAGACGGCCCACGTGCCACAAGAGACATCAGCTGATCAGTTTATCGATTGTGTGGCCAACTTAACTGCTGATAATGGCTTGGGTTTCTCTGATGCTGATCTGACTACTAAAGGGAAGAACCATAATGATGCCCTGCATGTCTCCATTGAATGCAGGGGCACTACTCTTGCACATGTGTTGGTTGACACTGGTTCCTCGTTGAACGTCTTGCCCAAGAAAGCTCTAGACAGGCTGGATTGCGAAGGTTTGGAGCTAAAGTCGAGTAACATTATTGTCCGGGCCTTTGATGGGTCTAAAAGGATGGTGCATGGTGAGGTTGATATTCCAATCAAAGTTGGTTCTCAGGTCTTCAACTCTACATTTTACGTGATGGACATTCGGCCATCCTATTCTTGTTTGCTGGGTCGTCCATGGATCCACAAAGCAGGAGCCGTAACCTCAACGCTCCACCAGAAGTTGAAGTACCCGGTTAAAGGCAAGATTGTGACAGTTCAAGGGGAGGAGGAGTACATGGTCAGCCACCTCAACTCATTCCGGTACGTAGAGATGGATGGGGAGTTCATTGAAACCCCATTTCAGCACTTTGAAGAGGTTCCTCAAACATTGGCATCAGCTGAGACTGTGATGGAAGATTCTTCCATGAAGATGGCTTCCTTAAAGGATGCCCGGGCTGTTATTGAGAAGGGTGAGTGTGATCGGTGGATCTGGAACTGACTGTTTAACGCTGGTTCGCGAAATGTCGCGGAAGCAAGAGTCGCCACCGTCTTTTATTTTCTCCAACATGGACAGGACAAAAGCACAGCAAAATTCCTTATGAGATAATTTCTCGGTTCGGGAGGTAGATTTATAGAAAGGGAAGGTGTTAGCACCCTTTCTATCCATGGTTATCCATGGGCTCTTAGATACTTGCTCATTGTGTTTTCAAAAGTGTTTGCTTTTCAATTGTGAGTGAGTTTGAAAAAGCTTCATTTAAAGATTTCAGATCGACTCTTGTATCAGTCCTCAAGAGTGTTTGAAAAATTGTTTTGAAAGCTTTTTTGAGAGTGTCGGTGTGAAAAGAGTTTTGATTTGTTTTTTAGAGCAAGTATCTATGAGTCATCTACCTACCCTAAGGAATTAGGTTGTGTAAATGTCCTTAAGGTAGTGCCATCCCACCATTGAGAGGTAGGTAGCACCACCGTTGGAGGTGTCCGGGTCAATTCGTTTTTAGGGACATGTGGTCACCAGAGCAACAGTAGGATACCTTAAAAGCTACCCTTATGCCATTGATCCTTTTTTAATTCAAGGAAACTTTTTCGAGGCAACTTGTTTTGAGGCATATGGATCAACGGACATAAGGACTTACTAAGACGTCCTATACTCGATGACCACGTTTCGAGGGCAAGGCAACAGTGAGGCGTACCCTAAGAGTGGTGTGTGAATTTGTGTGTTACTTTCGTGTTATGTTTTTTCTTGTACATGCATCAGGGTGATCTACGCTTGTTTTTAATTTAGGCCATTCATTCTTTCATGCAAAGTTTAGCAGTTTAAAAGTGCGGAAAGTAAAATCCTACGCTATTACAAGGCGCGGGTCTATACATCGCCAAATTAACAAAGACCCGTTTGGAATAAAAAATGTGGAAAGTAAATAAATTCCTAATTACTATTACAAGGCTTGAGCAATTACATAATATTCACAAAGGAAAATAAGAATAAATGCGCGAAAAAATTAAAGTTGAACGTTCGAGGGCGTTGGACCCTTTTGAAATTAAATTGAAATAAGAAAGTTAATTATTTATTTTATTAAAGAAAAGAAATGTTTTTTAGGTTTTTTGTATTTATGAAAATAAAGAAAAGAATTTAAAATTAGAAGGAAACCCTAGTTCTAAATATTTTTAATTATTAAAAAAAAGTTAAAGTTTAAAACCTAATTTACATAATATTTAATGTACATGTTTATTTACAAAATTAATGATAATTAATAATAATGATAAATAATGATGATTAATAATTTATTTAAGAAAAAGATGAAAATGTCAAAAAAAACTAATTCTAGATACTTTTTACTTATTAAGAAAAAGATTAAAGTTTAAAAACCTAAATTAAACTAAGTTAATTGTTAGAGTTTATTTACAAAAAATAGGTTAGTGATGAAATTAATAATAATTAAATATATTTGTATTTTTGATTTTTCTGTTTTTATTATAGAAAATTATTTTATGGTGAAAAAAAAACAATTAAAACAATTAAAAAAAGAATTAGAAAAGAAAAGAAAATAAAATTAAAAAGGATGCAAACCAAGGGGGGTTTCAGGCCCAAGGGGAGGTTTTTTTGAAGTATTCTGGCCCATTAGACAAAAAGCCTTGTTTGACTTCCTGGCATCACGTGCGTGTTCATTGACTCCTGAGTACCGTGGTCTGCATTCTTTGGCCATTGGATTGGGTTTCATGGCCATTTGTGTTCTGGCTGTTGGCCATTTGTGTTCTGGCCTCAACGTTCCTTAATCTTCTCAGGATGTCTGTCTCGCCAGGTATTGGTGTCATGCATAAGTTGTTCTTTTTTTGCCATTTGGCTTTTGGCCATTTGTGTTATGGCCTCAACGTTCCTTAATGAACCTGCATGGGATCCTGTCTAAATCTGCAGTGTTGAATCTCATGAACACATTAAATAAAATCATAAAATGCAAATAAAGGCAATATATGAAGAAATTTAATGTTTAGGCACAATATGGCATGTATGAATGATTATACCCTTTTGATCATGGAGATCAAATCAATCTTACCTTTACTGGAAAATTAGTGACCTGAATGCTTTTATGCCCTTTGGATCATGGAGATCAAGCCAGTCTTATCCTTACTGAAGAAGTAGTGAGGTGTTGGTTTGTAACTGTGATGACTTGTTTGTAGTGAGAGAGGGATTTGTAATAAGGATTTCAAGGTTTTAGGGTTCTTGAAAGAATTTGATATTCTAACAGTGTTGTGGTAAGGTTTTTTTCTCTTTTTTTCTCCTCTCCGATTTGTGTGAAAAGAAGGTGATTATATAATAGAAATTAGGGTAAAGAAAATGGGCTTTGAATGTGCAATTGGGCCTCCAATTTTCACTTGAGTTCGTCACTTTCCAGGCTAAATCGCAGGGGCTTAAGTGCAATTTTTGAAGTTGAAATGTGAAAACAAAATGTAGCCGGCATCGAGAACTAACTCCTGTCCGAAAATCGGCTCAATCGGATAAACGGTGAATTAGTTATGAATTTTTGAAGTTTCAGCTCAGACAAACTTATTTTGGGCTCCAGTGTCGACTCTGACACGTTCTTCAATAAAAAACTGGTATTGATCGGAGCATAATCCGGTCTCGACTTTTGAAGCAAAGTTGTAGATCTATGAGTCAGGGACCTTGTGTAAAAATATGAGCCCAATCCGATAAAAATTGACCGAGTTATGAATTTCCGAAGTTTCGGCCCAGATGAAATAATATTCAGCATTCAGGATTTTCAGCGTGTCACGCACTCTGAGCAAAAAAAGAAGGCCTTTTGAATACCGTTTGAACTCAATACCTGCTGTGAAAATGTAGCCAACTCAATTTGTGAAATTTTTGCGCCGGAACCAGCTCGATACGTTGAAAATCGACCAAGTTATGATTTTCTGAACATGACGCAAATAAACTTCTGTCACAAATTTTCTATATGAAAATACTTGATAAATCCACATTTTTGAAGACCTTCTGATCGAAATTGGCTTCCAGCCGTGAGAGATGAAAACATAGATAATGTCAAGACGGAATTTTGGCCACCGGAACAGGTTCAAAACGAGCCACGATCTTCAAGTTATGAATTTTTTAGCGCGTAAAAACTGCACTTTCAGCAAACTTTTTTACCATATTTCTTCGAGAAAACTCACACATTCGAATACCTTCTTTAAAGAATTGACTCTTGAGCCGAACCTGAATTTGAGAATACATTATCAGAGATATCTTGGCGAAAGAATACCTGAATATGACGCACCGGGTTGGACTTATGAATTTTTCTTGAAATATTTTGAGAAATATGGGAGGGCAAATTTTGGGGTACAACAGTTGCCCCTGTTCAATCTTCTTAGACCTGAGGATGTAGATTGGCTGGCGTGCCTTTCGTAATCTGAAGGTGGAAGATGATTGAACACTAGAGTGCCCAGAAATTTGCACTCACATAGTAGAATGTCAGCAGTGTGATGCAGGGAATGGGCTTACAGATGCCATTTGGAGACTGTAAGTATGTGGAGATGGGCTTATAGATGCCACCTAGGTGTCGATCGCGTAAGAGATTCCTTAGCGAGAACTTGCATACCTGAGAAAGAAAAATAATTACCTGGCCTGTTACAGGAGTTGATCTTCAAGCTCTTTACGTAGATGTGCCCTGGCTGGATACAGGAATCGAATCTTTAAACTCTTCAGACGTGCCCTGGCAGGATACAGGAATCGAGTCCGGAGAATATTAGTCGTCAACAGATACACCCTGGCAAAATACAGGAATCGGATATTCGAACTGTTCAGACGTGCCCTGGCAAGATACAGGAATCGTGTCTGGTAATGTTAGTCGTCAACAGATACACCCTGGCGAGATACAGGAATCGGATCTTCGAACTCTTCAGACGTGCCCTGGCCGGATACAGGAATCGAGTCTGGAATTCAGAAAAGTTGGTGAGTTGTCTCTACTGACAGGTTATTTCCATGGATGGGTGGTCTTTATCGACGGGTGTCTATAACGACGAGTGTCTATAACGACGAGTGTCTATAGCGACGAGTGTCTATAACGACGAGTGTCTATAACGACGAGTGTCTATGACGACGAGTGTCTATAACGACGAGTGTCTATGACGACGAGTGTCTATAACGACGAGTGTCTATGACGACGAGTGTCTATAACTACGAGTGTCTATGACGACGAGTGTCTATAACGACGAGTGTCTATGACGACGAGTGTCTATAACGACGAGTGTCTATGACGACGAGTGTCTATAACGACGAGTGTCTATAACGACGAGTGTCTATAACGACGAGTGTCTATAACGACGAGTGTCTATAACGATGAGTGTCTATGACGACAAGTGTCTATAACGACGAGTGTCTATAACGACGAGTGTCTATGACGACGAGTGTCTATAACGACGAGTGTCTATAGCGACGAGTGTCTATAACAACGAGTTGTATCAGAGAAATCTTTAGGCATTGATTTAATTGGATTTGTATTCTTTGACTGGGTTGGTCTCTTTTGACTGTATTCGTCTACGTAGCTGATCTTTTAACTGTATCCTTCCTGAAAGGTAAAGGTCAGTCATATGCAATGCATGATATGGATCAATAATATTTTTCAACACATGAGATTGTATGATATGATGTGTATATGCATGTATCATGATGTATAACAATGTGATGTTTATGAATGTATCTTCGTCTAGGAAAATAGATCCTTGACGGATGCTGGGAAGTCAAATCCTGGGCTGATGTTGAAGAGTGAGATTCTTCATTTCCGTTGGGGATGATGATTGCAAGAATACCGATAGGAGAAGATGACTTCGTTGGGGAATAAACTTGGCGAATAGATTACTCTGCGGGGAGGTAACTCTGTGGGGGAAAGAGAGGTACTTTGCTGAGGTTGATGAAGATAACTCCGCTGGGGATACCGTTGATAAGTTATGTTGGGAGATTTGATGAACTCCGTTGGGGATAGGAAGACTCCGCCGAGGACGATCTTTCCGTGGCTTTTAGCTGAGGATAACCCAGTTATAAGCTCTGGTGGAGAAATAACCTTTGAATAAAACCTGGGGAGACGCGTTCGCTCTGTAGGGAGTGAAGGTATCTTGGTCGCATTCTTCAGCCGAACTTACCTTGGCACCTCGGTGGACAGGGCAACCGGATCATTTAGACAACTCATTATTGCCCCAGTTTCTGTTGGATAAGAAGGTACATGTGAAGGTGTTTGATGACTGCCGTTTGACAAATCTTCTTCTGGTAGGCAAGTGACGAGATACCGGGACATAGTCGTACGCTTTGATCCCTAATTTTTTCCTGGACCGCCCTTTCGGGTTTTCAGTCCACTGGGATACCCATTTTTCCCAAGCCGCCTTTTCAGGTTTTCGACTTGCCGGGTGTACAGATTTTTTTCATTTCATCCCTTATTTTTGCCCGAACCCTTTTGGTTCGCCGGGAAGCCCTTATTTTTGCCTAGGTGTGTCAACCTAGCGGGTCTTTGATTTTGCTTAGTATTTTTTTGACTATGTCCACGTTCTCAGAATGTAGGGAGGTGCCCCTGTTGTTGTGTTGCCATGCCACCAGAAGATCTTCGTTTGATCGTCCAATGCCCCAAGTGACTTAGACGGAGATTTGCCCCAGGCTATTTGGCATTTGAGAGATTCTCTGAATCTTGACTTAACTGCCCCAGATGACGGACAATGATCATGTCATGCCCCTTGTTTGGGAGTGCTTTTGTTCATCCGATATTCGTCGTGCGAGCTTCTATGTTGTTCAAACAAATAGTCGTATGCAAACAAAGTTATGTTAAAAATGCAAAGCTTATGTCTGTTTCAAAGTTTTTGGAAATGCAGTTTTTTAATAAAACAAGTGAGTTCTTTTGTAAACTGTGATGTCAAACTCGTTATTTTACTGCGAGCCTTAAGGAGTCAGGATACCTTTGTAACAGTATGCTTTCGAACTAACCCATGCTTCAGCTAGGACTTTTTAGGGTTGTAACGTGGCCTGGTTCACGGTTTAAGAAACAAAGGATAAAGGCTCAAATTTTATTTGTACCCACCCGCTCTTCGTGATGTTCTTCAATCCTAAACTCAGCTGATCGTGCGTTAGACCTTATTTGAGTTTTTGTCCTGATATTCCCGTGATGGTTCGGATGTTGATAGTTTATTTTGAATAGGCAGTCATTCCTTTTTGTTATTAAGGGTTTGTGTGACCTCTTTCCCTTTTTTTTAATTTTGTTATCCCTGTTTTTTGCCTGAACTGTTTCTTTTGTGATTACAGTCAGCGGGATGCCCCAGTTTTGTAAGTCTCCTTCATAGGTTTTGACTTAATGGGTTTTTATTTTGAGAAGTAATGACTGCCTGTCTGTATGATTGTTCGGAACCATCACTGTCTTTTGTTTTGTAAGGACCTCTTTGGTGCCATTCGTTATGCACTTGGATCAACTGAGAGACTACCCTGCCCCAGGTTATGATTAAGGGTTTTAAATTTCGAAAAGAAAAACTCCTACTTCTTTGGCTCAGAGGGGTTGACGAGGGATTATCTTCCTTATAACTCCAGTGTTTAGGAATTGAAACAATGCCTGTACCTCATCAGCGAGGTCTGTTCAAAAGCATACTGTAAAGATCGTGGTACCGTTTTCGTCATCCTCCCTCAAGAGGCTTAGAATTTTCAATCAAGAGTTGATCATCACAAAAATATGAAAACAGTTTGCATATAGTGAATACGAAATAATTACTTCAAAACAGACATGTGTAATGCATTAATGAAATAACCAAGTTTGACATGAAATAAAATGTTTGAACAATCAAAAGAAAATTACAAATTGAACATTCGAATGAACAAAAAAATTCCAATCCTAGCCATATTTTGGCAGGGGAGCAGTGATCACATTCGGAGTCTCTGGAGAGTCGAACTGGACTTCCCTCGCGTCGATCAGATCCTGAACCTTGTTTCTCAAAGTCCAACAGTCATCTGTAGCATGCCCCGGGCTGTCAGAATGATAGGCGCAGCGAACGTTGGGGTTGTACCTTGAAGGTGTCCTGTTAGGATTCTTTGGAGGGTCCATGAGAGTTACCAACTTGGTTTCCAACAGCTGTGGCAATATCTGTGACAAATTCATGCCGAGGGGGGTAAATTGCCTTTTGGGTCTCTCTTCCCTTTGCTGATTGTGACACTGAGGAGCGTCGGCCGGTTTTGCAATAACCACCGCGTTGACATCTTGGCGGTGTTCGGACCTATTCTGCCCTCTTGAGCCATAGACAGCACTCGATTCTCTCTTGGATGGTTTCTTCTCAGTGTTCGAGGAGTCACCATTCTGTATTTTCCCCGACTTGATGCCAGCTTCTATTCTTTCCCCGGTCAGGATCAGATCTGTAAACCCAGCAGCAGAATTCCCAATCAGGTGGTTGAAGAATGGACCAGACAGGGTCCCCAAGAACATGTCGACGAGCTCGCGGTCAGTCAGAGGTGGTTGTACCCTTCCAGCAAGGTCTCTCCATTTCTGCGCATACTCTTTAAAACCTTCTCCCGATCCTAACGACATACCCTGGAGTTGGGTACGTGTAAGAGCAAGGTCGGTATTATACTGATACTGCTTATAAAAAGTAGTAGCCAACTCCTCCCAGTTACGAACCTTGGTTCCATCCAGCTGATAGAACCATTCGAGATGAGTCCCTGAAAGACTCTCCTGGAAGAAGTGGATCCACAAGTTCTTGTCCACAGTATACGGCTGAATCTTCTGCACATAAGATCTGAGATGTAGCTTAGGGCAGGACGCCCCGTCATACTTTGAGAAAGATGGTGCTTTGAACTTGTGTGGGATGACCACACCAGAAGATAGACCCAAGTCTCCGAAATCCAAACCAGGCACTTGTTGAATTTCCATGGCATTCAGACGGTGTTCCAACTGCTTGTACTTGTCTTCAGCTGGAGGATATTGCTCCTCATTATAATCGGTCTCGTTGTCGGAGACCACTGGACTAGGAACCTCCCTTTCTTGGGGACTGTCTTTCCCAGTAGATGGGGTAGTCTGCTCAACTTCATTTTGTGATCCATTCCCAGATTTGCGTCTAGGGTTGAACAGCACCGTCCTCTTTTTCTTCTTTTTCAAAAGCAGGGTCTTCAGATCTTGTTGCCCCTGGGCTAGACTCATGATCAACTCTTGGAACTGGGCGTTCTGAGCCTGGAGAGCCTGGATGGATTGCTCAGTAGATGATTCAGGATTCATGACGATCGGCTGAAATAAACAGCGAAGAAGGTAAGCAACCTGTAAAAGGGGTACCTGTAATGCAATGATATGTATGTATGCATGCAATGTTTTCAAGGATCTCGCGGGGTAAACAAAAAAAATCGTTAGAGTTGGGATCCGGTAGCTTGATTGAAGGAACTGCATGTTGTTGAGAGTCCTTCTTCAAGGGTCAAAGGCTCACCATATCTAGTGGGTCATAGCCCCTGACAACCTTGGCTAGAGGAAAATAAATCCCCTTTTCCCCTTGCTAGACATTTTGTTCATCATGACCTGCATCACAAGCCCTTGAGATCCTTGAAACGGGTTAGTCTTTATGCAGGATGCATGCAATGGTATGATGTTATGCTATGCATGGAGTAATGTAGGTAAACCCTGTTATGAGTCCAGATTAAGGACTGTAAACAAAACCTGCAAGAAACTCAAGTGTCAGATAACAAGCATGCAAATAGTCAAGTTGGAAGGCACACAAGTCACACAAGAGAGCCCATAGAGTTTAAGCCAGTATGGAGTTTGGGGTACTACCCTCTTGAAGTTGGTGGGCTCAAAACCTGTCCTATCAGAAGTAACCGGGTTCTAAGGGTCCCAATATCATTGGATTACTTTCATTGTTCATCGTTTCGATTTAGCCACTGAACTGGCGACCGAAATATTCCAAGAAAACAACCCTCAATTGAGTGTAGTATCGAGTATCAACCAACCTCGGACTGCACCAAAGTCAGTTATCTCACTACCCTAAAGAGGCCAAGATGGTTCAATTAAGGTTCCTAAGGTCAGTTGATGCTTCACGACACCATGCGGAGGCCCCGTACTCTCCTTGACTGAACTCAAGGGTTACCGGTACACACCAAAGTGCCACATCAACGTAGCAGACTGCTTCAACCATGTCGGTATACCCCGCACAGTTCCCTCACAGCCTTGTTGCTACTTTCTAAGAAGGTATCCCCAGATCCGGGTTAGGATCTTTTAGAACTCCCAAGACAGGCCCACAATAATAAAGCAAACAATTCAGATAATTGAAAACACAAGTGATCTTAGTCCTAAGGTACATCTCACTTTATAAGATTCCCCAACAGAGTCGCCAGTTCTGTGATCGGTGGATCTGGAACTGACTGTTTAAAGCTGGTTTGCGAAATGTCGCGGAAGCAAGAGTCGCCACCGTCTTTTATTTTCTCCAACATGGACAAGACAAAAGCACAGCAAAATTCCTTATGAGATAATTTCTCGGTTCGGGAGGTAGATTTATAAAAAGGGAAGGTGTTAGCACCCTTTCTATCCATGGTTATCCATGGGCTCTTAGATACTTGCTCATTATGTTTTCAAAAGTGTTTGCTTTTCAATTGTGAGTGAGTTTGAAAAAGCTTCGTTTAAAGATTTCAGATCGACTCTTGTATCAGTCCTCAAGAGTGTTTGAAAAATTGTTTTGAAAGCTTTTTTGAGAGTGTCAGTGTGAAAAGAGTTTTGATTTGTTTTTTAGAGCAAGTATTTATGAGTCATCTACCTACCCTAAGGAATTAGGCTGTGTAAATGTCCTTAAGATAGTGCCATCCCACCATTGAGAGGTAGGTAGCACCACCGTTGGAGGTGTCCGGGTCAATTCATTTTTAGGGACATGTGGTCACCAGAGCAACAGTAGGATACCTTAGAAGCTACCCTTATGCCATTGATCCTTTTTTAATTCAAGGCAACTTTTTCGAGGCAACTTGTTTCGAGGCATATGGATCAACGGACATAAGGACTTACTAAGACGTCCTATACTCGACGACCACGTTTCAAGGGCAAGGCAACAGTGAGGCGTACCCTAAGAGTGGTGTGTGAATTTGTGTGTTATTTTCGTGTTATGTTTTTTCTTGTATATGCATCAGGGTGATCTACGCTTGTTTTTAATTTAGGCCATTCATTCTTTCATGCAAAGTTTAGCAGTTTAAAAGTGCGGAAATTAAAGTGCGGAAAGTAAAATCTTACGCTATTACAAGGCGCGGGTCTATACATCGCCAAATTAACAAAGACCCGTTTGGAATAAAAAATGCGGAAAGTAAATAAATTCCTAATTACTATTACAAGGCTTGAGCAATTACATAATATTCACAAAGGAAAATAAGAATAAATGCGCGAAAAAATTAAAGTTGAACGTTCGAGGGCGTTGGACCCTTTTGAAATTAAATTGAAATAAGAAAGTTAATTATTTATTTTATTAAAGAAAAGAAATGTTTTTTAGGTTTTTTGTATTTATGAAAATAAAGAAAAGAATTTAAAATTAGAAGGAAACCCTAGTTCTAAATATTTTTAATTATTAAAAACAAGTTAAAGTTTAAAACCTAATTTACATAATATTTAATGTACATGTTTATTTACAAAATTAATGATAATTAATAATAATGATAAATAATGATGATTAATAATTTATTTAAGAAAAAGATGAAAATGTCAAAAAAACCTAATTCTAGATACTTTTTACTTATTAAGAAAAAGATTAAAGTTTAAAAACCTAAATTAAACTAAGTTAATTGTTAGAGTTTATTTACAAAAAATAGGTTAGTGATGAAATTAATAATAATTAAATATATTTGTATTTTTGATTTTTCTGTTTTTATTATAGAAAATTATTTTATGGTGAAAAAAAAAACAATTAAAACAATTAAAAAAAGAATTAGAAAAGAAAAGAAAATAAAATTAAAAAGGATGCAAACCAAGGGGGGTTTCAGGCCCAAGGGGAGGTTTTTTTGAAGTATTCTGGCCCATTAGACAAAAAGCCTTGTTTGACTTCCTGGCATCACGTACGTGTTCATTGACTCCTGAGTACCGTGGTCTGCATTCTTTGGCCATTGGATTGGGTTTCATGGTCATTTGTGTTCTGGCTGTTGGTCATTTGTGTTCTGGCCTCAACGTTCCTTAATCTTCTCAGGATGTCTGTCTCGCCAGGTATTGGTGTCATGCATAAGTTATTCTTTTTTGGCCATTTGGTTTTTGGCCATTTGTGTTCTGGCCTCAACGTTTCTTAATGAACCTGCATGGGATCCTGTCTAAATCTGCAGTGTTGAATCTCATGAACACATTAAATAAAATCATAAAATACAAATAAAGGCAATATATGAAGAAATTTAATGTTTAGGCACAATATGACATGTATGAATGATTATACCCTTTTGATCATGGAGATCAAATCAATCTTACCTTTACTGGAAAATTAGTGACCTGAATGCTTTTATGCCCTTTGGATCATGGAGATCAAGCCAGCCTTATCCTTACTGAAGAAGTAGTGAGGTGTTGGTTTGTAACTAGGATGGCTTGTTTGTAGTGAGAGAGGGATTTGTAATAAGGATTTCAAGGTTTTAGGGTTCTTGAAAGAATTTGATATTCTAACAGTGTTGTGGCAAGGTTTTTTTCTCTTTTTTTCTCCTCTCCGGTTTGTGTGAAAAGAAGGTGATTATATAATGGAAATTAGGGTAAAGAAAATGGGCTTTGAATGTGCAATTTGGCCTCCAATGTTCACTTGAGTTCGTCATTTTCCAGGATAAATAGCAGGGACTTAAGTGCAATTTTTGAAGTTGAAATGTGAAAACAAAATGTAGCCGGCAACGAGAACTAACTCCTGTCTGAAAATCGGCTCAATCGGATAAACAGTGAATTAGTTATGAATTTTTGAAGTTTCAGCTCAGACAAACTTATTTTTGGCTCCAGTGTCGACTCTGACACGTTCTTCAATAAAAAACTGGTATTGATCGGAGCATAATCCGGTCTCGACTTTTGAAGCAAAGTTGTAGATCTATGAGTCAGGGACCTTGTGTAAAAATATGAGCCCAATCCGATAAAAATTGACCGAGTTATGAATTTCCGAAGTTTCGGCCCAGATGAAATAATATTCAGCATTCAGGATTTTCAGCGTGTCATGCACTCTGAGCAAAAAACGAAGGCCTTTTGAATACCGTTTGAACTCAATACCTTCTGTGAAAATGTAGCCAACTCAATTTGTGAAATTTTGGCGCCGGAACCAGCTCGATACGATGAAAATCGACCAAGTTATGATTTTCTGAACATGACGCAAATAAACTTGTCACAAATTTTCTGTATGAAAATACTTGATAAATCCACATTTTTGAAGACCTTCTGATCGAAATTGGCTTCCAGCCGTGAGAGATGAAAACGTAGATAATGTCAAGACGGAATTTTAGCCACCGGAACGGGTTCAAAACGAGCCACGATCTTCAAGTTATGAATTTTTTAGCGCGTAAAAACTGCACTTTCAGCACATTTTTTCACCATATTTCTTCGAGAAAACTCACACATTCGGATACCTTCTTTAAAGAATTGACTCTTGAGCCGAACCTGAATTTGAGAATACGTTGTCAGAGATATCTTGGCGAAAGAATACCTGAATATGACGCGCCGGGTTGGACTTATGAATTTTTCTTGAAATATTTTGAGAAATATGGGAGGGCAAATTTTGGGGTACAACAGTGAGTATGCAAATTGGGGCCGACTTCCTGATTTCACTCAGAAGACTAACAAGTTCGGTTTGGGTTTCACTGCAGAAGCTCAGAGGGTTGTTCGAAGTGCAAGGATTGGAAGACCTCCTGTGTTCATCAGCAGCTCGGGAGTAAATGCCATCGAAGATGACGTGGAGGAGTCTGAATTCGACAGTTGGATCTATCCTATGACCAACGGTGGACCAAACAACTGGACAGCAAAGGATTTCATCCCTATTACTTTTATTACTCAGTAATGAGCTTTTTGTTTCAAATTTGTAACAGACAATGTTTTGAAACTTTATGGCCCGGTGTCTTACCCGGGGCACCGTGGCTTCATTTGTGAGGGCTTTTGTATGCCATTTTCATATATCATTAATGAAAGCATTGGACGTTTTCGCATTTCAAATTTTGTGCTCCTTGTCTTTCTTTATTACATATTGCAAAACAGCTATTTTACACACACTCACATATACAGGTCCCAATCCACTCTGGATCTCACTGGTAACAACTCTGCTACTGCCAGTTATGACTTCGAAAATCCGATCAACTTAGCCGAAGACGAAGGTGAAGATGATTGCGAAGTGCCTGTTGAGCTTGCAAGACTGCTACTTCAGGAAGAGAGGGCCATTCAGCCACATGAAGAGCCAGGGGAAACGGTGAATCTGGGCATTGAGACAGACAAAAAGGAAGTCAAGATCGGTGCAAATCTGGAGCTTAGTGTGAAACAACGGTTGATTCAGATGCTGCATGACTACGTGGAAATATTTGCCTGGTCTTACGAAGATATGCCTGGATTGGATACCGACATTGTGGTTCATCGCCTGCCTACCAAGGAAGAATGTCCTCCCGTAAAACAGAAAGTTCGTTGTATGCGCCCAGAGATGTCCGAGAAAATCAAGGCTGAGGTTATGAAACAATTTGACGCCAGTTTTCTAGCAGTAACTTCTTACCCTCAGTGGTCCGCCAATGTGGTTCCAGTGCCAAAGAAAGACGGTAAGGTCAGAATTTGTGTTGATTACAGGGATTTGAACAGGGCAAGCCCTAAGGATGACTTCCCTCTGCCTCACATTGACGTTCTGGTTAACAATACTGCTCAGCACAAGGTATTCTCCTTTATGGATGGTTTCTCCGGTTATAATCAAATCAAGATGGCTCTTGAAGACATGGAGAAGACCACTTTTGTTACTCAGTGGGGTACCTTTTGTTACAAGGTCATGCCTTTTGGGTTGAAAAATGTTGGGGCAACATATCAGCGTGCCATGGTTGCTTTATTTCATGATATGATCCATCATGAGATTGAAGTATATGTCGACGATATGATTGCGAGGTCCCAAACTGAGGAGGAATACCTTGACCATCTACAAAAGCTGTTTGATAGGTTGAAGTTATACAAGCTGAGATTGAACCCGAACAAGTGCACCTTCGGGGTGAGGTCTGGCAAACTGCTAGGTTTCGTAGTGAGCAACAAAGGTATTCAAGTGGACCCTGCCAAGGTGAAAGCTATACGAGAGATGCCAGCTCCCAAGACAGAGAAAGAGGTCAGAGGCTTTCTAGGACGTCTGAACTACATTGCCCGATTCATCTCGCACCTAACTGCTACTTGTGAGCCAATCTTCAAACTGCTGAAGAAAGATCAAGTGGTACGTTGGAACGATGAATGCCAGGCCGCTTTCGAAAGAATTAAAGAGTATCTCCAAGAGCCACCTATTCTGATGCCACCAGTGGAAGGGAGACCTCTAATTTTATACTTGACGGTACTTGACAACTCAATGGGGTGTGTGTTGGGTCAGCATGACGAGTCTGGCCGAAAAGAGCATGCTATTTATTACCTTAGCAAAAAGTTTACCGACTGTGAGACCCGATACTCACTGCTCGAGAAAACTTGCTGCGCTTTGGCATGGGCTGCTCTCCGGCTGAGACAGTATATGTTGACTCACACTACTCTGTTGATTTCAAATATGGATCCAATCAAGTATATCTTCGAAAAGCCTGCCTTGTCCGGAAGAATAGCAAGATGGCAGATGATCTTGACTGAATATGACATCCAGTACACGACTCAAAAAGCAATCAAGGGAAGTGTATTGGCAGACCATTTGGCACATCAGGTAGTGGATGATTACCAGTCTATGAATTTTGAATTCCCGGACGAGAATATCATGTTCATAACTGATTGTGAAATACCTGGACCGGATGAAGGACCTGGGGAAGGATCCTGATGGTCTATGCACTTTGATGGAGCTTCAAACGCTTTGGGTAATGGCATTGGCGCTGTAATCATATCCCCTAAAGGCTCTCATACTCCATTTACCGCCCGACTGTGTTTCAACTGCACCAACAACATGGCGGAGTATGAAGCATGCATTATGGGTCTTCGAGCTGCAATTGACCTAAGGATTAAGTTTCTGAGTGTCTTCGGAGATTCCGCTCTCGTAATCAATCAGATCAAAGGAGAGTGGGATACGAAACACCCAAATCTTATTCCTTACAGGGAGTATGTATTGACGTTGCTTCCCCATTTCGAGGAGATAACCTTTGAACACTTCCCAAGAGAGGATAATCAGTTGGCGGACGCACTAGCTACGATGTCTTCTATGTTCAAAGTCAAGTGGGACAATGAGGTTCCCCGGATCATTATCTGGAAATTGGATGAACCTGCACATTGCTGTGATCTTGAGACCGAAGAGGTAACAGAAAATCCTTGGTATCATGAAGTAAAGAGGTACCTTGAAGCTCAAGAATACCCCGAGGGTGCATCTGTTAACAACAAGAAGTTTCTGAGAAGGTTCGCAGCAAAGTTCTTCATCAGCAATGGCGTCCTCTACAAACGTAACCATGATTCAACCTTATTGCGTTGTGTGGATAAAATTTAAGCAGAAAGAATCATGGCAAAGCTGCATGAAGGTACTTTCGGAACTCATTCCAGTGGACATACCATGGCAAAGAAAATCCTTCAGGAAGGATATTACTGGTCCACAATGGAAGTCGACTGCTATCAGCATTCTCGGACATGTCACAAGTGCCAGGTCTATGCTGATAAGGTGCATATTCCTCCAGTTCCTCTGAATGTTTTGACAGCACCGTGGCCTTTTGCAATGTGGGGCATTAATATGATCGGCGAGATTAGACCTACGGCATCCAACGGGCATCGTTTCATCCTGGTAGCAATTGATTACATTACAAAGTGGGTTGAAGCAGCTTCCTTTGCTACCGTAACCAAGAACGTCGTGGCACGGCTCATTCGGCACAACTTGATCTGTCGATACGGTGTACCAGAGAGGATCATTACGGACAATGGTACCAATCTTAACAACAAAATGATCACTGAGCTCTGCGAGCAATTCAAGATACAGCATCATAACTCTTCTCCCTACCGGCTGAAGATAAATGGGGCTGTTGAAGCAGCAAATAAGAACATTAAGAAGATTGTGCAGAAGATGACAGTGACATACAAAGACTGGCACGAGATGTTACCATTTGCTCTTCATGGGTACCGTACCTCAACACGGACGTCAACAGGGGCAACATCCTATTCCTTGGTTTATGGCATGGAGGCAGTCTTGCCCATTGAAGTTCAGATACCCTCTCTTCGGATCATGAAGGATGCAGGTTTGAGCGAAGACGACTGGATCCAGACCCGACTTGATCAATTGAATCTAATCGACGAAAAGAGACTTACTGCTATTTGTCATGGTCAGATGTACCAAAAACGAATGATCAAGGCATTTAACAAGAAAGTCAAACGACAAGAGTATCAAGTTGGGAACCTGGTAATCAAGCGCATCATTCTACCTCAAGGTGATCCTAGGGGAAAATGGACCCCTACTTACGAAGGGCCATTTGTGGTTAAGAACATCTTCTCAGGAGGAGCGATGATTCTAACCACCATGGATGGTGACGACCTTTCTCACCCCGTCAATGCAGACATAGTAAAAAGATACTACGCATAATCAAATACCCGCTAGGTTGACTGGCCTAGGCAAAAATAAGGGCTTCCCGGCGAACCAAAAGGGTTCAGGCAAAAATAAGGGATGAAAATTTAAAAAAAAAATCTGTACACCCGGCAAGTCAAAAACCTAAAAAGGCGGCTTGGGCAAAAATGGGTATCCCGGTGGACCGAAAACCCGAAAGGGTGGTCCAGGCAAAAGTTAGGGATTAAAGCGTAACACTATGACTCATTGGATCACCTCGCATCCGAACTTCGGTATCAACTGTCAGGCTCGGACGACACCAATCAATCAGATTCACCTTCAACTAAGCAGCAAAGTGATGAGATGCTTGAAGATATAAAGGCAATAGCAGAGTTGGAACCCAGTGGGACTATTCACATAGCTGTCTTGTTTTCTTTTCACAAATTGTATAAATCCTATTTGTTCGGCGGCGTTGTCTTATTAGGACGTCGGCCTCTTGTACAAAACGCCTATTTACAGGCCAAACTTCAAAGTCAGTACAAATTCATTTTCAAACAAATTTCAAATTGTTTTTCCTTTATCTGTTTTGTTTTGCAAAGAACGTCCAATGTTCATTTTTGATATATGCATTTGACATTAATTGTTGCTCATAAATATTTACATGCGAAACAAAAGACAAATTACGGATGATGTCAGAAGTAGGGGCAATAAGAATTGTCTGAGCGGCCTAGTTGCTCTGTCCACCAGGTACCAAGGTATATATTCGACTGAAGAATATGGCTGAGATACCTTCACTCCCCGCAGGATAAGGCATTAATGATAGCCCTCTCAGCTAAAACTTGCAACTACGGACGAGTCGGCAATACTCTCCCCAAGCAGAGTTGGTCTACCATCAACCCTGAAAAGGTCGAGTATCCCCAGAAGATCTTAATTATCCCCAGCGGAGTATAAAGATATTCCCCAGCAAACATAAGAGCATCCCCAACAGTCTTAATATTCCTCAACAAAGTATAAGAATGTTTCCCGGCAGAATGCAAGATACTCCCAGTGGAGCCATTCCCCCTAGTGCAGTCTAAAAAAGCCTCCCCAATGGAGTTGAATCATCTTCTCCAGTAGATTCTGGAAGCTTATCCCCTGCAGAGTACAAAATAAATCTCCCCATCCAATTTCAGAAGGTTATCCTCAGCAAGTTGCAACTGAAAGATCATCCCCAGTGAAGTTCTTTCTTTCCCCAAGCAGGACTTCTATCCTCAACAGATTCAATATCACCAGCAATGGTAATCAATCCCCAACAGAGCTTATCAACGGAATCCCCAGTGGAGTTTATCGTTAAAATCTCAGCAAAGCATCTCTCCCCCACAGAATATTTCCCCTCAGAGTAATCTCTTCATCATGTTTATCCCCCAACGGAGATCTTTGCTCCTAACAGGTTTATCCTTGCAATCATCCTCGTTCGTCATCCCCAGTGGAAACTAAGAACTCAACTCTATTCTCCAGCAGCTCCGGGATTTATTTTCCCCAGCTAAAACATCACATTTCCATACATCATGATACATGCATATACGCATCATACCATACAATCTCATTTATGTTGAGAACATCATTGCTTGATCCATATCATGCATTGCATATGACTGACCTTTACCTTTCAGGAAAGATCCGGTTAAGTTCTCAGCTATGTCCAAGACCTTCTCTGGTTCAGTTAAATCGATTCCTAAAGATTTTTCTGATGTCGATCCAGTTGAAGACCTTCTTTGGTTCAGTTAAATCGATTCCTAAAGATTTTTCTGATGCCGATCCAGTTGAAGTTATTCCAAGACCTCCTCTGGTTCAGTCAACTCGATTCCTAAAGATTTTTCTGATTCCGATCCAGTCGAAGTTATTTCAAGACCTCCTCTGGTTCAGTTAAATCGATTCCTAAAGATTTTTCTGATGCCGATCCAGTTGAAGTTATTCCAAGACCTCCTCTGGTACAGTCAAATTGATTCCTAAAGATTTTTCTGATGCCGATCCAGTTGAAGTTATTTCAAGACCTCCTCTGGTTCAGTTAAATCGATTCCTAAAGATTTTTCTGATGCCGGTCTAGTTGAAGTTATTCCAAGACCTCCTCTGGTTCAGTCAAATCGATTCCTAAAAGATTTTTCTGATGCCGATCCAGTTGAAGTTATTCCAAGACCTCCTCTGGTTCAGTTAAATCGATTCCTAAAGATTTTTCTGATGCCGATCCAGTTGAAGTTATTCCAAGACCTCCTCTGGTTCAGTTAAATCGATTCCTAAAGACTTTCCTGATGCCGATCCAGTTGAAGTTATTCCAAGACCTCCTCTGGTTCAGTTAAATCGATTCCTAAAGATGTTCCTGATGCTGATCCAGTGGAAGTTATTCCAAAACCTTCTCAAGTCCCAGTTTAATACCTGTAACAAGCCAGGAAAAGTATCTACACAAAGAGATTGAAGATTAATACTTGGAACCAGACAGGACAAGTTCTATAACCTCAACGGTATACTCCCAATGAGCACGAGTCAGTTCTTAAATCTCAACAAGGTTAGACTTCCCCAGTAGAATCTTCTACAACAACAGGTATGCAAGTTCTCGCTAAGGAATCTCTTATGCAATCGAAACTCCTGTAGATGGCATCTATAAGCCCATCCTCCTACCAGCAATCTCCAAATGGCATCTGTAAGCCCATCCCTGACATCACAATGCTGATACTACACCATGCGAGTGCAAATTTCTAGGCACTCTAGTGTTCAATAATCTTCCACCTTCGGATCACGAAAGGCACGCAAGCCAATCTACATCCTCAGGTTTAAGAAGATTGAACAGGGGCAACTGTTGTACCCCAAAATTTTCCCTCTCATGTTTCCCAAAGTCTTCCCCCTGCATGGTTGATCACAAGCTCTTGCCTAAGGAAAAGGAAAATTTTTGAGTGGTGCTTTAAGGACATTTCGATTTGCAAAGACCCTTCGATTGGTGTTCTGAAGGAGCCTTTCGATTGGCATTCTGTCAAGCTCTTTTGATTGGCATTCTGGACAAGCGCTTCGATTTGCATTCTGAAAGATCCTTCGATTGGTGTTCTGAAGGAGCCTTTCGATTGGCATTCTGGACAAGCGCTTCGATTTGCATTCTGAAAGATCCTTCGATTGGTGTTCTGAAGGAGCCTTTCGATTGGCATTCTGGACAAGCCTTTTGATTGGCTTTCTGGACAAGCCTTTCGATTAGCATTATGGACAAGTACTTCGATTGGCATTATAACAGTGTCCTTCGATTGGAATTCCAAAAAGGTCCATTCGAAGAAGCATTCAAAGGGTCCATTCGAAGAAGCTTTGGAAAGCATTCGAAGGAGGCCATCAGCCCATTCGAAAGGGAGCATTCAAAGGCCAGCTACATGTCATTCAAAATTTAAACAGGGACAGGATCCCATGTGTTTAGCCAACGTTACAAACTCTCATTCATGGCTTTCAAACAAATAATTAACGTTACAAATCCTCCTTCGTGGCTGCCAAACACATAATCAAAGTCATTTAAACCTTTGTCTTCTTGTCCCCTCCACCCCCTCTATATAAAGAGATCACAAATGTTGCAAAAGAGACATGAAAATATATACAGAAAAATAGAAAACTTGGAGAGACGCTGCCCAGAATTTTCCAAGCCAAAGCTGCCACCCAGCGAACACCTCCACCCTCAGAACTACAGATCGAAGCACTTCTGTTTGGTAAAAGAAAAATCTAATCTCAAACTCATTTTTAAATTCATTTGGATTGCATATTCATATTATTACTGTTGTTTGTGAATGATTTAATGTGCTACATATAAGCTACAGCGTAGAGTTGAGATTGTGCCATTGCTTGGGCACAATCTAAGTTTCTCCTTCGAATCCCAGGATAAAACAAACCCAGACCCAGATTCAGCAGGTGCGAATAAGGGGGAGATTCGAACCAGGGGGGTAAAATCCCCCCCCCCCTGGACCTTTAACATGTGTTTCGTTTCTGCAGGAAATACATTCTCAGATTCCTGCTCAGAGTTTCGAAGCTCAATAGTCTAACTTCAAACTGGACCCAGGATTTCCAGATCGAAGGATGGCTTGTCCAGTTCGAATACCCTCGGAGTGCAGCCCCCATGCACCTTCGATCAAGACTCCTCACTGGGTCGAAAGACAGCCTGCACCTCTTTCGACCCAGGCCTCCAGAATTATATTTTTTTCTTGTTTTGCTGCCTGGTCCATTTGTACTTTGTTTACTTTGTTTATTTCTTTTAGTTTTTTTTTTAATCAACATAAAAATCATAAAAATAAATAACTTAGAATTAGGATTTAATTTAGTTAATCATTTTAACTTATTTTCTTCAATTTTAAAATCAGTAGACTTAGGATTTATTTGAATTCAATCTTTTTCATAAACAAAAATGCAAAAAATATTAGGTATGTTCTAGAGTTAATTTAAATCTTTTTTTTATTAATTAAATTTGACTTAATTGAACATTTAGCATTTTCCCAAAAAATAAAATAAAACAACAAAAAGATTATATGCTTAGGATTCTTAAGATTCATGCGCGTTTATTTTATTGTAACTGCTTTATTCCCCCAATTTTGGACATGTAAATAATCCCCCTCCCCGAAGCCTTGTAATAACGTAGGATTTATAATTCCCGCACTTTAAATTCATGTACATATATTAACTGTTTAGATGTATGCTAACTAGGCTATGCATGACAAGATTAACTCTTAACTTAAAATCAACAATAGCTCACCATGACAAGCAAGAATAATATAACTGAAAATTGACACACTTGCACATGCCACTCCTAGGGTACACCTCACTTGGTTGCCTCGAGCGTGGTCATTAAGTATAGGATGTTTTAGAGGTCGTCCTTTTGTCCCAAGATCATAAGTTGCCTCGAAATGGTTGCCTCGATAAAAATGATCTAATACATTAGGATTACCACTAAAACGTCCTAACGTTGCTTTAGTGACCACACGTCCCTAAAATCGAATTGACCCAAAAAATCCAATGACGGTGCTACCTACTCCTCAATAGTGGGATAGCATTGTCTAAAGGACGTTTGCACAATTTAATTCCTTTTTGAGTAGGTAGATGTTCTTAAGTACTTGCTCATTTTAAAAACAAAACAAAACTTTTCGCACTTACACTTTCTTCAAAAAACAAAACTCTTTTCAAAACCCACAAACACAAAGAAAAGCAAACTTTTGAAAACATAGTGAGCAAGTACCTAAGAGCCCATGGGTAACCACGGATAGAAAGGGTGCTAACACCTTCCCTTTCTATAATCTACCCCCCGAACCCGAGAAACAATCTCGAAAAGGAATTTTTCTGTGCTTTTGTCCTTTCCTTGTTGGATAAAATAAAAGACGGTGGCGACTCTTGCTTACCGCGACACTTTGCAAAAACAAACGCAAACGCGAACCAGCATATAAAAAACAGTCAGTTCTCATTCCCACTGATTACAGTCTTCATCATCGAACACTCGATCATTGATACACCCAGCCTGGGTACTTCTTGCTTCTCCAGTTTGATTTCCGTCTTCCTCAGACGAATCTTCAACTATTGGTATCTGGCGCATCGGATCTCTGAATCTTATACCCATGTTGATTAGGGCTTTCCTTTTTGGTTTCTTTTTGGATGCCAGCAATGTCATCAACTCTTGTTTCCCCTTGGCTAAGGTCAACATAGTCTCTTGAAACTGGGAGTTTTGTGCATGCATATCTTTCACTATTTTCTCGATATCCATCTTGCTGAAATAAACAGCAGAAAGATAAGGAAACCTGTCGTGGAAAACTTGTTATGTTATGATGCATGAAAAATGTGTATGCAAATGATTTCAAGGATTTGTGAAATTTAAATTTGTCTAGACAAAGAATGAACAAACGTCAAATTGCATTAATTAGTTCAAAATGGTTACAACGTGCCTCTTGGGCTTACAAAATAAATTTCTAAGACAAAAAGGTTAAACGCATCCTCTTTGGTGCTAGGTAGGCGTTCAAGCTCTGTTCTTCGTGTAGTTGCTTGGTAAGCTCCAAAACCCTTTTCTCACTTGCGTAGAACTGAGCTTCGAAGGTGTCTCACTCTTCCTTTAGCTGAATCCAACCCTTTTGCAAGTCTTCAAGAGAAGTAGGCATGTTGGGATAGAGGACAGTTTACGGAACACCTTCTTCAGCCACAAGCTCCATGATAACAGGTAGAATGGAGGGATAAGGCATTACGAGCTTTTGAGCACGAGCTCATACCCACCTAAGGTAAGGCTCAAGAGGAATAGAATTCTTGTGTCCCAGCATCTTACTATCCACTTTGTTTACCATCCTCCAAGTTATCACAAACCTATGACGGTAGCCTCGATCGTCGCTCTCATAGTCGAACACCACTCCTCGGATGAGCATATCATGCGGACCATCTCTTCGGGCATATCCAAACTGTCGCAAAGCTAAGCAAGGGTTGTAATTGATACCTCCTCTAATACCAAGCAACGGGACATTAGGGAATTCCCCATAACAGTCGATGATAGTAATGTCCTTCAAGGATCGAGAACAACAGTGAATGTCTGAATGTCGGAGTGACATCAACCTATTAGACCACCTCAACCCTTGATCGTTCTTCAATACGGATCGGGGGATATGCGAGACAAACCACCTGGCCAATAGAGGAGTGCAACACATGATGGTCCCTCTTTTCCTCATGGTGCGAGAGTGGAGAGAATATAGTATATCTCCCAACAAAGTAGGCACCAGATTGCGGGACATGAAGATTTTGACAGCATTCACATCTATAAGTTAGTCAGGATTTGGAAATAATATCATCCCATAGATGAGAAGGGCCAAGATTTCTTCAAAATATTGTAAATATAGAGTGTTCCAACAATCTTGAGCTTTCTCAAACAAGAACTTGGCTAGGAACCCTCTGACACCACTTCTCGTTTCCCAATTAGCCGTGAAATCGGATTGTTACAAGTGTAGTGCCCGGGAAATCTCTTCTGGGCTTGGATCTCTTTTCATACCATTGAAACGTAGTTTATTGAGAATAGGAATTCTCAAAAGTTGAGAGAATTCTTCTATAGTAGGTACAAGCTGGTAATCGGGAAAGGTGAAGTAATGGTGTAAAGGGTCGAAGAACTGGAAAATCACTTTCATCATATCTTCATCAATGCTCGAGGTAACCAAGTTAAGGAGGCGACCATGTCTTTCGGTGAATGAAGAATTCTCAGGAATCCTCGATGTTAACTCTTTGAGTTGAGAATGAATTCTTACGAGATTGACTTGGATATTATTTCTGTGGGTGGAAGCCATGTCATACGAAACAGAACAAAGATAAATCCCAATAATCCTTGAAATGGTTAGTGCAGAAATGTAATGGTATGATGTTATGATGTTATGTATAAGTAAGCATATACACACAAAGCAAAAAAGTCCTTAGGTTTAGGCTTTCATGGAGTTTATAGGTAAGTACCCTCTTGAAGTTTAGTTTGCTCAACCTGTCCTAATAATAGTAACTGGGTTCTAGGGGAACTCAATATCATTGATCTTTCTTCATCGGGCATTGTTTCAGTGCAAGCCTCTTTAATGGTGACTGAAATATACCGAAAGTCCGATCTCAATGAGTGTAGTATCGAGTGTAAACCAACTTCGTACTGCACCAAAGCCAGCTACCTCACTACTTCCTAATGGCTAAGTTGGTCAAATAAAGGTTCTAAAGTCAGTTAGTGCTTTATGACACCACACAGCGGCCTCGTATTCTCCTTGACTACTCAAGGGCTACCGGTACCAAAAATTGTGGCACACTAACGTAGATATTGCTTAGACCATGTCGGTATACCCCACACAGTTTCCATAACTTATTGCTACTTACCTAAAAAGGTGTCCCAGATCCAGGTAGAGGATCAAAACAAGCCCAAACAAGGAACCAAAAATGTAAATCAAACAAGTCAAACAAAGAAAAGCAAGTAAAGGTGATATAGCCCTAAGGTAACCCCACTTTTAAATTCATTTCCCTAGCAGAGTCTCCAGTTCTGTAACACGGTGGGAGAACTAACTTGGGATGTCTTGTGTTTTATCGCATTTGTTGCAGTTAGCAAGAGTTGCTGCTGACTTTTCTTTTATCCAAATGAAGGAAATGGTGAAAAGAACAGGAAAGACCTTTGAGATTATTTTCTTGAGTTCGGGGGGTAGATTATGAAAAGGGAAGGTGTTAGCACCCTTTTCATCCATAGTTATCTATGGGCTCTAAGTTGTTTGCTAGATCATTTGCTTTTATTTGAAAGTATGCTTTTGTGGTGGGCTTTGAAAGTATTTTTGTAAAGTGCCTTCGTTTAGGCAAACTTTGTAATGATTCTCGTCTCTATAAGAATGTATACAAAGTGTTGGACTTTTGAAAATATTTCATGTTTTGAAAGTGTTTGGTGTGTGTTTGAAAGGATGTTTGTTTTAAAAATGAGCAAGCAACTAAGAACGCTTCTACCTACTCGAAAGTCTTTGTTCTTTTCTTCCTTCCTTAGATGTTGATCTCTTATCATTGATTGGTAAGAAGCTTTATCTTTGGATGTAAAGGGACGGGCGTGGGTCAACCTATGGTCATGATAGAAATGTTGTGAGATATCTTAGCATTTCTCATGAGGGGCTAAGATCATTCGTGAGGCAACATTCGAAGCGTCATCGAGGGACTATGATCATGTATTTTTGGTTATTTTTGCTAAGACATCTCACATGCATAACATGACCATTTTTAGGCAACAAGTGGAGTTAACCTTAAGGGTGCATGTGTGAATAGTGTGTCTGATTTGCATACATTTAGTCTTTGATTAGAGGTTGTCTACTTGTTGATTTTATCTTCCCATGCAAATTCTATTTTACTTGCATTTATATGAAAGTGATAAATTGCGGAAAGTAAATACTCTACACTATTACAAACATTTGGGGAATGGGGTGTACAAATTTACAAATGGGGATTGCAAGAAATTAAAGCCCTAATTATCTATTACAACCATATTGAAATAATGTACAAGAAATGCAAAAATAGACTTGTTTTGTTTTGTAAAGAGAAGAAATAAATTTGCTTAAGAAAATATTTTTAGCCTTTTGTTTTAAAAGAAATAAAATAAAGCATGTGAATATAAAGTATTTTTGGTGCTTTTTATTAATGAAAATAAAGTGATGATAAAATTAATAAGAGAATAAGGGTCAGAATCAGCGCATTGCTGAAATAAGAGAGAACTGAAGTTCTGACTCTGGTGCGCTACAAGTTAGAAAGAAAATGTTAGCAGAAATGGGGAAGGTCATAAGTTCTGGATCCGGGTGCACTAAAGTCCTGATGTAACTGGGAACCTAGAAGTTCTAGTGTCACTGGCAGGTCAGAAGTTATGGTAATGGGCAAATGAGGTGTCAATGCTGCTGGATGGGAAAATCTAGAAGTTCTGGTCCAAGGTCATTGTTTGGCAAATAGTGGAGCAAAAAAATGTCAGGAAATAAATATAAAATGGTGTTTCTGGGGCTAGAACTCGGGACCCTTAACACTAATGTCTTATGCGCTCACTAACTACCATTGAGGTAGCTATACATCCGGTATTAGAAGCAAAAACATAAACATATATCACAAAGTAAGTTCTGATGATGAACTTCATCTCCTTCTCCATGCCAACCAGGGTATCTGCAACTTAGTCATTTTTCAACAAAAATGGTAAATGCAAACATAGCAGTTATGGCAAATTTTAACAGGGTTTTCAGAAATATAAAGCATCAGAACTCTAAATATAGCAAGCATGAATTTGGTTAATTCTAATTCTGAAGCATAATTTCCTCAAGAAGTTCTGATCTGAAACTCTCTACTTAGGCAAAAATACATGAAATCTATGATTATACACAGAATCAGAGTCATGATATCTACATTGTATTTTTGAAAATGCAAGCCTAACAATGTCTAAGTAATGAGATGAAAGTCGGAAGAAACTTACCTTGCTTCTGGAGATTTTTTCTGTGAATGAAAGCCTGGTTCAGATTGATGTGATGTTCTGACCAGCTTCTTCCAGTTCTCAGAAAGCTAGAAACAACCCCTAACTTGAACTATGAATGGCTGGAATGTTCTGGAGAAGCCAAGAAGCAAAGTTCTGATTTTTTGAAATGGAGATTGGTGAAGATTGTGTTACAGTCTGAAAACAGAACTTGGGACGGTTTCTAAATGTATATCAGAAACTGCGTGAGTGATTTGGTCAAGAAATATGCAAGAAAAATTAGAGTTTGGATGTAAAAAACAGAAGCTTAGTAGGTTTCGTGTTTGGGCTGTAGCTTTAAATTCTTGGGAAATTTTAGCAAGGTTTCAAGGCTTTTTCTCAAATCTTCAACTTTAACAGTTGCAAATGAAGTTCAAATTATAGGTAAGGATTTTGGAGCTTTGGAGAAGTCAAGTTTGGAGAAGCCAGTTTGGACAAGCATATTTCAAGGAAAAGTAGAGTGGTTAGCAACTTTTAGCCGTGCCTAATCTGAATTTGTAAGCATGATTTATGGAAAAGTAACCTCAGAAGAAAAAGTAAAGCATGGGCCCAGCATAAACTTAGTATAAAAGTTTGCTTTTCAAGGACAGTAATGGTACTTCTATGTCACACGTGGGGAAATCCTTTGGATAAAGACTCAAAAGTGGGTGGGAGCATTAAATGATGATGAGATTTATCAAAACAGAAACCTACAATATGAGATTATGCATCATAGCTTAAATCTGGATCAAGAGTTCAGCATCAACGTAACTTAGAACAAATATCCAACTTCTGATCTTTGAATCTCCCTGCTCCAGCATGTTCTGAAGGAGTTCTCATACTTTTCAGAAAGCTTGTAACATGCTTTTTAGACCTTCTTTGAATTATTCTTAAAAACTCTGATTGAACCTACGTGAAAACTGGCCCAGAAGTTCTAACCAAATTCTGACTTGAAAATGCTCAGAATTTACTAAGTGTTTTAGTTTCATCGACATGTCTTCAAGGATGTATTACTTGAAATCCCAGCATTTCTAGGAGAAGTTATGTTCTACAATGTTTTAAATCTCATGGAGATCTACAACTCTTGCGTCAGAAGTTCTTCCAGAATCATCTTGCATCATGGTGAAAATTTGGCCAGAAGTTCTGAACTTATCATATTTTCTTAACACTTAGAGAAATTTCTAAGTGTTTAGAACTTTGACTTTTCCAAAATAATTTTGAATTTTGACTTTCTTGATGAAACAAACTTCATATTCTATCATGTCTTGATGAAATATGATTCTTGAAACTTGATTCTGATTAAAAAGTCAAAGTTTGACTTTTCGGCGTGCAATTGACCATTTTGCCCTTGTGCCAATTCCAAACCTAAATTGATGTATTAGTGCTGCAAACTTGAGTCATGGGAGATCTTGTGAGAGAATCCTTTAGAAATGAGAGGATAAATTTTGGGGTACAACAAATGTCAAGACAAATGTTATAACATCTGATATGACATCCAGAACAAATTCATCAAATTATAACACATACTGAAACTTAAACTGTGGAATGATAAATAACACATAGAGTTGTTAACCCAATTTGGTGCAACATCACCTACTCTGGGGGATACCAAGTCAGGAAAAAAGTCCACTATTATCAGTATTAGTTCAAAGCTAAACTCCCTTATTTACAACTTCTCGCCTAATCCCTATCCAATGCAACTTCTACCTAGGAACCTCCTAAATATGAGAAATCACCATCTCACTTCCTAAATCACCTCAGTGATATCTAACAGTATAAATCCCAGTGAATATATTGAGTCTAACTCAATGAGAAGATAATAATTCCATTATAATACTTAGCCAAGACTCTTACCCAAGAACAATACTTATATTTTATTAAAAGCTTCCTCCAATAACAATACTCAATTCATTACCTAAAGGATTTTGAGTGAGAATACTATGTCTACCATATGTATCAAAAGATACAAGGGTGAAAAACTCCTACACAATACACAAGAGACTCTAAAAACCTAAGACTATTTTCTTCCCCTAATTTTACAATTGTTGAAAGATAAAGGTTGGAACTTTAGCTTTAGGTCTTCTCTTTAAATACAATTCTTCAATTCATGGGCTTCAATATTCTAAGTCTATAAGTTTCTTGATCTACAAGTTGAGAGATGTATTTGTTGTGCAGCAAAATCTCCTTAAACCTTGGAACAACCAATACAAAGTTTCCTAAATTGTCTCAAGAATTCAATTTAGTAACTAATGTACAACTGGAGATATAAAACCTTGTTCCATATAAAATGTTCTTGACCTGCGAAATTCACTTAAACATATACAAAAGAAATATTCCATAATCAAATCAAATATGTCAAGATTTAAAACAACAGTGTATGTTGTACTACAGTAACAGATCAAGATGTCATGACATTTGCCTTCAACATCTGACTGAAAGCACATAACAATAAAACTATTATGACAGTTTATAAAGATGTTGCAATATCTTACTCACCGACAACATAAAACCATGTTCAAAATCGTGCTTAGCCAAAATTTAGCCAACCATAATACATGTAACTAACACACACACACACACATATACACACACAGATATATATATATATATATATATATATATATATATATATATATATATATATATATATATATATATATATATATATATATATATATATATATATATATATATATATATATATATATATCTTGGAATAAAACCTTGTATTTTTTCTGGATGACGTGAAAGCTTCATCATGAAAAGCGTTATTTGCTATAGTGGTTGATCAATGAAAGTTGTCACCATTCCGTTCTTTTCCAAGGCATTGAGATCTCGAAAATTAAGATGTCCAAGCCTATAGTTTAATATCCACTCTTCTTTACTAGCCGTTGTAGGAAGACACTTATGCTTCATAACCTTCAACTCAACCTTAAAAGTTCTATTGGGAGCCATAAGAGCCTTTAGGATCAAAACCTTGTATACATCTATAATGTGTAGCGTCTTGTTCTCCACATGAATCTTGTAACCCTTCTTAAGTATTGGCCAATACTTAGAGCATTACACTTGATTCCAGGAATATAAAACACAGTCTTTATCAAACCTTGGATTTTTTTTGGATGACGTGAAAGCTTCATCATGAAAAGCATTATTTGTTGTAGTGGTTGATCAATGAAAGTTGTCACCATTCCGTTCTTTTGCAAGGCATTGAGATCTCGAAAATTAAGATGTCCAAGCCTATAGTTTCATATCCACTCTTCTTTACTAGTCGTTGTAGAAAGACACCTATGCTTCATAACCTTCAACTCAACCTTAAAAGTTCTATTGGGATCCATAAGAGCCTTTAGGATCAAAACCTCGTATACATCTATAATGCGTAGCGTCTTGTTCTTCACATGAATCTTGTAACCCTTCTCAAGTATTGGCCAATACTTAGAGCATTACACTTGATTCTAGGAATATAAAACACATTCTTTATCAAACCTTGGATTTTTTCTGGATGACGTGAAAGCTTCATCATGAAAAGCGTTATTTGTTGTAGTGGTTGATCAATGAAAGTTGTCACCATTTTGTTCTTTTGCAAGACATTAAGATTTCGAAAATTAAGATGTCCAAGCCTATAGTTTCATATCCACTCTTCTTTACTAGCCATTGTAGCAAGACACCTATGCTTCATAACCTTCAACCAACCTTAAAAGTTCTATTGGGAGCCATAAGAGCCTTTAGGATCAAAACCTCGTATACATCTATAATGTGTAGCGTCTTGTTCTCCACATGAATCTTGTAACCTTTCTCAAGTATTGGCCAATACTTAGAGCATTACACTTGATTCCAGGAATATAAAACACATTCTTTATCAAAGAATGTCTACCACCTCTTCTCTCAATTGATACATCAGTGATCCCTTCCGCCACTAGAGCGATATCATCTTAGAACTTAACATTGTTCTTCATGGCACGATTGATTGTAACAAACCAATCTTTCCTCCTGGTCATATGCGTTGAACACCCAGAGTCCAAATACTATTTATCGTTGCACTACACTAATTCTTTCAAAGTCACCATGGAATTTTTTCAACATGTAACTGGTTAGGATAAAACTGCAACCGATTACATTTTGTTTTTGTTGTGTTCTTCAAACTATTGCTACTGTTGCATTCTCCTTTTGTAATCATGACCAAGACTATGTAATCATCATAAAAATTTTGTCTTACAACTCTAGCTTCATCTTCTTAAGATTTGCAATCACAAAAAATTTTGAAACTACTTGTATCAACACATTAATGGATCAAAGGCAATGCCTTGAAGTCAACTCGTCGTAATTTTTCACATCAAGGATAGGTATATTTGTGGGGATACTTTCATTAGAGACAGAGGTCACTTTCGCACACTAGGTGTTTGATGGATCGAACCTGATTCTTGATGTTAGCTGTTAGAACTTAAAACCACAAGGTTTGTGAATAATTGAGTATGGAGTGGGAGGGTGAGAAAGAATAATTAAGGGTGAAAAATGAGCTACTATTCATTAATGAGATGTCACGAGATATTAATACAAATACATAAGATGAGATACAATTATTAAAACAGAAATAACTAAAAACTCTTAGATGTAATCAGTTGCACTATTATGCTAATTGATTGCATTTAGGTAAGCTATTGTCTCAAAATCTGGAAAAACTACTATTGATTTAATTGATTATGTCAACCGATTGTATTTAACTTCCGCAAAATATGTTTGACAAAATATAAGGGGGGTGTAACCTATTATACTATTATATTATTGTACCCCAAAATTTGTCCTCCCATTTTTCATTCAAGATACTATCATAGGGTTTCTCGAATACTCAATTTGGCTCAGAAGTTGATCAGACAGATTCTCTTCCTAGACAGTAAGTCCACAATTAGGGTTTTGCATTTCCCAAAGAAAATTGAGTCTTCAATATTTCAAATGGTCTTCATGGAACTTCATATCTCCTCAAGGTTTTTTAAGCCAGTTTTCAAACCTCGCATTGCAAGTTTGCTTAATCAATGATTCGGATAACTGAAAACGACTACATTGACCCAAAAATCGACCTCTTGCGAGAACAAATTCAAACGATCATAACTTCTTCATTATTCAATATTTTTGAGTGGTTCTTATTGCGCATGATTATCCTTGATGCCATCTCCAATTTCTCTTCACAAATCAAGAGCTGATTACGTGTAGAAGATCACCAAAATTCGAGTACGTTAGAAGTCACATCATGGACTTTGACCTAATTTTAAATAGCAGTCGTGTGATTTCTAAAAATTGTGATTTCTTCAAATTACAAGATCTTGAGACGATTATTTTTGTATATGGTCATAAGTGATGTCGCTCACGAGTTTATTTTCAAAGATCAAAAGAAAATTGTGTTTGGAAGACTTCAAAAATTATCGAATCGTCGTAAGTCATTTGTTGATTTTTGAATGTTCTTAACCATAGTTTGTTGCAAGATTGATGAATGTTCTTAAAGCATGTTTGTTTTAATCGAGCATGGCGTGTGAGTCCATTTTGAATGTAAGTTTGAATTGGATACTATTTAAAGATTAAGACTTTCATTTAAAACAACCATAATTTTGGATTCAAGTTGACCAAGTGGAATTGAATTCTTAAACATTTATTTTGTTTAGGAATTTGATTAGAGTACAAGGTACATGTTTGTTTGAAATACAAGTTACAAATTCATTTGTGATTGCTTGGAATTCAAATTACCAGACTGAAGTATTTCATTTCAAACTATTCCCATTGGGAATTTCAAAATTCAATTAAAATACAAAGATTTGTATAGAATCCCATCATATCAAAAGTTATTCAATGCTTTGTATTATTACATTGCAAATAAAATTACAATTTTTTTGTCTTGTTTACAAAGAATCACAAGTTCCTTGTTTACAAAGAAAGTTTTGTTTCTTCTTCAAGTCTTCCTTGCCTCGTCTTCAAGCAACTCATCCCAAGCCTTGCTTGCCATTCATGAAACAAGAAGAAGAAAAGTTAGCAAGCATTCAATCAAAAATAATGTGTAAAGAAGAGAAATTCATCATTAGGGTTTGGAATTTTTTTTATTAATAACCATGTAATAAAATAATATTTCGCAAATAACCGGGTTTCGGAAAAAATTACGCAAATAACCATGTTTGAGATGGCTCCACAAAGGAGGAGCCATCTCAATTGGCGCATGCACCTCCTTTTTTAAGGGAGGCGCCATCTCACTTGGCGCCTAAGTGCTTAGAGCATGCCCTAAGCCAAGTGAGATGGCGCCTAAGTATAATTTTAGGGCAAAAAAATTTTTTTTTATTTTTTTTCCTGTGCGTTGCCTATTGGACAGAGATCAACAAAATGGACTTTTTATTAAAAAATAATAATTACATTCAACTGTATTACATTAAAAGAACAGTAAAAAAAATGGATACAAAAAATACTGGGAAAAAAAAGATACATCAGTGATCCCCCGGAACCCGGTAATGACCCCCGGTTCCGCATCCCCGTCCTCGCCTTTCTCTTGCTGGGTGCCGACGCGTTTCCTGCTGCGGCAAGGTCGATGGCCTAGCGAAGTCAATGCGGTCTGAATCCATAAAATCAGTAAGATCTCCATATCTCGAAGATCCGCTCTGGTACAGTCGGTTACCCATACCCTCAAAGTTTGGTCGTGTTGGCGGTGGGTGGGGTTCTATGGTTGGTCGGTAGCATTGGTCGTCTGAGTATGGGGGTAGAAAGGAAATGGATCTTGGGGTGTTTGGTATTGTGGATGTTGGGTGGTTTGGTGATATGGTGGGTGATGGTAGGTTTGGTCGGCTTGGTCATAATCTTCCGACATTCCCATATTAGGGCTAAGGCTGGATGTTGAGGGCGCCATATTGGGATATGTGGAAGACTGAAATTGTGTCTGGGGTATGTGGGTGTGCTGGTATTGGGGTTAGTATTGTGGTTGGGTTTGAGGCATATCGGGGTATTGGTAGTTTGGTGGTGATTGTGGTTGGTAGTACGGCATTTGATTGTAGTTGTGTTGTGGTGGGGAATGTGGTTGGGTGTTTGTGGGTCTGTTTCTTCTTGGGGGTTGGTTGGAGGTTGATGGGTTTTGGGTTTGTTGATGGGGAATCGAGGGTTGTGCCCATTGTGTGCGTGGGTCAACCAAGTACCTCGGATGAGACACGTGCATTTCTGGGTTACTAACCGACATGTACCACGACATATATTGATCTGTGTGTCGCATGTTACCTTGAGTAAGGAAAACCGGGAATTGCAAGATGTAGCGGTGACGCCTCTTCCACATCTTACACCATTCCGGAGCAAAGTCTTTCCAGTTGGTAAGACCCCACTGGGCGTCGACCATTTTAAGATGCCATGGGGACAAATCTGTTGGATCACTTGGTATCTCTTGATGCATTCCGAACTGCATCTTCACACGGTCGCTGTGGTGCATCTCCACAATGTTGAACCGAATGAGTGCAGTCTTTGCAGTCCAAGTTGTTGCATCCTCTGGGTTTGGAGCATGGCCCAAACCCAAATATGGTCTCCAGACGAACTGTGATAAAATTTAAATCAGGTTAGCGCAAAAGTAATGTATAAATAATTAAAATAAACAAAAGTTAAAAGCTATGACGTACGTCATCTAGGCCTAAGTGATCCAACTGATTCCGGTAGAGTGCGACATTGAATCTTGGATTCTTGCCGTAATTCATACCCCTCACGCAGTACCTAAAGGAAATGAGAAACATGTTATTTTTAGCATATATTTTGGAAAGAGCAGAATAGTTATAAATGCTATAACTTAATGACTTACTTTGTTGTGTACGGGAAACCAAAAGTGTTGTTGTTGATGGGGTTTAAGGACTCCATCCTCCACCAACCCCAGGCTTGTAGTAAAAATGCGCACCCATAAAATGTACATTTTTCCTTGACTGCGTTTTTGCACAAGGAACTGTATAGGTGGGCTAATACTGCAGAACCCCAACTATATTTTCTAGTTTTTTCAAAATTTGTTAGTAAATGTAAGTACATAAAATTTACACTATTTCCCGTACTTTCGGGAAATAAAAATGTACCAAAAAGTATCATAAGATACGTTCTGGCTTTTACTACTCGGTCATTCTCTGAGGAATTTTCATTTAATTCCATACTTGCATAATGACGTTTCAGGTCAGTGAGTAGTATTCCCTGCCCTCTTGCTCCACCACCTTCTACCATATCCCTACCCAACAGTTCTTCACACTGTGAGTTGGGTTGTTGAACCGACCCGTTCACCGCCTTACCGTCGATAGGGAGGCCCAGTAGCATGTACACATCCTCGAGCGTGATGGTACATTCACCTATTGGTAGGCGAAATGTATGGGTCTCCGGTCTCCACCTTTCTAACAATGCAAGAATGAACTTTGAGTTAATGGTGCAGTTGGAGATCTTTATCACATGTCCAAAACCTGCGTATTCCAGATAAGGGACGATAAATGGGTCGGGAGCCAGGTAGTTGTACGAACGGATTCTGAATCTTTTTATGTCCTGAGATCATAATTTAACAGGTGTAAGATTAATTAAGATGAACAACGCGTTATTTGAAGTATGAAAAATGTATAACCAAAGAAGAGACTTACAAATGCAGCAATGTTTTCCCTTGTGCCTCTGTGAGTATCGCCCATTGTTAGAAGAGTCATTGTTCAGAATGCTTGAGAGTATGAAAGACTTAGGAAGAGATAGAGAGTATGATAGACTTATGAAATATTTTGTAGCAGAGAGTGAGAGTTGTGTGGGTGTGAGAGATGTTTCATAAGGTATGTATTTATAGGCAAATAAGTTTGATGTAGTGGTTGCTTGTGCTTGCATGCCTGCGAAGTGTCACATTTGCATGCTTAGGGGGTTACACATATGCATGCATGCATGTACAAAAAATGTAAGGTATCACTCTTGCAGGCTAGGTGGAAGCCCATGCATGTATCACGATTGGACAGTAAGGGAGGCGTCATCTCACTTGGCGAAAGAGTACAAAAATGAATGGTGTCGCCACCCTATTTGGCGAATAAGAGGTGTCATTTGTTACAGCATAGGCTCAGGCTACGTGACAGCCTTTGGGATTCCTTTCTTTATTGCATGCAATGCCATTGGAGTTGATGGGTGGAGTCTTACACAAAACATGTATGTGTGCAGAATAGGGCCAGGATAGGTGGCAGCCTATATGTATCACAATTGGACAGTAAGGGAGGCGCCATCTCACTTGGCGAAAGAGTACAAAAATGAATGGTGTCGCCACCCCATTTGGCGAATAAGAGGTGTCATTTGTTACAGCATAGGCTCAGGCTACGTGACAGCCTTTGGGATTCCTTTCTTTATTGCATGCAAGGCCATTGGAGTTGATGGGTGGAGTCTTACACAAAACATGTATGTGTGCAGAATATGCAGTCGGATGAAAATTTAAAAGAGAAGGACAAGTTTCATAACAGAGAGGAATGCATCAGGGCCATTAAAAAATTTCACATGCTCAACTCGGTTGATTTTAAGGTGGATCGTGTCAACCCGGAAAGGTACAAGATCAAGTGTGTCCACCCTGACTGTATGTTCAAGCTGACCGCATCATACAGATTAAGGGGTGACTGTTGGGTCATAGGTTCCATGACTACCCACACTTGTGTAAGTTCCACTCAATCACAGGACCACCGAAAACTCAACCATGATCTAATCTGTCAAGAAATCCTACCCCTGGTCAGCAACGACCCATCTTTGAAGGTGAAAACAATCATCTCCCACATCACCATGGTTTTTAACTACACTCCGTCTTACCGTAAGGCGTGGTTAGCAAAGACTAAGGCGGTTGAAAGGGTGTACGGAAACTGGGAGGAGTCATACCGAGAACTTCCCCGCTACCTGAATGCACTCAAGACATATTCTCCAGGTAGTGTTTATGTTCTGGAAACATTGCCAGCGTACGCCCAAGATGGTAGTCTACTGCATGGCAACGGAATATTCAGTCGCGTGTTTTGGGCATTTCAACCATGCATCACAGGGTTTGCATCATGCAAACCAATTCTACAAATTGACGGGACTTGGTTGTATGGGAAGTACAAAGGCACACTATTGATGGCAGTTGCACAAGATGGCAACAACAACATTTTCCCCGTTGCGTTTGCCCTTGTCGAGGGGGAGACCGGTGGTGCTTGGAGCTTTTTCCTGAAAAATCTTCGGACACACGTGGCTCCTCAACCAGATCTCTATTTGATCTCGGACAGACATGCCTCCATTGAAAGTGCCTACAATAATCCAGCAAATGGTTGGCATGACCCTCCTTCTACGCATGTCTATTGCGTCAAGCATATCGTCCAGAATTTCTCGAGGGAGGTCAAGGACAAAACATTGAGGAAAGCGGTTATGAATGCGGGATATGCATTGACACAACCCACATTCAAATATTACCGCAACGAGATCCGTTTGTCTAATCCAGAAGCAGGTACGTGGATCGACAATATTCCGGTCGAAAAGTGGACTAGGTCATACGACAATGGCCAAAGATGGGGGCATATGACAACAAATCTTATTGAATCAATGAATGGGGTATTCAAGGGCATACGAAACCTCCCAATCACTGCCTTGGTAAAATCCACGTATTTTAGGATGGCTACGTTATTTGCCAAAAGAGGTGAAATGTGGTATGCGGTGTTGCAATCAGGACAACTATGGAGTGAAAGCTGCATGAAATACATTAAGGCTGAAAGTGCTAAAGCCAACACCCACATGGTTACACGGTTTGACCGACACAGCCACAACTTCATTGTGAAAGAGACAATTGACCACAATGAAGGTCTGCCAAGACAAGAATACAGGGTCATTTTACCTTCTCAATGGTGCGATTGTGGCAGGTTTCAAGCATTTCGTATGCCTTGCTCTCATGTCATTGCCGCTTGTGCTCATACCCATCAAGACGCGCTTCAACTGCTGTCAAACGTTTACAAATCTGAAATGTTGCTCACTGTTTACAACAACAACTTTCCTTTGGTGGCAAAACCGGATTATTGGCCTGAATACAACGGCGATATAGTTTGGCACAATGACCAAATGTGAAGGAACAAGAAGGGTCGTCCCAAAAGTAGGCGCATCACAACAGAAATGGACGATCTTGACAGGTTGGAAAGAAAGTGTGGTTTATGCCGTCAGGTCGGACACAATCGCAAAAACTATCCGAATCGGGCGTCTGGCTCGACCACATAAATATTGTAATACAATAAATCTTTTCAATATTTGTGTTGTAAACATTAGGGTTTTCCGTTAACAGATTTTGCTACAATTAATAAAACGCGTACAACAATGATTAACGATATTCAATCTAGGAAATTACAACTGTTAACACAATTTCATCTGACCCATGCATCATCAGCATTACATCACTGTCTGTTTTGACTTCCTCCAACCACACATTAGGTCTTCCTGTCGCATGCGAGGTTGTTGTTCGTTTTCGCTGGATCCTTCGAATTTTTTCCCCCTCCGCGATGTCTCCATCTAGCCACCGCATCAACTCCCGCTTCAGACGCTCCATGGAGTGAATGTGCCAGAATTTCATTTTCATCGCAGGTTTCGTGGCGGAGAATATAACGTAACCATCTCTACTAAAAATCATAGGCGACGTCATTACGCAAATAACGGAGTACAAAATAAAAATACAGTGCGAGAAAGTGTGAGAAATTTCGAAGAAACGGACGAATTATTTATAAAACAGCATTTTGCCCTAGTTTTGCCCTAGGCGCCAAGTGAGATGGTGCCTCCTCTCATTTTTAAGGAGCATGCGCCATCTCACTTGGCTAAAAGCCAAGGGAGGCGCCAAGTGAGATGGAGCCTAGGGCAAAACCCTAGGTGCATGTGCCAATTGAGATGGCTCCTCCTTTGTGGAGCCATCTGAAACATGGTTATTTGCGTAATTTTTTCCGAAACCCGGTTATTTGTGAAATATTTTTTTAATACATGGTTATTAATAAAAAAAATTATAGGGTTTGCGTCTTGGAATCAGAATGTTTGTTTGTTTTAATCACAATCCATTTATCCCTATTTTGCAAATCTTAAAACCTAAATTTTGGTTCACAAAAAAGGGGAAAAGAAATATACAAAGCAAACAAAACAAGCAAGTTGCCCAATCTGCAACAAAGCAACATCCATATAGCAGCAAGCATGTTGTCCAAAACCTGCAACAAACATAGCAGCGGGCAGCAAGCAACAACATATTCAAACAATGCAAAACAAGGCAAGCTGCAATGCAGAAGGGAAAGCAAGCTGCCCAACCTGCAGCAAAGTACATAACAGCAAGCAACAACATATGAAATGCAAAACCAACACAGAACCAAGCCTACAAAGTAGAACAAATACAGCATAAGCATAGTAGAAGCAACAAGGCTAGTCAACTTATCCAAACATGTCATCATTTTCTTATAAAACTGCAAACCCTTCAGAATTTCAAAAATAAGCAAAATCGCTTCTTTTTTTCATTGAAAGAGGAAAGAGGAAAGATGAAAGAGATATCACCTAGCAATACAGTCCAAAGTCCTGATATATACCAAAAACTCATCCCAACAGTTGCACCAAATAGGTAATTACAAACCTGCTACTCAAATGCTCAAAGTCAACTTTCCAAAACAGCCCAAAAATCTGTCAAAAGCAACTGCTATATACAGCCAAAATTGCACACAAACAGGCCAAGTCAAAATCTGTAATAAAAATGGCAAAGCAGTCCACAAAACCAGCCTGTTATCCAAAGCCCTGCATTAGTCCAACCTGTCTGCACAAATAGGCTAAAAACCTGTGACCTGTTATGTTGCTGCAACAATATTTCACCCAAAATGCATGATACCAAAACATATGCAAGAAAAGAAAAAAAATAGTGCACTTAGTGAACAAAGATGGATTCAAAACTCCCTCCTAATTTCAATATCTAGCTCTATATAACAAAGTTCACAATAACAACAGAAAACATTTTTTTGACAGGCCAAAAACCAGCATAGAAAACCAACAAATAGCCAATAAACAGAAGAACCAAGCCATCATAAGAAAACCAGGGGCCAAGGTAATAGAAAGAAAACAAACAGCAAAAATCAGAAAAGATAGGAACACAAGAACATCAAAACCCAGAAGATATCAGCATCATCATTTGTCCAAACAGAAAAAAGTATGAAGAATTATGTACCATAATCATAACAGAGATCATCACCAAAATTCCCAGAACCGTATTTCAGATATCCAAAGAATTCAGACTACTGGAGTCGGATTTCCTTTACACTATGTACAAGCACAAATCAGGCTTACCGGAAATCCCAACCCCGTCTCTGAATTAAAACTGCATCATTTCATCCTCTTCATCAAACCTTCACCGCAACCTGACACAGCCCTTCATCAAATTAACATTACAACACTAATTTTGATATCACACACGTAACAGAGGAGAAGAGAAGATAACCGGAGCATACCTGAACAAAGCCTCGCCGGAGCTTCGAAAAGGCAGACATCATCAACCGGAAGAAACCTTCGTTCAGGTAAATTCTTCACGATTCTTGTTTGTGTTACCGTTGATTGTTGGCATAAGCGATTTTTAGGATTTCACAATTTGTTGTTGCTTTTCTTCGTAATGAAAAATCCATTGTGAAAACAAAGAATAGCGTGAGAGATGGAGCCGAGAGTGAGAAGCAGGATCGAGAGAGTTTGAAGAGAGGAAGGGGGATTTAAAAGAGAGGAGATTAGAATTTCTGTTGATTTCTGGAAAAAAAAGACCGATGATTGTTTGTGTTGGAACAATTAGATTTTCAATCTTCCCCCTCTCCCAATAACAACAATACGACGCCTCTAATCAGGTTGTTAGGGTTTCAAACCCTTCCCTTTCCTTATTTCCAGTCGGGTCAGCCCATTGGGCTGCTGGCCCAATCCAGTTATCATTTTCCCCTTTATGTTTCAATTAAACCATATAAATAACAGATAGACAACACAGCTCAGTTGGTAAGGCTTGTACATTGTAATATGGAGGACCCAGGTTCAATACCTTGCCAGGACATTTTACCCTTAGGACAAAATTAGTTTAGGTCTAGTTTTTAATTTTAAAATTCAATTTCATTTTTTCTTTCCAAACTTTTCAAACAAATACCAAGAATTTTATTTCCATAAATTGTTAATTAATTTTATTTCATGAACTGTTATAATTTTAATTAATCGTTCAAATTCGATTTGGTTGTATTGTTTTCCTATTTTGGACTTTTAATCGCATTCGACTCATCCCCATTTGTAAAAAGTTGTACCCCCATTCCCGAAAACTCGGTAATAGCATAGAATTTCAATTTCCGCAATTTACTGTTTTCCTTATACTGTATAGTAATCAGGCGTGTATGGCAAGATTTAAAATCAATCGCTAGATAACCTAAATTCAAAGATAAAATTAACCTGAAACGAACACATTTTTCACACGCGCATCTCTAGGGTAACCTCGCTCGTTGCCTCGGAAATACAGTCATGTCCCTCGAATATGGGACACTTTAGCAAAGACCCTTCGATAAAAAAGATCGTAGTCCCTCGACGTCCCTCGATGTTGCCTTCGATAAAATGATCTAGTCCCTTACGAAAATTGCTAAAGTGTCTCACAAGTTGCCTTCTATGACTGTACAAACGTCCCGCGCCTATCCCTTAACATCCAACGATGGGGCTTCTTACCAAATCAATGGTAAGATAGCAACATCTAAAGGAGGAAAAGAACATTTAAGACTTTTCGAGTAGGTAGATTCGCTCTTAATCGCTCGCTTGCTCACAACTAAACATTTTACACTAACACTTTCAAAACATCTTTCAAAACTTGAAAACATTTTCAAAAGATCAAACACTTTGTATACATTCTTACGAACGAGAATCATTACAAAATTTTCCTAAACAATGGCCTCTTTTAAAAAATACTTTCAAAACCACACAAAGCATAATTTCAAACAAAATCAAGTGATCTAGCAAGTAACTAAGAGCCCATGGAAAACCATGAATGAAAAGGGTGCTAACACCTTCCCTTTTTATAATCTAGCCCCCGAACCCGAGAAATAATCTTGAAAGGTCTTTCTTGTGCTTATTTACCTTTCCTTTTGGATAAAAGAAAAGTCGGTGGCGACTCTTGCTAACCGCATAATTACGATCAAACGCAAATGACCCAAGTCAGTTTTCCCACCGTATCACAGAACTGGAGACTCTGCTGGGGAAAAATACTAAAAGTGGGGTTACCTTAGGGTTAGATCACATTTACTTGCTTTCTTTGTTTGACTTGTTTACTTTACATTATGGTTCTTTGTTTGGGTTTGAATCCTCTACCCGGATTTGAGATACCTTATAGGTAAGTGTTTACCGTTTTTTTTGGTAAACAACCGCTAATCTCCAAAAAGGTAAGTTTTTTGGTTTACTTACGGGATCGATCAAACTAATCCCAGGACATATTCTAATTTTTATGTAAAAAGGATAAGCAGGAAGAACGCACGTTCGACCCAGAGAAAGGATGTTTGAGATCGTTGAAAAGTAAGCAGAAGTATAGAAATGCAAGTAAAAGAAGTAAAAGAAAAAAGAGATAACTTTGTAAGATAATAGTAAAGTAATGTAAAAGACTTTCAGTAAGGAAAAAAGGTGTTTCCAACGTACATTTCTCAGCTTTATCCTTTCTCACGCAGTGGTTACTTGGATAATGTTTGAGTGACTTAGTACAATAGGTTGAACACCCTTGAAAATTACACAAGTTTCTTAATTTATACTAAAAATAAGTAACCGTCGAGGGAACATTCTGCGCTAGGATGAAGACAAGTGTCTTCTGCATGTCCCTTGACCTATGGCTTTCAGCCACGTTACCTCTTCTTAAACACTGGCGGAACTGCCTTTCCCTCCAATAATTCAAAATTCAAATAGTCCTCGTATCATGTGTCAAAGAGAGAATACTTTCTCTTAGTCGAGTGACATAAGTTTTCTTCAGTCGAATGAGCCCTTGGTCGAAGATTCCAATATAACTTAGATCTTTTCCTTAAGTTATTTCATGTGTCGAATCATACTTCCTGGCTTGGTTCATTCCAGTTATTTGGTCCAAAAGACCAAATATAGTAAGTGTCGAATTTGGGAGCCAACAAATTGCCACCCAAGAATGTTTATTTCGACGCTCAAAGAAATAGCCATTCTTTGAACTTCCCATTCGACACCTGTCTTCCCAGTTGTCCACCAAGTCTTGACGTGTGCTTTTCGCCTTCCAACAGCTGCTGCACTCGAGAAAACCATCATTACTCTTTCTCCAAGATGTCTCTTCAAACTGTCGTTACCACGCTTGCCATGATGACCATATTCCTATAACCTAGGAAAGCATTTCAAAACGTTTCCCAATGCCTGCACGGTAACCGTTTCGCACTTTGCCACGTGTCCCACTACCTGTGAAACATTAAATGGCCTTGACGAGACATATCCCTCTTCTTAAGGCTATGAATACTTCTAAGCCTTTCTATTTGGAACTTTTACCATTTCCAGCATTTCCAAATCCCTTGCTTTCTCACAACATTGTATTGTCAACTTCGTTTTTTCTCTCAAATACTCAACAATGGCTTTTCTCTCTAATGCACCAAACAATCCTCAACCCAAAAACGCTGATGATGTCCAGAAACCACCAGAGGTCTTTTCCATTAACCCTCCTTCTTCTTCGATTGATAGGTATATCGTTGAACCCATGACGAAAGAATGGCGAGAAGCATATGATTCTCAACTCCTCATTCCCATTAGATATGGTGGAAACATGTATGTTATGTCTGGTCCGTTATCTTCATGCGTCGAAAATCCCTTGAAGAACCGTGCCTTCTTCCCTACTCACCCAAGGCTTAGACCCATAGGTTGTGCGAAGAAGACTAGGGAAGACCCTGAAGATGCTACTCTGGCTAACCAGCAGCATCCTCAGACTACAGAGGATATCAACCTTCAGTTCATGAACAAAGGGAACCGAATCTTTCGATCAAGCCCTAACCTCTCCTCTAAGTATTCAGACTGGTTGAATAAAATGGAGAAGGCACAAGCTTCTGTCTGGAAGGAGATGGGCATTTATGACCTGGTGATGCTGTCGAAGACAGGATTGCCTTACTGCCTCCTTATGTTCGTATCTTCATTGTACTTTTGGGATAGCTCACATTTCACTTTTCATCTTACTTGTGGGATGATGACCCCCACTTTATTCGACATAGCTGTCATCACTGGTCTTCGACCAACTGGTGACTATTTCGACCCTGAAGACTTGTCTGAGGATGCTATTGGGTTTGCTGCTACAAAACCCACTTACACCACCTTTATTAACCACTTCCACGACAAAACCTCTAGTACTGTGTCAGAGGTGGAGCATATAGCCTTCTTGGCTATGTGGTTGTCTCGATTTGTTTTTTGTACTAAGTCACTTCAGGTGACGAAAAAGATGTTGACGCTCGCGACGCAGCTTCACCACAAATACCCCCCTTTGCCTGGCCGAATTGATTTTGGCCAACTTATATGAGTCCATCAATAATGGTGTGACTTAACTTAAGGTTATAGGGGACAGGGGGAGCCTGCTGCTATCTGGTCCCTTTTGGCTTCTCCAGCTGTGGCTCAATGCCACCTTTGAATCTTTCCTTCCCCAGAAGAACAAGATTAACGAAGAGGCTCCTGAAATCCTGAACAGGAGAGTCGAAGGCACCAGGCTTGCATTGCTAACTCCCACTGATGAAGGCCAATAGTTTCAAAAGGCTTTCACAAGCTTTGTAATGATGTTTGCAGAGCGAAAGCTCTTTGTTTCGACCATGGCTCCCTTTGCCAGTCAAAAAGTTGGTCTGGAATGGTTCACCAGACCATATCCTTTGAATGAGGAGGATGACACGACTGATGAGTTCGTGAGCATGTGGGAATCGTTTCTTCGTCCCAGGATCATGCCTTTGAGATTTAAGAGCTCAAAAAATCAATTGAGCTTAATTGCTTATCAACCAAATCTTGTCTCTCGACAATTTGGTATTGCTCAATCACTTCCTTCACCTATTTATCCTCAAGAGAAGCTGCTACTTTTTTACAATGCAGACTACTCAGAAGATGCCGCTACCAAGCATATTGGTAGGTACTCTGGTCGAACTATACTGACCCTATTCGACTTTAACCTCAATTTTTTGAGTTCCGTTCCCTTTGAGGAGTGGTGGAAACAATATTATGACGAAGAGTTCTTCGATGAGAAGAACTTCGCCCACCACCTTCGTGAGGCGTTTAAGCTGGTTCTCGACAGGGTCAAGAAAGGTATTATTCTTTTCCATCTCTTCGCCTTAGATTTGTCTTTCGACACTCAATTAATTATAGTTGTCTTGTCTTCTGTTTAGCTGTCAAGAGAACCAGCTCGAAGAAGACTGCTGAGAATACAAAAGGGGGAGATTCCGCTGTCAACCCCTCTTCTAAGGTATTTTACTTTCTTTCATACCCTTATTTTTTATCTGACATAGGTACTGATCCCTTCGACTTGGTTTTCTGGATGTTCAGAAACAAACCCCCAAAAAACGGAAGGTTCAGGAGATCCAAATCTCTAGCAATGAAGAAGAGGAGTCTCCTCATGTTCCTTTGCAGAGACGAAGATTGAAGAAACCAATCCCTGCCATCGAACCCCGTCCAAAAATCAGGGTTAAGACTACAGCTGTGAGGCCTCCTCCTGTAGTCATCAACGAGCCCACTGAACAGGAGGTAATCGCTAGGTTAAAAAATCCCAGCGAAAGTGACAACTCTAGTCCTGGTGCTGAAATCCCAGTCCAGGTATTTACTTCGACTGCTCATTATTTATTCCTCCACTCCCTTTTGCTTTATGAGGATTCTGAAAGAAATGAATTCCTTTTATTTCCCAGGACACTGCTGGGACTTCCAAACGAATTCCTACTCATGTCGAGGACTCTATAACTCTCTTGAATAGTGAAGGGGATCCTACCTATAGGCCTTCTTCAGCGAAAGGCTCTTTGATGAGTTCAGCTGACGAAGTAAATCAGGCTTCTGAACCTCGGCACAAAACCATAGAAGAAGCCGATGAAGAAGAAGATGCAGGAAACCAAGAGGAGACTAGGGTTCCGCTGGTTGATGTGCGAGAGACTGAGGAGGAAGGTATCCCTGGCGTTGAAACTGAAACAGAGAGGGAGAATGTAGAGATCCCAGAGGCTGACAGTGAAAAAGGTTTTGCTGAAGGAAACCAAAATCCTCCAGGAACTGAAACAATTCCAAGTCAAGTGGCCAACATGGTTGTTATAGCCAACGAAACTATTACTTCAATGGGATCTAGAACCAAGGAGGATTTGGCCTTACTGAAACAACAGAATCTATTAGGTTATCTGACTGTAATTCTAGAAGGTCGAGAGAGTTCCTCTGATCACAGCGCCTCGACTGCATCTGGAAGATCTACTTTGAATTCTCCTCTCGACGAGGCTCTTCAGAAAGTTAAAGCACAAATCTTTAAGAGAGATTTGATGTTAACTTTAGATGGGGAACCAGCAGCTCCTTCCTTTCTGAAGACTATCCTGAAGGTTGTCGATCTCCTTGTTACTCCTCCGGATGTGGCTAATGTAATCTTGGATTTACTCTCCATTGTCGACCAGGTATCAGCGGATTACAACCGTCAAAGAACTCTCAATTGTGAGATTGAAGAAGCCAATGGTCAAGTGGCTGCTTCCTGGCATGCTGCTACTGAGTCAGCTTCTAGGGTAAAGGATTTGTCGAAGGCCTAGGAGGCTAGACAAAAGGCGGTCGAGGAGATAGATCGAGACAATGCTCAACTGAGGGTGCAGATTGCAGAGTTGGAAGCTAAAATTGCTACCAATGACAAAAAGAAAGAGGAACTCCTTGCTGTGAATACTGAATCAGAGAGCCAAGAAGAATTGGTTGAAGGGTTAAGACATGCCGATCGAGCTCAATCTTTGGATGCTAAGCTCGAGACTCTTCACCAATCGAAAGCTCTATGTGATCGACAGCTAGAATTGCAAAGAATCAAGTATCTCCAGATTAAAACTAATCTTCCCTTTTGAATCCTGTTTCTCCCATTCATGTAATCACTTGTTTGTAACGATTTCAGAGCCATTTTGGCACTTTTAATGAAATTTTTAAGTTTCCATTTTGGCATTCTCTATTAACAGTGACTATATATTATTTATTTTTACCTCTTGAAGCATAGGTGTGATCGGTGGATCTGGAACTGACTGTTTAACGTTGGTTCGCGAAATGTCGCGGAAGCAAGAGTCGCCATCGTCTTTTATTTTCTCCAAATGGAAAGGACAAAAGCAAAGGAAAATTCCTTATAGAGATTGCTCTCGGTTCGGGAGGTAGATTATAGAAAGGGAAGGTGTTAGCACCCTTTCTATCCATGGTTATCCATGGGCTCTTAGATACTTGCTCATTTGTGTTTTCAAAAATGGTTTGTTTGCTTTTCAACTGTGGGTTTAAAAAGTTTCTTTGAAAATTCCAGTTCGACTCTTGTATCGGTCCTCAAGAGTGTTTGAAAAATTGCTTTCGAAAGCTTTTTGAAAAGGTGTCGGTGTGAAAAGTATTTTTGATTTGTTTTGAAATTAGAGCAAGTATCTAGAGTCGTCTACCTACCCTAAGGAATTCGTCTGTGTAAATGTCCTTTAAAGTAGTGTCATCCCACCATTGAGAGGTAGGTAGCACCACCGTTGGAGGTGTTTGGGTCAATTCGAAGGTTCGGGACATGGTGATCACCAGAGCAATAGGAAGATACCTTAGAAGCTACCCTCATGCCAGGTTCCCGGATCATGAGGACTTACTAAGACATCCTCTACTCGACGATCACCTTTCGAAAGGCAAGGCAACAGTGAGGCGTACCCTAGGGGTGGTGTGTGATTTGTGTGTCGTTTTCAAATATTTTGTCTTGTTCATGTCATGGGTGATCTACGCTTTTGTTTTTATTTTAACATTCATTCTTGCATGCAATTTATTAGCAGTTAAAAAGTTGCGAGAAATAAAAGTTCCTAAACTATTACAAAGGCGCGGATCCACATCGCCAAATTAAATCCAGGACCCGATTTGACAAAAAAATAAAGATGCGAGAAATATAAATGTTTAATTTACATGGCTTTGGGAGAATTACATAAATATTATAAGAAAAGAAATAAAATGTGCGAAACAAATTAATAATCGAAAGCGAGGGCGTTGGACCCTTTTTAATGAAATTAAATTACGATTTAACAAATTAATTAAAATAAAATGAAAAGAAATTATTTTTTAGCCTTTTTTGTATTTATGGATTTTTATGAGAATTAAATGAAATTAAAATATTAATTAACCCTAATTCTAGTTATTTTTAATTTATTAAGAAAAGCATTGAAATTTAATCTAAAATCAACCTAATTAATTAATACGATTTTATTTACAAGAATAATGATAATTAATAATTAATAATTAATATGGTGAAAAAAGGAAAAAAGATAAAAATGCTTAAAACCCTAATTCTACCAATTTTTAAGTTTATTGAAAAATATTAAAATTAATCCTAGAATTTAAAACTAAGTTAATTGATACAATTTATTTACAAAGATATTAAAATAAAATATATTTTTGTTTTTGTCTTTTCTGGTTTTTATATTATTTTTATATTTTATGAAAATAAATTAATTTAAAGATTTAAATAAAAATTAACAAAACAAATAAAATAGAAAAATATGAAGAAAAAAAAAGAATGAAAAAAAACAAACCCATGGGGGTTCTGTCCCCAAACTGGAGGTATAATTCAGCAATTAGGCCCATTGGTTTCAAGGCCTCTTTTGACCTTTCAGAGCCACGTACGTACGCGTTGACTGGTGCCCATGGTACTCTTCTCATCAGGACCCTCGGATTGCCTTCAATGGCCATGTGGCGCGCCTGGATTGTGAGCGTATGGTGGACGCTGAAGCTTGAACTGCATAGGATTAGATTGAAACAAAATATATGAATAAAGTGAGGGACCTGGGAATCGAACCCAGGTCCCAAAGCTTGCCAGCGCCTTTTTCTACCATCTGAACCATCAATGCATGTTATACATATAATAATGAATAAATAACAAAAGCGAAATTTGGTTAGTGGCCTAAAAAACAACAAAAACGCACGCCAGTTTCAAATTGTCCTATCATGTCCTGCCACATAATCATCTTCTCCAATGATGCGTTTTTCCTGAAACAAAAACAAACAAGATTGCGGGGGTTTTAAACCCCCACTATATACTGTGTCAAAAAATAGCGAATAGAGTATGGTGCTTCATAAATTAGGCGCGAGGTGTGGAAACGATTGGCATGAAGCTTCTCAATTCAACCGTCCTGGTCTTAGAGTCTAATTTTTCTGGACAAGGAAACCCCCAATTTTTCAGTTTCGTAACCCTAACAATCTTCCATGGTGAAATCGCGTATGGGCAAGCAAAACTCAATTGAACCATATAGTTAGCTTCAGAATGATAAGATTAACACATAACAAGCATTAGAATTCAAAATCATGGCATGAGTGATGAAATACGATTATGCAAAAAAAGTGACACGGTCTGACTTCTAGTTACCAGTTCTTGATGTTAGGGATGATGGTTTTGATTCAGGCACGTTCCCTGAAGCCTCAGGAATGCAATGGAATAATTTTCTTGCCTTGAAATGCTTTGGAACCACGTTTTCAGTTTTGGAATTTTTCACAAAAAGTGCAAACTTTGTTCTTCTTTTCTGGCGCAGCTTGGAGGTCTCTAGCACTTGGGTTTGCATTAGGCTTATGTATGGAATGATTAGGGTAAAGATTTGGATCCAAAAAACCTTTGCATTGATGTACAAGATATTTGATTTTCATGCATATATTTTTCAATCTTTTCCATGCATATTTGATACCAATCATGTCCAATCTTCCTTATTTGAAATGTGCACGAATCTTGAGCCTTTAATGGATGATTACACTGCATAAAAAGATTTAAAAACTTTGGTTTAGCATTTTTCCATATTTTATTTAATTTAAATGAATTAATTGTAATTAAAAATTCAAATAAATAAATAAAAATGATGAATAAATCCCCTTTGGGCCAAATGGTCGTGCACATGTTTTGGATGATGAATCTTGGAATAAAAAGAGGCCCATTAGCAATTTTAAGGTATTTGAAGCAAAGTTGACTTTTCAAAATACCCAAAAATTTCCCAACTTCCACAAGGCATATCTTGCTCAATTTTTAAGCTTTGATCATGTTCTTGGACATTTTGGAAAGGTATTGAAGTCCTCTAACCAATTCCTTTGGTCCCATGTCATTTTGATTTACCAATCTCAAGTTATGGCCTTTTACTTAAAGTCCCTTTTTGTTGACTTTTGAAAATGACCTATAATGTTGAAATTGATAACTTTTTGTGAGAGCATTTCTTGGACTTGAAGTGTGAATAGGAGTTGTAGGAAATGTCTTTCTCTTTAAAATGAGCTTTGGATGGAATTTTTCTGATAAACCATGTGGAAGTTATGCCTTGGTCAAGTTACAGTTGACTTTTTCAACTGTCCAAATATGGAAACTTTTGCATCTTGAGACTTTTTGAGCCAAACTTTGAGAATCATGATCAAGCATTGATCAAATGATGTTTGTGGCTTCAAAATGAGATGTTGACCAAAAATTTGAACTTTTGACTGTCAAATGACCATTTTTCCCCTGCAGTTGACTGTAGGGCAATTAGGGTTTTTGACTGTGCAATTTTGTGCTGAAAGTCTTGAAACTTGGTATGAGGATGCTTGACCATGTTTGTAGGCATGTGGGACTTGATTGGACCCTTGGAAACTTCATTTTCTTTGTCAGAACCAAAACCCTAGTTTTTGACTATTAGGAGGCCCTTGAACTGTGCAACCCCTGGGAGCTTTTTGAACCTTTGACTTGGCAAATCTTGGAGAATATGGGAGGGCAAATTTTGGGGTACAACAGTTGACCCTGTTCAATCTTCTTAGACCTGAGGATGCAGATTGGCTGACGTGCCTTTCGTAATCCGAAGGTAGAAGATGATTGAACACTAGAGTGCCCAGAAATTTGCGCTCACATAGTAGTGTGATGGTGGGAATGGGCTTACAGATGCCATTTGGAGATTAGTGGATAGGAGGATGGGCTTATAGATGCCATGTTGAGATGATGGATGGTGGATGGGCTTATAGATGCCATCTAGATGTCGATCGCGTAAGAGATTCCTTAGCGAGAACTTGCGTACCTGAAAAAGAAAAATGATTACCTGACCTGTTACGGGAGCTGGTCTTCAAATTCTTTGTATAGATGTGTCCTGACTGGTTACAGGAGCTGGATCTGGAGCTTCAAAAGGTGATGAATGAACCAGGGATGGTTACTACCTCAATAGGAACGGTGAGAGAACCTTGGATGATTTCTACCTCAACAGGAACGCTGAGAGAACCTTGGGCGACTTCAACCTCAACAGTAACGTTGAGAGAATCTGGGGACGATTACTACCTCCGCAGTAACGGGGAGAGAATCATAGGCGACTTCAACCTCAACAGTAACGCTGAGAGAATCTTGGGCGACTTCAACCTCAACAGTAACACCGAGAGAATCTTGGGCGACTGCAACCTCAACAGTAACGTTGAGAGAATCTGGGGATGATTACTACCTCAACAGGAACGCCGAGAGAATCTTGGGCGACTTCAACCTCAACAGTAACGCTGAGAGAATCTTGGGCGACTTCAACCTCAATAGTAACGCTGAGAGAATCTTGGGCGACTTCAACCTCAACAGTAACGCTGAGAGAATCTTGGATGTCTTCTACTGAGTCTTTATCTGAAAAATCTTTTAGGGGTCGATTTAACTGGACTAGAGAAGGCCTTTGACTAGATAAGAAACAGGAAAATCTTAGGGTCGATTTAACTGAACCGGTCTAGGTCTTGAAATCTTCAACTGGATAAGAAACAGGGAGAGCTTAGGGTCGATCTGACTGAACCAGAGAAGGCCTTTGACTGGATAAGAAACAGGAAAATCTTAGGGTCGATTTAACTGAACCAGACCAAAGTCTTGAAATATAGCTGAGAACTTAACTGGATCTTTCCTGAAAGGTAAAGGTCAGTCATATGCAACGCATGATATGGATCAAGCAATGATGTTCTCAATATAAATGAGATTTGTGAGATATGATGCGTAGATGCATGCTATAATATGATGTTTATGAATGTATCTTTTTGTCTTTTAGGAAAATAAAAATCCTTGACGGGTGCCGGGAAGTCACTCCTGGGCTGATGTTGAAGAATAGATTTTTTGCCTCCGCTGGGGATGATAGTTGCAAGAATACCGGTAGGAGAAGATGACTCCATTGGGGAATGAACTTGGCGAATGGATTACTCTGCGGGGAGAAAAGTACTCTAGCGATCTTGCTGGGAAGCAATACTCTGTGGGGAGAGAGGTACTTTGTTGAGTTTGTTGATAATAACTTGCTGGGGATACCCTTGTTGTGTTGGAAGTGTTGATAGACTTCGCTGGGGGATAGGAAGACTTTGCCGAGGACGATCTTCTCGTGGCTCTTGGCTGAGGATAACCCAGTTATATCCTGGTAAGGAAATAACTCTTGAATAAAACCGGGAGACGCGTTCGTGTTCTGCGAGGATAAGCTTCCAGAATCTACTGGGGATAAGCTTACTGCTTGGGGAGATGGATTGAACTTTCCTGGGGAAACCTCTGGACTGGACTCTCCTGGGGAAATTCTTGAGGTGTAATTTTTGTAAGTTGAAAGAGGGAACCTATGTAGGGTTGCCCGATTATGAGAAAGAAGGACACATGTGTAGGGTCACTGATGACGAGCTCGTGTAAAACTGCATCTTGGAAAGAAAGACACCTGTGTAGGGTTACCGTTGACGAGTTTGTGTAAAACTGCATCTTGGAGGAAGGAGACCTGCGTAAGGTTTACTGATGACGAGTCCGTGTAAAACTACGTCTGGAGCTTGAGAAGGGAACCTGTGTGGGGTTACTTTGACGATGAGCCTGTGTAAAACTGCATCTTTGGGGAGAGAGAACCTGTGTAGGGTTTCTTCGGGATAAGTTCGTGTAAAACTTTTGGCGGAACCGGGGTAAGGTTACTGCAGGGTAAGTTCGTGTAAAACTTCTTGATGAACCGGGGTAAGGTCATCTTGAGATAAGTCCGTGTAAGACTTCAGGAGGAACCGGGGTAAGGCTACCTGGAGGTAAGTTCGTGTAAAAATTGAGATAAATCCGTGTAAGACTTTTAGGAGGAACCGGTGTAGGGTCACTTTGATGATAAGTCCGCGTAAGACTTTCGGAGGAACCGGTGTAGGGTCACTGCAGGATAAGTTCGTGTAAAACTTTTTGATGAGCCGGGGTAAGGTCATCTTGAGATAAGTCCGTGTAAGACTTCTGGAGGATGAGTCCGTGTAAGACTTTGTCTGAAAATTGAGAAGGAACCGGTGTAGGGTTGCCTGATGGTGATCAAGTGGATGATTGTCCTGTTTGGTTTCGGATATTAACCCACGATCAGTCGTCCACTGATTTTTCTTGGCTTGTTACCAATGTTGATCTGGAATTTGTAAAGGTAGATGGTAATCATCTTTGTATTAAACTTTCCTTGGTACTTTGGTTGACAGAGCAACTGGATCGCCTGGACGACTCATTATTGCCCCTGTTTCTGAGGTGAGGGGAGAAGATACCTTGTGGAGATAGTTGACAAATCTTCTGGTAGACAGGCGATTATATGTCGGGGCATAGTCGTATGCTTAAATCCCTGACTTTTGCCTGGACCGCCCCTTCGGGTTTTCAGTCCACCGGGATACCCATTTTTGCCTAAGCCGCCTTTTCAGGTTTTTGACTTGCCGGGTGCACAGATTTTTTCATTTCATCCCTTATTTTTGCCCGAACCCTTTTGGTTCGTCGGGAAGCCCTTATTTTTTCCTAGGTGTGTCAACCTAGCGGGTCTTTGATTTTGCGTAGTATTTTTTCGACTATGTCCATGCTCTCAGGATTTAGGGAGATACCCCTGTTATTGATATCGCGTTGCCGTACCACTAGAAGATGTCTGATCAGGCAAGATTTGTTGTCGGAATGCCCCAGGTGATCCAGATGGAGATTTTCCCCAAGTTGGTTGGCCTTTTGAGAGATTCTCCGAATCTTGGCTGGACTGCCCCAGATGATGGACACTGATCATGCCATGCCCCTTGATTGGAAGTATTTCTTCCATTGGAGGTGACTCTTTTGTTGAGAAGACCTTCGTTCATCGGATATTCGTTGCGCAAAGTTCTCTGCTGTTCAAACAAATAATCATATGCAAACAATGTTATCTTAAGAATGCAAAGCTTATGTCTGTCTTGAAAATTTTTTTGAAAATGCATTTTTCAATAAAAGCAAATGAGTTTTTTTTTTTTTGTAAACTGTGATGTCAACTCGTTATTTTACCGCAAGCCTTAAGGAGTCAGGATACCTTTCGTAACAGTATGCTTTCGAACTAACCCATGCTTCAGCTAGGACTTTTGAGGGTTATAACGTGGCCTGGTTCACGGTTTAAGAAACAAAGGATAAAGGCTCAAATTATTTGTACCCACCCGTTCTTCGTGATGCTCTTCCATCCTAAACTCAGCTAATCGTGCGTTAGACTTTGTTGAGTCTTAGCTTTGATATACCAGTGATGGTTCGGATGTTGAACGTTTATTTGAATAGGCAGTCATCTCTTTTTTTCGCTGAGGGTTTGTAGGACCTCTTTTTTTTATATTTTGTTATCCCTGTTTTTTGCCTGAACTGTTTCCCTTTTTTGGAATTATAGTCAGCGGGATGCCCCAGTTTCGTAAGTCTTCTTCATAGGTTTTTTTTTTGACTTATTGGGCTTTTTTTATTTTGAGAGATAATGACTTCCTGTCTGTATGATTATTCGGAACCATCACTGTCTTTTGTTTTATAAGAACCTCTTTGGTGCCATTCGTTATGCACTTGGATCAACTGAGAGAACTACCCTGCCCCAGGTTATGATAAAGGGTTTTAATTTTCGAAAAGAAAAACTCCTACTTCTTTGGCTCAGAGGGGTTGACGAGGGATTATCTTCCTTATAACTCCAGTGTTTAGGGATTGAAACAATGCCTGTACCTCATCAGCGGGGTCTATTCAAAAGCATACTGTAAGGATCGTGGTATCGTTTTTGTCATCCTCCCTCAAGAGGCTTAGAATTATTAATCAAGCGTTGATCATCACAAAAAATATGAAAGCAGTTTTAAGTATAGCAAACATAATTAATTCAAGACAGACATGTGTAATGCATTCATGAAATAAAAGAGTTTAACCTGATAATTGTTTATTTGAATAAGAAAAGAAAAATACAACTTGAATTCAAATGGACAAAAATCTCTCAATCCTAGCCATGTTTTGGCAAAGGAGCAGTGGTCACAATGGGAGTCTCAGCAGGCTCGAATTCGATCTCCTTAGCGTCGATCATATTCTGGATCTTATACTTCAGCGCCCAACAGTCCTCGGTATCGTGCCCCGGGCTATCAGAATGATAAGCACACCTCGCCTCTGGATTGTAATTTGGAGAGGAGGTCTTGGGATTTGCCGGAGGATTGATCACCGCAATCAGGTTCATCTTCAACATGTGCTGTAATGCTTGTAACCACGACATGTTGATGTTGGTGAATTGTCTTTTAGGCTCGTCCGACCTTCGCTGATTTCCCTTTTGTGATTGTCAGCGTGATGCAGAACCAGAGATCATGACTGCCCCTGCATGTTGGTCATGACGACTCTTTTGACCGTATGCAGCATTAGATTCCTTCTTTCCCGTGTAAGGCTTTTTGTGAGTATCAGAAGGTGTGGTCTCTTGAATCTTCCCGGCCTTGATACCAGCTTCAATTCTTTCCCCAGTCAGAATGAGGTCGGTAAACCCTGCAGATGAGTTACCAATGAGATGATTGAAGAACGGCCCGGATAGGGTCCCTAAGAACATATCAACGAGTTCCCGGTCAGTCAAAGGTGGTTGTACCCTCCCAGCAAGGTCTCTCCATCTCTGCGCATATTCTTTGAAACCTTCTCCCGATCCTAACGACATACCCTGGAGTTGAGTACGTGTAGGAGTGAGGTCGGCATTATACTGATACTGCTTGTAAAAAGCAGTAGCCAACTCCTCCCAGTTACGAACCTTGGTTCCATCCAGCTGATAGAACCATTCGAGATGAGTCCCTGAAAGACTTTCCTGGAAGAAGTGGATCCACAAGTTCTTGTCCACTGTGTACGGTTGAATCTTCCGCATATAAGATCTGAGATGCAGCCTGGGACAGGATGCCCCATCATACTTGACAAAAGAAGGAGCCTTGAATTTGTGTGGGATCACCACACCGGAAGATAAACCCAGGTCTCCGAAATCCAACCCAGACACTTGTTGAATTTCCATGGCATTCAGACGATCCTCTAGTTGTTTGTACCGGTCCACAGCTGGAGGGTACTGCTCATCATTGAACTCCGTCTCGTTGTCAGAGACCACTGGACTAGGCACCTCTCTCTCATGGGGACTGTGTTTCCCCACAGATGGAGTAGTTCTCTCAGCTTCATTCTGCCGTGCGTTCCCAGATCTGCGTCTAGGGCTGAACAAAACAGTCCTCTTCTTCTTCTTCTTCTGAATCAGAGTCTTCAATTCCTTTTGACCCTGGGCTAGGCTCACAATTAACTCCTGGAACTGGGCATTCTGGGCCTGGAGGGCCTTGATAGACATCTCGGTTGATGATGAGTCAGGGTTCATGATGATTGGCTGAAATAAACAGCGGAGAGGGTAAGCAACCTGTAAAAGGGATACCTGTAATGCAATGATATGTATGTATGCATGTAATGTTTTCAAGGATCTCGCGGGGTAAACAAGAAGATCGTTAGCATTTGAATCTGTAGCTTGATTGAAGGGACTCCGTGTTGCTGAGAATCCTTCTTCAAGAGTCAAGGCTCACCATATCGAGTGGGTCATAGCCCCTGACAACCTTAGCTAGAGGAAAATAAATCCTCTTTGCCCCTTGCTGGACAATTGGTTCATCATCACCTGCATCACAAGCCCTTGAGATCCTTGAAACGGGTTAGTCTTTATGCAAGATGCATGCAATGGTATGATGTTATGATGCTATGATAAAGCACACCACAAATAGATACAAAGGCAAACATGGTAAGGCACACAAGTCACACAAGACAAACCCCTAAAGTTTAGGCCAGCATGAGGTCTAGGTATTACCCTCTTTCAGTTTGTTGGTTCATACCTGTCCTATCAAAAGTAACCGGGTTCTTAGAGGATCCCAATATCATTGACTACCCTCAATCGGTCATAACTCCAGCATCGCAATCTTTTCTTGCGGCCAGAACCATCACGAGAGTTTAGCCTCAATGGGCGTAGCATACTGCTACTGTTCTAATAGCCAAGTTGGGTCATTTAAGGTTCTAAGGTTGTTGGTGCTTAATGACTCCTTGGAAGACCCATATTCTCCTCGTTGCGACACAAGGGATATCGGTACAGACCAAGGTGCCACACCAACGTAGCCACTGCTTCACCCGTGTCGGTCTACGTCGGACAGGTCCCTCACAGCTTATGCTACCTAAACAGGGTATCCCCAGATCCGGGTTAGGATCTTATGTAACTCCCATGCAACCCACAATAGTAAAGCAAGCAAGTCAATACAATTGAAAACACAGTGATCTTAGTCCTAAGGTACACCTCACTTTAAGTAAACTCCCCAGCAGAGTCGCCAGTTCTGTGATCGGTGGATCTGGAATTGACTGTTTAACGTTGGTTCGCGAAATGTCGCGGAAGCAAGAGTCGCCACCGTCTTTTATTTTCTCCAAATGGAAAGGACAAAAGCACAGGAAAATTCCTTATAGAGATTGCTCTCGGTTCGGGAGGTAGATTATAGAAAGGGAAGGTGTTAGCACCCTTTCTATCCATGGTTATCCATGGGCTCTTAGATACTTGCTCATTTGTGTTTTCAAAAATGGTTTGTTTGCTTTTCAACTGTGGGTTTAAAAAGTTTCTTTGAAAATTCCAGTTCGACTCTTGTATCGGTCCTCAAGAGTGTTTGAAAAATTGCTTTCGAAAGCTTTTTGAAAAGGTGTCGGTGTGAAAAGTATTTTTGATTTGTTTTGAAATTAGAGAAAGTATCTAGAGTCGTCTACCTACCCTAAGGAATTTGTCTGTGTAAATGTCCTTTAAAGTAGTGCCATCCCACCATTGAGAGGTAGGTAGCACCACCGTTGGAGGTGTTTGGGTCAATTCGAAGGTTCGGGACATGGTGATCACCAGAGCAATAGGAAGATACCTTAGAAGCTGCCCTCATGCCAGGTTCCCGGATCATGAGGACTTACTAAGACATCCTCTACTCGACGATCACCTTTCGAAAGGCAAGGCAACAGTGAGGCGTACCCTAGGGGTGGTGTGTGATTTGTGTGTCGTTTTCAAATATTTTGTCTTGTTCATGTCATGGGTGATCTACGCTTTTGTTTTTATTTTAACATTCATTCTTGCATGCAATTTATTAGCAGTTAAAAAGTTGCGAGAAATAAAAGTTCCTAAACTATTACAAAGGCGCGGGTCCACATCGCCAAATTAAATCCAGGACCCGATTTGACAAAAAAATAAAGATGCGAGAAATATAAATGTTTAATTTACACGGCTTTGGGAGAATTACATAAATATTATAAGAAAAGAAATAAAATGTGCGAAACAAATTAATAATCGAAAGCGAGGGCGTTGGACCCTTTTTAATGAAATTAAATTACGATTTAACAAATTAATTAAAATAAAATGAAAAGAAATTATTTTTTAGCCTTTTTTGTATTTATGGATTTTTATGAGAATTAAATGAAATTAAAATATTAATTAACCCTAATTCTAGTTATTTTTAATTTATTAAGAAAAGCATTGAAATTTAATCTAAAATCAACCTAATTAATTAATACGATTTTATTTACAAGAATAATGATAATTAATAATTAATAATTAATATGGTGAAAAAAGGAAAAAAGATAAAAATGCTTAAAACCCTAATTCTACCAATTTTTAAGTTTATTGAAAAATATTAAAATTAATCCTAGAATTTAAAACTAAGTTAATTGATACAATTTATTTACAAAGATATTAAAATAAAATATGTTTTTGTTTTTGTCTTTTCTGGTTTTTATATTATTTTTATATTTTATGAAAATAAATTAATTTAAAGATTTAAATAAAAATTAACAAAACAAATAAAATAGAAAAATATGAAGAAAAAAAAAGAATGAAAAAAAAACAAACCCATGGGGGTTCTGTCCCCAAACTGGAGGTATAATTCAGCAATTAGGCCCATTGGTTTCAAGGCCTCTTTTGACCTTTCAGAGCCACGTACGTACGCGTTGACTGGTGCCCATGGTACTCTTCTCATCAGGACCTTCGGATTGCCTTCAATGGCCATGTGGCGCGCCTGGATTGTGAGCGTATGGTGGACGCTGAAGCTTGAACTGCATAGGATTAGATTGAAACAAAATATATGAATAAAGTGAGGGACCTGGGAATCGAACCCAGGTCCCAAAGCTTGCCAGCGCCTCTTTCTACCATCTGAACCATCAATGCATGTTATACATATAATAATGAATAAATAACAAAAGCGGAATTTGGTTAGTGGCCTAAAAAACAACAAAAACGCGCGCCAGTTTCAAATTGTCCTATCATGTCCTGCCACATAATCATCTTCTCCAATGATGCGTTTTTCCTGAAACAAAAACAAACAAGATTGCGGGGGTTTTAAACCCCCACTATATACTGTGTCAAAAAATAGCGAATAGAGTATGGTGCTTCATAAATTAGGCGCGAGGTGTGGAAACGATTGGCATGAAGCTTCTGAATTCAACCGTCCTGGTCTTAGAGTCTAATTTTTCTGGACAAGGAAACCCCCAATTTTTCAATTTCGTAACCCTAACAATCTTCCATGGTGAAATCGCGTATGGGCAAGCAAAACTCAATTGAACCATATAGTTAGCTTCAGAATGATAAGATTAACACAAAACAAGCATTAGAATTCAAAATCATGGCATGAGTGATAAAATACGATTATGCAAAAAAAGTGACACGGTCTGACTTTTAGTTACCAGTTCTTGATGTTAGGGATGATGGTTTTGATTCAGGCACGTTCCCTGAAGCCTCAGGAATGCAATGGAATAATTTTCTTGCCTTGAAATGCTTTGGAACCACGTTTTCAGTTTTGGAATTTTTCACAAAAAGTGCAAACTTTGTTCTTCTTTTCTGGCGCAGCTTGGAGGTCTCTAGCACTAGGGTTTGCATTAGGCTTATGTATGGAATGATTAGGGTAAAGATTTGGATCCAAAAAACCTTTGCATTGATGTACAAGATATTTGATTTTCATGCATATATTTTTCAATCTTTTCCATGCATATTTGATACCAATCATGTCCAATCTTCCTTATTTGAAATGTGCACGAATCTTGAGCCTTTAATGGATGATTACACTGCATAAAAAGATTTAAAAACTTTGGTTTAGCATTTTTCCATATTTTATTTAATTTAAATGAATTAATTGTAATTAAAAATTCAAATAAATAAATAAAAATGATGAATAAATCCCCTTTGGGCCAAATGGTCGTGCACATGTTTTGGATGATGAATCTTGGAAGAAAAAGAGGCCCATTAGCAATTTTAAGGCATTTGAAGCAAAGTTGACTTTTCAAAATACCCAAAAATTTCCCAACTTCCACAAGGCATATCTTGCTCAATTTTTAAGCTTTGATCATGTTCTTGGACATTTTGGAAAGGTATTGAAGTCCTCTAACCAATTCCTTTGGTCCCATGTCATTTTGATTTACCAATCTCAAGTTATGGCCTTTTACTTAAAGTCCCTTTTTGTTGACTTTTGAAAATGACCTATAATGTTGAAATTGATAACTTTTTGTGAGAGCATTTCTTGGACTTGAAGTGTGAATAGGAGTTGTAGGAAATGTCTTTCTCTTCAATGAGCTTTGGATGGAATTTTTCTGATAAACCATGTGGAAGTTATGCCTTGGTCAAGTTACAGTTGACTTTTTCAACTGTCCAAATATGGAAACTTTTGCATCTTGAGACTTTTTGAGCCAAACTTTGAGAATCATGATCAAGCATTGATCAAATGATGTTTGTGGCTTCAAAATGAGATGTTGACCAAAAATTTGAACTTTTGACTGTCAAATGACCATTTTGCCCCTGCAGTTGACTGTAGGGCAATTAGGGTTTTTGACTGTGCAATTTTGTGCTGAAAGTCTTGAAACTTGGTATGAGGATGCTTGACCATGTTTGTAGGCATGTGGGACTTGATTGGACCCTTGGAAACTTCATTTTCTTTGTCAGAACCAAAACCCTAGTTTTTGACTGTTAGGAGGCCCTTGAACTGTGCAACCCCTGGGAGCTTTTTGAACCTTTGACTTGGCAAATCTTGGAGAATATGGGAGGGCAAATTTTTGGGTACAACAATAGGTCTATACGTTTTCATGTATTTACCATTCACCTTCAAGAGTCTTTGATCTTCGCTTAATTCTTCGATCTCATAGGCTCCACCCGAGAATGCTTGCACAATCCTAAAAGGTCCTTCCCACTTAGGGGACCATTTTCCCAAGTTTTTGTATCTTCGGTCCATTGGGAGTATTACTTTCCAAACTAGATCTTCAGATTGAAACGTCTTGGACTTCACCCTGCGATTGTAGGATTTCTCAACTCGCTTCTTCTGCAGTCTCAAAAGATCCAGAGCTTTCAACCTTTCTTCGTCTAAGTCCACTAGTTCATCTGACATCATACTCCAATAGACTTCAGAAGGGATCTCATGATGTATCTGAATCCTTGTCGCCTGCAAGTGGATTTCCACTGGTAACACTACATCATGACCCTAGGTCAGGCGAAATGGTGTTGTTCCTGTGGCTTCTTTCGGACAAGTTCGACACGCCCACAGGACTTGATCTAGCGTCTTGTGCCAGTTTCTGGGTTTCTTTCCCACATGTTTCTTTATTAAACTGATCACTACTTTATTTGCTGCTTCGACCTGGCCATTAGCTTGTGCATAATAAGGCGTAGACGTTAACAGTTTAAACCCCATTTCTGCAGTGAAATCTTGCATCTTTCGACCAGTAAAGACTGACCCTTGGTTTGTAGTTATTGTTTCAGGGATTCCAAATCTATATATGATGTACCTTTGAAAGAATTCAATGACATTCTCCTGGTCTACATTGACTAAAGGAATCGCTTCAATCCACTTAGTAAAATAATCAATGCCCACCAATATATACTTCTGACCTTTAGAAGATGCTGGTCGAATTTCTCCAATGAGATCCAAAGCCCATCCTCTAAAAGGCCAAGGTTTCACAATCGAGTGAAGTTCATTTGCTGGCACATGTTGAATGCTTGTATGTTTTTGGCATTCTTGGCATCCTTTTGCAAACTCAACACAATCCTTTAACATAGTGGGCCAATATAAGCCTTGTCGAAACAATAACCATTTCATCTTTTGGCCTACTTGGTGTGCTCCACATTCCCCAACGTGTGATGTGGAAAGAGCTATATATGCTTCTGTTTCACTTAAGCATTTCAAAAGCACACCTTCCGGTGTTTTCTTAAATAGTTCATTTCCCATCAACACATAACTCAGCGCTCTGTACTTTATCTTTCATTCTGTCGAAGCCGCTGGATTTTGTAAATAGTCCACTACAGGCTTTCTCCAATCTTGTTCTGTTAGATTGTCTATGAACGAAATTTCAAAATTTTCATGATCAGTGTATCCTAACGTTGTGGTCCTTAAATCCGATGGAGATAACTTAGTGGCAGTTACTCTCCCTCTGACTTCGATTGCTTATTGTAGCCTATCTTTCGAAACTTTATACCCATAAGCAATTTGTGCCAAGTCGTTGGCTGCTTGATTTTCCAATCTGGGTATGTGTCGAATGCTAACTGCCTCGAAGTTCTTCAACAACCGTCTGGCTATTACAAAATACATGATAAGGTTTTCTTTTATGCATTTGTATTCTTTCGTAATTTGTTTTAGGACTAACTCTGAGTCTCCCATTATTTCGACTTAAGTTGCCCTCAATTTCAACAGGATTTCAAGGCCTACGATTAACGCTTCGTATTCAGCCTCATTATTGGAGCAACCCCCATCTATTTTGAACTTAAATGTTGTTGGAATTTTGTTTGGAGAAATAATACGGACTCCGAATCCAACTCCATCTTTATAACTAGAGCCATCAAAGTAAAGTTTCCACGGTTCGATCTCCAAATAATTCAGTGATATTTCTTGTATAGAGTGGTCGACTATAAAGCTTGTGACCACTTGGCCTTTTGTAGCCTTGAGAGGCATAAAAGTTAATTAATACTCAGTTAATGCAAGTGCCCATTTGCCAATTCTACTGTGCAAAATGGGTTTCGACAACATATATTTGAAAACGTCAAAATGAGATGAAACATAAACATTAAATGGCTTTATATATTGCTTAAGCTTTGTACATGAAAAATATAGACATAAACATAGTTTTTCAACCTCGTTATATCTAGTTTCTGCATCGTTTAAAACTCTACTGAGGTATTATATGGGCCTTTCGACACCATGTTTATCCTCTTGAGCCAGCATGCTCCCTAAATTTTTATCAGACGCAGCTATGTACAGTCTCATACTTCTACTTCAACAAGGAGGCACCAAAATAGGTGGTTTAATAAGGTACTCCTTGATTTTATCAAAGGCTTCTTGAAGTTCTTCCCTCCATTCAAATCCCCCTTTGTTGAGTCGAAGTAATGGCAAAAAGGCTTGCGTCTTCCCACTGAGGTTGGATATAAATCTCCTTAGGAAATTTATCTTCCCGAGTAAGGATTGTAATTCCTTTTTGTTAGTTGGTGCTTTGGCTTGCAAGATAGCCTTGGTCTTGTTTTGGTTTATCTCAATGCCCTTTTTATGGACCACAAAACCTAAGAAATCTCCTGCTTTTACACCAAAAGCACATTTTAGAGGATTCATCTTCAGGCCGTAGTGTCTCATCCTCTCAAAGGATTGTCGAAGATGATCCATGTGAGCCTTCCCTGAAACAGATTTGACAACAATATCATCAATATAAATCTGCATGAAATGTCAATAAAATCATGGAAGATAGAATTCATGGCTCTTTGGTACGTTGCCCCTGCATTCTTTAGGCCAAAGGGCATTACTACCCATTCATAAGTGCCTAAAGCCCCAGGGAAACGAAATGTCGTTTTTGGCACATCCTCTTCAGCAATGAAGATTTGATTATATCCAGAGTAGCCATCAAGCATACTCATGTACTCGAAACCAGAGGCAGAATCTACAAGCATTTCCGCCACTGGCATTGGATATTCATCTTTGGGTGTTGCAGCATTTAGATCTCTGAAATCGATGCACACCCTCAAGGTACCATTTTTATTTATAACAGGCACAATATTTGCAATCCATTCGACGTACCTGGTCGTTCTTATGAACTTGCATCTCAGCAGCCTTTCGACCTCCATTTTGATTTTGGATAAAATCTCTTGTGCAAACTGTCTTGGAGTCTGCTTAACGGGTTTCTTTCCAGGCTTTATTGGTAATTGCAGTTCTACCAATCTTCTGTTGAGACCAGGTATCTCGTCATAGTCCCACGCAAAGAAATCCTTGAACTCTTTTAGTAATTTGATCATTTTGACCCTGAGTCCTGGATCCATTTTTGTGCTTATGTATGTGGGCTTGTTCACAGGACCTTCGCCTAGATTTACCTCTTCTAGAGGATCTTGCGCCAACATTCTGACATTGTTCGCCAGCGGGTCCTTTTCAAAACCTAGAGGTTCATCGTCATAGATGGCGTCTAACCTTTGGTCTAGAAAGTCTTTCGTTCCTAAGTCGGGAGGCTCTGGGTCGAAATCTTTCCCAGGCCCTGTCTTCGAAAGGACTTGTTCATTGGCTTTGGAAGCCACATATTTAACTTCATCCTCTAAGGCCGCTATCATTATGTTTTCGGCCACATATGCCGAAATCTTTTGGAGAGTTGATGACTCAGTCATCATCATCAAACTCGCTTCCCCAGCCTGTTGGCCGTATATCACTAACTCCTCCAAAGTCGATGTTGGATAAGTCTTCTATATCCCACTGAAAGTCGTGATCAGAGTGTAGGTATAGGGAGAAAAATGCATTAGGAGTTGGGGTTAAATCAAACTCAGGTGGGTTACATGGCCCTATGTGAGCCAAATTTCTGTCGAAACTATTATTTCTGACACTGTTGATTTCACCTAAGTAATAACTCTGATCTGCTTCAATGTTCTCCACAATTTCGTCGGGACGCCATATTGTGACCCTTTGGTGCATCGAAGATGGCACTGCTCCAATTCCATGTATCCACTCCTGACCAAGGAGTAGATTGTAGTTGGGTTTTGCTGAAATAACCATGAACATATTGGGTCGAAGGATTGAGCCCACTTTGAGGTCTAGTTGAATGACACCCCTTGTGGTGCCAATGCCCCCTTCATAGTTGGATAAGACCATGTTATGTGGCTTTATGTCAGCATCTCCTTTGCCTAACTTTTCCAGCATGAATTGTGGTATGATATTGATGGTTGCCCCACAATCAACCAGAATTTTGTTTATGGTTACCTCCTCCACCTTTGCTCTAATGAACAGGGGTTTCAGATGGCTCTTCATTGCCTCTGTTGGTGGTTCAAAAAATGAGTTTTGTTCTTCTACGCATCCATTGTTCATTATATAGTAACATACTGGCTTGTGTCTAGCCAGTTCTTGTTCAACCATTAGGTCAGTTTCTTCGACTTTGACCTCACAGTTGTATTCTTTGGGCAACACGGATATGACATTCACCATGATGTCTAAACTGTCACTGGAGTCAGAGTCGTCTTCATCATTCGACCCACATTCCTCCGCCTAGGGCATAGGATTTCTCTCCAGAGGTTTAATTTGCTTCTTCTGCATATTAGTGCTAACTTCTGGATGAGGTCCAGATGCCTCTTTCTCGGCCTTTCGCCGTCTTTGGAATCTTCTCCACTGCGAACGAGACATAGGATTTTTTCCTTTGCAATTGCTCGACACATGGGTCATTTTGTTCGACGTAGAAGCATGGTACTCCTTTCTGTAATCTAGAGAAGAACATCTTGGTACGTCGAATGCCTGCCATCTTTCTTCATTTGGCCTCTTCCTTCCCATGGTATTTAGCCAAGTATCTGTAGGCATATTAGTTGGAGGCCTAAAAGTTGGTGGCTTCTTTCCTGATTCATGGGTCTTTGTTGATGCCCCCTTCTGGGGTCAAATCGGATTTCTGAACCCATTCTTTGTTGGGCATTGGTGCCCTGTTTTTCTTTTACAGTCCGCATAACTTGTATGTGTTCAGCAGCTTTCTTATCGAAAATAGAGCTACATCTAGGGCATAGCATTACTTCTGATTTCTTCTTTTGGCACCTATGCAGAAAATATGCCAAATCTTCATCCTCCTTTGGGAATGCAGTTTTGTTTACTTCTTCTTGTCTAATGGCTTCCTCTGAAGCTTAGGCACCAGAGACTTCAACCACGTTAACCTGCATGTTGCTTTTGGCAACCAGGTTCATCTTTTGTATTTTAGCCTCCAAGTCCTCCGTCGAACCCTTTGCAGCAGCCAAATAAGAACCTGTGGTGGTTCTTTTGCTGGAGCTTTCAGCAACTCCTTTGATTTTGTTTGGGTCTTCAGTAACCTGTTTGATCAGTTTCAGGCTTTCAGCAGCCTTCTTGTTCAACCCTTGGCCAACTTCCTTTTTCAAATCCAAGCCTTCAGTGGCCTTTCTCACCCCTTCAATAGTTTTTCTGGAGATGTTTCCAGTGAAACTTCCAAAGATGGGTTTTGTTATGAAATCTTCAGACACTTCCACCATATGAATGCCAACTGGTTCGGCATAATGCGCCTCTTTCTGCAGTGGGTTTGTGTCGATTTTCATTGCTGGTTTATCAGCAAATTTCAGCCTTCCTTCCTTCAGCGCCTGTTGAACGAGATCCCTGAAAAGGAAACATTGTGAGGTTTTATGTCCCAAAAAATTATGGTATTTACAAAAACCTCTTTTCTTTCTCTATTCTAAAGGAGGCAATTTAGCCCCTGGGGGCACTATCATCTGACCATCTTTAACTAATAGATCAAATATTTTGTCGCATTTGGATATGTCGAAGTTGTAAGTTTTCTTAGGAAATTTATCACTGTTTTTCTCAGGTTCTACTGGATTTTTCCCATTTGATGGCACTAGCAATTTACAAGAATATGGTGGTCCTTATTTTAATTCCTCTAAATCAATTTCGCCTTCTTCGACATCTATAGGATCGATGTATGTCTTCGGATCGTTATCATCCATTTCGACATAAGCTACCCTTTCTCGTCGATGAGTTTTGGCAGTCTTAGCTTTTTCAGCTTTAAGGCGTTCTACTTGTCGAACTCTATCAGCAAGTTGGGCCATATCTCTTAGGTATTGTGTGTCTAACTTTTTCCTAATAGAATAATCCAGGCCCCCCGCTGCTATTTCAACTAATTCATGCTCAGGCACTTAGGTAAAGCATCTGGCTTTGAGTAATCAAAATCTATTTAAATATTCATCAATTGGCTCTGTAAACCTTCTTTTCACACTAGCCAATTCTTTTAGACTTATCTTGGTTTGACCCATGTAAAATTGTTCATGGAACAATCTTTCCAATTGGTTCTAGTTGTGGATCGAATTGGCTGGGAGGGTAGTGAACCAAGTGAAAGCATTCTTTATCAGGGAAATTGGGAAATATTTGATTCTAAGGTTTTCATTGTTTGCTATTTCTCCAGCCTCTATCAAATATCTAGCCACATGTTCGACAGTCGACTTTGTCGTATCCCCTGAAAACTTAGTGAATTTTGGGACTTTTCCCCTAGGTGGTAAGTCTGTTTGCAGAATATATTCTAACAATGGGAATGCAAAGTTTAGTCTGTGAAAACCAACATTCATCCCGTTTTGAAGCATGATCCTCTCGATCATGGCGGTTAAATTATTGTCCGTCCCATAGTTTTGGTGACGAACTTGCTGTATTAATTCGTCAGCATTTTGGTTTCTATTAGCCATAATAACGCCTTGATCGATTTCTCGAAGGTTTCGTGGTATCTCTATCCTTGGTTGTTCTACTTCTACCCTAGGAATCTGGGGGTTTGGATTAACGGTCAAATCCTCTTCCATAATTATCCCTTGATTTATTCTTATTGGTACCCTCTAGGGTTGTCGAACAACTTGGGGTACCCCAAAGAATTCAGCCATGCGCGTCATTTGCGTTGTCATCTTTTGATTCGACTGTGTAGCAGTCTGAATGAGGGGATTTAGCATTGTACTTAGAGTTTGTGCTAACATTTGTATCATTTCATGATTACTTTCGTCCATCTATTGCCTCAAAATTGCTGTCGAAACATTTGTGAGGCTTGGTATCATGTGAGATGGCCCTCCCAAAAATTGGTTTCTACTGGCTCCAGACCCTTGTAATGGCGATGTTGCATTCACCAAAGGTTCTGAAAAGGTGGACGCAGCATTCATAAGGCTAGCCATTTCAGTAGTTGGCATGCCATATGGCTGTTCTCGACCCATCCAGGTTGTCGAAAAGCCTGGGGGTATAGTTGATCGAGATCTTAGATTTATCCTTGGTGGAGGTGTTCCTAAAGGACCTCTTGGACCCACATAGGAAAGTAAGGGTCTAGTTTGATTTGTGGTTAACGCTGGAATTGATCCAACAGAAGTTGGGATATTCCCTTCGACAGCAGTAGTAACCACTGTTCCTGTAATTGTTGGAGGTATTTCTCCATGGTTTGGCTTGTTAGCCATACTACTCTCTCTATTTTCCTTCCTAACAGTATATTTGTTGGTTACCCTACCACTTCTTAATAACATGCAATGTTATAACTGTACAGGAAAACACAATAACATAGAAAATTAGCAACGTCCCACCGGGTGTGCCAATTTGTTTACCGTTGTTTTTGGTAAACAACCGCTGATCTCCAAAAAGGTAATTTTTTTGGTTTACTTACGGGACCGATCAAACTAATCCCAGGACATATGCTAATTTTTATGTAAAATGGATAAGCAGGAAGAACGCACGTTCGACCCAGAGAAAGGATGTTTGAGATCATTGAAAAGTAAGCAGAAGTATAGAAATGCAAGTAAAAGAAGTAAAAGAAAAAAGAGATAACTTTGTAAGATAATAGTAAAGTAATGTAAAAGACTTTCATTAAGGAAAAAAGGTGTTTCCAACGTACATTTCTCAGCTTTATCCTTTCTCACGCAGCGGTTACTTGGATAATGTTTGAGTGACTTAGTACAATAGGTTGAACACCCTTGAAAATTACACAAGTTTCTTAATTTATACTAAAAATAGGTAACCTTCGAGGGAACATTCTGCGCTAGGATGAAGACAAGTGTCTTCTGCATGTCCCTCGACCTATGGCTTTCAGCCACGTTGCCTCTTCTTAAACGCTGGCGGAACTGCCTTTCCCTCCAATAATTCAAAATTCAAATAGTCCTCGTATCATGTGTCAACGCGAGAATACTTTCTCTTAGTCGAGTGACATAAGTTTTCTTCAGTCGAATGAGCCCTTGGTCGAAGATTCCAATATAACTTAGATCTTTTCCTTAAGTTATTTCATGTGTCGAATCATACTTCCTGGCTTGGTTCATTCCAGTTATTTGGTCCAAAAGACCAAATAAAGTAAGTGTCGAATTTGGGAGCCAACAGTAAGTAGCAATACGTTGTGGAAACTGTGCGGGGTATACCGACATGGTCTAAGCAATAGCTACGTTAGTGCGACATATTTGTAGGTACTGGTAGCCCTTGAGTAGTCAAGGAGAATACGGGGCGGCTGAGTGATATCATGAAGCACTAATGAACTTCTAGAACCTTTACTTGACCAACTTGGGCATTAGGACGTAGTGAGATGACCGGCTTTGGTGCAGTCCGAAGTTGGTAGATACTCGATACTGCACTCATTGAGGTTTGGTTTTTTGGGATATTTCGGTCGCCATTAAAGAGGCGTGCGCTGAAACAATGACCAAGGGAACAAACCAGTGATATTGAGCTCCTTAGAACCCGGTTACTATTGCTAGGACAGTTTTAAGCCAACTAAACTTCAAGAGGGTACTTACCTATGAGACTCCATGCAAGCCTAAACCTAAGGACTTGTCTGCTTTGTGTGTATATGACTATTTGTATATAAGCTTGCTTACTTTGCATACTTGTACATAACATCATGACATCATACCATAAGCATTTTTAATAACATTAAACCATAGGATTTCAAGGATCTCAAGGGTTTTTGATGCAGGGTCACGTTGAACCAGACGTCTATCAAGGGGCAAGAGGATTTATTTTCCTCTAACCAAGCACCATCAAAGATCAAGTACAACAACTTGAGTCAAAGGCTATGACCCACTCAACATGGTGAGCTTAATTCTCGTGGAAGGACATCCATCGATACAAAGTTCTCCAATCAAAGTTGTAATTGACTACTAACATTTACCCCGCGAGATCCTTGAAAACATTTGCATGTCATATATGTCATTGCATAACAGGTAGTCTCTAGTACCGGTCTCTCATGCTCTCGCTGTTTCGTTCAGCAATGGCTCTCCAACAAGACAGCGGAGATTTTCAAACTCAAGAGGCTCAGTTCAGGGAAATGTTCCTTAACCTATCCAAGGGACAGGAAGAATTGAAAGCACTCCTCGCTGGGAATCTGACCAAGAAACATCCCGATAATAACAAGGATGACCAGGTTGAACAGTTGCAGGTTAAGATAGAAGCAATGAGAATCCAAATGCTGGGCCAGATGGCTCTCATCCAAAACTTGGCTCAAGGAACAGAAGAGATAAGGACCCTCATCAATAAACTCCGTCAAGACGGATGTAACCAAATGGGGCGAACAGCTAGAAGTAGGGGTCAAATCTTCATCCAGCCACCCATAAGACAAGAAGCAGGTTCAAGGGAAAATAGACCATTCTGAATTGCCGCCACGTCACGGGTCCAACAACGGCCTCGTCAACATCAACTGGAAAATCAACAAAGGCAAAACAAGCCCAAAAGACAGTTTACTAACACCAACATGCCATTGTCTCAAGCTTTGCAACATATGTTGAGGATGGATCTGATTACACCAATAAGACCTCATCCAAATCCAAAAACTTATGCTCCCAGCTACAATCCTAATGCCAGGTGTGCCTATCATTCTGACAGTCCTGGACATGATACAAACTATTGTTGGGCACTGAAGTACAAGATTCAAAATTTGATCGATGAAGGAGCGTTGGAGTTCACACAAGATGGTCAATTAGAGCTTTTTTCTATCACCCCTCAAAGGCTCACCACCTAAAGTGACAAGTCCAGACAAAGAGGCTTCTTTTCATTTGAATTTTCAATTGTAATCTCTTTTGTTGCTCAAACAATTATCTATTAATGTCAAACTTTGTTTCATTAATGCATTGCATATGTTTGTCTTGAATCCATCCATTCGTTTTCACTATATTTAAACTATGCTTTTTACTCTATTTATGACATTCAACTCTTGTTAAAATTTACAAGCCTTTAGAGGGAGGATGACGAAAACAATGCCATAAATCTCATACAATATGCTTTTGAGCAGACCTTGTTGACGATGTACAGGCGTTCTTTCAAATCCTAAACACTGGATTTATAAGGAAGATAATCCCCAGTCAACCCCTTCGAGCCAAAGAAGTAAGAATTTTATTTTTTCACACAAAATGAAACCCTCAATCAAAACCTGAGGCAGGGTAGTCTCTCAGTTAATTCCAATTGTGCATTCAAATCGCAAACTCTCATCTCGTAAATACAATGAATGACATCAAAACATTCCTCTAGAATCAGAAGACGGTGATGGTTCCTTATCACATAGGCAGTCATTGTCCCTAAAACAAAAAGTCCACTAAGTCAAAACCTACGAAGGAGACTTAAGAAAAATTGGGGCATCCCGCTGACCATAATCTCAAAACAAGAACAGTCAGGCAAAAATTAGGGATAATAAATCAAAAGAAAGAGGTCACTACAAATATTCAACAACGTGAAGAAAAAAATGTTGCAAAAATGACTGCTTTCCGACAAACTTAACTCATCCGAACCATCACCAAAACATCATTCCAGTCTCAATTGGAGTTCAAACGCACAATTAACTGAGTTTAGGACTGAAGAACGTCATGAAGAGCGTGTGGGTACAAATACATTTTGAGCCTTTATCTTTTGTTTCTTAAACCGTGAACCGGACCACATTACAACCCTTCAAAAGTCCTAATTGAAGTTTGGGTTAGCTCGAAAGCATACTGTTACAAAAGGTATCCTGACTCCTGTAGGGCTTTACTCTAAATCCTGAGTTGAATTTTTTTTTCTAACAAAGTTTCTTTACTTGCTAAAATGCATTTTCAAAATTTCAAGACAAACATAAACTTTGCATTACTCGAATATCATTGTTTGCATATGGCTATTTGTTTGACAGTGGAGATATTCACAAGAATATCCGATGAACAAAATCTCTCTTAGTGAACAAAATCACTTCAAGTAGGATGACACTTCCAATGACAAATATCTCATGATCAAGGGGCACGTCATGACCTTTGTCCAATACATCTGGGGCAATCAAGTCGAGATTCAAAGAATCTCTCAAGGAGTTGTTGAATAATCAGGGGCAAATCTCCATATGTATCACTCAAGGGGAAATATCATGTTGATCATGGGTTTGAACAATATCCACTATAAAGATCTTAGGCACCATCAATTGCTTGTCTATACCAACAGTATTAGAGGGTGTCAGTATCATATGGTGTCAGTATCATGTCTTTGGGTCCTCCCGTGACAGTTCTTAGAAAATTCTGAGACTTAACCAAAGATCTTGGGTACCACAAATTTCTTGTCTATACCAACAGTATCAGATGGTGTCAGTATCATGTCTTCGGATCCTCCCATGACAGTTCTTAGAAAATTCTGAGACTTAACCAAAGATCTTGGGTACCACAAATTTTCTTGTCTATACCAACAATATCAGATGGTGTCAGTATCATGTCTTCAGATTTATTCCACAACAGTCTCAGAAAATATCTCTAGAAAATTCAAGACTACCGGAAATGTGATCAAAATCTCAAGCGTCAAGGTGCGCAAGATTAACTCTGAGGGCAAACAGACTTCCACATAAAGGGTCATGTGCGACCAAGCAAACATTTTCTGGAATTACTACAACACTTACTACTAGGGGAAGTGACAAATCTCCCCAAGGTCTTTCTCATAGGATGACTCCCAGCCAGAGTTTCAATCTCTGAAAATTTCTCACCAACTGAGTCGACCTCAAGAACCCTCAAGAATTTTCCCCAGTGAAGAAGACACCTCTCTAATGGACCAACCACAGGGTTTATTTCCCCAACGAACTACAGATTCCCCCAGTTCGAGTTTGCCTCTCCGACTGCAACGAATCAAAAGACCACAACTCCTCTTCCCAATAGACTAATCTACAATTCCCAGCGAGTTACTGTGAAGCCTAGACCCGACCAAATATCAGTTCAACTTCAACTCCCCAGTATAGAAACGAACAACTGAGACTCCTAAACTCTTTTCCCCATGCAAAAATTAACACTCTCCACGGGGTTTTCAACATTCCTCGGCAGAGTTCTCCTCAAACAATAAGACGGGAATCCTTGGTGGAATTTATTCTAAGCAAAACATGAAGACTTACGCTCCATATCCCCAACAGTAGTCAGAGATTTTATTTTCCCTAACCCAACAGTGTTACAGCAGCATAGCTTACATGTCCGTACATCGCATCCATGCGTCATAACATTGACAACACGAATGCATACAACATAATCTCATTATACAATGCATTTCATACATCATGACATTACATATAACCAATCTTTTATCTCTTCAGGAAAGATCAGTCAGCAGATGGCTATCATCAGCAATTTACAAAGGTCAGAGATTGATACCTGAGACAAGCCAGGATAATTATCTACACGACCAGCTGGAGCAATCCAACATGGGTCATTCAGATTTAGCTTTCAGATACAGTTCAGATGAGCTCCAGATACAGATGCCATTTTGATACTCATTCAGATTCAGCTTTCAGATACAGTTCAGATACGCTCCAGATACGGATGCCATGCTGATACTCATTCAGATTCAACTTTCAGATACAGTTCAGATATGCTCCAGATACGGATGCCATCCTGATACTCATTCAGATTCATCTTTCACATACAGTTCAGATACGCTCCAGATACGGATGCCATTCTGATACTCATTCAGATTCAGCTTTCAGATACAGTTCAGATACGCTCCAGACACGGATGCCATTCTGATACTCATTCAAATTCATCTTTCAGATACGCTCCAGACACGGATGCCATTCTGATACTCATTCAGATTCAGCTTTCGAATATAGTACAGATACGCTCCAGATACGGATGTCATTCTGATACTCATTCAGATTCATCTTTCAGATACAGTTCAGATACGCTCCAGATATAGATTCCGTCCTGATACTCATTCGGATCCAAGCTTTCCCTTCGAAGTATCCCTACTACCCAGGTTCCTTCTCCCTTATCTCTAGACAACAGTTTACAACACTGCAAGGCCTGGACCTGACCAGATACAGTCGATTTCACATTTCTCGCCAATTGAATTCAAGCTTAAACTTAGTATAAATTTTGTCAACAATCACCTTCGGATGGCATCCATAAGCCCATCTTCGACAACTCTTCATTATTTCTCTAAATGGCATCTTTAATCCCATTTCCTACACAACACATCACCGAGTGCAAATTTCTGGGCACTCTAGTGTTCAATCATCTTCTACTTTCAAGCTACGAACGACAAACATGTCGATCTCACTTTTCAAGTTTAAGAAAATTGAACAGGGGAAGTTGTTGTACCCTAAAATTTTCCCTCTCATTTTTCATTCAAGATACTATCCTATGGTTTCTCGAATACTCAATTTGGCTCAGAAGTTGATTAGACAGATTCTCTTCCTAGACAGTAAGTCCGCAATTAGGATTTTGCATTTCCCAAAGAAAATTGAGTCTTCAAGATTTCAAACGGTCTTCATAGAACTTCATGTCTCCTCAAGGTTGTTTAAGCCAGTTTTCAAACCTCGCATTGCAAGTTTTCTCAATCAATGGTTCAGATAACTGAAAACGACTACATTGACCCAAAAATTGACCTCTTACGAGAACAAGTTCAAACAATCGTAACTTCTTCATTATTCAATATTTTTGAGTGGTTATTATTGTGTATGATTCTCCTTGATGCCATCTACAATTTCTATTCACAAATTAAGAGCTTATTACGTGTAGAAGATCACCAAAATTCGAGTACGTTAGAAGTCGCATCATGGACTTTGACCTAATTTTAAATAACAGTCGTCTGTTTCTAAAAATTGTGATTTCTTCAAATTACAAGATCTTGAGACGATTATTTCTGTATATGGTCATAAGTGATGTCGCTCACGAGTTTTTTTTCAAAGATCAAAAGAAAATTGTGTTTGGAAGACTTCAAAAATTATCGAATCGTCGTAAGTCATTTGTTGATTTTTGAATGTTCTTAACCACAGTTTGTTGCAAGATTGATGGATGTTCTTAAAGCATGTTTGTTTTAATCGAGCGTGGCGTGCGAGTCCATTTTGAATTCAAGTTTGAATTGGATACTATTTAAAGATTAATACTTTCATTTAAAACAACCATAATTTTGGATTCAAGTCGACCAAGTGGAATTGAATTCTTAAACATTTATTTTGTTTAGGAATTTGATTAGAGTACAAGGTGCATGTTTGTTTGAAATACAAGTTACAAATTCATTTGCGATTGCTTGGAATTCAAGTTACCATACTTAAGTATTTCATTTCAAACTATTCCAATTGGGAATTTCAAAATTCAATTAAAATACAAAGATTTGTATAGAATCTCATCATATCAAAAGTTATTCAATGCTTTGTATTATTACATTGCAAATAAAATTACAAATTTTTTGTCTTGTTTACAAAGAATCACAAGTTTCTTGTTTACAAAGAGAAGTTTTGTTTCTTCTTCAAGTCTTCCTTGCTTCGTCTTCAAGCAACTCATCCCAAGCCTCGCTTGCCATTCATGAAACAAGAAGAAGAAAAGTTAGCAAGCATTCAATCAAAAATAATGTGTAAAGAAGAGAAATTCATCATTAGGGTTTGCGTCTTGGAATCAGAATGTTTGTTTGTTTTAATCACAATCCATTTATCCCTATTTTGCAAATCTTAAAACCTGAATTTTGGTTCACAAAAAAGGGGAAAAGAAATATACAAAGCAAACAAAACAAGCAAGTTGCCCAATCTGCAACAAAGCAACAACCATATAGCAGCAAGCATGTTGTCCAAAACCTGCAACAAACATAGCAGCGGGCAGCAAGCAACAACATATGCAAACAATGCAAAACAAGGCAGGCTGCAATGCAGCAGGGCATGCAAGTTGCCCAACCTGCAGCAAAGTACATAACAGCAAGCAACAACATATGCAATGCAAAACCAACACAGAACCAAGCCTGCAAAGTAGAACAAATACAGCGTAAGCATAGCAGCAGCAACAAGGCTAGTCAACTTATCCAAACATGTCATCATTTTCCTATAAAACTGCAAACCCTTTAGAATTTCAAAAATAAGCAAAATTGCTTTTTTTTCATTGAAAGAGGAAAGAGGAAAGATGAAAGAGATATCACCTAGCAATACAGTCCAAAGTCCTGTTATATACCAAAAACTCAGCCCAACAGTTGCACCAAATAGGTAATTACAAACCTGCTACTCAAATGCTCAAAGTCAGCTTTCCAAAACAGTCCAAAAATCTGTCAAAAGCAACTGCTACATACAGCCAAAATTGCACACAAACATGCCAAGTTAAAATCTGTAATAAAAATGGCAAAGTAGTCCACAAAACCAGCCTGCTATCCAAAGCCCTGCATTAGTCCAACCTTGCTGCACAAATAGGCTAAAAACCTGTGACCTGTTATGTTGCTGCAACAATCTTTCACCCAAAATGCATGATACCAAAACTTGTGCAAGAAAAGAAAAAAAATGGTGCACTTAGTGAACAAAGATGGATTCAAAACTCCCTCCTAATTTCAATATCTAGCTCTATATAACATAGTTCACAATAACAACAGAAAACATTTTTTTGACAAGCCAAAAACCAGCATAGAAAACCAACAGATAGCCAATAAACAGAAGAACCAAGCCAGCATAAGAAAACCAGGGGCCAAGGAAATAGAAAGAAAACAAACAGCAAAAATCAGAAAAGATAGGAACACAATAACATCAAAACCCAGAAGATATCAGCATCATCATTTGTCCAAACAAAAAACTATGAAGAATTATGTACCATAATCATAACAGAGATCATCACCAAAATTCCCAGAATCGTATTTCAGATATCCAAAGAATTCAGACTACTGGAGTCGGATTTCCTTTAAACTATGTACAAGCACAGATCAAGCTTACCGGAAATCACAACCCCATCTCTGAAACTGCATCCTTTCATCCTCTTCATCAAACCTTCATCGCAACCTGACACAGACCTTCATCAAATTAACATTACAACACCAATTTTGATATCACACACGTAACAGAGGAGAAGAGAAGAAAATCGGAGCATACCTAAACAAAGCCTCGCCGGAGCTTCAAAACGCTAGACATCATCAACCGGAAGAAACCTTCGTTCAGGTAAATTCTTCACAATTCTCGTTTGTGTTACCGTTGATTGTTGGCTTAAGCGATTTTTGGGATTTCACAATTTGTTGTTGCTTTTCTTCATAAAGAAAAGTCCATTATGAAAACAAAGAATAACGTGAGAGATAGAGCAGAGAGTGAGAAGCAGGATCGAGAGAGTTTGAAGAGAGGAAGGGGGGATTTGAAAGAGAGGAGATTAGAATTTATGTTGATTTCTGGAGGGGAAAAAAAGAACGATGATTGTTTGTGTTGGAACAGTTGGATTTTCAATCTTCCCCCTCTACCAATAACAACAATATGGCGCCTCTAATCAGGTTTCTAGGGTTTCAAACCCTTCCCTTTCCTTATTTCCAGTCGGGTCAGCCCATTGGGCTGCTGGCCCAATCCAGTTATCATTTTCCCCTTTATGTTTCAATTAAACCATAGAAATAACAGATAGACAACACAACTCAGTTGGTAAGGCTTGTACATTGTAATATGGAGGACCCGGGTTCAATACTTTGCCAGGACATTTGTTTTCATTTATTTTGTTTCTAACTATTTACCCTTAGGACAAAATTAGTTTAGGTCTAGTTTTTAATTTTAAAATTCAATTGAATTAAATACAACTCTTAAATTAGTTAAATTTCTCTTAGTTAGGAAATTTTGTAATTACCCCTTTTTCTTTTAATTTATTTATTTAGTTTTTCTACATAACAAAAATACTAAAAAACAAAATATATACAAATGATTTAATTTCTTTAATCAATTATTTTCTTTAATAGATTAGAATTTCATTTTTTCTTTTCAAACTTTTCAAACAAATACCAAGAATTTTATTTTCATACTTTATTAATTAATTTTATTTCATGGACTATTATAATTTTAATTAATCGTTCAAATTTGATTTGGTTGTATTGTTTGCCTATTTTGGACTTTTAATCGCATTTGACTCATCCCCATTTGTAAAAAATTGTACCCCCATTCCCGAAAACTCTGTAATAGCGTAGAATTTCAATTTCTGCAATTTATTGTTTTCCTTATATTGTATAGTAATCAGGCGTGTATGGAAAGATTTAAAATCAATCGCTAGATAACCTAATTTCAAAGACAAAATTAACTTGAAACGAACACACTTTTTCACACGCGCACCTCTAGGGTAACCTCGCTTGTTGCCTCAGAAATACAGTCATGTCCCTCGAATATGGGACACTTCAGCAAAGACCCTTCGGTAAAAAAGATCATAGTCCCTCGATGTTGCCTTCGATAAAATGATCTAGTCCCTTACGAAAATTGTTAAAGTGTCTCACAAGTTGCCTTCTATGACTGTACAAACGTCCTGCGCATGTCCCTTCACATCCAACGATGGGGCTTCTTATCAAATCAATGGTAAGGTAGCAACATCTAAAGGAGGAAAAGAACATTTAAGACTTTCGAGTAGGTAGATTCACTTTTAATCGCTCGCTTGCTCACAACCAAACATTTTAAACCAACACTTTCAAAACATCTTTCAAAACTTGAAAACATTTTCAAAAGATCAAACACTTTGTATACATTCTTATGAACGAGAATCATTACAAATTTTGCCTATACAATGGTCTCTTTTCAAAAATACTTTCAAAACCACACAAAGCATAATTTCAAACAAAAGCAAGTGATATAGCAAGTAACTAAGAGTCCATAGAAAAGCATGGATAAAAAGGGTGTTAACACCTTCCCTTTTCATAATCTACCCCCGAACCCGAGAAATAATCTCGAAAGGTCTTTCTTGTATTTTTTTACCTTTCTTTTTGGATAAAAGAAAAGTCGGTTGCGACTCTTGCTAACCGCACAATTGCTATCAAGCACAAACGACCCAAGTCAGTTCTCTCACCGTATCACATATATCAATTAGTTACATGCAAATGAATTATTTTTTATCTATTAACAAAATTGATATTATAGTCATCGTAGTTATAGTTATTTTTATATAGAAAAAATGTATTGAAGCATAATTTTAAATTCGATCAAACTTATAATTTATTTTTTGTAAAATCAAATATTATCTAATTCTTATATAAATCCAAACAAATCAAATATAAATTCAATTTAAAAATAAAAATTTTGTAATAAAAAAAATCTAATTCGATTAAAACTTGAAATATAATTTTTGTGTAGACGGTGGTCAAATATTATCTTGATCGAAGAAACACAGTTACCATTTGTAAGCAAGTAAATGAAAGAGAAGAATCAGGGGGCAATACAGGGGCAGTTTTTCTTTGTTTAATTACAGATAGGCTGGCATGATGAGCGGTCATTATTGAGCATCAAATGTATGCGTTCATCACGTTGATGAGCGGTCATTATTGAGCATCAAATGTATGCGTTCATCACGTTCATGACGGCTCATGCTTAACCACATTTTACCTGTCATTGTTTTCTTCCCCATTATTTTATTTCCACATTTGTTAACGTGCACCCAAGTACTCTTGTTAGTTACCATCATCATCACTGTTTCTTCTTCCTTGTACTATATTTACACATCAATATATCAAACATTTTCTTACATACTTAGATCGATTCGGTTCACGATGAGCAGCAACGGATCACAGTTTGGGGACACTACGCTGACCAAAGTGTTTGTTGGAGGTCTTGCTTGGGAGACTCCGAAGGACACACTGAGAGAACATTTTGAAAAGTACGGGGAAATCCTTGAAGCTGTTATCATTTCTGATAAGGCTACTGGCAGATCCAAAGGCTACGGGTTTGTGACTTTTAAGGAAGCAGAGGCGGCAAACAAGGCTTGCGAGGAACCCACTGTCATAATCAATGGCCGTCGAGCCAACTGCAATATCGCATCTCACGGTGCTCGCCGTCAGAAGTCTCCTCTTCCACCGCCATACACCCAAGGTACACTACACATGTTATTAGTGAATGATAGATTGTATATGTAACACTAAATTAAAATGTATTTACTATAGGAACCAAGAACCGTGAGAGCCAGCAAGTTCAGTGGTATTATCCGGTGGGAACACCCACACCTGCACCTCCTTCTCCATTCCATCATCACGCCATTCCTTTTTACGGGTATATATTTTGTTTTCATTTTTCCTAGCATAAATATGATATGTTTATTTAATCTGTTTTTATTTTAACTATTCAGGTATACGCCAACCACCACCTACATTGCACCAGATCATATGAATTACAGTTACAATTACAATTACAATCAGGTAAGTAATTAATTGTATACAATTGCATTACGATTACATGATCCAATCTGAAAAGTAATGGACGAATGCATGCAGAAGCTGAACTATGGAATGGGTGGGGTCTATGTTTACCCGACCCGGCAGGGTATTGTGCCAGTGATGCATCCTTTCTACAGAACCGAAACTATGGGTGTACCTGCACCTCAAATCTTCCATCCACTACCACCTAATTATCCTCCTTCCATCACTCCTACTCCTACTACAGGTCACCCACTTTATTGATTTATACATATATTACTGTCTCTCTTGTCAGAGATACAAGCTTTTCACTCACTGAATAATATACTATGTCAGATCGTGTTACTTTCAAGATTTGGTATATACTTTATTCTAAGTGACAGATTGTTTTTGTGGTTGGCACAGGTGAATGTTTCAAAAGAGTAGTCGTATGACAGAGAGGAGCTTAGTTGGCATATGCATGGGTGATGCTCTCACGCTGCTACATTATTATCTCATATCTGTCGCAGCTTTTGTATTCTTTATTTTTAATTCTTAATCTTAGGTCTTTTGTTTCATTCCTCACATTCTTTCATTCTCTCTCTCTTTCTCTAACATCTCACCATGATGAACTCTGAACCGTTTCATTAATATGCCCATGTGTTCTTCAATTACCCATACCTAGTGGGTTGCTACCTTTTACTCTCTTTCAACCTAAATATTTTTTTTTAATAATTTATTTTTATTTTTAGTCTAGTTATAAATAAAATTGTAAATATTAATTTCTATTTTTTTGGATATGGTCCATCAAATTAAAAAAAAAAATTGAATAAACTAGTCGATTTATCTAGTCAGCTTATTTATAAACTCTTTGCAATTAAAACTTATTTCAAACAACAATGGTAAAGAACTAGGTTTTGACAATCAACAGTTTTAATATTAATTGGAGAATCAATCACGGGATAAATAAGACTTGTGAATCTTTTGATTTCTATTTCCTACGCCTTTCAAGATAATTAGAATTTTCATACAGGATTCTTAAATTCAATTTAGGTGTAATGAATTTCAATCAAAAGTATTACACATTAAGAAATGGGTGGGTTAGGAAAGGAACAAAGGATGAAAGGTCCATTGCACTTATTGAATTAATGAATCATGAAAGATAAATTGAGTACAAATGTTGTACATGGTGACGATAGAGTCAAAAATTTTGAATAGTGGAGTTAATTTAAATATAACATTTCATTTTTATATAAATATATTATAATTGTTCTCTGTAATTTTTTATATGCTGAAAATATGAAATATTTTTTTCATTTTCAACATCAACAAAAATATTTTTTTTTTTAATGTAACTAAGCAATTATTTAATCATTTATCATTCATGCATTTTCGCATTTGATTCTTGATAATATTCATAATTTCAGTTGTTGCAGTTGTCACCGGTAATATCATAGATGACTTTAAAAGCAAATATATCAACGGATACACAACATATTTTTGGTCTCTACGAGATTGATAGAAAGATCACCAATCATTTCTAATTCTGAAAATTCACTGTCAATAGTTTTCAAGCTGACAATCTAGCGTCAATAATTCAACTTGAAAAAAAAAAAGATGAAGGATAAAATTGAGCTAATCGAATCAACCTCTCCTTATCAAATGCAAAAAATAAATGTGTTGGACTTAAACAAGCTACATAAAGGAACACAAAGGAGCAACTCATAATTCACTTCTGCAAAATGATTATTTAACTCTTGAAGTTGTCGATCAATCACTTCATAAAACAATTCAACTTGAAAATGATGTAAATTAGATACTTTCCCTATTTTTCTCTTTGACTTTTTTTGTGCTAGTTGAAAGTATCATCCATATTTAGAATGTCAATATCATTATGCTCACAAAATAATGAAACATCATACAACAAAGAATCTCAATCATTATCTCTTATAGCTTGTAGTCTTATTTTGGACACTTTTAGTAACTTCATGGCATTTACAATATATTGATCACTTCTTTGTAATGCTTGAGATAAATAATGTGTAATTCTTAAAGCTTTTTCGTCAAGTACAAGATGAAAATAAATATAAAAGATTGCGTATAATTCATCAGAAATAGTGTTACACCTTTTTTTTATCTAAATCTATTCTATCTCCCTCAACCATTTCTAGCACATCAATCATAGAAGAGAATAGAGAAACTATACTAAGTAATATACCATAATGTGAGCTCCATCTTGTTTCTCCCGCCTCCTTAATTGTCATTTCTTGATCCAAGCCACACTCACTAGAGATTTCTCCATCTTCCAATGCTTCTTTTACCTTTGTAGATTGACTTTCACGAAGAATATATTGACGCTTACATGATGCTCTAACAACATTATACAAATTAGCAACCAAATTAATAAATAAAGCAATTTTAAAATACTTTTTTGCTAATGTCACAAGAGTGTTTACCGTGGTTATTGGTAAACAACCGCTGATCCTCCAAATGGTTACTTATTTGGTTACTCGCAGGATCGATCAGATTGATCCTAAGACATAGGTTGATTTTGAGGTTTTGATTAAGTTGGATAATGGTTAAATGACAATAAAATAAAGAGGCTTTAAGTAAATTGCATGAAGAAGTGGACTTTGATAAAATAAATGAAGGCTTGAAATAAAGGACTTCGACAGGAAAAGTAAAGAAGAAAGCAAGTAAAGTTTCTGGAAAAGTAAATGACTTGGATTAATAAAAATGGTGTTTCACACATACATTCTCAACAATTCTTTCTCACACGATGGGTACTCGAATCTATATGAGTGACTTTGTATATAATTGTGAACACACGCGAGAAACTGCGTGAACTACTACTATTTATACTAAAACATCCCAAGTAACCGTCGGGCAGTTACACTGCTTCGAGATGACTCCACTTGGCACGTTCTCAACGTTCGACGCTCCAGATCTTTGCACGTTGCACTTGGTAACCGCTGGAAACCGTTTTCCCTCCAAACACTTGAATTTCAAACCGTTCCACTCTGAACCATCGAACATCTTCGTCGAGAAGCATCTTCGACGAGAAACACCTTCGACGTCGAAGGCAACCAACTTCTCCCTTGGAAGAAATCTTCTAAGTACATTGTCATCTTTCGATGGGCATTTCGACAGACCCAGCTGGTCGAAAACATCCTTCAGCTTTAATAGCTGACATTAATAAAACAAGGGTGTCGACTTTAGGAGCCAACAAATTGCCCCCCAAGAATGCCTTATTTCGACTCTGAAAGAAAAAGGCATTCTTTGAAATGCCATTCGACACCTGTCTTTTCATTCTTAGTCACAAATTAAATTGTGCACTTTTTGTTGTCTTCTACCAACCACTGACAATCCCAAGGAAAAGCCATCATTCATCCGTACCTAAGACGTCACTTCAGTACGGCGTGCAGTGTGCCAAACGTCTTTTCACAAATTGTCATCATGACAATTCCCAAAAACGAGGGCGCACGCTGCACCCTTCCATTTCTGCAGAACGGCTACAACAACAGGGAGACGCCACGTGTCCCACTACCTTCTGCAACATTAAATGGCATTTAATGTCCTCGAATTTGGGGATTTCCCCCACTACTATAAATAGCGGTAAGTACCCATTGTGGGACTTTTTACGCTACCTTGCTTTCAGAATTCCCCATTTGCATACAAACTCTTGTCAACTTTGCAAACCCCCTGTTCTTCACTTCGTCTTCAACCTTAGTACCAACAATGGCATCTGGTTCTTCCAACGCTCCTAGTGCCAACACTCCCTCTGGAAATGTCAAACCTAGGGTTTTCACCACTGCTCCTGTAGTGACTCCCACGGGCCAACGAAGGGTCCCTGAGCCTTTGGACATTGTTGTACGTGATGCTTATTCACGCCACCTTATGATTCCGGTTGGATATTCCAACCAAATCTTTGCTATGTCTGGACCATTATACCCAAGCATTGCTGAGGCCATGAAGATCAAAAGTTACTTTCCGGTACTTGAGAGACTCAAACCGGTTGGATGCTCCAAAAAAGATGCAGAGGATAATGAGGATCCTGCTAAGGAGAAAATCGACCTCCGTTTCTTCAATAAAGGCGTTAGGGCTTTCAGGTCTGGCCCTAGCCTCACTCCTTATTATAGTGCTTGGCTGGAAAAAATGGAGAAACGCCAGGCTTCGATCTGGAAAGACATGGGGATATTCGACCTGGTTATGTTGTCGAAGACAGGTCTTAACTATTCCCCGGAGATGTTGATAGCTTCTTTACTTTTCTGGGATTACACCCATTTCACCTTCCATCTTCCCTATGGAATGCTGACTCCCACGCTCTTCGACGTGGCCGCCATCACTGGCCTTCGACCCACTGGGGACTACTTCGACCCGGAGGAAATGTCGGAGGATCAGATTGGATTCTCTGCCACAAAACCAACCTACACCACCTTCATCAATCACTACCACGATAAGTCGACAGAGGCTGTGTCGGATGTCGAACATATTGCGTTTCTAGCCTTATGGCTGACACGCTTTGTGTTTTGCTCCAAGTCCTTACAGGTGATCAAGAAGATGGTCACTCTCGCCACTCAACTCCATCATGGCCAAAATATCTGTTTGGCAGAATTGATTTTGGCTAGTTTGTATGAGTCGATTAGCAACGGAGCGACTCTTCTGAAGATCATCGAGAACAGAGCCAGTCTGCTGCTTGCTGGACCTTTTTGGCTGCTTCAACTGTGGCGCAATGCCACCTTCGAGTCTTTCTTGCCTAAGAAGATTCAAATAAATGAGCAGGCTCCAGAAATAGCAAACAGACGCGTCGAAGGCACCAGATTGGCTCTGTTGACTCCAACAGAAGATGGGCTAGAGCTTCAACAAACTTTTACAAACTTCGTTTTGATGTTTGCTAAAAGGAAAGAGTTTGCTTCGACCATGGCTCCGTTTGCTCGACGAAAGGTTGGCCCAGAGTGGTTCACAAGGCCACATCCTAGGACGTCGAGTGGTCCTCAGGTCGACGAACATACAACAGTGTGGGAGGCATTTCTCACACCAAGAATAATGCCCCTGCGATTCAAGAGTTCTAAGACTCACTTGAGTCTGATTGCGTATCAACCAAACCTGGTGTCTCGCCAGTTTGGTATTATCCAAACACTGCCTTCTCCAATTTTTCCCAGGGAGAAGTCTATGTTATACTTCTGCAACGACTACACTGAAGACGCTGCCACTAAGCATATCGGCAGATATGCTGGTCGAACAATTCTTTCGTTGTTTGACTATCAGCTCAACTTTCTCTGCTCACCACCCTTCGAGGAGTGGTGGAAAAGTTACTACGCTGAGTAGTTTTTCGACGAGAAGGACTTTGTGGAAGAACTTCAGAAGTCTTTTGTCCTTGTCTTGGACAAAATAAAGAAATGTAAGTTCATCCTTCCAAATTACTTTGTCTCTCTCTTTCGACTGCTAGCCTGTTAATTATTTTGTCTACTTTCAGTTGTTCGAAAGCCTGCAGCCAAGAAGGCTGCAGAAGGCCAACAGGGAGGAGGCCCCTTAACAAAACCTCCACCACCGGCGAAGACTATAGCGCCGGCGAAGACCACAACAAACCAACAGGGGGAAGGACCTTCGAAAAAGCCTTCTGCATCGGTAACCAGACTTTCATTATTTTCTTCTGGCTTTAACTTTTTGACTTTCGATGCAACTGCTAAATCAAACTCCAATTGGTTTTTTAGGCACCTTCGCCCAAGAAACGGCCATCACTGACGGTCGAATCCGGGAGTGACGAAGAAGATGATTCTCCCCCTGCTCCTCTAAAAAGGCGAAAGCTGAAGAAGGACGTTCCTCTTCCTGAGGCTCGAACAATCAGAATAAAGGTTGCTGGGAGAAAGCCCAGGCCACCTCCAGTAATCATTGAGGAGCCAACGGAGGAGGAATTAAACGTTCTTCTCAATAAACCTGTCGAAAGCGATAATTCCAGCCCTGGGGCTGAAGCTACTTTACAGGTAACCTCTTTGATCCCTTTATAACTCAGGTGTCGATACCTACGTTCGATTATGTCTCTTCCGAATTTAGAAGATTCTTCTTTTTCTCTTTTCAGGACACCACTGAAAGCTCAGCGCCAAGGACTTCTGAGACATTGGATTCTGCTGAACTCAGCAGGCCACAAGAAAAAGACTTGGCAAACGATGAAGCCAATACTGAAATAAATGAAGCCAATGCTGAGACAGCAGAAAAACCAGCAGAAGATCCACAAACAGAAGAGCAACAGCCAAAAGAGATTCAGGTGGTGGATCTGTCGGAAGAAAATCGTGACGAAGGGGACCGCGGTGACGCTGGCGAAAAGGATCAAGGTGACGCTGGCGAAGGGAACCATGATGACACTGGCGAAGGGAACCATGATGACGCTGGTACTGCCGCAGTCCGAGTCGAAGAGAGTCAAGTCGAGGCAAATGCTACTCAACAGCCTCAAACCCAAGACAACGCTGTTGCAAAGGCTGTCACCTCAACAAAGCATAGGTCGAAAGAGGACTTAGAACTCTTGAAGCAAACTGATCCTGTTAGCTATCTGAACGCCATCATCGAGAGCAAAAGTTCGTCTGATGCTAGTCAGGAGGTTCCTACTCTGTCGGGGAAGTCCACTGAAACTTCTCCTCTCGATGAAGCTTTGACGAAGGTTAAGGCTCAGTTTTTCAAGAAGGACTTGATGAAAGCTTTGGAGGGGGACCCTACTGCTCCATCATACTTGAGGGATGTTTTGAATGTCGTAGACTTGTTAGCTGTGCCTCCGGAAGTTTCAGGCTTTATCATGGAGTTACACTCCATTATTGATCAAGTTTCAGCAGATTATCAGCGACAAAGGGGCTTTAATAGCCAGCTTGAAGTGTTATATGGAAAAATCTCTTCTGCATGGACTGCTGTATCAGAGACAACTTCTCGAATTGCGGAGTTGTCGAAGCAAAAAGCATCTAAACAAGAGGAAGTGGATGCCATCGATCGAGAGAATGCTTCCCTTCAGGCGCAAATCGAAGAAATAGAGGCTAAGATAAATGCCAATACTAAGCGCAAGGAGGAACTTCTCTCGACTGTTCCAGACACCGAAAGTCAAACTGAAATCACACAGGGCCTAGAATTTGCTGAGAAAGCTCAAGCCTTCGACGATCAAATTGCCAAGCTTGCGCAGGCGAATGCCTTGTGCAACAAAAGATTGGAGCTGCAGCAAACCAAATACCTCCGACTCAAGGACTCCATCCCCTTCTGATTGATTCAGCCTTTTAACCATATTTTGTAATATGTATTCGACAACATTGCCATTTTGGCTAATTTATAAAAAATTTCCATTTTGGCCTATTTATGGTTAATTTAGTCGTTACTTGTTATTTATTTTTATCTCTTGGAGTGTAGGTTTGTACTTTTTCAAATATTTACCATTTACCCTCAAGAGCCTTTTATCTTCACCTAGCTCTTCGACTTCATAGGCTCCACCAGAGAAAGTCTAGATAACTCTGAATGGTCCTTCCCATTTGGGTGACCATTTTCCCATGCTTCGATCCCTTCGATCCATGGGAAGAATTACCTTCCAGACTAGTTCTCCAGGCGAAAATGCCTTAGGTTTCACCTTTTTATTATAAGAGTCTTCTACTCTTTTCTTCTGAAGCCTGAGTAGGTTAAGAGCGCGCAACCTTTCTTCGTCTAAATCCACTAGTTCGTCTACCATCATATCCCAATAAATTTCAGAGGGAGTTTCATAATGTCTCTGAACCCTTGCAGATTGAAGACAAATTTCTGCTGGCAACACTGCGTCATGGCAAAAAGTTAGCTTATATGGTGTTGTACCTATGGCTTCTTTTGGGGATGTTCGACAAGCCCACAAAATCTGGTCTAACGTCTTATGCCAATTTTTTGGCTTCTTCCCAACATGCTTTTTTATCAAGCCAATCACTACTTTGTTCGCTGCTTCGACTTGACCATTTGCCTGTGCATAATAAGGCGTTGATGTTAGGAGTTTGAAACCTATTTCCTGAGCGAATTCCTGCATCTTTCGACCGGTGAAAACTGATCCTTGATCAGTAGTTATAGTCTCAGAGATTCCATACCTAAAGATAATGTTCTTTTGAATAAATTCAATGACATTTTCTTGGTCTACATTGACTAAAGGGATAGCTTCGATCCACTTAGTAAAATAATCAATGCCTACCAATATATACTTCTGACTCTTTGATGATGCTGGTCGAATCTCTCCAATGAGGTCCAACGCCCATCCTCTAAAGGGCCAAGGTTTCACTATCGAGTGAAGTTCGCTTGCTGGTACATGTTGGATGCCTGTATGGACTTGACATTCTTGGCAACCTTTAGCGAACTCGACACAATCTTTCAGCATAGTGGGCCAGTATAGTCCTTGTCGAAACAACAACCATTTCATCTTATGGCCTACTTGATGAGCCCCACATGCTCCAGCGTGCGTAGTCGAAAGGGCTATGTATGCCTCAGTTTCACTTAAACATTTTAGCAATACCCCTTCAGGCGTCTTTTTAAACTCATTACCCATGAGTACATAACTCAACGCCCTGTACTTTGTTTTTCGTTCTGTCGAAGCTCCTGGATTTTGAAGATAATCCACAATGGGCTTCCTCCAATCTTGTTCTGACAAATTATCTATGAACGAAATTTCGAAGTTACTTTGATCAGCATATCATAGCCTTGTCGATTCCAAGTCTGTTGGTGATAGACAAGTTGCTTTTATCTTTTCTCGAACTTCGATTGCTCTTTGTAATCTCGTTTTTGAAATCTTGTACCCAGATGAAATTTGTGCCAAGTCGTTGGCTATTTGATTTTCCAATCTGGGTATGTGTCGAATATTGACCATTTCAAATTTTTTCAATAAACGATTTGCTATCACAAAGTACATAATGAGATTTTCTCTTATGCATTTATATTCTTTTGTGACTTGCTTGATGACTAACTCTGAGTCTCCCATTATTTCGACTCGAGTTGCCCCCAATTCCAACAATATTTCAAGGCCAATAATTAGAGCTTCATACTCAGCCTCATTGTTCGAACAAGAACCTGATATCTTGTACTTGAATGTTGTTGGAATTTTTTCTGGAGAAATAATCAAGACTCCTACTCCTGTTCCATCTTTATGGCTGGAACCATCGAAGTAGAATTTCCAAGGTTCTATCTCCACATAATTAATATCCTCAACTTGAATTGAGTGGTCGACTATAAAGTCTGCAACCACTTGTCCTTTCACTGCCTTAAGAGGCATAAAGGTCAAGGAGTATTCAGTTAATGCTAGAGCCCACTTGCCAATTCGACTGTGCAAGATAGGTTTCGACAACATGTACTTGAAAACATCAAAATGAGACGAAACATACACATCAACTGGTTTTATATATTGCTTGAGTTTTGTACAAGAGAAATACAGACATAGACACAATTTTTCAACTTTGCTATATCTAGTTTCTGCATCGTTCAAAACTCTACTAAGATAGTAGATGGGTCTTTCGACTCCATTCTCATCTTCTTGGGCTAACATGCTTCCCAAAGTTTTGTCGGATGCAGCTATGTACAATCTCATACTCCTATTGCTACAAGGAGGCACCAAAATAGGTGGCTTAGTGAGGTACCCTTTGATTTTGTCGAAGGCGTCTTGTTGCTCTTGCCCCCATTCGAATCCCTCTTTATTCAGTCGAAGTAAGGGTGAAAAGGCTTGAGCTTTCCCACTTAGGTTAGATATGAATCTCCTTAAGAAATTTATCTTGCCTAACAGAGATTGCAGTTCCTTCTTATTCGATGGCGCTTTCGCTTCCAGAATAGCCTTCGTCTTGTTCTGGTTGATTTCGATTCCTTTCTTGTGGACAACGAAGCCCAAGAAATCTCCAGCTTTCACACAGAATGCACACTTCAAAGGGTTCATCTTCAGACCATGTTCTCTCATTCTTTCGAATGATTGTCGAAGGTGGTCAATATGATTCTTCCTGGAAACAGATTTTATAACAATGTCGTCAATATATACTTGCATAAAAGTGTTAATAAAATCATGGAAGATAGAATTCTTTGCTCGCTGGTATGTTGCCCCAGCGTTCTTTAGGCCAAAAGGCATCACTACCCATTCGTAAGTGCCTAGAGCCCCAGGGCATCGAAAAGCTGTTTTCGACACATCCTCTTCAGCAATGAATATTTGATTGTATCCTGAATAACCATCGAGCATACTCAGGTATTCATAGCCAGCGACAGAATCGACTAGCATTTCCGCCACAGGCATAGGATATTCATCTTTGGGCGTAGCAGCATTCAAATCTCTGAAATCTATGCACACCCTCAATGTACCATTTTTCTTAATTACTGGCACAATGTTTGCAATCCATTCGACATACCTTGTAACGCGTATGAATTTGCACTTCAGCAGTCTTTCGACTTCTGTTTTGATCTTCGACAGTATTTCTGGAGCGAAGCGTCTTGGACTTTGCTTGATTGGCTTCTTCCCAGGTTTGATTGGCAACTGAAGTTCTACCAATCCTCTGTCGAGACCAGGCATTTCGTCGTAATCCCATGCAAAACAGTCCTTGAACTCTTTCAACAATTGGATTACTTCCAACCTAAGTTTTGGGTCAATTTTGGCGCTGATGTAAGTTGGCTTTTTCTATGACCCTTCGCCTAAGTTGATTTCTTCTAAAGGATCTTGCGCTAACATTTTAATGTTGTTCGGCAAGGGGTCCTTTTCGAAGCCCAAAGGCTCATCGTCATAGATGGCGTCGAGCCTCTATTCCTGCATACCTTCTGGCATGATATCAGGAGGTTCTGGATCGAAATCCTTTCCTGGACCTGCAGCAGATAACTGTTGATCATTGGCCTGTGTGGCCATATACTTTACTTCGGTTTCGAGAGCCGTTATCATCTTTGTTTCGGCTACATAAGCCGAAATTCGCTTCAATGATTGTGACTCAGTCATTGTCACTGAATTCACTTCCCCAACCAGTTGGTTGGATATCAGTTAACCCACTGAAGTCTATGTGGGACAAGTCTTCTCTGTCCCATTGAAAACCATGCTCTGGGTGCAGGTATAGGGAACAAAAAGTATTTGGCGCTGGCGCCAAGTTGAAGTCAGGTGTTGGACATGGCCCTATGTGAGCCAAGTTCTTGTCAAAATCTGCCAGCCCTAGGTGGTTCACTTCGCCCAGGTAATAGCTTTGATCTGCCTCTATGTTTTCGACCATCCCATCTGGACGACATAGCAGCAGCCTCTGGTGCATTGATGATGGCACAACTCCAACACCATGAATCCATTCACGGCCCAACAAAAGATTGTAGTTAGGTTTGGCCGATATGACCATAAACATTGTTGGTCGAAGGATAGATCCTACCTTGATATCTAGTTGGATTACTCCCATAGTGGTCCCTATGCCGCCCTCATAGTTCGACAGGACCATGTTGTGAGGCTTGATGTCCTCATCCCTTTTGCCAACTTTCCTTAGCATAAAGTGAGGAATAATGTTGATGGTTGCCCCACAATCCACCAAGATTTTATTCACTGTAGTTTCTTCGAGTTTAGCCCTTATAAATAAAGGCTTGAGGTGATTTTTCATCGCCTCTGTAGGTGGTTCGAAGAATCCATTTTGTTCCTCAGTAGTGCCATTGTCCATGACAAAATAGCACACTGGCCTATGTTTGGCCATTTCTTGCTCCACTTCCCAGTCACTTGTTTCGACCTCCACCTGTCGGTTGAATTCTCTGGGCAGCACTGAGACTATATTCACCATTATGTCCAAAGTATCATCAGACTCAGAACCATCTTCGTCCTCAATTTCACCTTGGTTAGGCCAAACTAGCCTGTTGGTTACTGGCTCTCTTTCCAGAGGTTTTCTTTGCTTCCTTAGAGGAACATTTGAACTGGTTTCTGCCTTTGGTTCATTGGCAGCCTCCCTCTCAGCTTTTCGTCTCCTTTGGTATCTCCTCCATTGAGATCGAGACATGGGATTTTTCCCTTTGTAGTTGCTTGACACTTGTGCAACTTTAGGTGCAACAACTTGAGGCTCTTTCTTTTGTGTTAAAGATGAACCCCTTGGCACGTCGAAAGAGTGCCATCTCTCCTCGCTTGGCCTCTTTCGACCAGATGTTTTGTACCAGGTATCTACTGGCACATTAGTTGGAGGCCTGAAAGTCAATGGCCTCTTTTCTTGGTTTGAACCTCTTTGGGAGGCTCTTCTGGGGTCATGTCGAAGATCAACATTTTCCCTTCTCTTATTTGCTGCTCTTACGCCTTGAATATGCTCATCAACTTTTTTGTCAAAGATCGAACTGCATCTTGGACACAGCATCACCTCTGACTTCTTTTTCTGGCATCTTTGCAGGAAATCTGCCAGATTTTCATTTTCCCGAGGGAAAGCAGTCTTGTTAGCTTGTTCTTGCCTCATGGCCTCCTCTGATGCTTTTGGGTCAGAGACTTCGACCATGTTGACATTCATGGTATCTTTGTTGGCAAGAGTCAACTGCTTCATTTGAATTTCCAAATCCTCCGTCTGGCCTTGAACTGTGGCCAAGTGAGAATTGGGTTTTGGTCCAGTTTTTTGGGCTTCAACGGTCTCCAGCTTTGGGCTTTCGACCGCTTTCTGAACCGCTTCAATTGTCTTTCTGGATAAATTCCCAGAAAAACTGCCAAAGATTGGCATGTTGATATGGTCCTTTGAGACTTCGACCATTGTGATTCATGGCCTCTTCGACTGGCTCCTGGATGCCTCGATCAAGTTCACCTCTGAAGGCTCAGCATAGTGGGCTTCAGTCTGCAACGGATTAGAGTCGACAGCCATGGGGGTCTTGTCCGCAAACTTCAACCTCCCTTCTTCGATAGCGTCTTGCACAAGATTCCTGAAAAGAAAATATTGAGAAGTTTTATGGCCCAAAAAATTATGATATTTGCAAAAGCCTCTCTTCTTTCTTTGATCAAGAGGAGGCACTTTTACCCCTGGGGGTACTATCATTTGGCCATCTTTTACAAGCAAGTCAAAGATCTCATCACATTTTGTAATGTCAAAACTATAAGTCTTTTTGGGGAACCTATCGTTGGTCCTTTCTAGACCAATGGGATTTTTCCCACTTGAGGGGACTAGCAGTTTGCAAGAGTATGGTGGCCCTTGTTTTAGTTCCGCTAAATCGACTTCTCCTTCTTCGACAGTTATAGAATCGTCGAAGGGTTCTGGATCTTCGTCATCCATCTCAACATACGCTATCCTCTCTCTCTTATGAGTTTTCGTTGCCTTTGCTTTTTCAGCTTTGAGGCGTTCTACATGTCGAACTCTATCGGCCAGTTGGGCCATGTCTCTCAGGTATTGAGTGTCTAACTTCTTCCTAATGGAATAATCTAAACCGCCTGCGGCTATTTCGACTAACTCATGTTCCGGCACTTGTGTAAAATATCTTGCTTTGAGCAATCTAAACCTATTTAGATATTCGTCTATAGGTTCAGTGAAACGTCTCTTTACACTGGCCAATTCTTTCAGGCTTATCTTGGTTTTCCCCATGTAGAATTGCTCGTGGAACAATCTTTCCAACTGGGTCCAATGATGGATCGAATTGGGGGGGAGAGTTGTAAACCAAGTAAAAGCGTTCTTTGTTAAAGAACTTGGGAAGTACTTAATCCTCAGGTTTTCGTTATTCGAAATATCTCCTGCTTCGATCAAGTATCTCGCCACATGTTCGACAGTAGATTCTGTCGTGTCCCCAGAGAACTTAGTGAATTTGGGGACTTTACATCTAGGAGGTAAGTCTGTTTGTAACACGTATTCTGACAACGGGGATGTGAAGTTGGGCCTTCGAAAGCCCATGTTCATCCCGTTTTGAGTCATGATCCTTTCGATCATGGTTGCCAGATTATTTTCCAGACCCATGTTTTGGTATTGGATATGCTGAACTACTTCGTCAGCATTTTGGTTTCTGTTAACTAACCTTACCTCTGGGGTTATTACCCTAGGTTCCTCGACAGGTTGCTCCAATCGCGCCCTAAAGTTTTCTTCGACAGGCTGTTGGACTTGGTTGATAGTGGTTTCTTCCTCTAAGAATACACCCTGGTTTCCCCTTATTTGCGCCCTTTGGGGCTGTCGAATAGGTTGGGGTACTCCAAAGAAATCAGCCAAGCGTGTCATTTGTGCTGTCATCTGTTGATTCGATTGAGTAGTGTTTTGTATTAGAGGGTTCAGCACTGTACTTAAAGTTTGTGCCAACATTTGAACCATATCATGGTTGCTTTCGTCCATTTGTTGCCTCAAGACTGCTGTCGAGGCATTTGTAAGGCCATGTGCTACTTGGGACGTTCCTCCTAAGAGTTGGGTCCTAGTTCTATTCGCCATACCTACTCCAGAACCTTGGAGTGGCGAAGAGGCACTCACTAAGGGGTCTGAAAAAGTGGACGCAGCATTCGTCAGGCTAGCCAAGTCAGAAGTTGGCATGCCATAGAGTGGTTCTCGATTATGACCGCCTGTCATAAATCCTGGGGGAACAAAAGGCCTTGTGCCTAAATTTCCCCTTGGTGGGGGAGTTCCCAGAGGCACTCTGAGGCCTGTGAACGGAGGTAATGGCCCCGTTGCTGTGACCGTTACTGCTGGTGTCGAACCAGCGGTCATCGCTTCACTTACGGTCGGGATAACCGTTGCTCCCACATTTGTTTGTGGGATTTCGTTATTGCTTGGCGGATTCGCCATCTCTTCCCTTCTTCCAGCAGTATTGTTATCGTTAGTGTATATTCTACCACTTCTCAATAACATACAACACTCCTCGAAAAAGATGAGATTATGTTCAAAAATCAACACACAGTCCCACTAGGTGTGCCAATTTGTTTACCGTGGTTATTGGTAAACAACCGCTGATCCTCCAAATGGTTACTTATTTGGTTACTCGCAGGATCGATCAGATTGATCCTAAGACATAGGTTGATTTTTAGGTTTTGATTAAGTTGGATAATGGTTAAATGACAATAAAATAAAGAGGCTTTAAGTAAATTGCATGAAGAAGTGGACTTTGATAAAATAAATGAAGGCTTGAAATAAAGGACTTCGACAGGAAAAGTAAAGAAGAAAGCAAGTAAAGTTTATGGAAAAGTAAATGACTTGGATTAATAAAAATGGTGTTTCACACATACATTCTCAACAATTCTTTCTCACACGCTGGGTACTCGAATCTATATGAGTGACTTTGTATATAATTGTGAACACACGCGAGAAACTGCGTGAACTACTACTATTTATACTAAAACATCCCAAGTAACCGTCGGGCAGTTACACTGCTTCGAGATGACTCCACTTGGCACGTTCTCAACGTTCGACGCTCCAGATCTTTGCACGTTGCACTTGGTAACCGCTGGAAACCGTTTTCCCTCCAAACACTTGAATTTCAAACCGTTCCACTCTGAACCATCGAACATCTTCGTCGAGAAGCATCTTCGACGAGAAACACCTTTGACGTCGAAGGCAACCAACTTCTCCCTTGGAAGAAATCTTCTAAGTACATTGTCATCTTTCGATGGGCATTTCGACAGACCCAGCTGGTCGAAAACATCCTTCAGCTTTAATAGCTGACATTAATAAAACAAGGGTGTCGACTTTAGGAGCCAACAAAGAGCTAATTGGAGTTGATGGGAAAAACAAAGAATAAAAAAAACATAACAACTCTCTTTTAAAATCAAGCTTTTTTTACCATTGTATTCACCTTGCATATTACTTGCTCCGTCATAGCCTTGTCGATGTATCCTTGACAAACTTAATTCATATTTTGCAAATAATGGCTCCAAAGCCGATTTCACTATTAGAGCACTAGTATTTGGAACATGAACAAAACTAAGAAAATACTCAATAACTTTTCCTTCAGTATTTACATAATGAATAACCACAACCATTTTCTCTTTCACTGAGATATCACAAGATTCATCAATTAAAATATAAAATAAATTATCTCTAAAATCATCCAGTATAACTTGAGTGGTGACAGTTGTATTATAATAACAATGCAAGTGTGAATAAGTGGAGAAATAGTCCCACATTTGGATAGAAATATGGAGACTTGAGCATATATAAGTGGGAGAATTCACTCACCTATCGTCTTAAAGTTTGAGGTGGATAAGTGGTGTGTGTCTCATAAAGGTGCATAATCTTCAACTTTGTATCAATGCTCCTAGTAACATCTCCTAACAATTGATATCACAACCTTTTGGTTCGAAAAATGGATCAACTTACTTGTATCGAAATTCCCAATTAAAGAGGTGTCACGTTGCAAGGTGTCAACGAAGATACAAGTAACTTGAGGGGAGCATTGTGGAATCACACTTGAGGGGAAGTGTTACAATAATAATGCAAGTGTGAGTAAGTGGGGAAATAGTCCCGCGTTTGGATAGAAATATGGAGACTTAAGCATATATAAGTGGGAGAATCCATTCACCTATCACATTAAAATTTTAGGTGGATAAGTGACATGTCTCTCACAAAGGTGCATAATCCTCAACTTTGTATCAATGCTCCTAATGAATCCCCCCCCCCCCCCCCAACAAGTTGCAACAATTTTAATAACATCCCCATGAATATCAGGAGATGTTAACTTAAGATTTCCACGACAATTTTTTCAAACTTTATAAATATCTACATTGTGGTTAATAAGAAAATTCATAAGTTCAAGAAAATTATCCTTATTTCTTTATAAAATCGACTCATCATTACCACGAAAAGCTAAACCTTGTGCTAATAAATATCGAACACAATCAATTATATCTGTCAAATGAATTTGATAGTCTTCTTTAAGTTAATTATATTGTTTACATGAAACACCTTCAATGTGTTACTTTTGTTTCGTTAGAGCTTTAGGATTTCTCCATGCTTGATTATAAGAGCTATTTATTATTGTATAAATTTGATCACCAATATAACTCGATCATCTCTTCTCATGATAAGAATCATTTAACTTGTAAGATATTAAACCATTACATAAATCTGGGGCGTGTAAGTACACCGTCCTTAAGAATTTATCTGCCTCATAAGTGTAAATTACCCAGGATTCAACAGATTTATCTCAGATTCTCAGTATGAATCTGAGATATCAGAATAATAAGAAAAATTCTTGGCCGAAAGATGTAACCAGAAAAAACTAGAAAGAAGAAGAAATGGAAGACAAAATATTTTTTTATGTTATTTTCTTTCTCTATCTTCTCTTTTTATTAAAGTAAAAAAGTTATTATATATGGAAGAGAGAGAGAGAGAGAGAGAGAGAGAGAGAGAGTAAAGAATTTGACTAAGTCGAGTAAAACAATAAGACAAAATATTTTTTTATGTTATTTTCTTTCTCTATCTTCTCTTTTATTAAAGTACAGAAGTTGTTATATATGGAAGAGAGAGAGAGAGAGAGAGTGTACATAATTTGACTAAGTCAAGTAAAAATAATAAATTAGAATTATTTGACCTAGTCAAACAGTTACAACTCATAAATAAAATAAATAATAATTTAAAAATATTTGTTTTCATATTTTTCACTTAAAAAATTAAGACAATTTATTTAAAACTTTTGAAATATAATCAAAATTTACAACAATCTTCCATAAATTTCAAAAGATAGATAGAATAATAAAAAAGAATTTTCTAGATTAACATCATTTATGTGATGCATCAAACTGGTATAAAAAATTGTATGAACTAGCCCTAGGATGATAATACTTAACACATAGTGAAATCGGTGTATTAAACTATATGAACCAAAGACACTTTGTATATGTTGAGGTCTACCACCGACATCACACTCCCCACAATTCTTGTTGTTGACGTTGTGGTGCGCTAGTAGATCGTGCGCGTGCCTGGTTATTTTCATGAGTGCTCTAGAGATTTTGCCAAAATATCATACAAGTGGTCCCACTCAACACTCATATAGGTGATTTCATCAAGTGTATGCTGCAAATCATGCACCACCAATAAAGGATGAAGGATAGAAAAATATAAGAAGGAGGTTTGAATTGGGGTTTTCAAAATTAAAACAGTATGACACGTTTGGTTATCCTGGTTTGTTTGAACTCAAACTACTCTAGTCCACCCGCCAAGATGATTTCGCCTCTCTCAAACAAGGTCTTAATCCACTAATCAAAACTTGATTACGCAAATGCAATGACTATCTTCAATATCTTCTTGAGTTTAAACCACAACTTGGTTTCTCAAGGTATAACAAAACATAAATCAATAAAGATGTATACAAATAGTGTTTCTAAAAAACTATATCACAACAGTGATGTATACACAAGATTAAAGCACAAGAGATCTAGTAAAGATATTTATTTTTGATGTGCAGTAGTGTTGTTTTTTTATTCTTCTTCATAGTCTTCTTTATATAGGCGAGGCATATGAGACATGAGAAGATAAATTTGAAAGGTTGGTAAAGAGTTGTTTAATGCACTTTCCAAAAATACAGATCTTGTCTTGTTTCAACCGTTACTTTTTTATTTGTAATGAAAGAGTTGTAACGCATCAAAACTTTGTTTCTTTGGGATCTTATCAGAATGGGAATATTACTGTTGAGACTTTGGATCACCATAGTTTCCTAATTTTTCATATGATTAGAACTTGGATGAGACAGACACGTTGAAGCTTCTTTTGCACTTTTTAGAGTATTTACTTATCAGAGTGTAGTTTGAGCTTAAGTATTGAATCTTTATAGCTTTTGTATAGATAAGTGTTTTGAGACTTATTATGTTCTTCCAAAACTTCACTTATCAGAGTACCAGAATTTTACTTGCAGCGTTGGTGCTTCAGAAGTTATAACATCAAAACTTCTTCTATTGAGCGTGTTACACGGATTTGTTTATAAGTTTGTAAATTGTTTATAATCAGAGCTTCAAAATGTAAATCTCTCATAATCTTCTATGCACTTTTTATCAGAACTTCTCTGTATATTTAAATACATTATTAAAGAGCATATTTTTTCTTTATATATATATCATGTATTTGTTATCATCAAAACTATTACTAAGATGTAGAACCAAACTATATTCTAACAATCTCCCCCTTTTTGATGATGACAAAAACTTATATATTTTGATAGTTTATGTAAGAACATAAGGAATTAGAATCTCCCTCTGAGTTGAATACTCAGCTAAAAGAAAAAAATACTTCCCTGAAGATGTTTTGATCAGAGCTTTGTGATGGAAGTTCTAATAAGTCCATTTGACAGAAGTTACTTCCAAGAGATTTTTCATGTTTGCTTTCAAAAGATGAAACAGAAGTTATGTTATTCAAAAATGTTTTAGATTAAGTCTCGGCACTGTTATATCTAAAATATCTTACGTTCTCCCTCCCTTTTTTTTGTAAAAAATCAAAAAGAAATAAATACATATAAAGATAACAAAATGGATTTTGCATTCAAAGTGGATTAATATAGAGAAGGTAGATAAATAGAAGTTTTGAAATAAGAAACAAACATAGCAGAAACAAAACAATATATCAGAACTAAGGTTGAGGAGGTGGAAGTCGTGTGAATAAGACTTTCAATAGATCTTGATCTGATTATTTGATTCCTCTTGTTTCTCAATCATGCCCTTAATTTCCTTATTTGTTTCATCCTATTTGTCTAGCCTTTCCTTAACAGCTGCATTTTCTTTCTTCAACTCCTCTAGAGTTTTCAACATAAGAGAAGAGGAGGTTGTTTCAACATAAGAACCCACATTCTCTAAAATCACTGCAGCAGATTCTTGCTCAAGAGATTCTTCAAATGTCTTGTATTTGTCTTTAAATACGACCAGAGGAAGAGATAGAGGTTCAGGAGAGAGTTCATTACATTCTGATTCCTGAGAGGCTTCCCAAGAAGTGTTGTCCAGAAGAAGGAATGGTTTCTTTACCCAGTGATGTAGAACTTGATCCTTGAAAATTTTCAGGTGATCACAGAAATTCTGTTGAGCGATTTCATAACTGATTTCCTTTAGCTTCAGTGATTCAGACTTAAAACCATTTTCTGAACTGATTCCAGTGAGAATCAGAAGCAACTGGGTTAAGATTCTCCACACAATCTTTCTTTAAGGAGTTAACCCATTCCTGTATTTCTATTTCAAAAACTAGCAGAGATTTGCCAACATCTGATTTGGATAGTTTTGGTGTTGGTTTTGGCACGACTATTTTCTGAGAAGTTGTGACAAGATTGTCCCATGCTTCTAGATCAATTATTGTTCTAAGAGGATCTTCTGGGTAGTCAGTGGGAGTGGTAGAGTCGAAAAGAATTATTGGTGAGTTAGGTGTGTTCAATTGTAGGGAAATGGAATATTTGGAATGGAGAAAGCTTGTGATGTAGTTGTGGAGATTATTGGTGGTTGAGAGATCATGAGTGGGCAAGTGATGCCTGGAATGACCGTCGTAGTATCAGAGTCAATATTTGGATTTTCGGTTTGGAGTGCTTCAAACAATAGAGTGAGAAGAGTTCTTGATGTTTCAACGTACCTTTCTTCATTAGTGGAGGAAGAATCAGAAATGTTGATTTGAGAATCTTCAGACATTTGTAGAGAGGAAGTCATTGTTCACATATTTTTAGGATTTTGAGAGAATAGCAAACACAGAGAAAATAGAGTTATCGACTTTGAATTGTATTTGGATTATATTTTAGTTATCGACGTTTGATACATTTTGTAGTCTTTGACTATTTTATATATATATATATATATATATATATATATATATATATATATACTTGTATTCATGCCGTGAATATATCTTTATATTTATTTTGTAGTTAAAACATGAAAAACATTGAAAATTATGGTTTAGTTCTGTTTGTATAAATTTCGGAAACGCATCTCCGACACATTTTCATATATGCATCTCCGGAATAAATTGAAGTTTATAAAAAAAATGTGTGTTCGGAGAGATATCTCTGAAAACGTATAGACTTTTTGAAAATTGCATAAAGTGTTTTCTTGAGTGTATAGGATGCTTAGTAAAATGTTTAAAGGTTACATAATTTTCTAACCTATGGACCTAAAACGCTACGTCACTTACAAAGAATTATTCATCTAAGTATCATTTATAAGATTTAAAACCTTAAACAATTATCTAAGAGTTTTCAAACAGAAAGAAAATTAAAGAAAAATATTGAGTAGGAGGATCAGAATGTTCATTTTAAAATAACGATGGGAAAAGAGGTTATTTATATGTAAAGGAGAGTTGTGTAGAAATGTATTGAAGACAATTTCTTACATGATGATTCAAATCATAAAGAAAAGTTATTGGAATCGCACATACATAAGACTATTTCTACTAAAGAGTTTTAACAACATGTTTAAATCACACTAAAAGGTGATTTGTATAAAGATGTTCAAGTCAAAATTAAACAAGTTCTTAAAATGAAAGAGATGCGTTAAAAGTTCTATTTTAGATAATATATAATATAAATATGTCTTTATAAATGAGAGTATTTCTCATTCTATAAATCGATTTTATAAGAATGAGTTAGATTTTACTATAATTTTTTTAACACAAATCATGAAAGTGATTCAAATCACAATAATATGATTTAATAATTTGATGTTTTATCCATTAATGAAAATGAAATTGCGCGTTTTCATTAAATTGATGTGCCAACACATAATTGGTATTTTGTGGAATAATTTTCCACTTACACGGCATACAAATTCAATCCCATAATAAAATAAAAATTAAGAAAACATTATCTCATTTCCTTGATCTTGTTCTTTTGTTTTCTTTAGTTACATGGTGTAAGTCTTATTGTAATTGTTTATGTATTCATTATTATTTTATTATTGAATGGAGGAGTATCATTTTATAGGTGTTCTTATTTAATCATATAACGTGTCATAAGAAATTCTCTAATAATTTTTATATAAATACGACATATCGATTCACATTAAAAAATATACTTTTATATTTTATTTTATTTTTAAAATAATAATAAGTATGATACAAAATTAAGAATAAAATGTGATAAGTAATTGGAAGTAATTGAAACTTCCATTATGTAGATAGCAACAAGAATAAAAAAGATAGAAGGTTAGATAGAAAATGAAACAAGTTTTGAAAGTTAGTTGGAATCCAACTACCAACCAACGGTCTTAGCACCCAAAATTGAGACAAACATTTGAAATTGGATTGGATTGGATGTTACAACCACCATCCATACTAGTGAGTGAGTGAGTGATAGATATCAGTAACTAACTAACTAACTAACATTGTTGTTCATCTTTATCAATCTCCCACTCTCACCTTCTTGTTTATAATCACTACTATTATTACACTTACTCTACTCGACTCGAAACCAACCTATAACAGTATTACACTTACTCTACTCGACTCGAAACCAACCTATAACAGTATGGCTGAGGAACTCGATAAACCTTTGCTCGATCCTCAGAATTTCATACCAGACGGCATTGATTTGGTAACTTGTCTCTACCTTCTTATTGCATTTTCAACTTCAATCTGCATTATTAACACTTTATCATCGTCGCCTTTAGGAGCGCATACCACTTGAACAAGTATTTGAACTCTTGAAAACATCACCAACAGGACTTTCGTCCGATGATGCTGAAGCACGACTTCAAATATTTGGCCCTAACAAACTTGAAGAGATAAAAGTGAGACAACTTCTCCCTAGCTACTACCATTAAGCAATTAGCTCAAGTAATACTGATTCAACTTTTGTTGATGCAGGAGAATAAAATCTTGAAATTTCTTAGTTTTATGTGGAATCCTCTTTCATGGGTTATGGAAGCAGCAGCTTTGATGGCTATTGCCCTTGCCAATGGCGGAGTCAGTACAATACTTAATATCTTCAACATTTTAATTTTCTTCTTCATCTTTAATTATTCGAGACGTCTTTCAGGGGGAGGGTCCTGATTGGCAAGACTTTGTGGGGATTATATGTTTACTGGTAATAAACTCAACAATTAGTTTTATAGAAGAAAATAATGCTGGTACTGCTGCATCTGCGCTAATGGCTCGCTTAGCTCCTACAACAAGGGTCGGTCACCACCTTCTTATCAAGTTGATTAAAGTTCCTTCATTGCATATATATAAATAACATGAATGAATGTTCAGGTTCTAAGAGATGGTCAGTGGCAAGAAGATGATGCGGCTATATTAGTACCTGGTGATATAATCAGCATAAAGCTAGGAGATATCATTCCAGCCGATGCTCGCTTGCTCCAAGGAGACCCTCTCAAAATTGACCAGGCAAGTCTTCATTTGTTAAGCTGCAATAAACTGTAAGATGAGTACTCATAAGATGTTCTGGTTTTGTTTCGTGCAGTCAGCCCTTACTGGAGAGTCCCTACCTGTTACAAAAAAAACTGGGGACGAGGTCTTTTCAGGTTCAACGTGTAAACACGGAGAGATTGAAGCAGTAGTGATAGCAACAGGGGTTCATTCCTTTTTTGGAAAAGCGGCACACTTGGTCGATAGTACTGAAGTTGTAGGACATTTTCAGAAGGTAACTCTGGAAAATTTTCAACATAAACTGTTTGATAAGAAGAATAACCAAGCAAGTATGTTTACAAAGGGTATAGCAAAGGAGTAAAGAACTATTTACTTCTTTTGTAGGTTCTTACCTCTATTGGTAACTTCTGCATTTGCTCAATAGCTATAGGGATGATCTTTGAAATAATTATAATGTACCCTGTGGAGCACCGATCATACAGGGAAGGAATCAACAACCTTCTTGTTCTCCTGATTGGAGGAATTCCCATAGCTATGCCAACTGTGTTATCTGTAACACTTGCCATTGGATCTCACCGCCTTTCTCAACAGGTGTGCAACTTTTTAGCTGTTAGCTTAAAGAAATATAGAATCTGTATCAAATTCCATCCCCTTGGATTCAAACGAGCGGCATGGAGTTGATTTAAGCTTTTGCCTGCATTATTGATTGCTGTAATACTTTTAAGGATAATCATTTGGAGATTAGTTATCACAAACGCATTACCGCAGATGTTTCCTCACCTGACTGTGCTTTCTTGTTATTGACTTCATTCTTAAGGGAGCTATCACAAAAAGAATGACAGCAATTGAAGAAATGGCAGGCATGGATGTTCTATGCAGTGACAAAACGGGCACTCTTACGCTGAATCGGCTGTCTGTTGATCGAAATCTTATCGAGGTAGGTACTTGAAAACAACACTATCCATATTGTTAATGAAACAGTACTTCTGAGAGGTGTTGTGGTTCTTAGAGTTTCACACCTGAAGAATTTACTTGTGAAACAGGTCTTCAACAGCAACATGGACAAAGATATGATTGTTCTACTAGCAGCTAGGGCAGCAAGATTGGAAAATCAGGATGCCATTGATGCTGCCATCGTTAATATGCTAGCTGATCCAAAGGAGGTAGAGTGTAAAGAAACATGGGCTACAAAAGTTTTCCCGAAATGGCATACTAACGAAAGAAAAATGTTTTCCCCCTTTTCTCTGCAGGCGCGTGCAAACATCACTGAAGTTCATTTTCTACCATTCAATCCTGTAGACAAGCGTACCGCAATAACATACATAGATTCTGATGGTAGGTTTTACAGGGCCAGCAAAGGAGCACCAGAACAGGTATCAAATTCATCAAAGATGTTGAATACATCTAGAAAGTTTTTTATTACCTAACTTTTTCTCATTTTACTTAAAATATAAAGCAACATTTATCTCAAAAGAGAAAGTTTCTGTAGAATAAAGAAATTTGAAATTTTTAATCGAATATAAAATTTTTTGTTTGTATCAGAATTTCACATTCTCCTTTATATTGTTCCTGAATATCAGATTCTAAACATGTGCCGAGAGAAAGACATGATCGCCGGAAAAGTGCACGCAATCATAGACAAATTTGCTGAAAGGGGATTGCGGTCTCTTGCAGTTGCTTTTCAGGTATCCAGCTGAAAAGATAATCTATCAAAGAAAAAGATATCAATTCATTTGTTAATTTTTAATGTGACCACTTCAAACTTTGCAAGAAAGAACAGTTTAAATAACTTTCTTTAATTCATTAACTTTGGGGACCGTTGGTTTATGACATTAAACATTGATTATTAATTTTTCTTACAAGATAAGTTATAACTCTTTCAGGAAGTACCTGAAAAATCTAAGGATAGCCCTGGAAGTCCATGGACTTTTTGTGGCTTATTGCCTTTGTTTGATCCACCAAGACATGATAGTGCTGAGACCATCCGAAGAGCACTTAACCTTGGAGTTTGTGTTAAGATGATTACAGGTAATAATGAAATTCCAATGATATGACAAAAGACTATAGAAATGTTGGAACCTTGATGAGCCGGTTTACATGTCAATGCAGGGGATCAGTTGGCTATTGCGAAGGAGACTGGAAGAAGACTTGGCATGGGCACAAATATGTACCCTTCTTCATCTTTGTTGGGTCGCAACAAAGATGAGAATGAAGCTCTCCCAGTAGACGAGCTGATTGAAAAGGCTGATGGCTTTGCTGGTGTATTCCCTGGTATTTTAAATCGATATTTCAGAAATTGTGTTGTTTCTCTCAAATCATATATTGTACTGTATACTTTCCTATCATTTCCATTATGTCGGAATTATAAATAACTACAAACGTAAAGTAAACAAATAAACACAAGTACCTCACTTTGCCAGCAAACAAATAAAGAGAATCAAAATTATGCAATTGATCTTTGTCTGTTCCACCTTTCGGCTTCCGTCAACCTATAAATATGATCTTGCGGATGTGGTTACCTATCATATTTATAAATGCTTCTATTTCACCATATCTGTTCAATGATTTGTTTTATCAATGAATACTTTCAGAACACAAATATGAAATAGTTAAAATTTTACAAGACAAACAACATGTTGTCGGAATGACTGGGGATGGAGTCAATGATGCCCCAGCATTGAAGAAAGCAGACATTGGAATAGCTGTGTCAGATGCTACAGATGCCGCAAGAAGTGCTGCTGATATAGTCTTAACTGAACCTGGCTTAAGTGTTATTGTTAGTGCTGTGTTAACTAGCCGAGCTATATTTCAAAGGATGAAAAATTATACAGTTGAGTATGCGAAATTCCTCTTCTCCTTTATATATATTATCATAGAAGAAATATATATATTTCTACTTTTATATGTTATTATACAGAATCATCATGATTTTTATTATTTATTTGAAGTAAATTTTATAATTGTCGTGATTGCAGATTTATGCAGTCTCCATCACCATTAGGATAGTGGTAAGATAAGTTCCAATATTTTATTTCAATGTTATTTTTCATGCTTTGTTTTACATAAACTTGGACTTGAATATAAGTCCCTTTGTCAAACTATGCCCTCTTGCAGCTTGGATTTGTGCTCCTAGCATTGATTTGGGAGTATGACTTTCCACCTTTCATGGTCCTGATCATTGCAATCCTAAATGATGGTAACTGAAAATTTATACTCAACAGTCTTGTGTGACTTTATGACAAAATATAAAAGTGAAGGTTATATGCATTTTAAGTTATGCAGAAAATCAAAACACACTATTTTCCCTACATATAAGTTACAAAGGAATATCAGAACTGTTTACAGACTAGAAGATATAAACAATGGTTACGCAATACATTAGTGATATACTGATACGTAACCATTTTTAATTAGGTACTATCATGACCATAGCTAAAGACAGAGTAAGGCCATCCCCAACACCTGACAGTTGGAAGCTTCCTGAGATATTTGCAACAGGAGTAGTGATTGGCACTTACCTTGCTTTGATTACTGTCTTGTTCTACTGGGCAGTAGTTGAGACCACTTTCTTTGAGGTACAAAATTACAAGTTTCTCCATTTCTTTTCAATCCTCGCATGAAAAATTGATTTCCTTCAACCAAAGTTTATAAGCTAAATAATATGTTGTTGCAGACCCACTTCCATGTAGCATCCTTATCCAGTGACAGTGAGAAAATTTCTTCAGCTGTATATCTGCAAGTTAGCATCATTAGCCAGGCTCTAATTTTTGTTACTCGTAGCCGTGGTTGGTCGTTTCTAGAGAGACCTGGAGCTTTACTGATGTGTGCCTTTGTAATAGCTCAGCTGGTAAAGTTTTTAAATATTTGTAGCTCCTGCAAAGTGCTTTAACGAATCCGATTAAGAAATTTAAATTTTTTTATTGTCACTGAATAATGGGTTAGTTTTTATGGATTATGATCAGGTGGCCACCTTAATTGCAGTCTATGCTACTATCAGTTTTGCTGAAATTCGAGGGATTGGATGGGGATGGGCTGGTGTTATATGGCTATACAGTTTAATCTTCTATGTACCCTTGGACATCATTAAGTTCACAGTGCGCTATGCCTTGAGTGGAGAAGCCTGGAATCTCCTATTTGACAGAAAGGTTAATAAATAATTCTTCCATTTTGTCCCAATATGATAAGACTTTGCTAATTGTGTAATGTTTACTGATTTGTGTATTTCAACAGACTGCTTTTACATCTAAGAAAGACTATGGGACGGAAGATAGCGCAGCGAAGTGGGTTCTTTCTCAGGGAAGTCTGCAAGGACTGAATCAGACGACCTCAGGCTTGGAAGTCAGAGGAAGGCGGTCTTCTATGATAGCTGAGCAGGCCAGAAGACGTGCCGAAATAGCCAGGTACGCTTAATTTTGGCTCGTTATGTTCACTTCTATTATCTTAACTGTTTTGCTTCAATGATCTCTAATATTTGGCTCACATCTACTACTTGGCAAGCCCTTCTCCATAACAACCTTGATCGCCCCCACCTAAACAAACTTGTGTCTTTATTGACTAAAATTAAAAGAGGTATTACTAAAGGAAGCAGTTTTCTAATTTAAACTCCAAAATTCATTTGCAGGCTGGGGGAGTTGCACACCCTCAGAGGACATGTAGAATCTGTTTTGAGACTCAAAAATTTAGACCTGAAGATGATCCAATCAGCTCATACAGTTTGATGTCACCTGCATAAACTCTACATGGACCTATTTAAGTGAAATTATGATTCAAATAATTGGTAGTTATGTTCATTTTTATATGATGCCAAAGATAGAGACTTCGCCATACAGAGATGTTGAATTAGGTTTTGGACCATCGCTAGTAGTAAATTTTATTCTTTCTCATGACGTTTCACGTTCATTGGACACTACTATTTTCATTTTGGTAAGAGGAATACTGATAGAGATTCAGATCCAGAAATCCATTATGTTGAAAGAATTGTGTTATGGAACAATAAAGCCCCTATGAGACTGAGAGAGCGCGCAGGAGGACAGTTGAATTGTCACTCTGTATTTACTATTTGATACTTTAATAATGTCATTTAGAAAAGCTTGGACGACAATTCAAAACCTGATACCTGAATCACATACATTTGTTACCAGTTCTATTTTAATTATATTTTAGAATTTAGACAGTTGATTGTTTACCATGATAATTTTTCTCATAACTGTTACTTTCTTTGTTCACATGAAAATACACAGTTATACTTATATCATGATTGATTTAACAAAATCTTGTAATGGATACATATATTTCAAGTATTTACCTGGTGGTAATTATAACATACTCATTATCACCAACATAAGAAAATGCATAACAGGGATAACAATATCTTGCAAAAGAAAAGAACCACAGTCATGTATGCATTTTAGACACCTGACAAATCCGAGCAACTTCTGGATACAGAGAACAAGGCAGCCACATAGTTCATAAGAGACCTTCTTAAATAGAAGACATATGAGGGGAGCTTTTCTTTCCAAGTCTGATAGAGTTGACATAATCTGTGGTACAATGAGCCGAAAAACCAGGAAGTGCCAGTCCTATTATCCTTACCAGCATGCGAAACCACCCTTCCTTATACTCTGCTCCTTCAGCGTAACCCATTGTCAAGCCTCGTATTAACTCCCAAACAGCATTCAAATATTGTGATAATATGAACCTCATTCCGAAGAAATTTCTATTTGGCGCCTCCTTCACATCCTTTGATGATGACAAAATATCAAAACAATAAAAGTCAATGTATTGAAGAATGAGTTAACGAATCTGAAAACATGACATGACAAATACTAATTTCTTTATAACAGAAAATTATTTAGTCCTCCAATAAAATGTTTGGTATCAAATGAATGTGTGTGCAAATACAGCAGATAATTTGTTTCAGTAAAATAATTTCTACTTTGAGTTTATTAAATAATACACTAATAGTGTGAGTATATACTGCATAAATATCATCTTGTTATCCAAGTTTTTAAAAAAATATATATGATGTGATAAATTGATGAGTCTCTCTGCTAACATACAAGGCATTTCAAAGTGAGGAATAGCAAATGGCAGAATCAACAAATAAAATTCTTGTCAAAAATATAAGAGAAAGATAAAAATACCTACTTTTTCAACGTAGTGGCTGTTGTAGTAAAGACACTCTCCGAAATGTTTGTACAAGAAGGTCTTGTCATCGTAAGGCAACCTGGGGACAATATCATTGCAGTAAACCACCCTGAAGTACTTTGGAACAGGGCGATCCAAATGAGGTTCCATGAATCTCCCGAGCTGCCTATTCCCAATCCTAGGTTGGCCAAATGTGTATACACCAAGCAACCTTTCCATAATCTCCATCTCTTTATGCACCACAAGCACCGTTGGAAACAATATAGCCAAGGCTCCTCCCAAGCTATGCCCGGTAACAATGAATTTCGCATCCTTGTGCTCCTCTAATAAGCTTCTGAGTTTACTTCTCACAACATCATATGCAGTTTGCTTCTGTGGAGTCTTGTTATACGTGAAAGATTGATCTTCATCAGAGTCAATGCCCGACAACAGCGATTCAGAGTTGCTTTGTGAAGAGTAATTAGCGGCAAGATTAACACCATTTGTAGAGTCCAGTAACTCTGTATCTTCCCTTTGGAGAATAGAGTAGAAGGTGGAGGGTTGATCTCTATTTCCCAGACCAAGGGCTTCTAGGAATCCAATGTGTATTTTTCCCACATTTGGAAACTCATACCAGGAATAATCAAAATCAGTACACCAATCATCCGCATCAAAAGGTTCAGTACCCCTAAAGCTGATTAATATCAAATTAGCATCTTTGGCTTTGTCGCATAGAATGAAAACTTGAGTGGACATCTGTTTCTGGAAATCTATCAAACAATGAAGGCGATAAGTATTTGTGGAAATCTATGAAACAATGAAAGCGATAAGTATTTGTGGAAATCTATGAAACAATGAAGGCGATAACAAAAGTTGAATTAAAGAATTATAGCTTAACCATTCCAGCAGTCATAGAAATGGACAAAGTGCATGTTCCAACGGGTGGTGACGATGTTTTGGATGAACTTGGGGTTCTCATATGCTAACTTGGAAGACATAATGCAGAGATCCATTAAAGCACGGTTGCCTAATTGTGGTTGGAAGTCTCCCTGGGTGATAAATTTGAGATCAACCCTACGATCTAAGTGACCAATTGTACTCATAAAAGTTTGTGAACCCCTGAGAGGAATCACGAGTTTTCCTGTTAAAAAATGCAATGCATGGTTAGTTGAATCTCAAGTCAAATCTGTATTGACCGTATGAATGGAATGGAATGCAATGCAAGTTATGAAGTAGAGCATATATACCGCGCGTTAAGTTGAGAAGCAGACCAAAGAAGTAACCGTTGAGGGAAAGGAGATTGAGGAAAAACTCAAGAAAACGGCCGGTCCAGTCCATAGGCTTGGCAATGAAAGTGATGAATTTGCGAATAAAAATGGAAACGAAGATGACCCATCTGTGATCGACGAATGATGTGATTTGAGAGTGGCCGAGAAAGCGGGTAAAGTCGGCGCCGAAGAGAGCATTGGTGAATAAGTCCATAATACCTCCGTTTTCAGGACGGAGAATGAGATAGCGGGGGTGGGAGTCCATGCAATGATAAACAAAGGATGCGTTGCGTGTGTGATGAAGATGGATTGGAAGAGAAGAGATTCAGCAGAGGGTGGCAAGGATACCAATATACGCGTTCATTCCTAGATATATTATATATAGATACAAAGGTTACGCGTTCTTTCTTACTTAGCTTCCATCACACTCTCTCACTATATACGTGCATTTGCTTTTCCTTTTCCTTTTCCTCGAAATTCCACTTTTCTTTTCTTATTACATCATTTTTCACAACTAAATTTATAACGGACTTTCTCGCCTATTTTATTATTATTTTATTTTAGTCTTTTTAAAATATTTATTTTTTGTCCTTCTATTAAATATTTTTTATTTTTTCTTCTTCTTAAATTTGTATCATTGACATTTCATTTTATGATGTGATATTTACTTGCAATCAGACAATTTTATCATGTTATTTATTAAATTAATTAAAAAAATAAAATATTATTATTTATTATTTTTAATTTTAAAATTTTATTTATATTATTATTATATATTATTTATAGAAATTTTGGAATTAATAAAGATAATGATATATTTGTAAAAGGCTCGTACGGGGTGGCACAAGTGTCTGTCCACAATAGGCGTCCGCCTAAGGGTATATGTCGCTGGAACATTGATAATGATGGGCGAGGAAACATTGATAATGATATGTATCTTATTCATAACTGCACGTATAAGCAGTCATTGTCATAATTTCAAGTGGGCGGTTAACAAGTCTCGCGGTTAATGAGAGATTGTTGTTACTTCTCAGGAGTCCCTGAATCCAGACCCAAAAACCTCTATAAATACCCCTGATCTTATGGTTAAGAAGGACAATCTGATATATAAAAAAAATACCCCAAAAAGAGAGTTTATCACCCTGGTGAGCTTGCTCTCACACCTAGAATCCTTAAAGTATTTGAAAACCCCTATGCATTTGTAGTTTTTTAGCAAGTACAATTGCGCCACCGTGAAGCACCTGTAAAACTGAAATGAGACACCTTTCATTATCACCACTAAAGTATCCACTCCTAGTGTTAATCATTACCAAAGTCTTCATTTCTAAGAGGGCACAATCTCCCATACAGGAGATATTGGAGATAGTTGTGATTTTAATGACATGTCAGATATGTGCGCCAACATGGATGAGTTGTGTCGTCAAAAACTAGTTATCACAGATATAAAAATGCAAACGATTGTAATGCATGATTAGTTGAATGCGGAGTCAAATTCCTATTGACCATATGAATGCAATGCTTACCATGGGTTAAGTTGTGAAGCACACCAAAGAAGTAACCGTTGAGGGAGAGGAGATTGAGTAAAAACTCAAGAAAATGGTCAGTCAAATCCATAGACTTGGCAAGGAAAGTGATGAATTTGCAAAAAAATAGAAACGAAGATGACCTATCTCTGATCAGGAGTGAGGTGGGAGTGGGACCCACAAATGAAGGTATGAATGTGATTTTAAAATGTTCGAGAAAGCGGTTAAAGTCACCGCCAGAGAGAGCATTGGTGAATAGGTTCATGAAACTACCGTTTTCAGGACGAAGAATGAGATATCGCGGGTATGAGTCCATGCAATGATGAAGATGAAGTCTATACGATACGTTGTGTATTGTGATGATGAATTGGAAGAGAATAGAGCATATAAATTCAGGTGGGGTGGCAAGCAAAGCAATATACGCGTTAGTTCCTAGATATATACTAGAAGACAAAGGTTACACTTTCATTACACTCTTTTGCTCTCTATATTAAGCACATGCATTTGCTTTTTCTTTTCCTTCTCCTTTTCAAATGGATTTTGCTTTCCTATTTTATTTTATTTTTAGTCTTTTAAAAAAATATTTTTTTTTGTCTTTTCTATTTAGATATTTAAGATTTTTTCTTTTTAAATTTGTATCTTGACATTTCAATTTATGACGAGGTACTTATTTTGCAATGACCATGTGATGTCACACAATTTTATCATGTCATTTAAAAATTAATTAATTAATATAATATTATTATTTATTAGATTTAAATTCTAAAATTTTATTTATATTATTATTATCTATTATTTATAGAAATTTCATAATTAATAAATGTACTGACATATTTGTAAAAGGCTCCAATAGAGTGACATAGGTGACGACCCACAATAGGCACCCGCCTATGAAAATATCGCTTAAACGTGACTTCCCCCCACCCATGGCTCGCCCAAGTAGAGAACATGTATAATGACATGTATGTTATTCATAATTGTATGTATAAACAACCATTGCCACAATGCCTAAGAAGTAGGCAGTCAACAATTCTCTTTATCAAGAAGAGATAATTGTTACTTCTCAAGAGCCCCTGAGTTCAGACTCATAAGCCTTTATAAATACCACCAACCTTAGGGTTAAGAAGGATAATTTGATACACATATAAAAAAAACTCCAAAAACAGAGCTTCTCACCCTCATGAGCTTGCTCTCACCCATATAGAATCCTTAAAAGCACCTAACAACTCCTATCAACCTAGAATTTATATGCACATGTACTTTTTTACCAATTACAATGGCGTCCATCATGGAGCACCAGTAAAACTAACATGGAGAATACCTTTCATTATCACCACCATTTTAAAACTAACCAAAGTATTCACTCATAGTTTTAATAATCACCAAAGTCTTCATCACACACATGGTAAGAAAACCATAAAGTGTTTTTATTTAGTATTCATGTTTTTCAACTAGACTTTTGATCTTAGTAGATGCAGTTGCCTTTTACCGTCCTTTTATTTCCGCTTTACTTTCAAATTTGTCATCAGTTAACCAACTTAGTGTGTGAATCTAAAATATGTCTGATTGGATACATAAACTACTTGAGAATTACTACAATAAAGGAATTCATAGACTATAGCATAGTGGGTATTTAAATTGATATCAAAATTTTGAAGCTTTTAGGTGTTCGGACAATACAAGTTTCGTTAAAAGTTTTCCGACTTCCTTAACCTTAGCCTTCTCGTGTTTGTATTCAACATACTTTCCTAACGCGCCATCACACAATATTTTCAACAAAAAAAACTAATTTCACAATAGGATGGTACACAAGCATAAATTACACGCATAAAGATTTGGCATCAGATGCATAGGTCTCAAAAATAATATTAGTAGAAATCAAATAAATCCTAACTAGAAAGAAAGAAAATCCTAAACTAGAAATCAAGTAAATATAAGTAAAAAGAAGATAAATCTAAAGTAAATAAATAGGAAAATCCTCTCCCACACTTAAAACTCAAATTATCCGCAATGTAAAGAGATAAAAAGACGATAATGAAGGATAATACTTATAGCAAGATCAATCCCCGTCAGAGCATAAGTGTGGGCGCATGTCAGTCTTCTGCTAAATTCATAAGTATATCTCTTGAATCTTTTGGTTTTGTAGGTTTATCATATAATCACGCTCTACTTTTCGGTCATTATGTGCTTGCATCTCATGTCACAAGTTGACAACCTCATGGCGTAAAGCGTTGAGCTCATACTCAATGTCGCTATTAAACCTGTATGAATGACCTACAGGATAATCATAATGCATATATGGGGGAGGGGTGGTGTGTGGGGACATATGAGGATAGTAATGGGAAGGTGATAGATGGGGTAGAGAGATTCGCTCTCTCTAGTCCATCTCCACATCAGTTTCCTCAGCGTCCTCATCAACATCAGCTCTTAAGCCTAAGGATAAGGTTATAGAGATAATGATCCACCCATTCCCAATGCACCATCTTTGCACGCGAGCCACTTTTCCATATGGGAGAGCATGAATGTTGATGTATGGACCTCGCAAAGCTAAAATTCACATTAAGTAAAATATAATTATTTTCATGTTCACATTTTGTGTGTCATCTCCTGGGCCAAAAATAGTGTGCTCTAAGAATTTCTGAAAGTAGCGGATGATCGAGTTATGAATTTGTTCAGTCGCTGCCAGAGTAAGCTGAATTCAATCATCCTAAGTCCCTATGTGGGAACCCCATCAGCGGAGTTATGACTAGTGACTAGTATGGAAATGCAGTCGATCACTGTTGTACCCTAAAATTTTCCCTCCCATATTTCTCAAGACATTGCAAGAAAAATCTCCAAGGTGCTCAAGTTTGCTCAAGAATTGGTCAGACAAGCTATCTCCTAAGGCAGTTAACCCCAAATTAGGGTTTTATGTTGCATCAAGATCCTTGAATGCAAATGACCTCAAGTACTCCCCAATGTCCTAATATGCTCTCAAGGTCATCCATGTCAAGTTTCAAGCCTTGCAGAGGAAGTTTGCTCAGTCAATTGCTCAAAGGGCCCAAAAATCGACGTGTTAGGGCAAAAGTCAATTGTGACCCAAATACAATCAAACTTCAATATTTTTTGACAACATTCTCATTTTGAATGATATTTCATCATTTGATCAAGGGTTGATCATGATTCATCAAGGATTGCTCAAAATTCATCAAGACTCAAAAGTTGCTAAATTAGGGTTTTGTAGGAAAAGTCAACTCAACTTGGACCAAGCATAACTTTCTCATACTTTATGAGAAATGACCCATCAAAAGCTCATTTTGAAGAGGATGAAATTTCCCACAATCCATATTCATACCCCAAGATCAAAAAATGCACTCATAAGAAGTTATAAATTTGGACATTATAGGTCATTTTTGAAAGTCAACAAAAACACCTTTTTTGCAAAAGCTTATAACTTGAGAATGGAATATCAAAATGATATGAGATCAAAATGGTTGGTTAGAGGACATATCAATCTTTCTAAAAAGTCCAATAACACCTCCAAAAGTTCAAAATTGAAGAAGTTATGCATTGTTGAAGTTGGACATTTTTGCAAAATTGCCAAAAGTCAACTATCCCCAAAACTTCAAATTTTGTCAAATGGGCCCATTCTTTTCCACTTGATTTGAGCTTGCATAGTTGCCCACGTGTCCTAGCTTCAGCCATGAGCCCATATTTTATTTTTATTATTTAATTTTATTTTTATTTGAATTTATTCATTTTAAATCAAATTAAATCATATAAAATCTAAAACTTTGATAACATGAGATTTTTTTTGCTGTTTCAGGCTTTGATTATCATCATTAACATCATCAAAATTGAATCAGGCCATATCATGTGCAAAAAGATTGAACCAAATCAAATTTGGCAAGTTTGTAAAGAGGAGATCAAATCAAATTCAAAGGCATTGATATGGGAAGATTTGATCCATAATTCTTACCCTAATACACTACACACTACATAAGAAAGCCAAATCAATCGAGATAAGGGTTGGCAATTGCAGAAAGAGGCAGAACAAAAGTTGAAAAAAGTCACAAAAAGCTTGAGATCGAAATCGTGTTTAGAGGCATTTTCAGAGGCCAAGACTTGTCCCAATCGCTTCCTGAGCACTCACTCAAGCTAAACCAATCCAAAGAAAGCTTTTTCAGACATTGTTGTACCCCAAAATTTGCCCTCTCATGTTTTCCAAAGTCTTCCCCCTGCATGGTTGACCAGAAACCCTTGCCTAAGGAAAAAGAAAATTTTTGAGTGGTGCTTTAAGTACCTTTCGATTGGCATTCTGAAAGATCCTTCGATTGGTATTCTGAAGGAGCCTTTCGATTGGCATGGATAATTCCCTTCGATTGGCATTATGGACAAGCACTTCGATTGACAGTCCAAAAATGCTTCAATTGGCATTATGAACAAGCACTTCGATTGACATTCCAAAAATCCTTCGATTGGCATTATGGACAAGCACTTCGATTGGCATTGTGTCAAGGCCTTCGATTGGAATTATGAAAGACCTTTTCGTTCGGCACCCTGGGCCAAGCCTTTCAATTGGCATGCCACAGGATCCTTCGTTTTAGCATTGTGTCAAGGCAGCTTCGACAGGCATGTTAACCATGTCCTTCGATTAGCATGAACATCACCTTTCGGTTGGCCTGTTAACAAAGCCTTTCGATTGGAATTTTAACAAGTACCCTTTGATTGGTATATGGACAAATACCCTTCAATTGGCATTTCAAAAGGTCCTTGGACTGGAACTTCAGAGTGTCCTTCAACTGGAACTTCAGAGTTTCCCTTAATAAGAACATCAGAACAAAATGACCTTCGAATGGCATTTCAGTGCAGAGTTTCTCTTAATCTAAGATACTTTGATAAAGGAAGTTCTGAACACTTCGAATTAGAACTTAGACTCATCACAAGGCCAAGGGCTGGTCGAAGTTGTCTAATAGGGAATGTTCTAAATAGATTCGAATTGGACTTTGAAGCTGGCAAAGAAGGCCCATTCGAAGAACACACAGTTGGTCCATTCGAAGGGCACACAGCTGGTGAAAACGAATGCCGTGTTGTCCTAGTCTGGTTGAAAGGTGTAGAAAGATGGAGGGTTCGACTCAAAAGATCAAGTTGAACATTCAGACCCATAGGCTAGGCCACGTGTCTTCCCTTTTTAGGCCTGTACCCACTTGTTGTCTAAGACCACTTGCACTTAATAGCACAATACTCTTGAGCCTTGCGCCTGTTTTCCTTCAGAATGAAGCAACCCCATCTGAACCATTCATCTTGCTTTTGTGGCACAAGTGGACATTTACTTTCCAGTTGGGCCTTATTTTATTATTTTCTGCACCCCAACTGCCAAGAGGCCCCCACATGTGCTGTCACGTTACATTATTCTATCATTTATTTGCAAGGCTGGCTTTGGACAACATGTCCATTCTTTCTCTATAAATAGAGGAACATTTACAAAGCTAAGGGAGGATCTTTGGACCAGAAGAACAAATCTCCCAAATTTTCTCAAACACAACAAATCTCTCAAGTCCCTTCAACACTTGTGAGAACATACCCAGAATCCAAACAACAAATCCAGAACTGGATCCTCCTGCCTAACACCAAAACATCAAACCTGTGTTACAAATACAAGCCTAAGGCACAACAAGCCTTGAGGCCTGCATAACCTCAAAACCTGCATTCCTTACCAAAGCCAGAAAACTCAAGCCAGTTCAACTGCAACTGCAAACAAACCTGCCTAAAGCCAGTCCAACTGCAACTGCAAGCAAGCCTGTATCAAAACTAACAAAAACTTAGACCTGCCTGTATCAAATCAAAGAGAAAACACTTATCCCCTTAGAATCTGAAACATCCCTATACCTTGTTACCCTTTGAATCCAGTAGGAAGAACCTCACACTTATCCAGTATCAAAGACATAACTCCTGGTTCCTCCCTTTGAATCCAAAAGCATTCAAGGAAACCACTTAAAGGCCCAACACACGTTCCAGCCTCAAGCAAGGTAAGTCATTCTTAACCTTGAACCCTTCATTTCTAGTGTAACATGTAAATAAGATTCCTTTTTGTTTCAAACATGTGCATAGTGTTTGTTACCTTTTCGTTTCCACTCTTTTAGTTTGTTTTTATTGTCTCTCCTTTTGGTTTTGTTCTTTGGTTTGTTACAAATGCTCTAAGAACTAACCTGGACCTGAGGTAATGACAGCATGGCCTTGGGCCATGTTGCTATTTAATATCTCAAACGAAATAAACAAAAGACAGGAGTATGAAACGAAGCCCCAGGCTTCCTGTCTGACTCCAGACCCAATCGAAGGAGACAGAAAGGCAGATTGCATCTTGCACAGATTCCAGGCCCAATCGAAGAAGGCAACAAGGCAGAAAGGCCCAGCCAGAGGCACAATTGCACTAAGTCCAGGCTCAGACGAAAGTCACTCCCATGCTGGTGCCAGCCTCCAATCGAAGTACATGACCTGACTGGTGCCAAAGCCCAATCGAAGGCCATGACCTCACTAGAACCAGTTCCCAAACGAAGGACAGGACCTTACTGATGCCAGCCCCCAATCGAAGGAGGCCAATAGAATGCAAATCGAAGGGTGCTACTGCTTAGGTCGAAAGACACTCATTTTTCTTGCTTTTACCTTATTTTTTCCTTTATATTCTCATGCAATTCAATATGGTTGTAATAGTATAGGATATTTATTTCCTGCATTTTTATTTCTTTGTACAAATGCTAATAATTAGGTGTGTATGGCAAGATAAAATCAACAGTTAGACAACCCAAAAATCAAAGACAAAATGCATGCAATCAAACACACTTGCATACATGCACCCTTAGGGTAATTCCACTTGTTGCCTTACAAAAATGACCATGTTATGCATGTGGGATGTCTTAGCACAAACGAATTGAAAAAAGATCATAGTCCCTCGATGACGCTATCAAAGTTGCCTTTCAAAATGATCTTAGTCCCTACAGAAAAGTGCTAAGTTATTTCACAACATTGCTATCATGGTCATACGATGACCCGCGCCTGTCCCGTTTACATCCTAACGCAAGGTTGTTCATCAAACACAATGGTGAAACAACATTGTTAAAAGGGTTAAAAACATAAGAAAGATCTTTGAGTAAAATAGGGTAGACAACTCTTAGTTACTTGATCAAAAATCTTGCAAAACATCCTTGCCATTTTTCAAACACACTCCATAACACAACTTCAAAAACAACTTTCAAAACATTGAATTATCTTTTCAAAAAGACATACACCTTTGTATATACTCAAACAAGAGTCATTACAAAGTTTGCCTAGACAAGGCATCTTTTTCAAAACATTTTCAAAACCACACACACAAAACACCATTTCAAGCAATTGAAAAGCAAAGGCAAGTGATCTAAAACAAGTAACTAAGAGCCCATGGATAACCATGGATGAAAAGGGTGCTAGCAACTTCCCTTTTCATAATCTACCCCCCGAACCCACGAAAACATCTCAAAGGTCTTTCCTGTGCTTTTTGACCTTTCCTTAGGATAAAATAAAAAGTCGGTGGCGACTCTTGCTAAACCGAAACATTTGCGAACACAAACGCAAAACCCAAGTCAGTTCTCCCACCGTATCACAGAACTGGCGACTCTGCTGGGGAAATATTTCTAAAAGTGGGGTTACCTTAGGGTTTTAGATCACCTTTACATGCTTGCTTTGATTGCTTTTATTACTTTACTTTTTAGGTTCCTTGTTTGGGTTTGTTGTAAATCCTACACCCGGATTTGGGGGCACCTTTTTAGGTAAATAATAATAAACTGTGAGGGAACTGTGCGGGGTATACTGACATGGTTGAAGCAGTAGCTATGTTAGTGTGACATATTTGTGGGTACCGGTAGCCCTTGAGTAGTCAAGGAGAATACGGGGCCGCTGAATGATGTCATGAAGCACTAACGAACTCTTAGAACCTTACTTGACCATCTTGGCCTTTTTAGGGGTAGTGAGATGACCGACTTTGGTGCAGTCCGAAGTTGGTAGATACTCGATACTACACTCATTGAGGATTGTTTTCTTGGAATATTTTGGTCGCCAGTTAAGTGGCTAAACCAAAACAATGAACATAGAAAATAATCCAGTGATATTGAGCTCCTTAGAACCCGGTTTCTATTTTAGGACAGGTTGAGCCAACTAACTTCAAGAGGGTACTTACCTACAAACCCCATGCAAGCCTAAACCTAAGGACTTGTCTGCTCTGTGTGAATATGACTGTATGTATATACACTTGTTTACTTCTGCATACATGTACATAACATCATAACATCATACCATGGTATGATCGGTGGAAATAGAACTGACTGTTTTTGAAATGCTGATTCGCGAAATGTCGCGGTAAGCAAGAGTCACCACCGTCTTTTATTTTCTCCAACAAGGAAAGGACAAAAGCACAGCAAAATTCCTTTTTGAGATGTTTCTCGGTTCGGGAGGTAGATTATAGAAAGGGAAGGTGTTAGCACCCTTTCTATCCGTGGTTATCCACGGGCTCTTAGGTACTTGCTCACTATGTTTTCAAAATGTTTTGCTTTTCTTGTGTTTGTGGGTTTTGAAAAAAGTTTGTTTGAAAACTTCGCTTTAACTCTTGTATCAGTCCTCAAGAGTGTCATGAAGTGTTTGTTTGAAAACTTTTGTCAGAAAAGTGTAAGTGCGAAAAGTGGTTTTTGTTTTTGAAAGAGCAAGTATCTAAGAACCTCTACCTACTCAAAGGAAATTAAGCTGTGTAAATGTCCTTTAGGCAGTACTATCCCACTATTGAGAAGTAGGTAGCACCGTCGTTGGAGTTTTTCGGGTCAATTCGATTATAGGGACATGTGTGGTCACCAAAGCAATAGTATGACGCCTTAGAGGTAACCCTAATGTCCTAGATCCTTTTTATCCGAGGCAACCTGTGATACGGTGGGAGAACTGACTATGAGTTTTGCGTTTGTATTCGCACTTGTTCGGTTGAGCAAGAGTCGCCACCGACTTTTTATTTTATCCTAAAGGAAAGGTTGAAAAAGCACAGCAAAAACCTTTTGAGATATTTTGTGGGTTCGGGGGGTAGATTATGAAAAGGGAAGGTATTAGCACCCTTTTCTTCCATGGTTATCCATGGGCTCTTAGTTACTTGGTTTTTTAGATCACCTGCCTTGATTTTCGATTGCTTGAAAATGGTGTGTGTGTGTGTGTGTGTGTGTGTGTGTTTTTTGAAAATGTTTTGGAAGAAGATGCCTTGTCTTAGGCTACCCTTGTAACAATTCTTTACTCGAATGTTTTACAAAGGTGTGTATCTTTTCGAAAAGATGTTTCAAATGTTTTTGAGAGTTTGTTTTGAAAGTGTTTGTGGAATGTGGTTTTTGAAAATAAGGCAAGTGTTTTTGCAAGTTGATCTCAAGTAACTAAGAGTTTTGTCTACCCTATTGTACTCAAAGGTTTTCTCTATGTTTTCAACCCCTTTTTAACAATTTTGTTCCACCATTGAATTTGGTGGACAATCTTGTGTTTAGGATGTTTAACGGGACGGGCGCGGGTCGTCGTATGGACCATAATTGCAATGGTGCCAAGTGTCTTTGGCAATTTGCTTTGAAGGGACTATGATCATTCCATTTAGGCAACTTTCGAAGGCGTCATCGAGGGACTTATGATCATTTGAATTTGTTTTACCAAAGATACTCGACGTGCAAGCATGGCCCATTTTGGAAGGCAACATGTGGGATTACCCTAGAGGGTGCAAGTGTGATTGTGTATTGATTTCATGTATTTGTCTTGTATTAGGTTATCTAGCGTTTGATTTTATATACATGCAAACCCTAGGTCTAACCATGGTATAATTGAAAGCGGTAAATTGCAAGAATTTAAAGTCTACGCTATTACAAAATAAGTATCCGGGAGTGGGGGTACAAATTTACGAATGGGGATGAGACTTAGGAATGTAGTGTCCAATAGGTTACAACCAAATCGAATCGATCAAATGTAAATGTAACGAATATACAAAAATAAGCAAATGTATAATGTATCAAATGTAAGTACATTGTGTAAGTGTATATGTATATGTAGTTATTTACAGGTTAGGAAAATGTGAATTCGAATGTATTATTAAGCATTGTTTAACCTAATGGTGAGAATTTAATTAGTCTTGTAATCTTGTAATCTTTGATATGTACAAAAAAAGAATGTTTTGATTAAATGTTTTAAATTCTAATTAAAAAAAAAAGTATTTTGTCTTGATTATGTACAAAAATTTCTAAGAAAAGAAAGGGTACTAACTTAAAAAAGAATTTATGTACAGATAAGTATTTTACTTAAAAAAGGGTTTTACATTTGAATTACCTTGTATTTTTGTATTAATGTATTAATGTATTATGTAAAAAATATATATTAAGTTAGAGAAAAAAATATATTGTGTTTAAAAATATGTTATATAAAAAGGTTTGTGTTAATTTATTAACAAAATAAACTTGTTTTATATAAAAAAAAGGGTTAAGTTAATTAATTAACAAAAAGAAGATAAAGTTTGTTTTAAAAAAAGAGGTTAAAGCTTTTTTGAATGGGCCTTTGGGAGATTATGGCCCAAACAGAAGGAAAATGAGGGGGGTGCATTTGTTAATTTGGAACGCTTGGGCTCAGTGTTTGAAACGGGCAAGGCCCAGCTGTTGAAACGAACGCTTTAGGGTTTTGTTGATTTGTTTCCATTTGGGAATGCTAGGGTTTACAGAGGCGCGTCGTTTGTGTCACTTTGTCTTCTCCGTTCACGCCGAACGCCTAGCTCAAACCTTTCGCCTCAGCCACCAGCGCCGTTTGCTCTTCTCCCCTCAGATTGCTCAGGCAACGATTACACAAGGTAACAAATTGTCTCAAACTTGTTAGGCGTTTTAGATTTGCATGTTATGATTCTTTGATTATTGAATCTGATTCTGTGTTTTATTGATTAATGTGTTTTGATTTGTTTTGTTTGAGGTATGAAAGGGAAGGGGAAAAAGAGAACTACCTTGACTGAAGAGGGGAAGGAATGGTGGAGGCGCTTAGGAGGCTCGACGGTGAAGGGGTATGCGCGATGATGATGGACTTATGAACTTCCTGGTACTCTTTACCTTTTAGGGTTCAATGATGTATTCTGAGAACTTAACTTGATGTCATTTCTTTTCTTCTTCTCCCTGTTGCCTCGTTGCTTCTGTTTGGTTGCCTTGAATGTTTGAGTGTACTTGAGTATTGTATGATGCTTGTGTTGCCTATGTTGCCTTATTGATTTGCCTTGAGATGCTTCTTTATCTCGTCTCTCTTTGCCTTGCATTGAGCTGCCTTGTGTTTTGTATGCTTCTGAATGTTGATTTTTTACGCCCAGTGATGAACCTTCTGAGGGCTTAGAGTTGGCCTTGAATGCTTTAGACAGATTTGAGCTTATTTGGAGCCTTAGGCTTTGAAAAGCTTAGGGGTTTGTGTTTGACACTGAGTTGCCTGAGTATGCCTGGATATTTGATTTTTATGAATGCCCCTATGATGATGTTTACTGAGGGCTTGGGAGGTTTGACTTTGAATGCTTTTGGACAGGTTTTTAGGTTGTGGCCCTTTTGCTTGTTTATGGTTTGGGTTGGTCTGTTTGATGTTTTTGGTTTAGGCTTGGATATCAGGCTTTTTAGCTTAAGGCTTTGGTGATTTGACAGTGTAAGTTTTGGGTGAGTTCATGTTTGATGGTTCAAGGTTGTTAGCTTGGGGTCTGCTTCAGGTTAGGCCTTGACAGGTTCAATGCTTCAGTAGTTTTGACAGGTTCAATGCTTCAGTAGGTTTTATGCAGGCTTCTACTGGTTTTTGGTTTCTATGTTGCAGTTTGAGTTTTATGGCCTTTGACAGGTTGTTCCAGGTTTGAATGGTTAGGCTTATGCAGATCTTGTAGAGGTTTGTGTTTTTACAGGTTCAAGGCTTTAGATGTTTGTTCTATATTGTTTGACAGGTTCAGCAGGTTTGGCCTTTTTGTTCAGCCTTGCAAACTTGTCCTTTTGGTGAGTTTTGTAGGTTAAAAGGCTTTTGGCTTTTGGTGTTTACTGTAAACAAAACAGGTTCAAGGTTTTTGAGACTGGAGGCTTATGCAGTTTTGTATATTTTTTGTGTGTATTGGTTTGCCTCTCTCCTCTCTACTGTATTGGCAGTTTTGTTTTTATATTCTTTCTTCCTGCCTAAAGCCTTGTAAACCTGCTTTCTTTTTCTCTTCTCTCTCTCTCTTCAGTACAGTTTAGCATTAAAATATTGTTTATGCTTTGTACTTTTCTGAAAGGGCCACTTTTTGGGAAATGATGAAAAGAATATGTTGCTTGCATATCATGCTTTCTCTGCATTTTTTTTCATATCTTCCAGATTTTGTGCTGCTTGATATCTTTCCAAATCTTCTTTTTTGATAGCTTTGAGTAGCCTTGTGACAGTAACTTGTACCTTTGGCAGAAAGTTTGAATTTGGAATTTGTAGTTTGGACTTTGTAGTTTGATTTGCAACATGCTGTTTGAGATTTGAACTTATGCAGTTTGGACAATTTGACTTGTGCATTCTTTCAAAGTTTAGCAAATAAATATTCGTCCCTCTTTGTGAACCGGGAGAAATCCCGTGATTTGCAGAGAGGGTTAACTGATCCCAATCAGTGGCCCTTAATGATGAACTGTAATTTTATCTGTCTCTTTATTTATTTATCTGCTATTTGACTTTTCTCCCTTTCTTTTGCAGATAAAAAAATTGAGCGGAGAGGGGTATCAAATGAAGAATGAAGAATTGGAGACTTAGGAATACTTAGAAAAAATAGGATAGTTTTATTTTTATTTAAATTTAAATAAATGTAAAATCATTGTTATAAACAACAAAACAATTGTACAATTAATTTAAAAATCAATAAAAGTTTCTTTATCCCATTAATTCTTTTTCCTCCTTTTTCAATTATTTATTTATTATTTATAGTTCTTTAAATTAAAATAAACTGAAAATTAAATTCCAGCTATTTAATCTTTAGAATAATAAAGAATTAACTAAACATTGACTCAACGTTGATCAAAATAATAAACTTGGCGCTTCCAACATCCAAAGCAAAGCATAGTCAAACACAATAACTGATCAGACGCATTCCCCTTTTTACTGATTTTTTACCAAACACTGCAAATCCAAACTGAATGTATCCTTTGACGTGAATTCAATCCAAATGCATTCTTTTACTGATTAAGTCAAACAATGCGAATTCAAACCAAATCTCGGAATAACTTGCAAAGCATCGTAGAATTAAATCTTTCTGAAGAACCACGCACGAAAACCCTAATTCCTGATTAAATGCCAAAGAACGTTCGCCTGATCAAAGTTGAGCCAAAATCAACCAAAACCCTAAACCAACTGTTTGAAACATTCTAGAGCCCTGTAAATCAGTAAAACCCTAATTGGGTCTGACTGACGAGAAAAGTCCGTTTGACCGATTCTTGAGCCAATCTGAAAAAATCAGGAAACGTCTGAAGCTGTGATTTCTTGAGGAAAAATGCGAGGGAAAATTTTGGGGTACAACAGTTGCCCCTGTTCAATCTTCTTGAACCTGAAGAGTTAGATTGGCAAGTTTGCCTTTCGCGACTTGAAGGTAAAAGAAGATTGGACACTAGAGTGCCCTGAAATTTGCACTCGGCGATGTGATGGTAGAGGTGAATGGGCTTAAAGATGCCATCTGGAAATGGGCTTAAAGATGCCATTTGGTGATGGGCTTAAAGATGCCATCTGACGCGATAGAATCTTGTCGGGGGATGGGCTTAGAGATGCCATCTGAAAATGGGTTTAAAGATGCCATTTGGTGACTGCTGGTAGGAGGATGGGCTTAAAGATGCCATTTGTTGATGTTGAATTGTATGTCAATGGTGAGTGGACGAGTATCAGAAAGGCACACATGCTTTGGAACATCTCTGAATTGGGGGTCCGAGCAAGCAATAGATTGACATCCATGTTTGGAGAATCCGTAAACTATTTTTGAAGTTGAGATTGAATAAGCAATAGAGCCACATCCGTTGTTGGGAAGCGTCTGTAAACTGTTGCATCTGAACAAGTTAGTAGATTAACATCCGTTGTTGGGAAGAATCTGTAAACTGTTTTCAGAAGTCTTGAGAAGAATCTGAACAAGTGATAGGTTAACATCCGTTACTGGAGAACCCGTGAACTGTTTTCAGAAATCTTGAAGTTGAACAAGCAATATAGCAGCATCCGTTGTAGGGAAGCGTCCGTAAACTGTTGCATCTGAACAAGTTGGTAGATTAACATCCGTTGTTGGGAAGAATCCGTAAACTGTTTTCAGAAGTCTTGAGAAGAATCTGAACAAGTGATAGGTTAACATCCGTTACTGGAGAACCTGTGAACTGTTTTCAGAAATCTTGAGAAGGAACCGGTGTAGGGTTTCCTGATAATGAGTCAGTGTAAAACTGCATCTGGATGAATCTGGAATAAATATCAGAATGTCGCCGTGTCCGGGTCACATATGAACTATTTCCGGATGAATCTCGGAAGATGATCTTTGTTTGTCGACTGATCTTACCTGAAAAGGTAAAGGGTTAGTTGTATGCAATGTTATGATGCATGATGCAATGTATGTGACATCAATGTTTATGACATGAATGTGATGAATGCACATGTAAGCTGATGAGCTATCTCGCTGAGGATAAATGAATCCTAGACGGCTGAAGATAAAAGAATCTTGACTGCTGCCGGGGAGAATAATTCTTTGGCTGCTGTTGTGGAGGGCAAGAATCTCTTGATTGTTGAAAAAATGAGAAGTCTTGGGACCACTGTTGGGAAAATCAGAAGCTTGGGTTGTATGCCAAACTACTGGGGTCTTCCCGTTTTGAGGAGATCTGTGTAGGATTTCCTGATGATGAGTCCGTGTAAAACTGCATCGGTTTTTTGAACACTTTTGACATTCGAATGCCCCAAGTGGTGATGTAGATAATTTCCTGGCTAGTTACAGGTGTTGATCCACAATCAGTCGTTCATAGATATTTTCTTGGCTTGTTACAGGTGTTGATCTGGAACTCTTCAGACATGCCCTGGCTAGATACAGGAATCGAGTCTGGAAATAGTCGTCAACAGATATGCCCTGGATGGATACAGGAATCGAATCCTCAAACTCTTCAGATGTGCCCTGGCTAGATACAGGAATTGAGTCTGGAAATAGTCGTCAACAGATATGCCCTGGCTGGATACAGGAATCGAATCCTCAAACTCTTCAGACGTGCCCTGGCTAGATACAGGAATCGAGTCTGGAAATAATCGTCAACAGATATGCCCTGGCTGGATACAGGAATCGAATCCTCGAACTCTTTAGACATGCCCTGGCTAGATACAGGAATCGAGTCTGGAAATGTGATAGTTAACAGATATGCCCTGGCTGGATACAGGAATCGAATCTTCAAACTCTTCAGACATGCCCTGGCTAGATATAGGAATCGAGTCTGGAAATGTGATAGTTGATTTGTTGAACACTTTTGACATTCGAATGCCCCAAGTGGTGATGAAGGAGTCTTTAATCAGATTACTCTGCATATTGAGAGATTTCTTGAAATCTTGACTGGACTGCCCCAGGTTAACTGAATCTTGAAAGATCTGTTGAAACCTTGACTGGACTGCCCCAGGTTAATTGGATGGTGCTATGTCATGCCCCTTGTTGATAGGAGATTTTGTAATGGAAGTGTTATCCTTGTGAAGTGATTTTGCTCACTGAGAGAGTTTTCGTTCCTCCGAACATTCGCTGTATGAATTTCTTCGCTGTCAAACAAAAAGCCAAATGCAGACAGTGATATTCAAGCAATGCAAAGTTTATGTTTGTCTCGAAGTTTTGAAAAATGCGTTTTTAGCAGAAAACTTTTTTATAAGACAGATCAACACAAGATTTTAGAGCAAAGCCTTACAGGAGTCAGGATACCTTTTGTAACAGTATGCTTTTGAACTAACCCATGCTTCAATTAGGACTTTGAAGGGTTGTAACGTGGCCTGGTTCACGGTTTAAGAAACAAAGAATAGAGGCTCAAAGTGTATTTGTACCCACCCGTTCTTCGTGATGTTCTTCATACCTAAGCTCAGTTAATTGTGCGTCGCACTCTGCTTTGAGTTTGGAACGACCTTTTGGGCGATGGTTCACCAGTTGAATTTGGGGAGACAGTCATCATCTCCTTTTTTCTTTTTCGACATTTTTCATGTTGTTGAGGATTTTGTAATGACCTCACTATTTTGATTTTGATTTTTTATCCCTAACTTTTGCCTGACTGTTCCCATTTTCGAGATTACAGTCAGCGGGATGCCCCAGCTTTCTTAAGCCTCCTTTACAGGTTTTGGCTTGGTGGGCTTTTCTCTTTTGAGAGATTGACTGTCTATGTGATAGGGAACCACCCTTGTCTTTTGATTCCAAAGGAATGCTTTCTTTTTCGACGTCGTTCATTGTGTTACGAACTGAGAGTTTGCGACTTCAATGCGCGTTTCTCTTGAATTAACTGAGATACTACCCTGCCCCGGGTTTATATCAAAGGTTTTGATTGTTTAGAACAGAAGACTCCTACTTCTTTGGCTCGAAGGGGTTGACTAGGGATTAACTTCCTTATAACTCCAGTGTTTGGGAATTGAAAGAAATGCATGTACATCATCAGCAAGGTCTGTTCAAAAGCATATTGTATAAGATCATGGTATTGTTTCGTCATCCTCCCTCTAAAGGCTTGCAGCTTTTTATCAAGAGTCAGATATCATAAAGAAAAGCATAAGAGTAGTGAAACGCATGGATGAATTCAAGACAAACATATGCAATGCATTAATGAAAACAGAGTTTAACATCAACAGATAATTGTTTGACAGCAAAAGAGATTACAACTTTGAAAATTCAAAATGAAGCAAAAGTCTTTCAGCTTGAGCTTTGTCACTTCAGGTGGAGAACCCTTTAACGGAAGATTTTCATCTCGTCATCTAGCATGAACTCCAGCACCCCAATGTCGATCAGATCTTGAATCTTGTTCTTCAAGGCCCAACAGTCGTTGGTGTCGTGTCCCGGGCTGTAGGAGTGGTAAACACAAAATGCATCGGGACGATAGTTAGGAGAGGAGGTATTGAGCTTCTGAGGAGGATCCCTTAGGGTAAGCAGGTTGACCTCCAACAGGCGCTTCAGTATGAAGAATGATGGTATTTCAGTCTCCGTGAAATGTCTTCCCGACGTTTCTTGCTTACGCCGATTACCCCGTTGACGTTGGCGAGGTTGTTGATGGGCTTGTGACCCTGAAGCAAGCAAAGGAGCTTTCCCCTTGTCTTCTTGAGTGGATGGAGGCTGAGCGGTGACTTGCTCTTCAACCTCAGATGTTTGCCCCAATTGGTTGTTTTGAAGCAGTTGGCGGACAAGAACTCTGAGTTCCTCTTGTCTTTGAGACAGGTCTTGGATGAGAGCCATCTGGCCCACCAACTGTCCCATCACTTGGGTCCTTAATGTCGTCAGATCAAACTGCATCTCTGCAAGCTGATCACTCCCGGCATTGTTGGAATTCTCCAAGCCCTTGGTGAGGAGAGCTTTCATTTCTTCTTGCCCCAGAGACAAGTTTAGGAACATCTCCTGCAGCTGAGCAGTCTGGTCTTGGATGTCTTTGACAGACCTTTCTAGAGCCATCTCTTACTGAAATAAACAGTATGAGAGTAAGGAAACCTGAAAAAAGGAAAAACTGTCAAAATGCAATGCATGATACGTGGATGCATGCTTTCCAGGATCTCTTGGGGTAAACACAAGAAAATGTTAGAGGTTGAACTTTGCTTTTGGACTGAAGAACTTTGCACCGGCGGATGTCTTTCCACTAGAATCAAGCTCACCATGTCGAGTGGGTCATAGCCACTGATTCAAGTTGTTGCACTTGAACTTTGACTGGAGAACTTTGTATCGGTGGATGTCTTTCCACTAGAATCAAGCTCACCATGTCGAGTGGGTCATAGCCACTGATTCAAGTTGTTGCACTTGAACTTTGACTGGAGAACTTTGTATCGGTGGACGTCTTTCCACTAGAATCAAGCTCACCATGTCGAGTGGGTCATAGCCACTGATTCAAGTTGTTGTACTTGATCTTTGATGGCATTGGTTTAGAGGAGAAACCTCTTTCCCCTTGGTAGATGTCTGGTTCAACGTAACCCTGCACCAAAAGAACCTTCGAGATCCTTGAAATGGTTATTGAAAATGCTATGGTATGATGTCATGATGTTATGTACATGTATGCGAAAAGCAAGTGAGTGTATATACAGGTAAACATATTCACACAAAGCAAACAAGTCCTTAGGTTTAGGCTTGCATGGGGTTTAGGTAAGTACCCTCTTGAAGTTAGTTAGCTCATCCTGTCCTAAAATAGAAACCGGTTCTAAGGAGCTCAATATCATTGGATTGTTTTCTGTGTTCATTGTTTCGGTTTAGCCACTTACTGGCGACCAAAATATTCCAAGAAAACAACCCTCAAATGAGTGTAGTATCGAGTATCTACCAACTTCGGACTGCACCAAAGTCGGTCATCTCACTACCCCTAAAAAGGCTAAGATGGTCAATTAAGGTTCTAAGAGTTCGTTAGTGCTTCACGACATCACTCAGCGGCCCCGTACTCTCCTTGACTGAACTCAAGGGTTACCGGTACTCACAAATATGTCACACTAACATAGCTTACTGCTTCAACCATGTCGGTATACCCCGCACAGTTCCCTCACAGTTTTTGCTATTTACCTAAGAAGGTGCCCCAAATCCGGGTGTAGGATTTACAACAAACCCAAACGAGAACCCAAAAGATAAAGCAATCAAGTCAGTCAAAGCAAGAAAGTAAAGGTGATCTAAACCCTAAGGTAACCCCACTTTTAAGTTTATCCCCAGCAGAGTCGCCAGTTCTGTGATACGGTGGGAGAACTGACTATGAGTTTTGCGTTTGTATTCGCACTTGTTCGGTTGAGCAAGAGTCGCCACCTACTTTTTATTTTATCCTAAAGGAAAGGTTGAAAAAGCACAGCAAAAACCTTTTGAGATATTTCGTGGGTTCGGGGGGTAGATTATGAAAAGGGAAGGTATTAGCACCCTTTTCATCCATGGTTATCCATGGGCTCTTAGTTACTTGGTTTTTTAGATCACTTGCCTTGATTTTCGATTGCTTGAAAATGGTGTGTGTGTGTGTTTTTTGAAAATGTTTTGGAAGAAGATGCCTTGTCTTAGGCTACCCTTGTAACAATTCTTTACTCGAATGTTTTACAAAGGTGTGTATCTTTTCGAAAAGATGTTTCAAATGTTTTTGAGAGTTTGTTTTGAAAGTGTTTGTGGAATGTGGTTTTTGAAAAGAAGGCAAGTGTTTTTGCAAGTTGATCTCAAGTAACTAAGAGTTTTGTCTACCCTATTGTACTCAAAGGTTTTCTCTATGTTTTCAACCCCTTTTTAACAATTTTGTTCCACCATTGAATTTGGTGGACAATCTTGTGTTTAGGATGTTTAACGGGACGGGCGCGGGTCGTCGTATGGACCATAATTGCAATGGTGCCAAGTGTCTTTGGCAATTTGCTTTGAAGGGACTATGATCATTCCATTTAGGCAACTTTCGAAGGCGTCATCGAGGGACTTATGATCATTTGAATTTGTTTTACCAAAGATACTCGACGTGCAAGCATGGCCCATTTTGGAAGGCAACATGTGGGATTACCCTAGAGGGTGCAAGTGTGATTGTGTATTGATTTCATGTATTTGTCTTGTATTAGGTTATCTAGCGTTTGATTTTATATACATGCAAACCCTAGGTCTAACCATGGTATAATTGAAAGCGGTAAATTGCAAGAATTTAAAGTCTACGCTATTACAAAATAAGTATCCGGGAGTGGGGGTACAGATTTACGAATGGAGATGAGACTTAGGAATGTAGTGTCCAATAGATTACAACCAAATCGAATCGATCAAATGTAAATGTAACGAATATACAAAAATAAGCAAATGTATAATGTATCAAATGTAAGTACATTGTGTAAGTGTATATGTATATGTAGTTATTTACAGGTTAGGAAAATGTGAATTCGAATGTATTATTAAGCATTGTTTAACCTAATGGTGAGAATTTAATTAGTCTTGTAATCTTGTAATCTTTGATATGTACAAAAAAAGAATGTTTTGATTAAATGTTTTAAATTCTAATTAAAAAAAATGTATTTTGTCTTGATTATGTACAAAAATTTCTAAGAAAATAAAGGGTACTAACTTAAAAAAGAATTTATGTACAGATAAGTATTTTACTTAAAAAAGGGTTTTACATTTGAATTACCTTGTATTTTTGTATTAATGTATTAATGTATTATGTAAAAAATATATATTAAGTTAGAGAAAAAAATATATTGTGTTTAAAAATATGTTATATAAAAAGGTTTGTGTTAATTTATTAACAAAATAAACTTGTTTTATATAATAAAAAAAAGGGTTAAGTTAATTAATTAACAAAAAGAAGATAAAGTTTGTTTTAAAAAAAGAGGTTAAAGCTTTTTTGAATGGGCCTTTGGGAGATTATGGCCCAAACATAAGGGAAATGAGGGGGGTGCATTTGTTAATTTGGAACGCTTGGGCTCAGTGTTTGAAACGGGCAAGGCCCAGCTGTTGAAACGAACGCTTTAGGGTTTTGTTGATTTGTTTCCATTTGGGAATGCTAGGGTTTACAGAGGCGCGCCGTTTGTGTCACTTTGTCTTCTCCGTTCACGCTGAACGCCTAGCTCAAACCTTTCGCCTCAGCCACCAGCGCCGTTTGCTCTTCTCCCCTCAGATTGCTCAGGCAACGATTACACAAGGTAACGAATTGTCTCAAACTTGTTAGGCGTTTTAGATTTGCATGTTATGATTCTTTGATTATTGAATCTGATTCTGTGTTTTATTGATTAATGTGTTTTGATTTGTTTTGTTTGAGGTATGAAAGGGAAGGGGAAAAAGAGAACTACCTTGACTGAAGAGGGGAAGGAATGGTGGAGGCGCTTAGGAGGCTCGACGGTGAAGGGGTATGTGCGATGATGATGGACTTATGAACTTCCTGGTACTCTTTACCTTTTAGGGTTCAATGATGTATTCTGAGAACTTAACTTGATGTCATTTCTTTTCTTCTTCTCCCTGTTGCCTCGTTGCTTCTGTTTGGTTGCCTTGAATGTTTGAGTGTGCTTGAGTATAGTATGATGCATGTGTTGCCTGTGTTGCCTTATTGATTTGCCTTGAGATGCTTCTTTATCTCGTCTCTCTTTGCCTTGCGTTGAGCTGCCTTGTGTTTCGTATGCTTCTGAATGTTGATTTTTTACGCCCAGTGATGAACCTTCTGAGGGCTTAGAGTTGGCCTTGAATGCTTTAGACAGATTTGAGCTTATTTGGAGCCTTAGGCTTTGAAAAGCTTAGGGGTTTGTGTTTGACACTGAGTTGCCTGAGTATGCCTGAATATTTGATTTTTATGAATGCCCCTATGATGATGTTTACTGAGGGCTTGGGAGGTTTGACTTTGAATGCTTTTGGACAGGTTTTTAGGTTGTGGCCCTTTTGCTTGTTTATGGTTTGGGTTGGTCTGTTTGATGTTTTTGGTTTAGGCTTGGATATCAGGCTTTTTAGCTTAAGGCTTTGGTGATTTGATAGTGTAAGTTTTGGGTGAGTTCATGTTTGATGGTTCAAGGTTGTTAGCTTGGGGTCTGCTTCAGGTTAGACCTTGACAGGTTCAATGCTTCAGTAGTTTTGACAGGTTCAATGCTTCAGTAGGTTTTATGCAGGCTTTTACTGGTTTTTGGTTTCTACGTTGCAGTTTGAGTTTTATGGCCTTTGACAGGTTGTTCTAGGTTTGAATGGTTAGGCTTATGCAAATCTTGTAGAGGTATGTGTTTTTACAGGTTCAAGGCTTTGGATGTTTGTTCTATATTGTTTGACAGGTTCAGCAGGTTTGGCCTTTTTGTTCAGCCTTGCAAACTTGTCCTTTTGGTGAGTTTTGTAGGTTAAAAGGCTTTTAGCTTTTGGTGTTTACTGTAAACAAAACAGGTTCAAGGTTTTTGAGACTGGAGGCTTATGCAGTTTTGTATATTTTTTGTGTGTATTGGTTTGCCTCTCTCCTCTCTACTGTATTGGCAGTTTTGTTTTTATATTCTTTCTTCCTGCCTAAAGCCTTGTAAACCTGCTTTCTTTTTCTCTTCTCTCTCTCTTCAATACAGTTTAGCATTAAAATATTGTTTATGCTTTGTACTTTTCTGAAAGGGCCACTTTTTGGGAAATGATGAAAAGAATATGTTGCTTGCATATCATGCTTTCTCTGCATTTTTTTTCATATCTTCCAGATTTTGTGCTGCTTGATATCTTTCCAAATCTTCTTTTTTGATAGCTTTGAGTAGCCTTGTGACAGTAACTTGTACCTTTGGCAGAAAGTTTGAATTTGGACTTTGTAGTTTGGACTTTATAGTTTGATTTGCAACATGCTGTTTGAGATTTGAACTTATGCAGTTTGGACAATTTGACTTGTGCATTCTTTCAAAGTTTAACAAATAAATATTCGTCCCTCTTTGTGAACCGGGAGAAATCCCGTGATTTGCAGAGAGGGTTAACTGATCCCAATCAGTGGCCCTTAATGATGAACTGTAATTTTATCTGTCTCTTTATTTATTTATCTGCTATTTGACTTTTCTCCCTTTCTTTTGCAGATAAAAAAATTGAGCGGAGAGGGGTATCAAATGAAGAATGAAGAATTGGAGACTTAGGAATACTTAAAAAAAATAGGATAGTTTTATTTTTATTTAAATTTAAATAAATGTAAAATCATTGTTGTAAACAACAAAACAATTGTACAATTAATTTAAAAATCAATAAAAGTTTCTTTATCCCATTAATTCTTTTTCCTCCTTTTTCAATTATTTATTTATTATTTATAGTTCTTTAAATTAAAATAAACTGAAAATTAAATTCCAGCTATTTAATCTTTAGAATAATAAATAATTAACTAAACATTGACTCAACGTTGATCAAAATAATAAACTTGGCGCTTCCAACATCCAAAGCAAAGCACAGTCAAACACAATAACTGATCAGACGCATTCCCCTTTTTACTGATTTTTTACCAAACACTGCAAATCCAAACTGAATGTATCCTTTGACGTGAATTCAATCCAAATGCATTCTTTTACTGATTAAGTCAAACAATGCGAATTCAAACCAAATCTCAGAATAACTTGCAAAGCATCGTAGAATTAAATCTTTCTAAAGAACCGCGCACGAAAACCCTAATTCCTGATTAAATGCCAAAGAACGTTCGCCTGATCAAAGTTGAGCCAAAATCAACCAAAACCCTAAACCAACTGTTTGAAACATTCTAGAGCCCTGTAAATCAGTAAAACCCTAATTGGGTCTGACTGACGAGAAAAGTCCGTTTGACCGATTCTTGAGCCAATCTGAAAAAATCAGGAAACGTCTGAAGCTGTGATTTCTTGAGGAAAAATGCGAGGGCAAATTTTGGGGTACAACACAACCGTTTCGAGGCAACTTGGATCTTTTAGACAAGAGGGCGACCTCTAAAACACCCTATACTCAATGACCACGTCGAGGCAACCAAGTGAGGCGTACCCTAGGAGTGGCATGTGCGAGTGTGTCAGGCTTCAATTAAGATTATCTTTGCACATGTTATTGTGAGCTACGAGTTGATTTTAATTTTCAGGGAACAAGTCTTGTCATGCATAGCAGTTAATAATTGTGCGGAAAGTAAATTGCGGAAAGTAAATCTACGCTATTACAAGGCGTCGGGTATTTACATCGCCAAAAACAAACCCTTTGGAAAATAAATGCGAGAAAATAAAGAAAGCGATAAAAAGGTCCTAATTACGCTATTACATCCTCGGAGCAAATACATAAATAGTGATCAAAAATAATATGCGCGAATAAGAATTGAATCGGAGTGTCCTTAGGGTTTTGACCCTTTTTGAGAAAGAATGAGTTTTTGGTCCTTTTTTGCATTTAATTAAACCTAATTCTAATTAATTAAATAAAAGAAATATTTTTTAAGTTTTTTATGTTTTAAGGAAAATAAAATAAAAATAGTTAAATATATTAATTAACCTAATTCTACATGGATTTTATTTATTGTGAAAAAAAAGTTAAAGTTGACCTAATTAACTAAATTAATCTATGTTAGAATTTATTTACAAAAATAATAAATTAAAGGTGAAATTAAGAATAATAATAATAAAAATATTTTATTTTTTGGTTTTCTGAATTTTATTATGAAAATAATTAATTATGTTAATTAAATAATAATAATAATAATAAATAAAATAGTTAAAGGAAAAAATTATAAAAAGAATTAAAAGAAAGAATTAAAAGAATGAATGAACCAGGGGGTGCTGGCCCATTAAGGAGGTTTGTTCTGGAATTTCCACTTGGCGCGTTGATGATTGAAGCAGATGGTGGAACGCTCTTGGAATGCCTGGATGTGAACATATTAAACAAAATAATATAAGCGTTTGGGGTGGACCTGGGATTCGAACCCAGGTCCCAATGATTTCCAGCCAGCACATCAACCACTACGCCATTTGCCTGCTTTTGTTAATATAATAACACGTGAATATAATTTATCAAAATCAAGGCATATGCTATACAACAAAAACACGCGCGCCTTTTTTTGAATGGTCCAATAGCATATCAACAACTCATCATCGTCCTCGTTGTGCCTGTAAAAACAAAGTTAGATAGCGGGGGTTTTTAACCCCCACAACCTACAGTGACCAAAAATAGCGATTAGCTCTAGGATTTACATAAATGTTTCGCGAGGGTTGCATCGTGTTCGTCCAGATTCAACGATTCCAACCATGGGTCTTAAAGGTTCCAATTTTTCCTGGACTGTAAAGCCCTAAATCCAAAGCTCAGGAACCCTAGAATTTGTCCATGGTAACTTGTGATTCTGTACACTATAATCCAATTAAACTATGCCATTAGTTTCATATGGATTCAAGCAATGCAAAATAGTCAATAAATCATGTTAAACGTGCATGAAATAAGAGTTACGATTCTAAAAATAATATGCAAACCGTGAAACTGTTCTTGAGGATTTCTTGAGCTTTAACGCTTGATTTTGATTGCTACACGTTCCTCACACTTCCAGCAATGTGTTTGAATCAACAAAAGTCCTTGAATTGGCCTGGAAGATAGAAAACAGTTTTCAAGTTTTTCTTGAATTTTCTTGAATTGGTTATGGCTTTTTTGCAGCAGCTTTCACGTATGCATGATTAGGGTTGGCTTGTGTATATATAGTAGAATGAATTTAGGTCAGAATCTTGCAAAGAAATCCATGGAATGATGACTTGAATATTTGATTGGAAATCATATATTTTTGAATCTTCATGATTGGAAAAAGTTGCCAAATGTGGAGATATTGCATCCTTGATTGGCACACGAAATTGCCAGCCTTTTTAGGTCATTCTTGCTTCACAAAAAGATTGAAAAATCAAATCTTTATATTTCCTACAATTTAAATTAATTAAATGAATTAATATTGATTAAAAATCCAATTAATTAATAAAAAAATAAGAAAATAATTCAATTAAGCTTGATGGGTCGTTCATAGGCCTTGGATAAAGTTTCAAGAAGAAATTTGAGGCCCATTAGCAAAAACAAGGTGTTTTGAGCAAAGTTGACTTTTGCAAATTCATGAAACTTTCCCAACTTCTCCAATGCATATCTTGCTCAATTTTGATCATATGAACATGTTCTTGGACATTTTGGAAAGGTCTTGAAATCCTCTAACCAATGCCTTTGGTCCCATGTCATTTGGATTTACCAATCTCAAGTTATGGCCTTTGACTTAAAGTGCATTTTTGTTGACTTTTGAAAAGGACCTATAATGTCAAAATTGATAACTTCTTGTGAGAGCATTTCTTGGACTTGGAATGTGAAGATGGATTGTAGGAAATGTCATCCCCTTCAAAATGAGCATTGGATGAGATTTTCTGATGAACCATGAAAAAGTTATGCCTTGGTCAAGATACAGTTGACTTTTCTACTGTCCAAAAATAGTAACTTTTGCATCTTGATAATTTTTGAGCCATTCTTGTGGAATCATGATCAAGATTTGATCAAATGATGATTGTGGACTCAAAATAAGATGTTGACCAAAAATTCTGACTTTTGACTGCAAAATGACCATTTTGTCCCTGCAGTTGACTGTGGAGCAAATAGGGCATTTGACTGTGCAAATTGACACTGCAAGTCTTGAAACTTGGCATGTAGATGCTTGAGAATGCATATAGGCATATGAGACTTGATTGAACCATTGAAAACCCCCAATTCCTTGAAAGAACCAAAACCCTAATTTTGACTGGCTTAGGAGGTGGTTTGACTGTGTAATCCTTGAGTAATCTTGAACCATTTGAAGATGATTCTTGACAAACCTTGAAGAATAGGGGAGGGCAAATTTTAGGGTACAACAGTTGCCCCTGTTCAATCTTCTTAAACCTGAGGATATAGATTGGCTTGCGTGCCTTTCGTGATCTGAAGGTGGAAGATGATTGAACACTAGAGTGCCCAGAAATTTGCACTCGCATAATGTAGTATCAACAATGTGATGTCGGGAATGGGCTTACAGATGCTGTGATCGGTGGAAATAGAACTGACTGTTTTTTAAGCTGGTTTCGCGAAATGTCGCGGTAAGCAAGAGTCGCCACCGTCTTTTATGTTCTCCAACATGGAAAGGACAAAAGCACAGCAAAGTAATAATCTTATTGCTTCCAAACGTGCTACTGGAGCAAAATTTTCTTCAAAATCAATTCCTTCCTCTTGGTTGTATCCTTGAGCAACTAGTCTTGCCTTGTTTCGAGTGATTATTCCATTTTCATCCATCTTGTTTTTGAAAACCCATTTGGTTCCAATGATACGTTTATTTCCTGGATTAGGAACAAGTTCCCAAACTTCGTTCCGCTCGAATTGGTTTAACTCCTCTTGCATGGCAAGGATCCATTGATCATCTTCTAGTGCTTGAGCCACTTTAGTAGGTTCAACTTGAGATACAAACGCCATATTTAAGCATCCATCCTTAAGATTTAGCCGAGTAGATACTCCTTTGCTAATATCTCCAATTATATTGTCAATTGGATGATCACGATGAGTTCTCCATTCTTGAGGAAGATCACCATCATTTTCATTTTGATGTGAAAGTTCATGTGTTTGTTCCGGATTAACAATTTTGCCATCTCCGCAGGAATTCTCATGAGATAGATCTATAGAATCATCATCATCACAAATAACAACTTCCTCCTTGGAGGTGTTAGATTCATCAAAAGAAACATGCATTGATTCTTCTATAGTTAAAGTTCTTTTATTGTAAATTCTAAAAGCTTTGCTAGAAAGGGAGTAACCAAGAAAAATACCTTCATCCGATTTTTCATCGAACTTACCGAGATTGTCTTTGTCGTTGTTAAGGACAAAACATTTGCGCCCGAAAATATGAAAGTGAGAGATATTTGGTTTTCTTCCTTTGTAAATCTCATATGGAGTTTTCTTTAGTATAGATCTTATGATCACGCGATTGCTTACATAACATGCCGTGCTTACCGCATCCGCCCAAAAATATTTAGGCAAACTTGAGTCACTTAGCATGGTTCTAGCAAGCTCCACCAAAGACCTATTTTTCCTTTCAACTACTCCATTTTGTTGTGGAGTTCTTGGTGCTGAAAAATTGTGGAAGATCCCATTTTCTTCACAAAATTCTTCAAATAGACTGTTTTGGAACTCTCCACCATGATCACTTCGGATTGATGTTATCTTTGATGACTTCTCATTTTGAACTTGTTTTGCATATCTCTTGAATGCCTTGAATGCTTCATTCTTGTGCACTAAAAACAAAGTCCAAGTGAAACGGGAAAAATCATCTACAATAACTAAAGCATAAATGTTACCTCCGAAGCTTCTTGTTCTAGATGGACCAAAAAGATCCATGTGCAACAATTGAAGTGGTCTTGTTGTTGAAACCACATTCTTTGGTTTGAAAGTTGATTTGGTCTGTTTGCCCTTTTGGCATGCACTACATAATTTGTCTTTGATGAACTTCATCTTTGGTAGACCAATAACTAAGTCATGCTTAACCAATTTGTTCAAGTGCTCCATGTGAATGTGAGCAATCCTCTTATGCCATAACCAAGCGTCATTGTTGTTTACCATAAGACATTGTACCTTCATAGACAAATCATCTAGAGTAATCATAAAAATATTGTTAGATCTTATACCTTTGAGTTTTACCTCATTGGTTGCCTCATCCATAATAAGGCATTCTTCTTTGTTGAATTTGATCTTGAACCCTCTATCGCAAAGTTGACTTATGCTAAGAAGGTTGTGCTTTAATCCTTCAACATAGAGAACATCCTTAATTTGAATGGATGGAGGTGTGCCAACTATTCCAACGCCAAGAATCTTTCCTTTGGTGTTGTCTCCATAGGTGACATACCCTTTGGGTTTATGTACTAGATATGAAAATTGGTGTACATCTCCTGTCATATGCTTTGAACATCCACTGTCAAGATACCAAACATTTGATGTGGATTTCAAGCATACCTACAAAAACAAATTATTTCTTGTTAGGTACCCAAGTTGCCTTGGGTCCTTCATAGTTAGTTCCCTTTTTCACCCATGCATAATTTCCACTAGCCATACTGAAATTTCTAATATAGCATGCATTGGGTGTGTGTCCAATAATACCACAGTAAAAACAGTTTGGAACAAATTTGCTCTTGTATCTAGGAATTTGATTTCTTTTAGATACATTAGCCTTTTTCTTTTGATGATTATGAACAACTTGCTTCTTTTCTACTTTCTTGGGATTGGAACTATTACTAGCCTTTACAAAAACAATGGGATTGTTACTTGGTTTCTTAGTATTCACATAACCGAGACCTCTTTTATCATTTGGATAACGTTGTTGGCTTAGTAATCCTTCCAATCCTATTTGTCCTTTTTCATATCATTCAATGACTCTTTTCAATTGAACAATTTGAAAGACATTTGATTCACACTTGGAGCATGAAAAGTTTTCCTTTTCTTTAATAAAATTCTATTTTTGAAGATCAAAATCTTTAGTCATGGTGTCAATTTTTTCTAGACAAATTAGAAGTTCTTTTTCTTGTTTTGACACCTTTTTGTATAAACTTTTGCATTCTTTCAAGAGTTCATCAATTGCACCTTGAACATCATCATCAAAAAGATTAAATTCATTACTAACCTCTTCTTCATTGTCGGAGTGATGCGATGCCATTAAGGCTAAGTTTGCACATTCGTCGCTTTACGATTCCGATGAACTGCTCATATCATTATCTTCCCATGCTATGTAGGCTTTCTTTTGTTTTGAGTCCTTTCCTTTGAATCCATTTTTCTTTGGGAGATTTGGACAGTTTGGCTTGATGTGTCCTTGCTTTCCACATTCATAACATGAGACATCTTGTGTTGATGTGGAGGCTTCTCTTTTCTTGAAGTACTTTCTCTTATGTGCATGAGATCCGCCTTTGTCATTTCTGCCAAAAAACTTCCCAAGTCTTTTCACAAGAAGCATGAAATTTTCATCTTCTTCTGGATTGTCTTCTTTTACCACTTCCTTTGAATCAATTTTTAAAGCAATGTTTTTGGACTTCTTTTCTATATTCTCATGTTTTTCAAGTCTACCGAGTTCCGTTTCGTATTCTTGAAGTTTGCCAAATAATGTAGCGGAAGTCATTGCGGAGAGACTCTTTTTTTCCGAGATTGCCATTACCATTGGTTGCCATTCCCTAGTCAATGATCTAAGGATTTTCAAGTTGAGTTCATCATTTGACAGGGTTTTACCAAGAGCATTTAAGTGATTTGTCAAATGCACAAATCTCTTTTGTAAGTCAAGAATGGATTCTCCGGGCTGCGTTCGAAATAGTTCATATTCTTGACTCAAGGTATTTAGCCTTGATCTTTTTACTTCAGCCATTCCTTCATGAGTTTGAACCAAGGTATCCCAAATTTCCTTTGTTGTTCTGCAGTTTGAGACACAGAAAAATTCGTCCATACTGAGTGCACCTTGGAGAAGGTTTATTGCCTTTTTGTCATAGAGAACTTTCTTTTTATCATCATCGTCCCATGCAGTTTTGGGCTTTGCAGACCCAACGCCATTGATTACCGTTATCGGGATAAATGGACCATTTTCAACAGCATCCCATACTTCCTCTCCTTGTGCTTCTAAATGCGCCTTCATGCGTATTTTCCAAAAGTCCAAATATTCACCACAGAATAGAGGAGGCTTGTTGTTACTACCACCATCTCTGAAAACTGGTTGATGATTTGCGGAAGCCATTCTGGATCTCTAGGAGCAGGTTACCTATAACCTGCTCTGATACCAATTGTAAGATTAAGATTGCGCCTAAGAGGGGGGGTGAATTAGGTGGTGGTCGATTTTTGACTTATTTTATACTTTCTGGTTTTGATTTAGTGCTTTGAAAACTGTAAAGTGCATAAAGTAAAGAGACACGGAGAATTATCCTGGTTCCTTCCACACCCCGGAAGTACGTCCATTCCCCTTGCAAACACGCAAGAGATTTTACTATATTGTTAGAACTTTTACAAGACTCTTCCTAGTCTTATCCACTAAAGAACCTAACAAATAACCAAGAACACCCTCTTGGATTTCCAATAAGTCTAATGAGAACAATCCTCTCAAAAGATACCTCTTGTTTCCAATAATGGACAACAAGGAACAAAAGTAATCTAATACTTAATTCCGACAATCCTGGAAATAAGTTACACTTTGTATGTTTTTATGAAGTATGATTTCTTGAAAGATATTGATCACATAGAGTAACTTCTTTGAAGTTTCTTCTTTCTTCTCTTGTAAGCAATTCAAACTGTAACACAATGGTTAGATAATGCTCAAAGATTTCTGTTCTTTATATGTGTGAAAGTGCAGAAAATCTTTGTTCTTAAAAGTTAAGAAATATGAAGTTTGAATATTTTACAAAGTTCATATTTTTTTGCATAAGAGAAGAGTTGTTTATGATTTGAAAGATTTTGTAATATATAGTAATCAAGATACCTTTCCAAAAGGACACTTTTCTGTTTGAAAAACTTGACAAGATGCAATGTTTGATCATGCAACTATTGGAGAAAAGGTGTGAAGGATATCTTGAAACCAGTTCAGATTTTTCAAAATTTTCAATGTGCAAATCGATTAACATAAGATGTAAATCGATTGCACGTGTTTGTAACGTTCAGAATTTCAAAAAATTTGAAGTGTAAATCGATTAGCATGTTGTGTCAATCGATTTACAAGAGTTAAAAAATCAGTTTGTTCTGTGATCAATCGATTCACACAACCTGTAAATCGATTGCTGGCAGGAGCAAACAGTTTTTTGAAAAAACATGTGTAAATCGATTTACACAAGATGTTAATCGATTTACAGCAGAGAAAAACCTTAAAAATTGTTTTGAAATATAATTTAAGTGATGTGGCAAGTGTGTATATCATTTTTGAGCATTTCTAATCAATGTAGTTTAATTGAGAATTGATATACTTGATTGCTTGCCAAGATCCTTGAAGCTTTGAGTGAATGATGCTTTAAGTTAATTTCCACTTCTTTTCCTTCTTTCCATAATGCTTGTTTGTCTTTCATAAAACTAGCTTGTTTGTCTTTCATCAAAACTAAAGTTGAGTTGAGGCTTGAGATTACATTCTCCCCCTTTTTGATGATGACAAACCATTTTCCTTTATGTGTTGATCAAAATTTGAGCAGAATGTGTTTTCTCCCCCTGAGAAGATTTCTCCCCCTATGGAGAAAAAAGGTTTGAAAGCTTGCTCTGTAAAGACAATGAAAACAAACAACCATAAAGTGCTATTACATCCTTCTCCCCCTTTGACATTATCAAAAAGAAGGGAAAGATGCAACAAGAAATTATAACAGAAAGAAATGTACAGGAACATGAATGAAAAACAAAAAACTTTCAAAATTATCGAACAAAGTTTTAAGAACACAATACATAAAATGAACACTTGAAATACAACAAGACAAAAACCATAATGATACTTATAACAAGAATTTAATAACATTGATCAGGAACATTTTAGAGAGGTCCTTGATATGGAAATTGTTGTTGAAGAGGTGGTTCGGTGTATTGAGGAGGCGGAGGTGCAGGATTGGTTGGGTCGTATGGAGGGATATGAAGATGTGAATAAAGATATGAAAATTGTTGGTTCACTTCATTCTGAAAAGCATTTATTCGAGATGAGGTAGAGTCATTTATCTCAGTCCATCGAGCATTGATGTTAGAATTGAGAGAAGCAAACTTTTGCGTCATGAAATCCATAACATCCTGATTTGTTGGACTAGAAGAAGCAGCAGGAGGAGGAACTTCATGGTCTTCTTCATCTGCATTATTACCTTCATCGCCGACAACATCCTCTCCAATGTAAGTGATGGTCTTTGCTTCAGCATTGAAATGAACACCCATCCTTGAATCAACATTTTTGATGGAGATCCTAGTGGTGATTGGATCCATTTCAATCCGCTCAAATCCAGTGAAATCTATATCAAAAGCTGCCATAATCCTTGTAATGAAATATGCATATGGTAGAAAGGTGGCCCTTACGGCAACTTTTAGCATATGCAACACAATCAATTTTGCCCAATTAACCGGAATTCCATTTTTCCTTGCATAGATGATTTGCAGTTCTAGGTCGGTCACCGTACAATGATTCCCTGCTCTAGGAAACAGAATATACACCAGAAAATAGTGAAACAACCTATCATCAATATGAAAATTTCCAGCACTCCATGTGTCCCTAGCTGGAATAACCCCGCCAAGACTTCGAATCCGCTTGGCACGGTATTCAGATTCTGATAACCTTCCAATGCTATAGAAAAATTCTCGCTTCTGATAATTTTCCCAAGCAGCATCTTCTGGATCATAGAGGGTACTTCCAGAATATGGAATGTTCAAAATTCTGCCAAAAGTTTTGGAATACAGAGGGATTCTTTTTCCAAGGACATAGGTATAACATTTGTTGTTGTCATAGCACATATTGCTGTAGAAAATTCTAACCAGATTCGGGTAATGGAAACCATGTGAAGATATTAATGGTTCTAAACCATAAGCAATGAAATCTCTTTGAAACGAGAAGCATTCATCTGGAAAAGTAGATAACATACCAAACTTTGGAGCAGAGATGATTTTCTTTTGAAAATGCTTGATAAATCTGTCCCAATGTGGATCCGAGAGGTATTCGAGCATAGAGTTTTAAGATGTTGACGTAGCTTGCTTCTTTCCTTTCTCTGAGGCAGAGGCTTTTCTCTTGGGAGCCATGGATCTTTTTAGGGTTTTGAAAAGAGAGATATAGAGTTCTTTGTGTTGTTATGTGAGAGAGTGTGTTGGTGTTATGAGATAGTTTTGGTGAGTTTAAATAATATAGAGAGTAAGTGAGGTCTTTATGAGGTTTTAATTTGGTGATTTGGTCAAGGTTTCATTGATTGGTCAATAGTAAGGTGGGAGGTTGAGAGACAATGAAAGTTTGACCAATATATTAAAAGCTCATACAAGTATCACATGTTTAAAAATTAAATTGCATAGAGAAAATACACAGAAAATGCTTCAGATTCTGTGGTAAATCGATTTGCCCCTTGGTTAAATCGATTTACACAGAACATTTTTATTAAAAAAAATAATTTTCGTTCAGTGGTAAATCGATTTACATATTGTGTAAATCGATTTACACAAAAGATTTTATATAAAAAATGATTTGCTTCAGTGGTAAATCGATTGACATATGGTGTAAATCGATTTACTTAAAAAAAAATTTAAAAAATCATTATTTTTAACATTTGAAACAATGTCTAACCACATATATATGTACATTAAGGTATAGTTAAGGATTGAGTGCACCTTATATATCTTGTTCATCAAGGATTCCAAGTTCACGACGAATTTTGAAAAATGCATCATTTGCAAGTGGTTTTGTGAAGATGTCCGCGAGTTGATATTGAGAGTCCACGAATGTGATCTCGACATCTCCTTTGAGTACATGGTCTCGGATGAAATGATGTCTGATGTCAATGTGTTTTGTACGGGAATGCATAACTGGATTTTTCGTAATATTGATCGCGCTTGTGTTATCACATCGAAGAGGAATGCATCCAAGGTTTAATCCATAGTCAAGTAATTGTTGTTTTAGCCAAAGAATTTGAGCGCATCCACTTCCAGCCGCAATGTATTCTGCTTCGGCAGTGCTGAGAGCTACGCTTGCTTGCTTTTTGCATGACCATGAAACCAAGGCATTTCCAAGAATGTGACATGTTCCACTTGTACTTTTGCGATCAGTTTTGCAACCTGCATAGTCAGCATCAGAATAACCAACTAGATTGCACATACTACCTTTTGGATACCATAATCTGACGTTGGTTGTTCCTTTGAGATATTTTATTATGCGCTTGACTGCTGCAAGGTGAGACTCTTTAGGATTGGCTTGATATCTTGCACATAGGCAAACGCTGAACATAATGTCAAGTCTACTTGCTGTTAAATAGAGGAGTGAGCCAATCATTCCACGATACTTAGTTATGTCAATAGAATTCCCTGATTCATCTGGATCAAGATAGGTGCCGGATCCCATAGGAATTACACTTTCTTTGCTACTTTCCATCTCAAACTTCTTTATAAGGTCTTTGCAATATTTTGATTGGTTTACGAAGATACCATGTTTGAGTTGCTTAATTTGAAGACCGAGAAAGAAATTCAATCTTCCCATCATAGACATCTCAAACTCTCCTTGCATCATAGACGAAAATTCCTTGCATATATTTTGGTTAGTTGAACCGAAAACAATATCATCTACATAGATTTGTACAAGTAAGGTATGATGATTAACATTTTTTATGAAGAGAGTGGTATCAACTTTACCCTTTACAAACCCTTTTTCACATAGGAATGCGCTTAGTCTATCATACCAAGCCCTTGGTGCTTGCTTCAGCCCATAGAGAGCTTTCTTCAGTTTGAAGACATGATTAGGATGCTTGAAGTCTTCAAATCCGGGAGGTTGCTTTACATAGACTTCTTCATTTATGAATCCGTTGAGAAATGCGCTTTTTACATCCATTTGAAAAAGTTCAAAGTCCAATGAGCATGCATATACAAGTAATAATCTTATTGCTTCCAAACGTGCTACTGGAGCAAAATTTTCTTCAAAATCAATTCCTTCCTCTTGGTTGTATCCTTGAGCAACTAGTCTTGCCTTGTTTCGAGTGATTATTCCATTTTCATCCATCTTGTTTTTGAAAACCCATTTGGTTCCAATGATACGTTTATTTCCTGGATTAGGAACAAGTTCCCAAACTTCGTTCCGCTCGAATTGGTTTAACTCCTCTTGCATGGCAAGGATCCATTGATCATCTTCTAGTGCTTGAGCCACTTTAGTAGGTTCAACTTGAGATACAAACGCCATATTTAAGCATGCATCCTTAATATTTAGCCGAGTAGATACTCCTTTGCTAATATCTCCAATTATATTGTCAATTGGATGATCACGATGAGTTCTCCATTCTTGAGGAAGATCACCATCATTTTCATTTTGATGTGAAAGTTCATGTGTTTGTTCCGGATTGACAATTTTGCCATCTCCGCAGGAATTCTCATGAGATAGATCTATAGAATCATCATCATCACAAATAACAACTTCCTCCTTAGAGGTGTTAGATTCATCAAAAGAAACATGCATTGATTCTTCTATAGTTAAAGTTCTTTTATTGTAAATTCTAAAAGCTTTGCTAGAAAGGGAGTAACCAAGAAAAATACCTTCATCCGATTTTTCATCGAACTTACCGAGATTGTCTTTGTCGTTGTTAAGGACAAAACATTTGCACCCGAAAATATGAAAGTGAGAGATATTTGGTTTTCTTCCTTTGTAAAATCTCATATGGAGTTTTCTTTAGTATAGGTCTTATGATCACGCGATTGCTTACATAACATGCCGTGCTTACCGCATCCGCCCAAAAATATTTAGGCAAACTTGAGTCACTTAGCATGGTTCTAGCAAGCTCCACCAAAGACCTATTTTTCCTTTCAACTACTCCATTTTGTTGTGGAGTTCTTGGTGCTGAAAAATTGTGGAAGATCCCATTTTCTTCACAAAATTCTTCAAATAGACTGTTTTGGAACTCTCCACCATGATCACTTCGGATTGATGTTATCTTTGATGACTTCTCATTTTGAACTTGTTTTGCATATCTCTTGAATGCCTTGAATGCTTCATTCTTGTGCACTAAAAACAAAGTCCAAGTGAAACGGGAAAAATCATCTATAATAACTAAAGCATAAATGTTACCTTCGAAGCTTCTTGTTCTAGATGGACCAAAAAGATCCATGTGCAACAATTGAAGTGGTCTTGTTGTTGAAACCACAATCTTTGGTTTGAAAGTTGATTTGGTCTGTTTGCCCTTTTGGCATGCACTACATAATTTGTCTTTGATGAACTTCATCTTTGGTAGACCAATAACTAAGTCATGCTTAACCAATTTGTTCAAGTGCTCCATGTGAATGTGAGCAATCCTCTTATGCCATAACCAAGCGTCATTGTTGTTTACCATAAGACATTGTACCTTCATAGACAAATCATCTAGAGTAATCATAAAAATATTGTTAGATCTTATACCTTTGAGTTTTACCTCATTGGTTGCCTCATCCATAATAAGGCATTCTTCTTTGTTGAATTTGATCTTGAACCCTCTATCGCAAAGTTGACTTATGCTAAGAAGGTTGTGCTTTAATCCTTCAACATAGAGAACATCCTTAATTTGAATGGATGGAGGTGTGCCAACTATTCCAATGCCAAGAATCTTTCATTTGGTGTTGTCTCCATAGGTGACATACCCTTTGGGTTTATGTACTAGATATGAAAATTGGTGTATGTGATCGGTGGATCTGGAACTGACTGTTTAACGCTGGTTCGCGAAATGTCGCGGAAGCAAGAGTCGCCACCGTCTTTTATTTTCTCCAATTGGAAAGGACAAAAGCACAGAAAAATTCCTTAAAGAGATTGCTCTCGGTTCGGGAGGTAGGTTATAGAAAGGGAAGGTGTTAGCACCCTTTCTATCCATGGTTATCCATGGGCTCTTAGATACTTGCTCATTGTGTTTTCAGAATTGTTTGGTTGCTTTTCAATGTGGGTTTAAAAAAGTTTCTTTGAAAAATTTCAGTTCGACTCGTGCGTCAGAGTGTTTGAAAAATTTGCTTTGAAAGCTTTTGAAAATGTGTTGGTGTGAAAAGGGTTTTTGTTTGTTTTTGAAGAGAGCAAGTATCCTTGAGAACCTACCTACCCTAAGGAATTCGTCTGTGTAAAAGTCCTTTAAAGTAGTGCCATCCCACCATTGAGAGGCAGGTAGCACCACCGTTGGAGGTATTCGGGTCAATTCGAATTTGTAGGGACATGGTGATCACCAGAGCAATGGGAAGACACCTTAGAAGCTACCCTCATGCCAGGTTCCCGGATCATGAGGACTTACTAAGACATCCTCTACTCGACGATCACCTTTCGAGGCAAGGCAACAGTGAGGCGTACCCTAGGGGTGGTGTGTGCGATTCGTGTGTCGTTTTCATTGATATTTGTCTTGTCATGTTAAAGTGATCTACGCTTGATTTTATTATGGCCATTCATTCTTGCATGCTTGGTTTAACAGTTAATATTTGCGGGAAAATAAATTCTAAGGCTATTACAAATGGCGCGGGTCCACATCGCCAAAATTAAACCGGACCCGATTTGACAGAAAATAAATAAAGCAAATAAAAGTGCGAAAAGTTTAAGTTACAACGCTTTGGGAGAGGTACATGATTATTTGAATGAAATAAAAATAAATATGCGAAATTAAATAAATTACGAACGAGGGCGTTGGACCCTTTTGCAAAATGAAAACTAATAAGGAATTAAAAATTAAAAAAAGGGAAATGTTTTTGGTATTTTTATGTTTTTTTAAGAATTAATGGAAAAAGAGAATTAATCAAAATTAAAATTGAATGTAAACCCTAATCCTAATGGCTTTTAAATTTATTATGAAAAATATTGAATTTTTAACTAATTTAAACCTAAGTTAATTTACATGCATTTTTAATTATGAAAATAAAATGAGTAATATTATTATAAAAAAGGAAAAATTAAAAGGAATAAAAATTATCAATTAAACCTAAATTCTATGTTTTTTTTTTATATTTTATTATGAAAAGAATTAAAGTGGCAACCTAAATTAATACTAAATTAATTTACATGCTAATTTATTTACAAGAAAATATTAAAATAAAAATTATTTATTATATTTTGTCTTTTCTGATTTTTAAGCCTTTTTTGTATTTTGTAAAATAATTGATCAAATTAAAAATAATAAAGAAAATAAGATAACAATTAAAAAATAAGAAAGACAAAAAATAGGAAATTGCAAACCAGTGGGGGGTTCAGTCCCAATTGTGAGGTGTTGATCCAATAAATTGAGCCCAATTTTGCAAGGCCTGATTGACTTTTGGACAAGCGTGTGGTGCGTTGACTGGGAGTGTAGCGTGTTCATCCATTCTCCACCCTTGGATTGCTGAAGCTAACCACGTGGCCGGCTGGATTTGGTGAGTGTATGGTGATCTATGACACTTGCGCTGCATGGGAACCATTATAGAAAAATAATATTGACATTACACAGGCCTGGGGTTCGAACCCAGGTCTTGGACATTGCAAAGGGATGTACCTGCCACTGGAGCGCTTGAATTACTTTTACTATATAATAATTAACAAACATTATAAAAAGAAAACAAAATGTTAGTGGGCAGCGCGCGCCAATTTTGAATAAGCCAGTCAACGTGTGCCACGACTCCATCTCTTTCCTCGTCCCTGTAATACACAAACAACAGCAACGGTTTTCATTACGTGGTCTTAGGGACGTTTCCAGAAAATAGCGATTAGGCTATCCTTGAACATAAATTCAGCGCGACTATTGCATCTTCTTCGTCCAAGCTTTCTGGTTTGAATGGTGGTGGTTTTGAATCCCAATTTTTCCTCTTTTAAGAATCCCTAATTCCAACTTCTGAAAACCCTAAAAAATAACCATGGCATATTTGTATATAACGCGTAAAAACGTAATTAAATCACATGATAAGCATCAGAAAGCATCATTGAATAAGAATATATAAACCAAATGTCATGGAAATGCCTTAAAATCAAGATGCGAGTATGCAATTTTGTGAGAAAATTTTGGGTTCTGTACAGCGATTCTTGGGGTTTGGATGATTGTTCTTGATTGGAGTTCGTTCAGTAGGCCTTCAGGAAGCTATTGGAATAAGAATTGCGCTTTGAATCACCTCCCAACAATGATTTCAGTTTTGAGTTTTCAAGGAGTTTTTCCAAGTTTGTCTATGGCCTTTGAGCGCAGCATTCAGTCCCCTGTGATTAGGTTTGTGTTCCTGGCTTTGTAGTGAAGCTATTAGGTCAACAAAATTGGCCAAAATCTCTTGCCATAATGATTTTGGATAATTGATTTTCTAAGAATCTTTTTGAATCTTTTTCATGTGTATTTTTGTGTCAATTAGCTCAAATCAGTCCAATTCTTTCCTAATTAGCCTATGCACGAAATCTTGATGGCAAACATGCATGAAAAGATTTTTTTAGGTCAAGTTATATATTTTCCACATATTTAAATGATTTAAATGAATTAATATTAATAATAATTCAAATAAATAAATAAAAAATGAGAAGATACTTCCCTTTGGGCCAAGTGGTCGTGCACATGCTTAGAATGATGAATCATGGAAGAAAAATGGGCCCATTAGCAATTTTAGGTCATTTGGATCAAAGTTGACTTTTCAAAATATCCAAAAATTTCCCAACTTCCACAAGGCATAACTTGCTCAATTTTTAAGCTTTTCTCATGTTCTTGGACATTTTGGAAAGGTCTTTGAGTCCTCTAACCAATGCCTTTGGTCCCATGTCATTTTGATTTACCAATCTCAAGTTATGGCCTTTGACTTAAAGTCCCTTTTTGTTGACTTTTGAAAATGACCTATAATGTTGAAATTGATAACTTTTTGTGAGAGCATTTCTTGGACTTGAAGTATGAAGATGAGTTGTAGGAAATGTCTTTCTCTTCAAAATGAGCTTTGGATGGAATTTTTCTGATAATTCATGTGAAAGTTATGCCCTGGTCAATTTCAGTTGACTTTTTCAGCTGTCCAAATATAGTAACTTTTGCATCTTGATGATTTTCTGAGCCAAATTTTGAGAATCATGATCAAGCATTGATCAAATGATGTTTGTGGCTTCAAAATGATATGTTGACCAAAAATTTGAACTTTTGACTGTCAAATGACCATTTTGCCCCTACAGTTGACTGTAGTGCAATTTAGGGTTTTGACTGTGCAATTTTGAGCTGAATGCCTTGAAACTTTGATATGAGGATACTTGACCATCTTTGTAAGCATATGAGACTTGATTGGGCCTTTGAAAACTTCATTTTCTTGATCAGAACCCAAACCCTAGTTTTGACTGTATAGGAGACCTTTGCACTGTGCAACCCTTGGGGAATTTTGTGACTTGGCTTGGCAATTTCTTGAGGAATATGGGAGGGCAAATTTTGGGGTACAACAGTTGCCCCTGTTCAATCTTCTTAGACCTGAGGATGCAGATTGGCTGACGTGCCTTTCGTAATCCGAGGGTAGAAGATGATTGGACACTAGAGTGCCCAGAAATTTGCGCTCACATGTTAGTAGTGTGATGGAGGAATGGGCTTATAGATGCCATTTGGTGATTGCGTAGGGTGATGGGCTTATAGATGCCATCTGGATGTTGATTGCGTGGGAGATTCCTTGGTGAGAACCTGCATACCTGCAAAAGAAAAAAAATGAGTACCTGACACGTTGCAGGAGCTGATCTTTAGATGCTTGGTATAAATGTGTCCTGACTGGCTACAGGAGCTAAGTCTGGAGCTTCAAAAGATGATGAATGAACCAGGGATGGTTACTGCCTTAGCATGAATGGTAAGAGGACATTGGGTGATTTTAACTTCAACAACGCTCGTTGAGAAAATCTTGGTGGGAAATACCATCTTCGCAGGATCGGAACGAGAACCATAGGCCATTATAATCGGAAAGGAATGATCACCTCACTCACCGTCGGAGGGGGAAACATCTGAAAAGGACTTACCACCTCACACACCGTCGGAGAGGGAACCATAGGAGACTATCACCTTACACTCATCGTCGGAGAGGGAAACATCTGAAAAGGACTTACCACCTCACACACCGTCGGAGAGGGAACCATAGGAGACTATCACCTCACACTCATCGTCGGAGAGGGAAACATCTGAAAAGGACTTACCACCTCACACACCGTCGGAGAGGGAACCATAGGAGACTATCACCTCACACTCATCGTCGGAGAGGGAAACATCTGAAAAGGACTTACCACCTCACACACCGTCGGAGAGGGAACCATAGGAGACTATCACCTCACACTCATCGTCGGAGAGGGAAACATCTGAAAAGGAATTACCACCTCACGCACTTGTCGGAGAGGGGACCATAGGAGACTATCACCTCACACTCACCGTCGGAGAGGGAAACATCTGAAGAAGGAATTACCACCTCACGCACTTGTCGGAGAGGGGACCATCACTTCTGCTGAGTCTTTATCAGAAAAATCTGTTGGGAGTCGATTTAGCTGGACTAGAGAAGGCCTTGAAATATGTTTTGAAAATTTTAACTGCGTCTTTCCTGAAAGGTAAAGGTCAGTCATATGCAATGCATGATATGGATCAAGCGATGATGTTCTCAACATAAATGAGATTTGTATGATGTGATGCGTTATGCATGCTATAACGATGTATGTGATGTTTTATGAATGTTTTCGTCTAGGAAAGTAGATCCTTGACGGGTGCCGGGAAGTCGATATCCTGGGCTAGCATTGATTTTGCTTCCGCTGGGGCTGATAGTTGCAAGAATACTGGTAGGAGAAGATGACTCCGTTGCGGAATAAACTTGGCAAATGGAGGATTCTGCAGGGAGAAAAGATGCCCTAACGACCATGCTGGGAAGCAATACTCTGTGGGGATAGAGATGCTTTGCTGAATATTGAGAGTAACTTGCTGAGGATACCCTTGTTGTTGGAAGTGTGAATAGACTTCGCTGGGGCAAGAAGGCTTCGTTGACGACGCTCTTTCCGGGGCTTTTGGCTGAGGATAACCCAGTTATATCCTGTTAAGGAAATAACTCTTTAAATCAAGCCGGACGACGCGTTCGTGCTCTGCGGGAGGATAAGCTTCCAGAATCTACTGGGGATAAGCTTATTGCTTGGGGATATGACTTCCAATTTTCCTGGGGAAACCGGATTGGACTTTTCTGGGGAAGTTTTGCTATGCTGGGGAAGTGATTCCTTTGAATATTGAGATACCGCCGGGGAACAATCTTTAGACCAAGACTGCCGGGGATGCTTGTTATGAATATATGTATTGCAGCTGGGGAATGTTGATATCTGCTGGAGGATACCCTACTTCCTTGAGATTTGATAATTTTGCTTGGAGAGGGTGCACTGACTTGCTTACTCTCTGGGGAATTAAGGTATCTGGTTATGTTCTTTAGCTGAGCCTACCTTGGTACCCTGGAGGACGGAAACAAATCAGATTGCTTAAACCACCCGTTATTGCCCCTGTTTCTATGGGGGGGCACATGTGGGATGCTGATATTTGTTGTGGGTCAAACCTTCTTCTGGTAGGCAAGTGACAAGATGACAGGACATAGTCGTACGCTTTGATCCCTAACTTTTGCCTGGACCGCCCTTTCGGGTTTTCAGTCCACCGGGATACCCATTTTTGCCCAAGCCGCCTTTTCAGGTTTTCGACTTGCCGGGTGTACAGATTTTTTCATTTCATCCCTTCATTTTTCCCGAACCCTTTTGGTTCGCCGGGAAGCCCTAATTTTTGCCTAGGTGTGTCAACCTAGCGGGTCTTTGATGATGCGTAGTATTTTTTCGACTATGTCCATTCTCAGAATGTAGGGAGATGCCCCTGTTAGAAGTGTAGTGTTGCCATACTATCAGAAGATGTTTGATTAAGCAAGATTCGTTGTTGGGATGCCCCGAGTGACTCAGGCGGAGATTTGCCCCAGGCTGTTTGGCCTTCGAGAGATTCTCCGAATCTTGATTGGACTGCCCCAGAGGATGGACCATGGTCATGTCATACCCCTTGATTGGAGATACCCTTGTTCATTAGGCTTTCATTGTGCGAATTTCCCTACTGTTCAAACAGAAAGTCATATGCAAACAAAGTTATGTTAAAAATGCAAAGCCTATGTCTGTCTTGAAGATTTTGAAAATGTATTCTTTTTCATAAAACATGTGCATGTTTATAGAACATGATGTCAACTCTGCATTTACCGTAGCCTTAAGGAGTCAGGATACCTTCGTAACAGTATGCTTTCGAACTAACCCATGCTTCAGCTAGGACTTTTGAAGGTTATAACGTGGCCTGGTTCACGGTTTAAGAAACAAAGGATAAAGGCTCAAATTATTTGTACCCACCCGTTCTTCGTGATGTTCTCCAAACCTAAACTCAGTTGATCATGCGTTAGACCTTGGTTGAGTCTTTGCTTTGATATACCAGCGATGGTTCGGATATTGACGGTTTATTTTGATTAGGCAGTCATTTCCTTTTTTGTTGAGGGTTTGTAGGACCTCTTTCTTCTGATTTCGTTATCCCTATTTTTTTGCCTGAACTGTTTCCTTTTTGGAATTACAGTCAGCGGGATGCCCCAATTTCATAAGTCCCTTCTTATAGGTTTTGACTTCTTGGGTTTTTCGTTTATGATTTTTTTGATAATGACTGCCTGTTCTTTGTTGATTATTCGGAACCATAACTGTCTTTCGTTTTGTAAGGACTTCTTTGGCGCCATTCGTTATGCACTTGGATCAACTGAGAGACTACCCTGCCCCAGGTTATGATTAAGGGTTTTAAATTTCGAAAAGAAAAAACTCCTACTTCTTTGGCTCAGAGGGGTTGACGAGGGATTATCATCCTTATAACTCCAGTGTTTAGGAATTGAAACAATGCCTGTACCTCATCAGCGGGGTCTGTTCAAAAGCATACTGTAGATCGTGGTATCGTTTTCGTCATCCTCCCTCAAGAGGCTTAGAATTAAAGAGAGTTGACATCAGAAAAAATATGAAAATAATTTGCGTTTAGTGAATACGAATATATTGATTCAAAATAGACATAAGCGATGCATTAATGTGATAACAATGTTTAACATGAATAAATGTTTGAACAAAAGAAAATTGCAACTTGAACATTCGAATGAACAAAAGCTTCTTAATTTGAACTAATCATCTCAGATGGAAGATTCTTAGCAGAAGATTTTTATTTGGCCACCCGGCATGAACTCCAGCACCCTTCCGTCGATCAAGTTCTGGATCTTGTTCTTCAAGCTCCAACAGTCGTCGGTGTCATGTCCAGGACTGTCAGAATGGTAGGCACATCTTTCATCAGGGTTGTAAGTAGGAGCAGAGGTATCGGGATTCTGGGGAGGACCCTTTAAAGTAATCAGATTAACCTCCAACAAGCGTTTCAGCATTAGAGACGATGGTATACCAGTCTCAGAGAAATGTCTTCCAGGTGTATATCGCTTACGCCGATTACCCTGTTGATGCTGGGTTTGTGAAGTAGTAACAACTTGGGGAGGTCCATTCTTCACCATACCAGACTTTTGTCCTCTTGGTAGCTGATCAAAGACTTGGTCCTTGACTCGGACTGGTAGCTTCATGTTGGATTTGCCTTGGTGGAGTTGACTGATCATGGTCCTCAACTCTACTTGCTCCTGAGCTAAACCTTGAATGAGGGCCCTTTACCCCAGCATCTGGGTTTTCAATGTGTCTACCTCAGCTTGTAGACGTTTCAGCTGTTCGTCCTTGTCGTCCTCAGGACTCTTTCTGATCAGATTCCCCATGAGGAGTGTCCTCAACTCTTCTTGCCCCTTGGACAGGCTTAGGAAGATCTCCTTGAACTGCATCTCTTGAGTGTGAAGGTCCTGGTTATCTGGTTGGAAGGCCATTGCTGAAATAAACAGCGAGAAGGGTAAGTGACCTGCAAGGAAAGGGTACCTATGATGCAATGATATGTATGATATGCATTCAATGTTTTCAAGGACCTCGCGGGATAAACAAGAAAATTTGTTAGCCTTTGGATCCGGTAGCTTGATTGAAGGAACTTCATATTGTTGAGAGCCCTTCATCAAGGGTCAAAAGGCTCACCATATCCAGTGGGTCATAGCCCCTGACTTTAGTCATCATGTCTGGTTTTGATTTCCAAACAACCTTGGTTAAGGGAACCTTCTTCAAGAGTCAGAGCTCACCATATCAAGTGGGTCATAGCCCCTGACAACTTTGGCTAGAGGAAAATAAATCCCCTTTGCCCCCTTGCTAGATGTTTGATTTATCATGACCTGCATCACAAGCCTTTGAGATCCTTGAAATGGGTTAGGATGTATGCAATGGTATGATGTTATGGTATGCATGGGGTAATGTAGGTAACCCTGTTATGAGTCCCAATTAAGGACTATAAATAAACCCTGCAAGAGATTCAGTATACTTGTCATGAGTCCCAATTAAGGACTAAAACAAACCCTGCAAGAAACTTGGTGAACTTTGTTATGAGTCCTAATTAAGGACTATAAACAAAACCTGCAAGAAACTTAGTAAACCTTGTTAAGAGTCCTAGTTAAGGACTATGAACAAAACCTGCAAGTAGTTCATGTGTCAGATAACAAGTATGCAAGTAGTCAAGTACGAAGGCACGCAAGTCACACAAGAGAAGCCCTTAGAGTTTAGGCCAGCATGAGGTCTAGGTACTACCCTCTTTCAGTTTGTTGGTTCATACCTGTCCTAATCAAAAGTAACCGGGTTCTTAGAGGATCCCAATATCATTGACTACCCTCAATCGGTCATAACTCCAGCATCGCAATCTTTTCTTGCGGCCAGAACCATCACGAGAGTTTAGCCTCAATAGGCGTAGCATACTGCTACAATTCTAAAGGCCAAGTTGTGTCAATTAAGGTTCTAAGGTCGTTGGTGCTTAATGACTCCTCATAAGACTCATATTCTCCTCGTTGCGACACAAGGGATATCGGTACAGACCAAGGTGCCACACCAACGTAGCCACTGCTTCACCTGTGTCGGTCTACGCCGGACAGGTCCCTCACAGCTTATGCTACCTAAACAGGGTATCCCCAGATCCGGGTTAGGATCCATGTAACTCCCATGCAACCCACAATAGTAACACAAGCAAGTCAGACAATTGAAAACACAGTTATGACCTAGCCCTAAGGTACACCTCACTTTAAGTTTAAGGTTCCCCAGCAGAGTCGCCAGTTCTGTGATCGGTGGATCTGGAACTGACTGTTTAACGCTGGTTCGCGAAATGTCGCGGAAGCAAGAGTCGCCACCGTCTTTTATTTTCTCCAATTGGAAAGGACAAAAGCACAGAAAAATTCCTTAAAGAGATTGCTCTCGGTTCGGGAGGTAGGTTATAGAAAGGGAAGGTGTTAGCACCCTTTCTATCCATGGTTATCCATGGGCTCTTAGATACTTGCTCATTGTGTTTTCAGAATTGTTTGGTTGCTTTTCAATGTGGGTTTAAAAAAGTTTCTTTGAAAAATTTCAGTTCGACTCGTGCGTCAGAGTGTTTGAAAAATTTGCTTTGAAAGCTTTTGAAAATGTGTTGGTGTGAAAAGGGTTTTTGTTTGTTTTTGAAGAGAGCAAGTATCCTTGAGAACCTACCTACCCTAAGGAATTCGTCTGTGTAAAAGTCCTTTAAAGTAGTGCCATCCCACCATTGAGAGGCAGGTAGCACCACCGTTGGAGGTATTCGGGTCAATTCGAATTTGTAGGGACATGGTGATCACCAGAGCAATGGGAAGACACCTTAGAAGCTACCCTCATGCCAGGTTCCCGGATCATGAGGACTTACTAAGACATCCTCTACTCGACGATCACCTTTCGAGGCAAGGCAACAGTGAGGCGTACCCTAGGGGTGGTGTGTGCGATTCGTGTGTCGTTTTCATTGATATTTGTCTTGTCATGTTAAAGTGATCTACGCTTGATTTTATTATGGCCATTCATTCTTGCATGCTTGGTTTAACAGTTAATATTTGCGGGAAAATAAATTCTAAGGCTATTACAAATGGCGCGGGTCCACATCGCCAAAATTAAACCGGACCCGATTTGACAGAAAATAAATAAAGCAAATAAAAGTGCGAAAAGTTTAAGTTACAACGCTTTGGGAGAGGTACATGATTATTTGAATGAAATAAAAATAAATATGCGAAATTAAATAAATTACGAACGAGGGCGTTGGACCCTTTTGCAAAATGAAAATTAATAAGGAATTAAAAATTAAAAAAAGGGAAATGTTTTTGGTATTTTTATATTTTTTTAAGAATTAATGGAAAAAGAGAATTAATCAAAATTAAAATTGAATGTAAACCCTAATCCTAATGGCTTTTAAATTTATTATGAAAAATATTGAATTTTTAACTAATTTAAACCTAAGTTAATTTACATGCATTTTTAATTATGAAAATAAAATGAGTAATATTATTATAAAAAAGGAAAAATTAAAAGGAATAAAAATTATCAATTAAACCTAAATTCTATGTTTTTTTTTTATATTTTATTATGAAAAGAATTAAAGTGGCAACCTAAATTAATACTAAATTAATTTACATGCTAATTTATTTACAAGAAAATATTAAAATAAAAATTATTTATTATATTTTGTCTTTTCTGATTTTTAAGCCTTTTTTGTATTTTGTAAAATAATTGATCAAATTAAAAATAATAAAGAAAATAAGATAACAATTAAAAAAATAAGAAAGACAAAAAATAGGAAATTGCAAACCAGTGGGGGGTTCAGTCCCAATTGTGAGGTGTTGATCCAATAAATTGAGCCCAATCTTGCAAGGCCTGGTTGACTTTTGGACAAGCGTGTGGTGCGTTGACTGGGAGTGTAGCGTGTTCATCCATTCTCCACCCTTGGATTGCTGAAGCTAACCACGTGGCCGGCTGGATTTGGTGAGTGTATGGTGATCTATGACACTTGCGCTGCATGGGAACCATTATAGAAAAATAATATTGACATTACACAGGCCTGGGGTTCGAACCCAGGTCTTGGACATTGCAAAGGGATGTACCTGCCACTGGAGCGCTTGAATTACTTTTACTATATAATAATTAACAAACATTATAAAAAGAAAACAAAATGTTAGTGGGCAGCGCGCGCCAATTTTGAATAAGCCAGTCAACGTGTGCCACGACTCCATCTCTTTCCTCGTCCCTGTAATACACAAACAACAGCAACGGTTTTCATTACGTGGTCTTAGGGACGTTTCCAGAAAATAGCGATTAGGCTATCCTTGAACATAAATTCAGCGCGACTATTGCATCTTCTTCGTCCAAGCTTTCTGGTTTGAATGGTGGTGGTTTTGAATCCCAATTTTTCCTCTTTTAAGAATCCCTAATTCCAACTTCTGAAAACCCTAAAAAATAACCATGGCATATTTGTATATAACGCGTAAAAACGTAATTAAATCACATGATAAGCATCAGAAAGCATCATTGAATAAGAATATATAAACCAAATGTCATGGAAATGCCTTAAAATCAAGATGCGAGTATGCAATTTTGTGAGAAAATTTTGGGTTCTGTACAGCGATTCTTGGGGTTTGGATGATTGTTCTTGATTGGAGTTCGTTCAGTAGGCCTTCAGGAAGCTATTGGAATAAGAATTGCGCTTTGAATCACCTCCCAACAATGATTTCAGTTTTGAGTTTTCAAGGAGTTTTTCCAAGTTTGTCTATGGCCTTTGAGCGCAGCATTCAGTCCCCTGTGATTAGGTTTGTGTTCCTGGCTTTGTAGTGAAGCTATTAGGTCAACAAAATTGGCCAAAATCTCTTGCCATAATGATTTTGGATAATTGATTTTCTAAGAATCTTTTTGAATCTTTTTCATGTGTATTTTTGTGTCAATTAGCTCAAATCAGTCCAATTCTTTCCTAATTAGCCTATGCACGAAATCTTGATGGCAAACATGCATGAAAAGATTTTTTTAGGTCAAGTTATATATTTTCCACATATTTAAATGATTTAAATGAATTAATATTAATAATAATTCAAATAAATAAATAAAAAATGAGAAGATACTTCCCTTTGGGCCAAGTGGTCGTGCACATGCTTAGAATGATGAATCATGGAAGAAAAATGGGCCCATTAGCAATTTTAGGTCATTTGGATCAAAGTTGACTTTTCAAAATATCCAAAAATTTCCCAACTTCCACAAGGCATAACTTGCTCAATTTTTAAGCTTTTCTCATGTTCTTGGACATTTTGGAAAGGTCTTTGAGTCCTCTAACCAATGCCTTTGGTCCCATGTCATTTTGATTTACCAATCTCAAGTTATGGCCTTTGACTTAAAGTCCCTTTTTGTTGACTTTTGAAAATGACCTATAATGTTGAAATTGATAACTTTTTGTGAGAGCATTTCTTGGACTTGAAGTATGAAGATGAGTTGTAGGAAATGTCTTTCTCTTAAAAATGAGCTTTGGATGGAATTTTTCTGATAATCCATGTGAAAGTTATGCCCTGGTCAATTTCAGTTGACTTTTCCAGCTGTCCAAATATAGTAACTTTTGCATCTTGATGATTTTCTGAGCCAAATTTTGAGAATCATGATCAAGCATTGATCAAATGATGTTTGTGGCTTCAAAATGATATGTTGACCAAAAATTTGAACTTTTGACTGTCAAATGACCATTTTGCCCCTACAGTTGACTGTAGTGCAATTTAGGGTTTTGACTGTGCAATTTTGAGTTGAATGCCTTGAAACTTTGATATGAGGATACTTGACCATCTTTGTAAGCATATGAGACTTGATTGGGCCTTTGAAAACTTCATTTTCTTGATCAGAACCCAAACCCTAGTTTTGACTGTATAGGAGACCTTTGCACTGTGCAACCCTTGGGGAATTTTGTGACTTGGCTTGGCAATTTCTTGAGGAATATGGGAGGGCAAATTTTGGGGTACAACAGTGTACATCTCCTGTCATATGCTTTGAACATCCACTGTCAAGATACCAAACATTTGATGTGGATTTCAAGCATACCTACAAAAACAAATTATTTCTTGTTAGGTACCCAAGTTGCCTTGGGTCCTTCATAGTTAGTTCCCTTTTTCACCCATGCATAATGTCCACTAGCCATACTGAAATTTCTAATATAGCATGCATTGGGTGTGTGTCCAATAATACCACAGTAAAAACAGTTTGGAACAAATTTGCTCTTGTATCTAGGAATTTGATTTCTTTTAGATACATTAGCCTTTTTCTTTTGATGATTATGAACAACTTGCTTCTTTTCTACTTTCTTGGGATTGGAACTATTACTAGCCTTTACAAAAATAGTGGGATTGTTACTTGGTTTCTTAGTATTCACATAACCAAGACCTCTTTTATCATTTGGATAACGTTGTTGGCTTAGTAATCCTTCCAATCCTATTTGTCCTTTTTCATATCATTCAATGACTCTTTTCAATTGAACAATTTGAAAGACATTTGATTCACACTTGGAGCATGCAAAGTTTTCCTTTTCTTTAATAAAATTCTGTTTTTGAAGATCAAAATCTTTAGTCATGGTGTCAATTTTTTCTAGACAAATTAGAATTTCTTTTTCTTGTTTTGACACCTTTTTGTATACACTTTTGCATTATTTCAAGAGTTCATCAATTGCACCTTGAACATCATCATCAAAAAGATTAAATTCATTACTAACCTCTTCTTCATTGTCGGAGTGATGCGATGCCATTAAGGCTAAGTTTGCACATTCGTCGCTTTCCGATTCCGATGAACTGCTCATATCATTATCTTCCCATGCTATGTAGGCTTTCTTTTGTTTTGAGTCCTTTCCTTTGAATCCATTTTTCTTTGGGAGATTTGGACAGTTTGGCTTGATGTGTCCTTGCTTTCCACATTCATAACATGAGACATCTTGTGTTGATGTGGAGGCTTCTCTTTTCTTGAAGTACTTTCTCTTATGTGCATGAGATCCGCCTTTGTCATTTCTGCCAAAAAACTTCCCAAGTCTTTTCACAAGAAGCATGAAATTTTCATCTTCTTCCGGATTATCTTCTTTTACCACTTCCTTTGAATCAATTTTTAAAGCAATGTTTTTGGACTTCTTTTCTAGATTCTCATGTTTTTCAAGTCTACCGAGTTCCGTTTCGTATTCTTGAAGTTTGCCAAATAATGTAGCGGAAGTCATTGCGGAGAGACTCTTTTTTTCCGAGATTTCCGTTACCTTTGGTTGCCATTCCCTAGTCAATGATCTAAGGATTTTCAAGTTGAGTTCATCATTTGACAGGGTTTTACCAAGAGCATTTAAGTGATTTGTCAAATGCACAAATCTCTTTTGTAAGTCAAGAATGGATTCTCCGGGCTGCATTCGAAATAGTTCATATTCTTGACTCAAGGTATTTAGCCTTGATCTTTTTACTTCAGCCGTTCCTTCATGAGTTTGAACCAAGGTATCCCAAATTTCCTTTGCTGTTCTGCAGTTTGAGACACGGAAAAATTTGTCCATACTGAGTGCACCTTGAAGAAGGTTTATTGCCTTTTTGTCATAGATAACTTTCTTTTTATCATCGTCGTCCCATGCAGTTTTGGGCTTTGCAGACCCAACGCCATTGATTATCGTTATCGGGATAAATGGACCATTTTCAACAGCATCCCATACTTCCTCTCCTTGTGCTTCTAAATGCGCCTTCATGCGTATTTTCCAAAAGTCAAAATATTCACCACAGAATAGAGGAGGCTTATTGTTACTACCACCATCTCTGAAAACTAGTTAATGATTTGCGGAAGCCATTCTGGATCTCTAGGAGCAGGTTACCTATAACCTGCTCTGATACCAATTGTAAGATTAAGATTGCGCCTAAGAGGGGGGGTGAATTAGGTGGTGGTCGATTTTTGACTTATTTTATACTTTCTGGTTTTGATTTAGTGCTTTGAAAACTGTAAAGTGCAGAAAGTAAAGAGACACGGAGAATTATCCTGGTTCCTTCCACACCCCGGAAGTACGTCCAGTCCCCTTGCAAACACGCAAGAGATTTTACTATATTGTTAGAACTTTTACAAGACTCTTCCTAGTCTTATCCACTAAAGAACCTAACAAATAACCAAGAACACCCTCTTGGATTTCCAATAATTCTAATGAGAACAATCCTCTCAAAAGATACCTCTTGTTTCCAATAATGGACAACAAGGAACAAAAGTAATATAATACTTAATTCCAACAATCCTGGAAATAAGTTACACTTTGTATGTTTTTATGAAGTATGATTTCTTGAAAGATGTTGATCACATAGTGTGACTTCTTTGAAGTTTCTTCTTTCTTCTCTTGTAAGCAATTCAAACTGTAACACAATGGTTAGATAATGCTCAAAGATTTCTGTTCTTTATATGTGTGAAAGTGCAGAAAATCTTTGTTCTTAAAAGTTAAGAAATATGAAGTTTGAATATTTTACAAAGTTCAGATTTTTTTGCATAAGAGAAGAGTTGTTTATGATTTGAAAGATTTTGTAATATATAGTAATCAAGATACCTTTCCAAAAGGACACTTTTCTGTTTGAAAAACTTGACAAGATGCAATGTTTGATCATGCAACTATTGGAGAAAAGGTGTGAAGGATATCTTGAAACCAGTTCAGATTTTTCAAAATTTTCAATGTGCAAATCGATTAACATAAGATGCAAATCGATTGCACGTGTTTGTAACGTTCAGAATTTCAAAAAATTTAAAGTGTAAATCGATTAGCATGTTGTGTCAATCGATTTACAAGAGTTAAAAATCAGTTTGTTCTGTGATCAATCGATTCACACAACCTGTAAATCGATTGCTGGCAGGAGCAAACAGTTTTTTGAAAAAACATGTGTAAATCGATTTACACAAGATGTTAATCGATTTACAGCAGAGAAAAACCTTAAAAATTGTTTTGAAATATAATTTAAGTGATGTGGCAAGTGTGTATATCATTTTTGAGCATTTCTAATCAATGTAGTTTAATTGAGAATTGATATACTTGATTGCTTGCCAAGATCCTTGAAGCTTTGAGTGAATGATGCTTTAAGTTAATTTCCACTTCTTTTCCTTCTTTCCATAATGCTTGTTTGTCTTTCATCAAACTAGCTTGTTTGTCTTTCATCAAAACTAAAGTTGAGTTGAGGCTTGAGATTACACCTAATTACTATTACATTCTTGAAGCAGTTACATAATAATCAAAATAAAATAAATGCGCGCAAATAAAAATTAATCGGGAATGCCTTAACGGTTTTGACCCTTTTAAGAAAAGAAATGAATTTTTTTGTGATTAAATGAAATTAAAACTAATGATTAAACTAATTAATTAATTTATTAAAAGAAAAAATGTTTTTTTTATATTTTTATGTTTTTTAATGAAATAAAATAAAAGGAAATTAAATTAAAAGTTAATAAAACCAAATCCTAAGTTTATTTTAGCTATTAAGAAAAAAAGTTAAAGTTGCCTAATTAAAATTAATTCAATTTATTAGTATTTATTTACAAAATAGCATGAAATTAATAATCATAATATTAGTTCTTTTTTTATTTTTTATGAAAAATAAGTTAGTTATGTTAATAATTAATAAAAGGAAAAAATAAATAAAATAAGACAAACAAAATATAAAAATGACAAAATAAAAATTGCACACCCAAGGGGGGTTTTGGGCCAGATTGGAGGGTGTGTATGGAATTGAGAGGCCCATTCAGAAGCCAGCTTGGTTTGACTTTGGAGATTTCCTGCGCCTGTGTTGACTCCTGAGCATGGTACTCATCATTTTCTGGCCCTTGGATCTGCTTCTGAGGCCACTTGGCGCCCTCCTGGATGAGGTGTATGATATGCCTTCTTTTGGAACGCTGCAAGCAAGTGTGAGAAGAAAAATAATATAACGCGTTAGGGGGACCTAGGGATCGAACCCAGGTCCCAGTGATGCCTAGCCACGTCTCCAGCCACTGAACCAAGCGCTGTATATTGTCATTAGAGTGGGCAAATAAAATAATATGGAAAAATAACACGCATACGCTAAACAAGAAAACGCGCGTATAATATTTGAATGGGCCACCCATGTTCTTCCACGTAATCATCTTCTTCATCTTTTCCTGTAAAACAAAAACAAGATAGCGGGGGTTTTTAACCCCCACTAACTACAACGACAGAAAACAGCGATTAGAGTTAGGGATAACATAAAAAAGGCGCGATGGTATCAATGACTTCGTCTTGTCCTGACGAGTTTATCCATATATTTATTGAGGTCCAATTTTACACTATGCGAAAAGCCCCAATATGCAAGCCCTGAAACCCTAGCATTCGTCCATGGTGGTTTTCATTTTAAGGCACCATAATCAAATTAACTCATGTCAAAAGCTTCATCACAATGTTAGAAATACAAAGCAATATTCAAAATGTGTTAATGATGCGTGAAAAATGAATTTAGATTATGAAAAAAATGATGAACCGTGTGACTGTATTGAGGCGATTCCTGAAGGGGTAAGGCTTGTTCTTGATGGCAAAAGGTTCCTGGGACTGTTGGGAACGTGTTTGGATCAAAAGAAATGCTTGAATTGCACTGGAAGGTTGAAAACAGTTTTCACTTTTTTGCTTGGATTTTTGAATTTGGTTCTTTTGTTTCAGGAGTCTCTAGGTCGTGTAAATGGTATGAGAGGCTTGCATATATGTCTTTGAATGAGAATCAATCAATATTATGAACTTTTAACCCTTGCAATGAAGTTTTGGATTTTGCCATGACCACCATTAAAGAACTTGCCATTTTTGTTCAAAATTTGAATTTCATGCTCATAATAGGCTTGGCACGAATTTGGCATGTGTATTATGATGTATCAAGGCCATTCAAACCACAAGATATCCTTTGATTAATTTTTTTGATTTTTATTTGAATTTTAAGGATTTAAAATGAATTAAATCAATAAAATTAAATAAAAATAGAAAAATTAATGTTTAATCTTAAGATAAATCATGGGACACGTGGGAGGCATGGCAAAGCTGAACCAAGTGGGAAAAGTGGGCCCTTTTGTCAAAAATTGAAGTTTCAAGGATAGTTGACTTTTGCCATTTCACAAAAATTTTCCAACTTCTCCAATGCATATCTTGCTCAATTTTGATCATATGAACATGTTCTTGGACATTTTGGAAAGGTCTTGAAGTCCTCTAACCAATGCCTTTGGTCCCATGTCATTTTGATTTACCAATCTCAAGTTATGGTCTTTTACTTAAAGTGCCTTTTTGTTGACTTTTGAAAATGACCTATAATGTTGAAATTGATAACTTTTTGTGAGAGCATTTCTTGGACTTGGAATGTGAAGATGAGTTATAGGAAATGTCATCCCCTTAAAAATGAGCATTGGATGGGATTTTTCTGATGAACCATGACAAAGTTATGCCTTGGTCAAGTTACAGTTGACTTTTCAACTGTCCAAAAATAGAAACTTTTGCATCTTGATGATTTTTGAGCCATTCTTGTGAAATCATGATCAAGACTTGATCAAATGATGATTGTGGCTTCAAAATAAGATGTTGACCAAAAATTTTGACTTTTGACTGCCAAATGACCATTTTGCCCCTACAGTTGATTGTGAGGCAATTGGGGTTTTGACTATGCAACTTGACCTTGTGAACTTTGAAACTTGTCATGTAGGTGCTTGACAATGTATATGAGCATATGGGACTTGATTGAGCCCTTGAAAACCTCAACTTCTTTGCAAGAACCAAAACCCTAATTTGACTGGCTTAGGAGGATGGTTTGACTGTGTAGCTCCTTGAGTAGACTTGAGCAAATTGAGATGATGCTTGTCAAAACTTTGAAGAATATGGGAGGGCAAATTTTGGGGTACAACAGTTGCCCCTGTTCAATCTTCTTAGACCTGAGGATGTAGATTAGCTTGTGTGCCTTTCGTGATCCGAGGGTGGAAGATGATTGAACACTAGAGTGCCCATAAATTTGCACTCACATAGTAGAGTATCAGCAGTGTGATGTCGGGAATGGGCTTACAGATGCCATTTGGAGAGATGATGGATAGGAGGATGGGCTTATAGATGCCATCTGGAAGTGTGACAGAACCTTGTCGGGAATGGGCTTATAGATGCCATTTAGAACTGTAATGGATAGCTATGTTCGAATAAGAAATAGAATGGCCTCCGTGTCTGGAGCATATCTAGTCTGTGTTTGAATGAGTGACAGTATGTCATCCGAATCTGGATCGTATCTGGACTGTCTTTTGAATGAATCTGGACTAAACAATAGAATAGCATCCGGGCTGGAGCATCTCTAAGTTGTCTTTAGAAGCTTGAATCTGAATAAGCAATAGAATAGCGTCCAGGTCAGGAGCATCTCTAAGCTATATCTCAAAGGAAATCTGAATAAGTATCAGAATGTCGCCATGTCTGGGTTACAACTGAACTGTTTCTAGCAGGAAGTCTGAATAAGCATTAGAGCAGCATCCAGATCTGGAGCATCTCTAGGCTATCTCTGGAGAGAAATCAGGAATAAACAATAGAATAGCATCCGTGGTTGGAGCATCTCTAAGTTATCTTTAGGAGTTTGAATCTGAATAAGCAATAGAATAGCGTCCGGGTCAGGAGTATCTCTAAGCCATCTCTGAAAAGAACTCTGAATAAGCAAAAGAATAGCGTCCATATCTGGAGCATTTCCCAGCTATATCTGAAAGGAAACTCTTGAATAAGCAAAAGAATAACGTCCATCTCTAGAGCATTTCTAAGCCATCTCTGAAAAGAACTCTGAATAAGCAAAAGAATAACATCCATATCTGGAGCATTTTCCAGCTATATCTGAAAGGAAACTCTTGAATAAGCAAAAGAATAACGTCCATCTTTGGAGCATTTCTAAGCCATCTCTGAAAAAGAACTCTGAATAAGCAAAAGAATAGCATCCTGAAGGGGTGAAAAACACAAGAAGGGGGGGTTGAATTGTAAAACTGGAATCTTAAAGCAAATGACAAGGTATTTTTATCCTGGTTCGTTTGATCTCAAACTACTCCAGTCCACCCGTCAAGGTGATTTCGCCTCTCTCCAACGAGGTCTTAATTCACTATATTCAACTGAATACAAATCTGCTTTAGCAACTGCTAAAACCTTCTTGATTCAAACCACAATCCGGTTTGTCAAGGCAACACTTTCTTACAAAGGTATAAACAAATGTGTGTGAATGTTTTCTACAAAAACTATATCACAACTGTGATGTATACACAAATTAAGCTTAGAAACTTAGAATGCTAAACACTAATGGAGTATCAGAGTTTGTTGGTTTAGCAAAACTGGTAGATGAAGATTATTGTTCATCTTTTTGCGTGTAGAGAATTGGAGAGCATTAGCCATGATAATCTTCGAAGCTTGGTTTATATAGCACTTGAGAAGATGAACGTTGAAGCAAATATTCTTGATTCAATGCTATTAACAAGCTTTCCTTTTTGAGCAGATCTTGTCTAGAATGATGCCGTTGGAATTGATTAGCGTTCAATGCACAGTACCGTTGCTTCTTCAATGCACGTTCTGGCTTGGCTCATTCTGATTCTGCTTCGCTGCTGATGAACTAATGTGTTTCTGTATCAGAGTGTTTTACGCGCAGTTCTGTTCATCAAGCTTCAGCATGTGCAAGCGTTGATCATCTGATCTTGACGTTCTGATTCAACAACTTCTGATGCTGGTGTATGAAATCATATTCTGATGCTGAATACGTGATCTTGCTTATTTTAATCATCATATCTGCAAATCAGAGCATAGTATTTTTAGGCAGCATATAATTCAATCATAAAATATTTAACTACTATATCTTTTCACTTTGTTATCATCAAAACTCAAATATAGGGTACTAGATTCAAACATTGTTCTAACAATCTCCCCCTTTTTGATGATGACAAAAACTAGATATTTTAAATAAAAAATAACGTGAAAAGTTATAAGAGCTATGTATCAGAATAAGAAGTACGAAGAAGTCAGAGTTAAGAGATACTCCCCCTGAGTTTGTTACTTCCCTTTGATATGCGTGTTCTTCAGAGTCAGATCTTTTTCTATCTTTGAGCATCAGATTATAAGTCTTTGACTTATCAGAGAGCAGAGCTTCAGAGCTTTTCCTGTCAGAGCTTTGCTTCGGATCAGAGTGTTAGGTCGATCAGAACTTCATATATCAGAACTTCATATTTGATCAGAGCAACATGAGCTTCTACATTTTGATCAGAGCTTCTAGCTTCTAGTCTTCAAGAGCTTCCTTGTGCCTGTGGACTTGAAAACAAAACAGAAAAACATTTCAAGTAATAGAGAGTTAGAATGTTTGAGAGTTTCTGTCTAGTTAGCCGTTATTGATTTTAAATATCATTCTTGTTCTCCCCCTTTTTGTCAGCAATCAAAAAGTGTTAGTGATGTGCTAAAACAATTTAGATCAGAAAAACAAATTATATTGAAATAGTTCAGAGCAAAAGAACATTACACAAACATAGTCAAAATAGTACATCAGAATGAAGAAAACATAAAAAGTTATGCATGACAAAAATTTTAAGGTTGTGGGGGCATGCGTGAGAACAGGCTTTCCAGCATTGCTTGAATCTTTTCAGAAGTTTCATTCTGCTTCTGAACCATGGTGACAACAGTATCAATTTTGCTGTCCTGAACATTCATTCTTGCTTCCATCTTCTGATCATTCTCTTCCATCCGCTGCTGTAGACGCAAGTCATTCAGCCTTAATTCTTCCAGAGCCTGCCTGTCCAAGGCAGCTTGAGAACTTTCAGCAGGAGGAAGCTTCTCAGAACTTTCAGCTACATCTTCTGCTGGATTTTCTTCCTGAAGAGTCTTGTCTTCTTCTGCTGGTTGCACCTGTGCAGCTTGCTCTTTCTCAGACCAAGATTCAGAGTCCAGAGGGAGCACAACTTCTTGAGGCAGCTGACTCTCAACTTCCTTCAGCAGCTTGCTAAAGTTCTGTTGAGCCTGCTCATAGTTGACGTCCTGCAGCTTGAGTGCTTCAGCACGTACCCATACTCTGAACTGTGACCAGAGCTGATCAGAAGCAGCTGGGTCGATCATCCCCGGACAGACTTGCTTCAAAGAAGCAATCCATTGCAGCATACCTGTTTCAAAGTCCAAAATACCAGAGCCAACATCTAGTTGCTTTGGTTTGGGAATGGCCAATTTGTGTCTTAAATCAGCAAGACGTTCAAGACTTGTTAAGTCAATGAAAGTTTTGCTGGGGTTTTCAGAGGATTGGTTTTCAGAGGTGTGCTGAGGTGCTGTTTGTTTTGGTGGATGGTTATCAGAGTCAGAGGATATATCTATTGGAGTGGTTGGAGTTTTTGGAGGTGTTAATTCCTCTGATGATGGTAATTGGGGTCTGACAATGGTGGTTCCACATGGCAACTGTATTGCCAGCGGTGAGGGTTGAGGTGAGTGGGGATCAGAATGATGAGGAGATGGGGTTTCATAGCGGTGAAACTCTGTTTGAGGTGAGGGAGTATTATTTTCTGGTTGAGGAGGTGGAATCTCTGATTGCTCAGGGATCAGAGGTTCTTCTGTGAGAGGTTGTTGTTGTTGTTTTGGTTCTGGTTGTGGTTGTATTTCTGGTTCAGGTTGTGGAGGAGGAATAGATGGTGGTTCAGAGTGAGGTTGAACAGAAGCATGTTCACGCTCAATGTCAGCTAGCACTCTATCAAGTGCTGGTGTTGTTGAAACAGTTGGTTGTTGTTTGGAAATTTTAATGGGAATTTTAATTCTGGTTCTTCTGAGTTGTAAGGCCTCAGAAGGGTCTTCTGGTATGGTTTCATCAATAGTAGGGATTGGAATGGATATTCTCTGAGAGGTTTGAGGAGGAGCAACAGATGTTGGAATAGTAGATGAAATTGAAATAGGAGCAGCAGATGAATTACCTCGTTTCTTTGGAGTCTGATGAGATGATCCTTCTGCTTTCCTCTTCTTTGACTTCTTCTGAGTCACTTCAGGTTGAACTTGACTCAGATCTTTGACCTTCAGCTTTGAACCTGCATCTTCTTCTTTGTATGAATCTGGATACTTGAGAAACATATCAGGTTGGGATTCCATTTCAGAAAATCTTGGGAAATTACTCAGAGGCACTCTTCTTCTGGAGATATCAGCAGTTGAAGAAGCTCTGGGTTCCTTCCTGATATTTTCTATCAGCTTCATCTTTTTCAGGTTCTTAGCGTTCAGCGGTTTTCCAACAGTTGGTTCAAAATTGCCCAGTACTTTAGCTTCGCTCAGATAATCTATCAGCTTATTCTCTGTCAGAATATCTGATATGAGCCTTCCAAACGGTATCCAGTCTCTTTTCGTCCTTTCTTCTTCTCTAGTCTCTTTCACACTAGTCTTCAGATGATTGAACAGGAAGTGTGCCAAATTGATCTTCACCCTCTGATCAATAAAGTAGATCAGAAATTGCTGATCCACGTTTATATAGTCAGGAGAGCTTGTTGGCTTCCTGTGATTGAAACAGCCTAGAACAATCTTGGCCCACACTCTGCAGTGATCCTTCAGATCCTTGATTTTGCTGCTGGGAAAACCAAGAGTGAAAATGCAGTTGGCTACCACACCTATATCAGGGCATCTATCAGCCATGTCCACACAACGGACTCCACCACCACTTTGACCTATTAACCTAGCAATGAGGTCTTCAGAAATTACTATCTTCTTTCCCATGACAGAAGAGATGACTAGATGTTTATGAATCTTGGCGTGAATCCAAAATTCCTTGACAAGCTCTGGGAAGGTTGGTCCAACCAGTCTATCAAAGTACCTCTCCCACTTTTGAGCTTTGATTTCCTCAGTTAGGTCAAATCCATTATCCTTCAAACTTTCGAAATCGACGATTAACTCAGATAGAACCTCAAGATTCTTTACTGGTGTGAGAAGAGTTCTGGTAGGCGCTTGATATTGCTCAGAGGTTTCTTTCTTCTGATTTCCTGCAGAAATGCTGGAGGATGCCATTGTTCTCACACAAAAAGCTTGAGAGTGATTTGAGAGAAAAAGGGTTTGAAGAAGATATGCAGAAAATACTTGAGAGATTATGAGTAAGCGTAAAGAATAAACATGAAGGATTAATGAGCTTAAATAGAGTTTTTAAAAAAAATATTTTGAAAAATAAAACGTTTTTAAGAGAGAGAAAAAAAATAATGATTGCCATTAACAAGCGTGATTACTTTGCATTAAATGCTTGCTGATTTTGGGGGATTTGAGAAAGATACTTAAAAACGGTTACCAGACATGTGTCTCAATGCACCCAATCAGCGCTTTGCCTTTTCAGAAGCGTGCACGCGTTCTGCTTCAGGGATTTGCTGATGGTTGGATGACACTTGTTTGATGTAGTGATCAGCACGTCTGTATTTGAGATTAGACTCTCAGATCTTTAGACTTGCCTCTGATACAATCTGCATGTTCTATCTTTCTGAAAGAAGATTGATCAGAAGTTCACAGTAATATAAATACATTCTGAAAGATAAAAATATGGAATTAAAACATTTTCATTCTGGGCATACTTTCATGCTGAGATGTTTCAGAATGAAATTAAACCTATCTTCTGAAAGGGGTTTTGTAAAGATATCAGCCCATTGATGGTCTGTATCTATAAATTTCAAGTTTAAAATACCTTTCTGAATATAGTCCCTAATGAAATGATGTTTTATTTCTATATGCTTAGCTCTAGAATGTAAAATAGGATTCTTACTTAAGCAAATAGCAGAAGTATTATCACAAAGAATAGGAATGTTACTCTCAAAAATCTGGAAGTCTTCAAGCTGACTTTTCATCCAGAGCATTTGTGTGCTACATCCTGCTGCTGCTATGTACTCAGCTTCTGCTGTTGACAGAGCAATTGTTGATTGCCTTTTGCTGGACCACGAGATCAGATTTTCTCCCAGAAACTGGCAGCTTCCAGAAGTACTCTTACGTTCCACTCTGTCTCCAGCAAAATCAGCATCGCGGTAGCCTACTAAACTGTAATCACTGGATTTTCTATAAAACAAACCCAGATTAGTAGTACCTTTCAGATACTTGAAAATTCGCTTAACAGCTGTTAAGTGAGATTCTCTAGGATCTGATTGGAATCTAGCACAAATGCATACGCTGAATAGAATATCAGGTCTTGAAGCAGTCAGATAAAGGAGAGAACCAATCATACCTCTGTAGACTTTCTGTTCTACGCTTTTGCTTACCTCTTCTCTTTCCAGAATGCACGTGGGATGCATTGGAATCTTTGATGGCTTACATTCTGAGAGATCAAATTTCTTCAGAAGATCTCTGATGTATTTGCTCTGATGAATGTAAGTTCCCTCTGGAGTTTGATTGATCTGAATTCCTAGAAAGAATTTCAGTTCCCCCATGAGGCTCATCTCAAATTCTGCCTGCATACACTTAGCAAATTTTCTGGCGACTGGGGCAAAGGTTTCTGTATAGTCTATCCCCTCTTGCTGACTATAACCTTGTGCAACCAGTCGTGCCTTGTTTCTGACGACTTCTCCTTGTTCATTGAGCTTGTTTCTGAACACCCATCTTGTTCCAATGACGTTGAATCCTTTTGGTCTTGGAACGAGATCCCATACGTCGTTTCTGGTGAATTGATTCAGCTCTTCTTGCATTGCCAGAATCCAGTCATTGTCCAGAAGTGCTTCATCAATAGAAGAAGGTTCAATCAGAGACACAAGTCCCATCAGAGTTTCTTCAGAGTTTCTGAAGCTTGCTCTTGTTCTGATTGGATCTTCCTTTCTTCCTAGGATAGTTTCTTCTGGGTGATCCAAACTGCTTCTGGGTAATCTCTTCTGAGGTTGATCAGCAGCAGTTGTAGGAGTTCTAGCATTGCTTCTTTCAGACGTTGAAGGAATGTCTGTGTTGAGAACTTCTGATGACTTGTCTTCAGAACCTGCAAATTCAATTTCTATACCTGCAAGATTTTCATTCTGCTTTGACTTTTCAGAGTCAAGTTTGTCATCAAAACGAACACTGATTGATTCTTCCACAATCTGTGTTTCTGTATTGTATACTCTGTACCCTCTTGAGCGTTCAGAGTATCCTAACATAATACACTTCTGTGCCTTAGAATCAAACTTGTTCAAGTAATTCTTAGTGTTTAACATATAGCAAGTACATCCAAATGGATGAAAATACGAAATGTTGGGCTTTCTGTTCTTCCACAATTCATATGGAGTCTTTTCCAGAATAGGTCTTATTGAGATTCTATTCTGAATGTAGCACGCTGTGTTTATTGCCTCTGCCCAGAAAGTCTTAGCAACGTTTGTCTCGTTGATCATGGTTCTGGCCATTTCTTGCAATGTTCTGTTCTTTCGTTCTACAACTCCATTTTGTTGGGGAGTTCTAGGACAAGAGAAATCATGCAGAATGCCTTTGTCATTAAAGAATGACTCAAAATCTTTATTTTCAAATTCTCCACCATGATCACTTCTGACTTTAACGATTCTAAGATCTTTTTCATTCTGAACTTGGTTACAGAAGGTAACAAACACAGAGTGTGACTCGTCCTTGTGTCTTAAGAACTTTACCCATGTCCATCTGCTATAGTCATCTACGATTACTAACCCATACTTCTTGCCACTGACTGAAGCAGTTTTAACTGGTCCAAATAAGTCAATGTGCAGAAGTTCTAATGGCTTAGAGGTAGAAACAACATTTTTGGATTTAAAAGAAGGTTTTGCAAATTTGCCTTTCTGACATGCTTCACACAGAGCATCTGAATTGAACTTCAAATTTGGAAGTCCTCTGACCAGATTGAGTTTGTTAATCTGAGATATTCTTCTCATACTAACATGCCCCAATCTTCTGTGCCAGATCCACTGCTCGTTGTTAACAGACAGAAGACATTTTACATTCTGACTCTTTAGTTCAGAAAGTTTGATTTTGTAAATGTTGTTTTTCCTCTTTCCATTAAACAGGATAGTCCCATCTTTCTGACTAACAGCTTTACATGATTTTTGATTAAAGATTATATCATAACCGTTATCACTTAATTGACTTATGGATAACAGATTATGCATCAATCCATCAACTAGCAGAACATTATTAATAGAGGGAAGATTTCCGTTACCTACAGTTCCAGAGCCAATTATCTTTCCCCTCTGATTGCCTCCAAAGCCAACGTGGCCTCCAGGCTTAAGTTCCAGGCTTTGGAACATATGCCTTCTTCCCGTCATGTGTCGTGAGCAGCCAGAGTCCAGGTACCATGACTGGTGTTTCTGATTTGCTGCTAAAGATATCTGCAACATGTATTATTTTATCCTTAGGTACCCAGATCTTCTTGGGTCCTGATTTGTTAGTTTTACCAAAACTCTGGTTGAATTTTGGTTTCACAAAGTGATTACTACTAGTATATTTGATGTCATGTGTGTGACCATACACAAAGTGTGAATTTAGAGGAGTGTGTTTGATGGTTAAGTCCATGACATTTTTAGGTGTAGGAACCTTACCTAGGTATCCTATTCCTTTCCTGCCGTTTCTGCTAACTCCATAGATCATTGAAGCCATTCTGCTTCTATCTATGCTTTTAGCAAGGAACTTCTGGAAGCTATGATCATACTCCTTGATGATCTCATCAGCGTTGCTGGGAGTTTCAGGAATTGGTTCCTTCTGAGAGTTTTGTAAAGAGTTTTCTAATTTTAGAATTTTATCTCTCAGCTCAGAGTTTTCCAATTTGAGACTCTCAGACTTATTAGAGTCAGATTCAAGAGTCCTTTTCAGGTCTCTGAATTTAGCTCTAATCTGCTGATAACGTTCCAGAATTTCATTTAGGCTTTCAGCAAGTTCAGCCTTTGTAAAATTAACAGCGAAGTTAGGGAATACCTCTTCTGTGTCTGATTCTGAGTCTGATTCAGAAGCTTCACTGTCATCTGGAATGTTAGCCATGAGTGCTATGTTTGCCCTTTCATCATCTGATTCTGAGTCAGCTTCAGACGAGTCAGAGTCATCCCATGTGGCCATGAGACTTTTCTTCTTCTCTCTTCCAAACTTCTTTTTGGGCTTTTCCCTCTGAAGCTTTGGACAGTCACTCTTGTAGTGACCTTGCTCATTGCACTCGTAGCAGATGATGTCTTTGGTGCTTGGCTTCTTGCTACTGGAGGAGCCTTCAGATCTTCTGTATCCAGAGGAAGAATCTGTCCTTCTGAATCTGGAAGATGACTCGTTCTGATCAGATCTTCTGGGATTCCTGAACTTCCTTTGTCTTTGCTTCCACAGTTGATTTACTCTTCTGGAGAGAAGGGAAAGTTCGTCTTCTTCTGATGAGGATCCATCAGATGTTTCTTCAACTGCCTGCAAAACTTTAGATTCAGATTTTCTGTTAGATTTTAAAGCTATAGGCTTACCTTGCTTCTGAGGCTCGTCAGCTTCCAGCTCTATCTCATGACTTCTGAGGGAGCTTATAAGTTCCTCCAGAGTGATTTTGTTGAGATCTTTCGCCAGCTTCAGAGCAGTAACCATAGGCCTCCACTGCTTGGGTAAACTTCTGATTATCTTCTTGACATGGTCAGCAGTAGAGTATCCCTTGTCCAGAACTTTGAGACCAGCTACCAGAATTTGGAATCTAGAGAACATAGTTTCAATGGATTCAGATTCTTCCATTTTAAACGCCTCATACTTCTGAATGAGCGCCAGAGCTTTTGTTTCTTTGACTTGAACGTTGCCCTCATGCGTCATTCTGAGAGAATCAAAGATGTTCTTAGCTGTGTCTCTGTTGGAGATCTTCTCATACTCAGTATAGGAGATAGCACTGAGGAGGATGGTTCTGGCCTTATGGTGATTCTTGAAATCACGCTTTTGTTGATCAGTCATTGATTTTCTATCAATCTTCTGACCAGTTGCATTCACAGGGTGCGTGTATCCATCTGTCACCATATCCCACAGATCAGCATCATGTGCTAGAAAGAAGCTTTCAATTCTGTCTTTCCAGTAGTCAAAGTTTTCTCCATCAAAGACTGGAGGTTTGCCGCTGAATCTGTCTCTATCCTCATTGTTGTCATTGCTGAAATGAGAGTTGTTTCCTGCCATAGTGTTTTTCTGACGCTGGATCTTTTACTGACACGGTTAAGTGTTTTAGCTCAGAACCAGGCGCTCTGATGCCAATTGAAGGGGTGAAAAACACAAGAAGGGGGGGGGGGTTGAATTGTAAAACTGGAATCTTAAAGCAAATGACAAGGTATTTTTATCCTGGTTCGTTTGATCTCAAACTACTCCAGTCCACCCGTCAAGGTGATTTCGCCTCTCTCCAACGAGGTCTTAATTCACTATATTCAACTGAATACAAATCTGCTTTAGCAACTGCTAAAACCTTCTTGATTCAAACCACAATCCGGTTTGTCAAGGCAACACTTTCTTACAAAGGTATAAACAAATGTGTGTGAATGTTTTCTACAAAAACTATATCACAACTGTGATGTATACACAAATTAAGCTTAGAAACTTAGAATGCTAAACACTAATGGAGTATCAGAGTTTGTTGGTTTAGCAAAACTGGTAGATGAAGATTATTGTTCAGCTTTTTGCGTGTAGAGAATTGGAGAGCATTAGCCATGATAATCTTCGAAGCTTGGTTTATATAGCACTTGAGAAGATGAACGTTGAAGCAAATATTCTTGATTCAATGCTATTAACAAGCTTTCCTTTTTGAGCAGATCTTGTCTAGAATGATGCCGTTGGAATTGATTAACGTTCAATGCACAGTACCGTTGCTTCTTCAATGCACGTTCTGGCTTGGCTCATTCTGATTCTGCTTCGCTGCTGATGAACTAATGTGTTTCTGTATCAGAGTGTTTTACGCGCAGTTCTGTTCATCAAGCTTCAGCATGTGCAAGCGTTGATCATCTGATCTTGACGTTCTGATTCAACAACTTCTGATGCTGGTGTATGAAATCATATTCTGATGCTGAATACGTGATCTTGCTTATTTTAATCATCATATCTGCAAATCAGAGCATAGTATTTTTAGGCAGCATATAATTCAATCATAAAATATTTAACTACTATATCTTTTCACTTTGTTATCATCAAAACTCAAATATAGGGTACTAGATTCAAACATTGTTCTAACACATCCATATCTGGAGCATTTCCCAGCTATATCTGAAAGGAAACTCTTGAATAAGCAAAAGAATAACGTCCATCTCTGGAGCATTTCTAAGCCATCTCTGAAAAGAACTCTGAATAAGCAAAAGAATAGCATCCATATCTGGAGCATTTCCCAGCTATATCTGAAAGGAAACTCTTGAATAAACAAAAGAATAACGTCCATCTCTGGAGCATCTCTAAGCTATCTCTGAAGAGAAAATCTGAATAAGCAAAAGAATAGCATCCATATCTGGAGCATTTCCCAGCTATATCTGAAAGGAAACTCTTGAATAAGCAAAAGAATAACGTCCATATCTGGAGCATCTCTAAGCCATCTCTGAAGAGAAAATCTGAATAAGCAAAAGAATAACATCCATATCTGGAGCATTTCCCAGCTATATCTGAAAGGAAACTCTTGAATAAGCAAAAGAATAACGTCCATCTCTGGAGCATTTCTAAGCCATCTCTGAAGAGAACTCTGAATAAGCAAAAGAATAGCATCCATATCTGGAGCATTTCCCAGCTATATCTGAAAGGAAACTCTTGAATAAGCAAAAGAATAACGTCCATCTCTGGAGCATTTCTAAGCCATCTCTGAAAAGAACTCTGAATAAGCAAAAGAATAGCATCCATATCTGGAGCATTTCCCAGCTATATCTGAAAGGAAACTCTTGAATAAGCAAAAGAATAACGTCCATCTCTGGAGCATTTCTAAGCCATCTCTGAAAAGAACTCTGAATAAGCAAAAGAATAACATCCATATCTGGAGCATTTCCCAGCTATATCTGAAAGGAAACTCTTGAATAAACAAAAGAATAACGTCCATCTCTGGAGCATCTCTAAGCCATCTCTGAAGAGAAAATCTGAATAAGCAAAAGAATAGTATCCATATCTAGAGCATTTCCCAGCTATATCTGAAAGGAAACTCTTGAATAAGCAAAAGAATAACGTCCATATCTGGAGCATCTCTAAGCCATCTCTGAAGAGAAAATCTGAATAAGCAAAAGAATAGCATCCATATCTGGAGCATTTCCCAGCTATATCTGAAAGGAAACTCTTGAATAAGCAAAAGAATAACGTCCATCTCTGGAGCATTTCTAAGCCATCTCTGAAGAGAAAATCTGAATAAGCAAAAGAATAGCATCCATATCTGGAGCATTTCTAAGCTATCTCTGGAGATAAATCTGAATAAGCAAAAGAACAACATCCATATCTGGAGCATTTCTCGGCTATCTCTTCAATCTCTTTAATGTAGATATGCCCTGGCTGGATACAAGTGTCGAATCTTCTCACAGATATGCCCTGGTTGGATACAGGAATCGAATCTGGAATTGCGATAGTTGATAGTAATCATCTTTGGTATTGACCTTTTTCCTGAAAAGGCGAAACATCAGTTGTATGCAATGTCATGATGTATGAAATGCATGATGTCATGATGTCCCAAAATAAATGAGATAGTGTGTTATGATGCGTATATGTATATGTCATGATGTATGTCAATGTGACGTTTATGAATGCATTCTCGTCTAGGACAATAAATTCTTGACGAATGTCGGGAAGCTGAATCCTAGGCTGATGTTTGAAGAGTAGAGTTCTTCATTTCCGCTGGGGATGATGGTTGCAAGAATAAACCGATAGGAGAAGATGACTCCGTTGGGGAATAAACTTGTTGGAGTGATAACTTTGCGGGGAATCTACTCTGTGGGAAGAGATACTTCGCTGAGGCTTTGATGATAACTCCACTGGGGATTCCGTTGATATGTTTTGTTGAGGATTCTGATAAACTCCGCTGGGGGTAGGAAGAGCTTCGCCGAGGACGATCTTTCCGTGGTAATTAGCTGAGGATAACCCAGTTATAAGCTCTGGTGCGGAATAACCTTTGAACAAAGCCGGGGAGATGCGTTCGTACTCTGCAGAGGATAAGCTTCCAGAATCTACTGGGGAGATGGATTCGACTTTCCTGGGGAAACTTTTGGACTGCACTGGGGAAGTGGCTCCACTGGATGTCTGGTATTCCGCCGGGGAACAATCTTAGATCAAGACTGTCGGGGATGCTTGTAGAGGAACATCTGTATACTCCGCTGGGGAATGTTGAGATTTTTTGGGGATACCCAACTTCCTTAAAGCTGACAAGGCTAAACCTGCTTGGGGAGAGTATTGTTGACTTGCTAGAGATACTGTGCCTTTTCGGGGCTGCCGGGAGACCAACTCTGCTCGGGGAGAGTATTGCCGAACCTTGTCTTACTCTACGGGGAGTGAAGGTGTCCTAGTTACGTTCTTCTACCTTATGCCTGATGGACAGAGCAGCTTGTACAGTTCGGACAATTCTTATTGCCCCAGCTTCTGCGGGAGAAGAAGGCCTATGAGGAGCTTGATAACTGCCGATTGACAAATCTTCTTCTGGTAGGCAAGTGACGAGATGACGGGACGTAGTCGTACGCTTTAATCCCTAATTTTTTCCTGGACCGCCCTTTCGGGTTTTCAGTCCACCGGGATACCCTTTTTTGCCCAATCCGCCTTTTCAGGTTTTCGACTTGGCGGGTGTACAGATTTTTCATTTTCATCCCTTATTTTTGCCCGAACCCTTTTGATTCGCCGGGAAGCCCTTGTTTTTGCCTAGGTGTGTCAACCTAGCGGGTCTTTGATTATGCGCAGTATTTTTTCGACTATGTCCACGCTCTTAGGATACAGGAAGTTGTCACTATCAGTAGTGCAGTGTTACCATATCACCAGAAGATCTTCGTTTGATCGTCCAATGCCCCAAGTGATCCAGATGGAGATTGGCCCCAAGTTGGTTGGCCTTTTGAGAGATTCTCCGAATCTTGACTTAACTGCCCCAGATAATAGACCATGATCATGTCTGCCCCTTGGTTGGAAGTACTTTTGTTCATTTGGATATTCGTCGTGCGAATTCCTCTGCTGTTCGAACAAATAGTCATATGCAAACAGTGTTATATCAAGAATGCAAAGCTTATGTATGTCTTGAAGTTTTTTTTTGAAAATGCATTTTTCAGTAAAAAACAAGTGAATTTTGTAAACTTTGATGTCAACTCGTTATTTTACCGCAAGCCTTAAGGAGTCAGGATACCTTTGGTAACAGTATGCTTTCGAACTAAACCCATGCTTCAGCTAGGACTTTTTAAGGGTTGTAGCGTGTCCTGGTTCATGGTTTAAGAAACAAAGGATAAAGGCTCAAATTTTATTTGTACCCACCCGTTCTTCGTGATGTTCTTCAAACCTAAACTCAGCTGATCGTGCGTTAGACCTTGTTTGAGTCTTTGCTCTGATGTTCCAGTGATGGTTTAGACATTGACAGTTTATTTTGAATAGGCAGTCATTTCCTTTTGGTTGAGGGTTCGTATGACCTCTTTCTTTTTTGATTTCGTTATCCCTGTTTTTTGCCTGAACGGTTTCCTTTGTGATTACAGTCAGCGGGATGCCCCAGTTTTGTAAGTCTCCTTTATAGGTTTTGACTTATTGGGTGTTTATTTTGAGGGATAATGACTGCCCGTCTTTATGATTATTCAGGACCATCACTGTCTTTTGTTTTGTAAGGACTTCTTTGGTGGCACTCGTTGTGCACCTGGATCAAACTGAAAGAACTACCCTGCCCCAGGTTATGATTAAGGGTTTTAATTTTGAAAAGAAAAACCCCTACTTCTTCGGCTCGATGGGGTCGACGAGGGATTATCTTCCTTATAACTCCAGTGTTTAGGAATTGAAATAATGCCTGTACCTCATCAGCGGGGTTTGTTCAAAAGCATACTGTAGATCGTGGTATCGTTTTCGCCATCCTCCCTCAAGAGGCTTAGAATTATTAATTGAGAGTTGACATCAAAAAATGAAAGCAGTTTGAATATAGTGAATGCAAATATATTGATTCAAAATAGACATATGCGATGCATTGGTAACGTAAAAGAGTTTGACATGAACAAATGTTTGAACAATCAAAGAAAAATACAACTTGAACATTCGAATGAACAAAAGCTTCTTAGTTTGCACTAGTCATCTCAGATGGAAGATTCTCAGCAGAAGATTTTTATTTTCCCTCCCGGCATGAACTCCAGCACCCCTCCGTCGATCAAGTCTTGGATCTTGTTCCTCAGGCTCCAACAGTCGTCAGTGTCATGTCCAGGACTGTCAGAATGGTAGGCACACCTTTCATCAGGATTGTACTTTAGGGAGGTTATGTTGAGCTTCTTGGGAGGATCCTTTAAAGCAATCAGCTTGACCTCCAACAAGCGTTTCATTATTAGTGAGGATGGCACACCAGTCTCCGAGAAATGTCTTCCAGACGTATTTTGCTTACGCCAATTACCCTGTTGACGCTGGTGAGGTTGATGCTAGGCTTGTGACCCCGAAGCAAACTGAGGAGCTTTTCCCTTGTCTTCTTGCCCCACAGGTGGTTGAATGATGGCTTTCTCTTCAACCTTAGATGTTTTCCCCAGTTGGTTATCCTGAAGCAGTTGGTTGACGAGAACCCTGAGCTCTCCTTATTTTTGAGATAAGTCTTGGACAAGAGCCATTTGCCCCAGCATTTGGGTTCTCATTGTATCCACCTTAGCTTGTAGACGTTTCAGCCGTTCATCCCTATCGTATTCAGGACTATTCCTGACCAAAGTCCCCATGAGGAGTGTTCTCAGCTCTTACTGCCCCTTGGATAGGTTTAGGAGGATTGCCTTGATCCGAGTCTCTTGAGCATAAAGATCCTGATTGTCTTGTTGGGAAGCCATTGTTGAAATAAACAGCGAAGAAGGTAAGTGACATGTCAAAAGGGTACCTGCAATGCAATGATATGTATGTATGCATGCAATGTTTTCAAGGGTCTCGCGGGGTAAACAGAGAAGATTGTTATAATTTGAATCTGGTTGCTTGATTGAAGGAACTTCATTTTGTTGAGAGTCCTTCTTCAAGAGTCAAGGCTCACCATATCGAGTGGGTTATAGCCCCTGACTCAAGTCACCATGCTTTGATCTCTGAACAACCTTGGCTAGAGGAAAATAAATCCCCTTTGCCCCTTGCTAGACATCATGACCTGCATCACAAACCCTTGAGATCCTTGAAATGGATTAGTCCTTATGTAGAATGTATGCAATGGTATGATGGCATGATGTTATGCTATGCGTGGAGTGATGTAAGTAAACCATGTTATGAGTCCAGATTAAGGACTGTAAACAAACCCTGCAAGAAACTCATGTGTCAGATAACAAGCATGCAAGTAGTCAAGTTTGACAGCACACAAGTCACACAAGACAGCCCTTAGAGTTTAGGCCAGCATGAAGTTCAGGTACTACCCTCTTTCAGTTTCGTTGGTTAAGACCTGTCCTATCAAAAGTAACCGGGTTCTAGAGGATCCTAATATCACTGACTACCCTTAATCGGTCATAACTCCAGCGTCGCAATCTTTTCTTGCGGCCAGAACCATCGCGAGAGTTTAGCCTCAATGGGTGTAGCATACTGCTACTGTTCTATGGCCAAGTTGGGTCAATTTAGGGTTCTAAGGTCGGTTGGTGCTTAATGACTCCTCAGAAGACCCATATTCTCCTCGTTGCAACACAAGGGATATCGGTACAGACCAAGGTGCCACACCAACGTAGCCACTGCTTCACCCGTGTCGGTCTAGGCCGGACAGGTCCCTCACAGCTTATGCTACCTAAAAGGGTATCCCCAGATCCGGGTTAGGATCTATGAAACTCCGATGCAAAGCCCACAAATATAAAGCAATCAAAGAAAAGCAATTGAAAACATAAGTATGATTTAATCCTAAGGTACACCTCACTTTTATAGTTTCCCCAGCAGAGTCGCCAGTTCTGTGATCGGTGGAAATAGAACTGACTGTTTTTTAAGCCGGTTTCGCGAAATGTCGCGGTAAGCAAGAGTCGTCACCGTCTTTTATATTCTCCAACATGGAAAGGACAAAAGCACAGCAAAATTCCTTCTTTGAGAATGTTTCTCGGTTCGGGAGGTAGATTTATAGAAAGGGAAAGTGTTAGCACCCTTTCTATCCGTGGTTATCCACGGGCTCTTAGGTACTTGCTCTTATGTTTTCAAAATTTGTTTTCTTTTCAAGTGTGTGTGGGTTTTGAAAAAAGTTCGTTTGAAAACTTCTAGATAACTCTTGTATCAGTCCTCAAGAGTGTATGAAGTATTGTTTGAAAACTTTTTGAAAGTGTAAGGTGTGAAGAGTATTTTGTTTGTTTTGAAAAGAGCAAGTACCCATGAGTCATCTACCTACCCTAAGGAATTAAGCTGTGTAAGAGTCCTTTAGATAGTGTTATCCCAACATTGAGAGGTAGGTAGCACCATCGTTGGAGGTGTTCGGGTCAATTCGATTATCGGAACAGTGTGGTCACCGAAGCAACGGTAGGACACCTTAGAAGTAACCCTAATGTCCTAGATCCTTTTATCCGAGGCAATCGTTTCGAGGCAACTGGATCTTAGACAGGAGGGCGACCTCTAAGACGTCCTATACTTGATGACCACGTTTCGAGGCAACGAGTGAAGCGTACCCTAGGAGTGGCATTTGCTTTGTGTCTTGTTTTTCAGTTAATTGTCTTTGTACATGTTATTTGTGAGCTACGGATTAATTTTATTTACATACATTCTTTCATGCATTTTAGCAGTTAGGAGTGCGGGAAATTAAAGTGCGGGAATGTAAAGCTACGCTATTACAAGGCGTGGGTCTATACATCGCCAAAAAAACAAAGACCCGTTTTGATAAAGTGCGGAAAGTAAAGAAAGCAATAAACCTAATTACTATTACATTCTTGAAGCAGTTACATAATAATCAAAATAAAATAAATGCGCGCGAATAAAAATTAATCGGGAATGCCTTAAGGGTTTTGACCCTTTTAAGAAAAGAAATGAATTTTTTTGTCTTTTTTGTGATTAAATGAAATTAAAACTAATGATTAAACTAATTGATTAATTTATTAAAAGAAAAAATGTTTTTTTATATTTTTATGTTTTTTAATGAAATAAAATAAAAGGAAATTAAATTAAAAGTTAATAAAACCAAATCCTAAATTTATTTTAGCTATTAAGAAAAAAAGTTAAAGTTGCCTAATTAAAATTAATTCAATTTATTAGTATTTATTTACAAAATAGCATGAAATTAATAATAATAATATTAGTTCTTTTTTGATTTTTTATGAAAAAAAAGTTAGTTATGTTAATAATTAATAAAAGGAAAAAAAATAAAATAAGACAAACAAAATATAAAAATGACAAAATAAAAATTGCACACCCAAGGGGGGTTTTGGGCCAGATTGGAGGGTGTGTATGGAATTGTGAGGCCCATTCAGAAGCCAGCTTGGTTTGACTTTGGAGATTTCCTACGCTTGTGTTGACTCCTGAGCATGGTACTCATCATTTTCTGGCTCTTGGATCTGCTTCTGAGGCCACTTGGCGCCCTCCTGGATGAGGTGTATGATATGCCTTCTTTTGGAACGCTACAAGCAAGTGTGAGAAGAAAAATAATATAACGCGTTAGGGGGACCTGGGGATCGAACCCAGGTCCCAGTGATGCCTAGCCACGTCTCCAACCACTGAACCAAGCGTTGTATATTGTCATTAGAGTGGGCAAATAAAATAATATGGAAAAATAACACGCATACGCTAAACAAGAAAATGCGCGTATAATATTTGAATGGGCCACCCATGTTCTTCCACGTAATCATCTTCTTCATCTTTTCCTGTAAAACAAAAACAAGATAGCGGGGGTTTTTAACCCCCACTAACTACAACGACAGAAAATAGCGATTAGAGTTAGGGATAACATAAAAAAGGCGCGATGGTATCAATGACTTCGTCTTGTCCTGGCGAGTTTATCCATATATTTCTTGAGGTCCAATTTTACACTATGCGAAAAGCCCCAATATGCAAGCCCTGAAACCCTAGCATTCGTCCATGGTGGTTTTCATTTTAAGGCACCATAATCAAATTAACTCATGTCAAAAGCTTCATCACAATGTTAGAAATACAAAGCAATATTCAAAATGTGTTAAGGATGCGTGAAAAATGAATTTAGATTATGAAAAAAATGATGAACCGTGTGACTGTATTGCGGCGATTCCTGAAGGGGTAAGGCTTGTTCTTGATGGCAAAAGGTTCCTGGGACTGTTGGGAACGTGTTTGGATCAAAAGTAATGCTTGAATTGCACTGGAAGGTTGAAAACAATTTTCACTTTTTTGCTTGGATTTTTGAATTTGGTTCTTTTGTTTTAGGAGTCTCTAGGTCGTGTAAATAGTATGAGAGGCTTGCATATATGTCTTTGAATGAGAAGCAATCAATATTATGAGCTTTTAACCCTTGCAATGAAGTTTTGGATTTTGCCATGACCACCATTAAAGAACTTGCCATTTTTGTTCAAAATTTGAATTTCATGCTCATAATAGGCTTGGCACGAATTTGGCATGTGTATTATGATGTATCAAGGCCATTCAAACCACAAGATATCCTTTGATTAATTTTTTTTATTTTTATTTGAATTTTAAGGATTTAAAATGAATTAAATCAATAAAATTAAATAAAAATAGAAAAATTAATGTTTAATCTTGAGATAAATCATGGGACACGTGGGAGGCATGGCAAAGCTGAACCAAGTGGGAAAAGTGGGCCCTTTTGTCAAAAATTGAAGTTTCAAGGATAGTTGACTTTTGCCATTTCACAAAAATTTCCCAACTTCTCCAATGCATATCTTGCTCAATTTTGATCATATGAACATGTTCTTGGACATTTTGGAAAGGTCTTGAAGTCCTCTAACCAATGCCTTTGGTACCATGTCATTTTGATTTACCAATCTCAAGTTATGGTCTTTGACTTAAAGTGCCTTTTTGTTGACTTTTGAAAATGACCTATAATGTTGAAATTGATAACTTTTTGTGAGAGCATTTCTTGGACTTGGAATGTGAAGATGAGTTGTAGGAAATGTCATCCCCTTCAAAATGAGCATTGGATGGGATTTTTCTGATGAACCATGAAAAAGTTATGCCTTGGTCAAGTTACAGTTAACTTTTCAACTGTCCAAAAATAGAAACTTTTGCATCTTGATGATTTTTGAGCCATTCTTGTGAAATCATGATCAAGACTTGATCAAATGATGATTGTGGCTTCAAAATAATATGTTGACCAAAATTTTTGACTTTTGACTGCCAAATGACCATTTTGCCCCTATAGTTGATTGTGAGGCAATTAGGGTTTTTGACTGTGCAACTTGACCTTGTGAGCTTTGAAACTTGTCATGTAGGTGCTTGACAATGTATATGAGCATATGGGACTTGATTGAGCCCTTGAAAACCTCAACTTCTTTGCAAGAACCAAAACCCTAATTTGACTGGCTTAGGAGGATGGTTTGACTGTGTAGCTCATTGAGTAGACTTGAGCAAATTGAGATGATGCTTGTCAAAACTTTGAAGAATATAGGAGGGCGAATTTTGGGGTACAACAGATGCCATTCGGAGAGATGATGGATAGGAGGATGGGCTTATAGATGCCATCTGGAGATTGTGACAGAATCTTGTCGGAGATGGGCTTATAGATGCCATATGGAAATGTAATGGATAGATGTGGAGATGGGCTTAAAGATGCCATCTGGGAATTATTGATAGGTAGTTTTGTCTTTGTTGACGAGTTTTTGAGAGAGTGATAGAATGATATCCAAATCTGGATCGTATCTGGACTTTATTTGAGATTGAGATGTATGAGTAGCAGAATGACTCCCGAATCTGGATCGTATCTGAATTGTATCTAGGATCTGGATAAGTGACAGAATGACTTTTGTATCTGGAGTATATCTGCACTTGAAGTTGATAGTTGAATCTGAATGCGAAATAGAATGGCTTCCGTGTCTGAAGCATATCTAGTCTGTGTCTAATTGCTGACGTCTGAACGAGTAGTAGAATGACCGCCGTGTCTGGGGTATATCCATACTGTATCTGAATGAGTGACAGAATGACATCCGAATCTGGATCGTATCTGGACTATCTTTTGAATGAATCTGGAATAAGTATCAGAATGTCGCCATGTCTGGGTCGCATCTGAACTATCTCTGGAAGGAATCTGGAATAAGCAATAGAATAACATCTGAATCTAGAGCATCTCTAAGTTGTCTTTAGAAGTTTGAATCTGAATAAGCAATAGAATAGCGTCCGGGTCAGGAGCATCTCTAAGCTATCTCTGAAAGGAAATCTGAATAAGCAATAGAATAGCATCTGAATCTGGAGCATCTCTAATCTATCTCTGAAAAGAAACTCTGAATAAGCAAAAGAATAGCATCCGGATCTGGAGCATCTCTAAGCTATCTCTGAAAAGAAACTCTGAATAAGCAAAATAATAGCATCCGGATCTGGAGCATCTCTAAGCTATCTCTGAAAAGAAACTCTGAATAAGCAAAAGAATAGCATCCGGATCTGGAGCATCTCTAAGCTATCTCTGAAAAGAAACTCTGAATAGGCAAAAGAATAGCATCCGGATCTAGAGCATCTCTAAGCTATCTCTGAAAAGAAACTCTGAATAAGCAAAAGGATAGCATCCGGATCTGGAGCATCTCTAAGCTATCTCTGAAAAGAAACTCTGAATAAGCAAAAGAATAGCATCCGGATCTAGAGCATCTCTAAGCTATCTCTGAAAAGAAACTCTGAATAAGCAAACGAATAGCATCCGGATCTGGAGCATCTCTAAGCTATCTCTGAAAAGAAACTCTGAATAAGCAAAAGAATATCATTCGGATCTGGAGCATCTCTAAGCTATCTCTTCAATATCTTCAATGTAGATAACTTTCCTGTCTGGTTTCAGGTATAGATCTACAATCAGTCGTTCACAGATATTTCCTGGCTAGTTACAGGTGTTGATCCGAAACTTAACAAAAGTTGGTCGAGATAGCTTTCCTGGCTGGATATAGGTGTAGATCTCTGACCTGAGAAAGAAAGATGGTTTCCTGGCTAGATACAGGTATTGATCTTCATTCTTTTCATGTAGATAACTTTCCTGGCTAGATACAGGTATCGAATCTACAATCAATCGTCCACAGATATTTCCTGGCTAGATACAGGTGTTGATCTGGCACTACAAAGGTTGACGGTAATCATCCTTTGATTTGACTTTTTCCTGACAGGGCAAAACATTAGTTGCATGCAATATCATGATGTATGAAATGCATGATGTCATGATGTTCTCAAAAATAAATGAGATTGTGTGATATGATGTGTATATGCATATATCATGATGTATGACAGTGTGATGTTTATGAATGTATCTTCGTCTGGGAAAATAAATCCTTGACAGATGTCGGGAAGTTAAATCCTGGGCTGATGTTGAAGAGTAGAGTTCTTCGTTTCCGTTGGGGAGGCTGAACGAAGATGATTGCAAGAATAAACCGGTAGGAGAAGACGACTCCGTTGGGGGATAAACTTGGTGAAGAGATTACTCTGCGGGGAATTACTCTGTGGGAAGAGATGCTTTGCTGAGATTTTAACGATAACTCCGCTGGGAATTCCGTTGATAAGCTCTGTTGGGGAACTTGATGAACTCCGCTGGGGATAGGAAGAAATTCGCTGAGGACGATCTTTCCGTTGCAATTTGCTGAGGATAACCCAGTTAGGCTCTGGTGGGGGATAACCTTCTGAATATGGCTGAGGAGATGCATTTGTACTCTACAGGGGACAAGCTTCCAGGATCTACTGGGGAGATGGTTCAACTCTCCTGGGGAAACTTTTTGGACTGTATTGGGGAAATGGCTCCACTGGGGGTATCTTGTATTCCACCGGGGAACAATCTTATGTTCTGTCGAGGAATATTAAGACTGTCGGGGATGCTTGTTGAGGAATATCTGTATATTCTGCTGGGGAATATTAAGATCTTCTGGGGATACCCGACTTCTTCCAGGATTGATGGTAGACTAACTCTGCTCGAGGGAGAGTATTGCTGACTTGCTGGGGATACTGTTCCTTTTTAGGGCTGATGGGAGACCAACTCTGTTTGGGGAGAATATTGTTGATTCTTATCTTACTCTGAGGGGAGTGAAGGTATCTTGGTCATATTCTTCAGCTGAATCTACCTTGTACCTGGAGGACAGAGCAGCTTATACAGTTCGGACAATTCTTATTGCCCCAGTTTCTGCGGGAGAAGAAGGCCTATGAGGTGCTTGACAACTGCCAATTGACAAATCTTCTTCTGGTAGGCAAGTGACGAGATGACGGTACATAGTCGTACGCTTTGATCCCTAAATTTTGCCTGGACCGCCCTTTCGGGTTTTCAGTCCACCGGGATACCCATTTTTGCCCAAGCCGCCTTTTCAGGTTTTCGACTTGCCGGGTGTACAGATTTTTCATTTTCATCCCTTATTTTTGCCCGAACCCTTTTGGTTCACCGGGAAGCCCTTATTTTTGCCTAGGCCAGTCGACCTAGCGGGTCTTTGTTGTACCCCAAAATTTGCCCTCCCATATTCTTCAAGATTTGTCAAGAATCATCTTCAAATGGTTCAAGATTTCTCAAGGGGTTGCACAGTCAAACCACCTCCTAAGCCAGCTGAAATTAGAGTTTTGGTTCTTTCAAGGAATTTGAGGTTTTCAAATGGTTCAATCAAGTCCCATAGGCCTATATGTATTGTCAAGCACCTACATGCCAAGTTTCAAGACTCATAGTGCCAGTTTGCACAGTCAAAAGCCTCATTTGATGTACAGTCAACTGCTGGGGTAAAATGGTCATTTTGAAGTCAAAAGTCAGAATTTTTGGTCAACATCTTATTTTGAGTCCACAATCTGATCAAGTCTTGATCATGATTCCACAAGCATGGCTCAAAAATCATCAAGATGCAAAAAGTTGCTATTTTTGGACAGCAGAAAAGTCAATTGTATCTTGACCAAGGCATAACGTTTTCATGGTTCATTAGAAAAATCCAATCCAATGCTCATTTTGAAGGGGATGACATTTCCTACAACTCATCTTCACACTCCAAGTCCAAGAAATGCTCTCACAAAAAATTATCAATTTCTACATTATAGGTCAATTTCAAAAGTCAACAAAAATGCACTTTAAGTCAAAGACCATAACTTGAGATTGGTAAATCCAAATGACATGGGACCAAAGGCATTGGTTAGAGGACTTCAAGACCTTTCCAAAATGTACAAGAACATCTTCATATGATCGAAATTGAGCAAGATATGCATTGGAGAAGTTGGGAAATTTTTGTGAATTTGCAAAAGTCAACTTTGCTCAAAACACTTTGTTTTTGCTAATGGGCCTCAAATTTCTTCGTGAAACTCTATCCATGATCTATGCACGACCCATCAAGCTTATTTGAACTTATTTTTCTTATTTTTATTAATTATTTGGATTTTTAATCAATTTTAATTCATTTAATTAATTTAAATTGTAGGAAATACAAAGATTTGATTTTTCAATCTTTTTGTGAAGCAAACATGGTCAAGATATGCTGGCAATTTCGTGTGCAAATCAAAGGGACAAGAATCTCCAAACTTAGCAAGTTTTTCCAATCAAAAATATTCAAAAATATTTGATTTTCAATCAAATATTCCATCATCATTCCATGGATTTTTTGTGCAAGATTTAACCTAGTTTCATTCTCCTATAAGTACACAAGCCAACCCTAATCATGCATACGTTAATTTGCTGCAGAAAAGCCATAGCCACATTCAAGAAAATTCAAAGAAAAGTCAAAACTGATTTCCATATTCTAGCACGATTCAAAGGCTTTTGTTGATTCAAACACATTGTTGGGAGTGTGAGGAACATATTGCAATCAAAACCAAGTGCTAAGGCTCAAGAAATCATCATTTACAGTCACACGGTTTGATGCTTTTTCTCATAATCGAAACTCATGATTCATAAGCTTTTAACATGATTTATGGTTCGTTTTGCATTGCTTGAATCCTTATGAAACTAATGGTATAAGTTAATTGACTTATAGTGTACAGAATCAAGAATTGCCATTGACAAATTCTAGGGTTCCTGAGCTTTGGATTTGGGGCTTTATTATCCAGGAAGAATTAGAACCTTTAAGGCATGTGGTTGAACTCGTCAACACCAGACGAACACACTGGAACCATCGCGAAATATTTATATTAATCATACGCCTATTCGCTATTTTTCGTGGTTGCAGGTTGTGGGGGTTAAAAACCCCCGCTATCTAACGTGTTTTTATGCAGGTACAACGAGGAAGACGATGATGTGCTGATTCATGGTTGGATGATTCAAAAAGCACGCGCTTGGTTTTTTGTGTTTACAGCATAGTCATTATTTTCCAATATAATATTTGCCTTTTATTTTACTAATGATTAGAACGCGTTAGTGGAGTGGTTAAGACAAGCAGCATACGAGCTCTGGGACCTGGGTTCGAATCCCAGGTCCCCCAAAATAATTGTTTGTTATTTTTCTTAACAAGATCCTATACAGGCTTCCAAAAGCATTCTACCATGTACTCCACACAACAACGCGCCAAGTGGCCACAAGCTCAGATCTAATGACCATAGGATGAAGGACCATGGTGTTCCTAGTCAATGCGTATCTGGACAATAAAAGAAAGTCAAACAAGGCTTGAGACTAATGGGCCAGAAATTGCTTCTTCACCTCCTTGATGGGCCAACACCCCCCTGGGTTCTTTTTCTTTCTTTCTTTATATTATTTTTATTTAGTTAATTATTTTATTAATTATTATTATTATATTTACTTAAATTAATTATTTTTCATAATAAAATCAGAAATATAATAATAATTATTATTATTAATTTCACCTTAATTTAATTATTTTTGTAAATAAATACTAATATAACTAATTTAGTTCAATTAGGTTAAATTTGACTTTTTTTTCACAATAAATAAAGTTAACATAGAATTAGGGTTTTGACAACTTTTAATTTCTTTTATTTTTATTTTCATTAAGACATTAAAAAACTAAAAAATACTTTTTTTCTTTTAATTAATTAGTTAATTAGTTAATTAGGTTTAATTAAATGCAAAGGACCAAAATTCATTCTTTTCTCAAAAAGGGTCAAAACCCTAAAGGACTTCTCCGATTTAATTTCTCTCGCGCGTATATTATTTTGGATCATATTTATGTAATTGTTCCGAGGATGTAATAGCGTAATTAGGACCCCTTTTTATCGCTTTCTTTAATTTCCTGCAATTTACTTTTTCAAAAGAGTTTGTTTTTGGCGATGTAAATACCCGACGCCTTGTAATAGCGTAGATTTACTTTTCGCAATTTACTTTCCGCACAACTATTAACTGCTATGCATGACAAGACTTGCCTGAAAATTAAAATCAATCCGTAGCTTCCCTTTCTATAATCTACCTCCCGAATCGAGAAACATCTCGAAAAGGAATTTTACTGTGCTTTTATCCTTTCCTTGTTGGAGAACATAAAAGACGGTGGCGACTCTTGCTTACCGCGACATTTCGCGAACCAGCATTCCAAAACAGTCAGTTCTATTTCCACCGATCACAGAACTGGCGACTCTTCTGGGGAAATCTTAATAAGTGAGGTGTACCTTAGGATTAGATCATTCTATGTTTTCAATTGTATGCCTTGTTTGCTTTAATATTGTGGGCTTGTTTTGGAGTTTCATAGATCCTAACCCGGATCTGGGGAATACCCTTTAGGTAGCAACAAACTGTGAGGGAACTGTGCGGGGTATACCGACATGGTTGAAGCAGTTGCTACGTTGATGTGGCACTTTGGTGAGTACCGGTAACCCTTGAGTCAAGTCAAGGAGAGTACGGGGCTGCCGCGTGGTGTCATGAAGCATCAACTGACCTTAAGAACCTTACTTGACCATCCTGGCCTCTTTAGGGGGTAGTGAGATGACCGACTTTGGTGCAGTCCGAAGTTGGTAGATACTCGATACTACACTCATTGAGGGTTGTTTTCTTGGAATATTTTGGTTGCCAGTTAAGTGGCTAAATCAAAACAATGAACATAGAAAATAATCCAATGATATTGAGCTCCTTAGAACCTGGTTACTATTGATAGGACAGGTTTTGAGCCAACCAACTTCAAGAGGGTAGTACCTAAACTTCATGCTGGCCTGAACTCTAAGGGTTGTCTTGTGTGACTTGTGTGCCTTCAAACTTGAACTACTTGCACATTCTTGTTATCTAACAACATGAGTTTCTTGCAGGTTTTGTTTACAGTCCTTAATCTGGGCTTATAACAGGGTTTACTTACACCTCACACCTTTGCATCCACGTACATAACATCATACGCATCATAACATCATACCATAGCATTTCCTTAACCGTTTCAAGGATCTCAAGGGTTTGTGATGCAGGTCATGATAAATCAAATGTCTAGCAAGGGGTAAAGGGGATTTATTTTCCTCTAGCCAAGGTTGTTCGGAGATCTAAACATGATAACTTGAGTCAGGGGCTATGACCCACTCGATATGGTGAGCTTTGACTCTTGAATAAGGACTCTCAGCAACATGAAGTTCCTTCAATCAAGCTACAAAATTCAAATTCTAACAAGTTTCTTTGTTTACCCCGCGAGATCCTTGAAAACATTGCATACATATCTCATACATATCATTGCATTACAGGTACCCTTTTTGACAGGTCGCTTATCTTCTTCGCTGTTTATTTCAGCAATCATCATGTCTTCTGAACCTACTACTGAACAAGCTATCAAGGCCCTCCAGGCCCAGAACGCCCAGTTCCAAGAGTTGGTCATGAGCTTAGCCCAGGGTCAACAGGAGTTGAAGACTCTGATTCTGAAGAAGAAGAAGAAGAAGAGGACTGTGTTGTTCAACACTGGATGCAGATTTGGGAATGGATTACAAAATGAGGTTGATCTGACTACTTCCTCTGTAGGCAAAGACAGTCCCCAAGAGAGAAGGGTTCCTAGCCCCATGGTCTCCGACAACTAGACAGATTATAATGATGAACAGTACCCTCCTGCCGAGGATAGGTACAAACAGCTGGAGGACCGCTTAAGTGCTATGGAGATTCAACATGTGCCCGGGTTGGACTTTGGAGACCTAGGCTTATCCTCTGGGGTGGTGATTCCCCACAAGTTCAAGGCACCTGCTTTTGCAAAGTACGGCGGAGCTTCCTGTCCTAAGTTGCACCTCTGGTCGTATGTGAGGAAGATCCAACCATATACAGCTGACAAGAATTTGTGGATCCATTTCTTCCAGGATAGTCTTCCAGGGACTCAACTCGAATGGTTCTATCAGCTGGATGGAGCCAGTATTCGTAACTGGGAGGACTTGGCTACTGCGTTCTATAAGCAGTATCAGTATAATTCTGACCTCGCTCCTACGCGTACCCAACTCCAGGGTATGTCACTAGGGACGAGTGAAGGATTTAAGGAGTATGCTCAAAAGTGGAGAGACCTTGCTGGAAGGGTGCAACCACCTTTAACTGACCGTGAGCTTGTGGATATGTTCTTGGGGACCCTGTCTGGTCCGTTCTTTAACCATCTGATTGGGAATTCTTCTGCAGGGTTTATAGACCTTATCTTGACTGGTGAGAGAATAGAAGCTGGTATCAAGTCTGGGAAGATACAAAAGGGCGACTCCTCGAACACTGAGAAAAAACCATTCAAGAAAGAATCCAGTGCTGTCTATGGTTCAAGAGGGCAGAATAGGTCCGAACACCGCCAAGCTGTCAACGCGGTAGTTATTTCAAAACCGGCCAGTGCTCCTCAACATCGCAACCAACAAAGGGAAGAGAGACACAGAAGGCAGTTCACTCGACTCAGTATGACTCTGTCTCAGATATTGCCACAGTTGTTGAAGACCAATTTGGTAACTCTAAGGGACCCTCCTAAGAATCCGAACACTACACCTTCAAAGTATAACCCCAACGCCCGCTGCGCTTATCACTCTGACAGCCTGGGGTATGCTACAGATGATTGTTGGACTTTGAGGAATAAGGTTCATGACCTAATCGATGCAAAGGAGGTTGAGTTCGAAGCGCCCGAGACTCCCAATGTGATCACTGCCCCCTTGCCAAAACATGGCTAGGATTGAAAGCACTTTTGTTCATTTGAATTCTGAAGCTGTATTTTTCTTTGCTGATTCAAACAATTATTGTCATGGCAAACTTTTTTATTTCATTAATGCATTGTATATGTCTGTTTTGAATCAATCCATTCGTATTCACTATATTCAAATTGCTTTCTTTTTTTTTTGATGTTCAACTCTTGATTAAAAATTCTAAGCCTTTTGAGGGAGGATGACGAAAACGATACCACGATCTTTACAACATGCTTTTGAACAGACCCCGCTGATGAGGTACAAGCATTGTTTCAAATCCTAAACAGTGGAGTCATAAGGAATATAATCCCTCGTCAACCCCTTTGAGCCAAAGAAGTCGGAGTTTTTTCTTTTCAAAAATTAAAACCCTTAATCATTACCTGGGGCAGGGTAGTTCTCTCAGTTAATCCAGGTGCACAATGAATGACATCAAAAAAAGTCCTTCTGAGACAAAAAGACCGTGATGGTTCCGAATAATCATAACAACAGGCAGTCATTATTTCTCAAAATAAAAGTCCATTAAGTCAAAACCTATGAAGGAGACTTACAAAACTGGGGCATCCCGCTGACTGTAATCACAAAAGAAACAGCTCAGGCAAAAAACAGGGATAACGAAATCAAAAAGAAAGAGGTCCTATAAACCCTCAACAAAAAAGAAATGGTTGCCTATTCAAAATAAATTGTCAATATCCGAACCATCACTGGTATATCAAAGCAAAGAATCAAGTAAGATCTAATGCACGATTAGCTGAGTTTAGGATCGAAGAACATCACGAAGAACGGGTGGGTACAAATAAAATTTGAGCCTTTATCCTTTGTTTCTTAAACCGTGAACCAAGCTACGTTACAACCCTCAAAAAGTCCTAGCCGAAGCATGGGTTAGTTCGAAATCATACTGTTACAAAAGGTATCCTGACTCCTGTAGGGCTTGCTGAAAAATCCTGAGTTGACATCACATTTTACAAAAATTCACTTGTTTTATTGAAAACAACATTTTCAAAAACTTCAAGACATACATAAGCTTTGCATTTTTAAAATAACATTGTTTGCATATGACTATTTGTTCAAACAGCAGAAAAATTCGCATGATGAATATCCAGTGAACAAAAATCTTCTCAACAAAAAGATCACATCAAGTGGAAGAACACTTTCAATCAAGGGGCACGACCTGAGAATTGTCCATCATCTGGGGCAGTCAAGTCAAGATTCAGAGAATCTCTCAAAATACCAAATAGCCAGGGGCAGATCTCCACCTGAATCAACTGGGGCATTGGATATGAATTCCAGCGATAAATCTTGCACGATCAAACATCTTCTGGTAGTATGGCAACACAATACTACCGACAGTGACAACTCCCTGCACTCGGAGAACGTGGACATAGTCAAAAAAATACTATGCATAATCAAAGACCCGCTAGGTCGACTGGCCTAGGCAAAAATAAGGGCTTCCCGGCGAACCAAAAGGGTTCGGGAAAAAATAAGGGATGAAAATGAAAAAATCTGTGCACCCGGCAAGTCGAAAACCTGAAAAGGTGGCTTGGGTAAAAATGGGTATCCCGGTGGACTGAAAACCCGAAAGGGCGGTCCAGAAAAAAATTAGGGATCAAAGTGTACGACTATGTCCCATCATCTCGTCACTTGCCTACCAGAAGAAGATTTGTCAATCGGCGGCTATCAAGCACTTCATAGGCTTTCTTCTCCCGCAGAAACTGGGGCAATAAGAATTGTCCGAACTGTACAAGCTTCTCTGTCCTCCAGGTACAAGGTAGATTCAGCTGAAGAATTAACCAAGACACCTTCACTCCCTGCAGGGTAAGACAAGATTCGGCAATACTCTCCCCAAGCAGAGTTGATCTCCCATCAGCCCTAAAAGGCACAGTATCCCCAGCAAGTCAGCAATACTCTCCCCAAGTAGAGTTGGTCTACCGTCAGTCCTGGAAAAGTTGGGTATCCCCAGAAGATCTTAACATTCCCTAGCAGAGTATACAGATATTCCTTAGCAGGCATCCCCGGCAGTCTTAATTTTCATCAGCGAAATATAAGATTGTTCCCCGGCGGAATACAGACACCCCAGTGGAGCCATTTCCCCAGTGCAGTCCAAAAAGTTTCCCCAGGAGAGTTGAACCATCTCCCTAGTAGATTTTGGAAGCTTGTCTCCTGCAGAGTACAAATATCTCTCCCCAGCCATATTCAGAAGGTTATCCTCACCAGAGTCTAACTGGGTTATCCGCAGCAAATTGCAACGGGAAGATCGTCCCAGCGAAGTTCTTTCCATCCCCAACGGAGTTCATCAAATTCCCCAACAAAGCTTATCAACGGAATCCCCAGCGGAGTTATCGTTAAAATCTCAGCGAAGCATCTCTTCCCACAGAGTAATTCCCCGCAGAGTAATCTCTTCGCCATGTTTATTCCCCAACGGAGTCATCCTCTCCTACAGGTTTATTCGTGCAATCATCTTTGTTCATCATCCCCAACAGAGACGAAGAACTCTACTCTTCAACATCAGCCCAGGATTCAACGAACTTCTCGGCATTCGTCAAGGATTTATTTTCCCATACGAAGATACATTCATAAACATCACATTGTTATACATCATGATACATGCATATACGCATCATATCACACAATCTCATTTATTTTTGAGAACATCATGACATTATGCATTTCATACATCATGACATTGCATACAACTAATGTCTTGCCTTTTTAGGAAAAGGTCAATCAAAAGATGATTACCATCAACCTTTTGAAGTTCCAGATTCGATACCTGTATCTAGCCAGGGCATATCTGTGAGCGACTGATTGTAGATCTATACATGTATCTAGCCAGGAAAGTATCTGCATGAAGAGATTAAAGATCAATACCTGTATCTAGCCAGGAAGTCATCTTTCATTCTCAGGTCAGAGGTCTACACCTGTATCCAGCCAGGAAAGCTATCTCGACCAACCTTTTGAAGTTCCAGATTCGATACCTGTATCTAGCCAGGGCATATCTGTGAGCGACTGATTGTAGATCTATACCTGTATCTAGCCAGGAAAGTATCTGCATGAAGAGATTGAAGATCAACACCTGTAACAGGCCAGGAAATTATCTTTCATTCTCAGGTCAGAGGTCTACACCTGTATCCAGCCAGGAAAGCTATCTCGACCAACCTTTTGAAGTTCCAGATTCGATACTTGTATCTAGCCAGGGCATATCTGTGAGCAATTGATTGTAGATCTATACTTGTAACTAGCCAAGAAAGTTATCTACATGAAGAGTTTGAAGATCAACACCTGTAACAGGCCAGGAAATTATCTTTCTTTCTCAGGTACGCAAGTTCTCGCTAAGGAATCTCTTACGCGATCAACACCCCCTGGATGGCATCTTTAAGCCCATCTCCACAACTATCTGTCACATCTCCAGATGGCATCTTTAAGCCCATCTCCACAACTCTCCATTACATTTCCAGATGGCATCTGTAAGCCCATCCCCCGACAAGATTCTGTTACATCTCCCGATGGAATCTATAAGCCCATCTTCCTATCCATCATCTCTCCAAATGGCATCTATAAGCCCATTCCCGACATCACATTGATGATACTCTACTATGCGAGTGCAAATTTCTGGGCACTTTAGTGTTCAATCATCTTCCACCTTCGGATCACGAAAGACACGCAAGCCAATCTACATCCTCAGGTTTAAGAGGATTGAACAGGGGCAACTGTTGTACCCCAAAATTTGCCCTCCCATATTCTTCAAGATTTGTCAAGAATCATCTTCAAATGGTTCAAGATTTCTCAAGGGGTTGCACAATCAAACCACCTCCTAAGCCAGCTGAAATTAGGGTTTTGGTTCTTTCAAGGAATTTGAGGTTTTCAAATGGTTCAATCAAGTCCCATAGGCCTATATGTATTGTCAAGCACCTACATGCCAAGTTTCAAGACTCACAGTGCCAGTTTGCACAGTCAAAAGCCTCATTTGATCTACAGTCAACTGCAGGGGTAAAATGGTCATTTTGAAGTCAAAAGTCAGAATTTTTGGTCAACATCTTATTTTGAGTCCACAATCTGATCAAGTCTTGATCATGATTCCACAAGCATGGCTCAAAAATCATCAAGATGCAAAAAGTTGCTATTTTTGGACAACAGAAAAGTCAACTGTATCTTGACCAAGGCATAACGTTTTCACGGTTCATTAGAAAAATCCAATACAATGCTCATTTTGAAGGGGATGACATTTCCTACAACTCATCTTCACACTCCAAGTCCAAGAAATGCTCTCACAAAAAGTTATCAATTTCTACATTATAGGTCAATTTCAAAAGTCAACAAAAGTGCACTTTAAGTCAAAGACCATAACTTGAGATTGGTAAATCCAAATGACATGGGACCAAAGGCATTGGTTAGAGGACTTCAAGACCTTTCCAAAATGTCCAAGAACATGTTCATATGATCAAAATTGAGCAAGATATGCATTGGAGAAGTTGGGAAATTTTTGTGAATTTGCAAAAGTCAACTTTGCTCAAAACACTTTGTTTTTGCTAATGGGCCTCAAATTTCTTCTTGAAACTCTATCCATGATCTATGCACGACCCATCAAGCTTATTTGAACTTATTTTTCTTATTTTTATTAATTATTTGGATTTTTAATCAATTTTAATTCATTTAATTAATTTAAATTGTAGGAAATACAAAGATTTGATTTTTCAATCTTTTTGTGAAGCAAACATGGTCAAGATATGCTGGCAATTTCGTGTGCAAATCAAAGGGACAAGAATCTCCAAACTTAGCAAGTTTTTCCAATCAAAAAGATTAAAAAATATTTGATTTTCAATCAAATATTCCATCATCATTCCATGGATTTTTTGTGCAAGATTTAACCTAGTTTCATTCTCCTATAAGTACACAAGCCAACCCTAATCATGCATACGTTAATTTGCTGCAGAAAAGCCATAACCACATTCAAGAAAATTCAAAGAAAAGTCAAAACTGATTTCCATATTCTAGCACGATTCAAAGGCTTTTGTTGATTCAAACACATTGTTGGGAGTGTGAGGAACGTATTGCAATCAAAACCAAGTGCTAAGGCTCAAGAAATCATCATTTACAGTCACACGGTTTGATGCTTTTTCTCATAATCGAAACTCATGATTCATAAGCTTTTAACATGATTTATGGTTCGTTTTGCATTGCTTGAATCCTTATGAAACTAATGGTATAAGTTAATTGACTTATAGTGTACAAAATCAAGAATTGCCATTGACAAATTCTAGGGTTCCTGAGCTTTGGATTTGGGGCTTTATTATCCAGGAAGAATTAGAACCTTTAAGGCATGTGGTTGAACTCGTCAAGACCAGACGAACACACTGGAACCATCGCGAAATATTTATATTAATCATACGCCTATTCGCTATTTTTCGTGGTTGCAGGTTGTGGGGGTTAAAAACCCCTGCTATCTAACGTGTTTTTATGCAGGTACAGCGAGGAAGACGATGACGTGCTGATTCATGGTTGGATGATTCAAAAAGCGCGCACTTGGTTTTTTGTGTTTACAGCATAGTCATTATTTTCCAATATAATATTTGCCTTTTATTTTACTAATGATTAGAACGCGTTAGTGGAGTGGTTAAGACAAGCAGCATATGAGCTATGGGACATGGGTTCGAATCCCAGGTCCCCCAAAATAATTGTTTGTTATTTTTCTTAACAAGATCCTATGCAGGCTTCCAAAAGCACTCTACCATGTACTCCACACAACAACGCGCCAAGTGGCCACAAGCTCAGATCTAATGACCATAGCATGAAGGACCATGGTGTTCCCAGTCAATGCGTATCTGGACAATAAAAGAAAGTCAAACAAGGCTTGGGACTAATGGGCCAGAAATTGCTTCTTCACCTCCTTGATGGGCCAACACCACCCTGGGTTCTTTTTCTTTCTTTCTTTATATTATTTTATTTAGTTAATTATTTTATTAATTATTATTATTATATTTACTTAAATTAATTATTTTTCATAATAAAATCAGAAATATAATTATTATTATTATTATTAATTTCACCTTAATTTAATTATTTTTGTAAATAAATACTAATATAACTAATTTAGTTCAATTAGGTTAAATTTGACTTTTTTTTCACAATAAATAAAATTAACATAGAATTAGGGTTTTGACAACTTTTAATTTCTTTTATTTTTATTTTCATTAAGACATTAAAAAACTAAAAAATACTTTTTTTTTCTTTTAATTAATTAGTTAATTAGTTAATTAGGTTTAATTAAATGCAAAGGACCAAAATTCATTCTTTTCTCAAAAAGGGTCAAAACCCTAAAAGACTTCTCCGATTTAATTTCTCTCGCGCGTATATTATTTTGGATCATATTTATGTAATTGTTCCGAGGATGTAATAGCGTAATTAGGACCCCTTTTTATCGCTTTCTTTAATTTCCCGCAATTTACTTTTTCAAAAGGGTTTTGTGATCGGTGGATTTAGAACTGACTGTTTTTTTTAAGCTGGTTCGCGAAATGTCGCGGTAAGCAAGAGTCGCCACCGTCTTTTATGTTCTCCAACATGGAAAGGACAAAAGCACAGCAAAATTCCTTATGAGAATGTTTCTCGGTTCGGGAGGTAGATTTATAGAAAGGGAAGATGTTAGCACCCTTTCTATCCGTGGTTATCCACGGGCTCTTAGGTACTTGCTCTTATGTTTTCAAAATTTGTTTGCTTTTCAAGTGTGAGTGGGTTTTGAAAAAGTTTCGTTTGAAAAATTTCTAAGTAACTCTTGTATTTGTCCTCAAGAGTGTATGAAAAATTTGTTTGAAAACTTTTGAAAGTGTGAGGTGTGAAAAGTTGTTTTGTTTTTGAAAAGAGCAAGTATCTATGAGTCATCTACCTACCCTAAGGAATTAAGCTGTGTAAGTGTCCTTTAGGTAGTGCCATCCCACCATTGAGAGGTAGGTAGCACCACCGTTGGAGGTGTTCGGGTCAATTCGAGTTTAGGGACAGTGTGGTCACCGAAGCAACAGCAGGACACCTTAGAAGCTACCCTTATGTCCTTGATCCTTTTTTTAATCCGAGGCAACCGTTTCGAGGCAACTGTTCCGAGGCAACTGTTTCGAGGCAACTGTTTCGAGGCAACTGGATCATGGACATAAGGACCGCTAAGACGTCTTTGAAGGGGTGAAAAACACAAGAATGGGGGGTTGAATTGTAAAACTGAAATCTTAAAGCAATTGACAAGATATTTTTATCCTGGTTCGTTTGATCTCAAACTACTCCAGTCCACCCGTCAAGGTGATTTCGCCTCTCTCCAACGAGGTCTTAATTCACTATATTCAACTGAATATTACAGACTGCTTTAACAACTGCTAAAGCCTTCTTGATTCAAACCACAATCCGGTTTGTCAAGGCAACACTTTCTTACAAAGGTATAAAACAATGTGTGTGAATGTTTTCTACAAAACTTTATCACAACTGTGATGTATACACAAATGAAGCTTAGAATACTAGGTTGCTAAACACTAATGGAGTATCAGAGTTTGTGGTTTAGCAAAACTGGTAGATGAAGATTATTGTTCAGCTTTGTGCGTGTAGAGAATTGGAGAGCATTAGCCATTATAATCTTCGAAGCCTTGTTTATATAGCATTTGAGAAGATGAACGTTGAATGCAATATTCTTGATTCAATGCTAATAACAAGCTTTCCTTTTTGAGCAGATCTTGTCTAGAATGAGGCCGTTGGTATTGATTAGCTTTCAATGCACAGTACCGTTGCTTCTTCAATGCACGTTCTGGCTTGGCTCATTCTGATTCTGCTTCGTTGCTGATGAACTAATGTGTTTCTGTATCAGAGTGTTTTACGCGCAGTTCTGTTCATCAAGCTTCAGCATGTACGTGAGTTGATCATCTGATCTTGACGTTCTGATTCAGCAACTTCTGATGCTGGTGCATGAAATCAAATTCTGATGCTGAATAAGTGATCTTGCTTATTTTAATCAGCGTATCTGCAAGTCAGAGCATAGTAATTTCAGGCAGCATATAGTTCAATCATGAAACATTTAAATACTATATCTTTTCACTTTGTTATCATCAAAACTCAAATATAGGGTAGTAGATTCAAACATTGTTCTAACAATCTCCCCCTTTTTGATGATGACAAAAACTAGATATTTTAAATGAAAAATAACGTGAAAAAGGTGTCTGGGAAATGTTTCAGAGTTAAGAAGTAAGGAGAAATAAGAGTTAAGAGATACTCCCCCTGAGTTTGTTACTTCCCTTTGATATCCGTGTTCTTCAGGATCAGATCTTTTTCTTTCTTTGAACATCAGATTATAAGAGTCTTTGACTTAGCAGAGAGCAGAGCTTCAGAGCTTTTCCTGTCAGAGCTTTGCTTTGGATCAGAGTGTTAGGACGATCAGAACTTCATATTTGATCAGAGCAACATTGATCAGAGCTTCTACATTTTGATCAGAGCTTCTATGCTTCATAGTGTTCAGGAGCTTCCTTGTGCCTGTAGACTTTAAACAAAACAGAAAAACATTTCAAGTAATAGAGTTAGAATGTTTGAGAATTTCTGTCTAGTTAGCCGTTATTGATTTTAAATATCATTCTTGTTCTCCCCCTTTTTGTCAACAATCAAAAAGTGTTAGTGATGTGCTAAAACAATTTAGATCAGAAAAACAAATTATATTAAAATAGTTCAGAATTAGAGCAAAAGAACATTACAGAACATAGTCAAAAGAGTACATCAGAAAATGAAGAAAACATGAAAAAGTTATGCATGACAAAGATTTAAGGTTGAGGGGGCATGCGTGAGAACAGGCTTTCCAGCATCGCTTGAATCTTTTCAGAAGTTTCATTCTGCTTCTGAACCATGGTGACAACAGTGTCAATTTTGCTGTCATGTACATCCATTCTTGCTTTCATCTTCTGATCATTGTCGTCCATCCGCTGATGGAGACGCAAGTCATTCAGCCTTAGTTCTTCCAGAGCCTGCCTGTCCAAGGCAGCTTGAGAAATATCAGAGGGAGGAAGCTTCTCAGAACTTTCAGCTACATCTTCTGCTGGATTTTCTTCCTGAAGGGTCTTGTCTTCTTCTGATCGTTGCACCTGTGCAGCTTGCTCTTTCTCCAACCAAGGTTCACTGTCCAGAGGGAGCACAACTTCTTGAGGCAGCTGACTTTCAACTTCCTTCAGCAGCTTGCTGAAGTTCAGTTGAGCCTGCTCATAGTTGACGTCCTGCAGCTTGAGGGCTTCAGCACGTACCCATAATCTGAACTGTGACCAGAGCTGATCAGAAGCAGCTGGGTCAATCATCTCAGGACAGACTTGCTTCAAAGAAGCAATCCATTGCAGCACACCTGTTTCAAAATTCAAAATACCAGAGCCAACATCTGGTTGCTTTGGTTTGGGAATTGCAATTTTGTGTCTTAGATCAGCAAGACGTTCAAGACTTGTTAAGTCAATGAAGATCCTGCTGGGGTTTTCAGAGGATTGGTTTTCAGAGGTTTGCTGAGATGCTGTTTGTTTTGGAGGAGGGGTATCAGAGTCAGAGTCAGATATTTCGATTGGAGTGGTAGGAGTTTTTGGAGGTGTCGATTCTAAGGAGGATGGCAACTGGGGCCTGACAATAGTGGTTCCACATGGCAACTGGATTGCCAACGGTGAAGGTTGAGGTGAGTGAGGGTCAGAATGATGAGGAGAAGGGGTTTCAGAATGGTGAAACTCTGTTTGTGGAGAAGGTGGATTATTTTCTGGTTGAGGAGGTGGAATCTCTGATTGCTCAGGGATCAGAGGTTCTTCTGTGAGTGGTTGTTGTTGTTGTGGTTCTGGTTCTGGTTGTTGTTCTTGTTATGGTTCAGGTTGTGGTTCTGGTTGTGGAGGAGGAATATTTGGTGGTTCAGAATTTGGTTGAGCAGAAGCATGTTCACGCTCAATATCAGCTAGCACTCTATCAAGTGCTGGTGTTGTTGAAACAGTTGGTTGTTTGGGAATTTTAATTCTGGTTCTTCTGAGTTGTAAGGCCTCAGAAGGGTCTTCTGGTATGGTTTCATCAATGGTAGGGATTGGGATTGATATTCTGTGAGAGGTTTGAGGAGGAGCAACAGATGTTGGAATAGTAGATGAAATTGAAATAGGGGCAGCAGATGAAATACCTCTTTTCTTTGGAGTCTGCTGAGACGATCCTTCTGCTGGTGCTTTCCTCTTCTTTGTCTTCTTCTGAGTCACTTCAGGTTGGGGTTGACTCAGATCTTTGATCTTCAGCTTTGAACCTGTATCTTCTGCCTTGTATGAATCTGGATACTTGAGAAACATATCTGATTTGGATTCCATTTCAGAAAATACCGGAAAATCACTCAGAGGCACTCTTCTGCTGGAGATGTCAGCAGTTGAAGTAGCTCTGGGTTCCTTCTGAATATTTTCTATCAGCTTCATCTTTTTCAGGTTCTTAGCGTTCAGCGGTTTTCCAACAGTTGGTTGTTCAATAGTGCTCAGCATTTGAGCTTCGCTCAGATACTCTATCAGCTTATTCTCTGTCAGAATATCTGATATAAGTCTTCCAAACGGTATCCAGTCCCTTTTGGTCCTTTCTTCTTCTCTAGTCTCTTTCACACTGGTCTTGAGATGGTTGAACAGGAAGTGTGCCAGATTGATCTTCACCCTCTGATCAATAAAGTAGATCAGAAATTGATGATCCACGTTTATATAATCAGGAGAACTTGTTGGTTTCCTGTGATTGAAGCAGCCCAGAACAATCTTGGCCCATACTCTGCAGTGATCCTTCAGATCCTTAATTTTGCTGCTGGGCATTCCAAGAGTGAAAATCCTGTTGGCTACCACGCCTATATCAGGGCATCTTTCAGCCATGTCCACACAACGGACTCCACCACCACTTTGACCGATTAATCTAGCAATGAGGTCTTCAGAAATTACAATCTTCTTTCCCATGACAGAAGAGATGACTAGATATTTGGAAACCTTGGCGTGAATCCAAAATTCCTTGACAAGCGCTGGGAATGTTGGTCCAACCAACCTATCGAAATACCTCTCCCACTTTTGAGCCCTAATTTCCTCAGTTAGGTCAAATCCATTATCCTTCAAGCTTTCGAAGTCGACGATTAACTCAGAGAGAACTTCAAGATTCTTTACCGGTGTGAGAAGAGTTCTGAGGGGCACCTGATATTGCTCAGAAGTTTCTTTCTTCTGATTGCCTGCAGAAATGCTGGAGGATGCCATTGTTCTCACTAAAAAGCTTTGAGAATGATTTGAGAGAAAAAAAGTTTGTAGGAGATAAACTCAGAAATATGCAGAAAATACTTGAGAGATTATGAGAAAGCGTAAAGAATAAGAATGAAGGATTAATGAGCTTAAATAGAGTTTTCAAAAATTATTTTGAAAAATTAAACGTTTTTAAGAGAGAGAAAAAAATAATGATTGCCATTAACAAGCGTGATTACTTTTCATTAAATGCTTGCTGATTTTGGGGGATTTGAGAAAGATACTTAAAAACGGTTACCAGACATGTGTCTCAATGCACCCAATCAGCGCTTTGCCTTCTCAGAGGCGTGCACGCGTTCTGCTTCAGAGATTTGCTGATGATTGGATGACACTTGTTTGATGTAGTGATCAGCACGTCTGTCTTTGAGATTAGACTCTCAGATCTTTAGACTTGCATCTGATACAATCTGCATGTTCTATCTTTCTGAAAGGAGATTGATCAGAAGTTCACAGCACAATAAATTACATTCTGAAGATAAATATATGGATTTAAAACATTTTCACTCTGGGCATATTTTCATGCTGAGATGTTTCAGAATGAAATTGAACCTATCTTCTGAAAGGGGTTTAGTAAAGATATCAGCCCATTGATGGTCTGTATCTATAAATTTTAAGTTTAAAATACCTTTCTGAATATAGTCCCTAATGAAGTGATGTTTTATTTCTATATGCTTAGCTCTAGAATGTAAAATAGGATTCTTACTTAAGCAAATAGCAGAAGTATTATCACAAAGAATAGGAATGTTACTCTCAAAAATCTGGAAGTCTTCAAGCTGACTTTTCATCCAGAGCATTTGTGTGCTACATCCTGCTGCTGCTATGTACTCAGCTTCTGCTGTTGACAGAGCAATTGTTGATTGCCTTTTGCTGGACCACGAGATCAGATTTTCTCCCAGAAACTGGCAGCTTCCAGAAGTACTTTTACGTTCCACTCTATCTCCAGCAAAATCAGCATCACAGTAGCCTACTAAGCTGTAATCACTAGATTTTCTATAAAACAAACCCAGATTAGTAGTACCTTTCAGATACTTGAAAATTCGCTTAACAGCTGTTAAGTGAGATTCTCTAGGATCTGATTGGAATCTAGCACAAATACATACGCTGAATAAGATATCAGGTCTTGAAGCAGTCAGATAGAGGAGAGAACCAATCATACCTCTGTAGACTTTCTGTTCTACACTTTTGCTTACCTCTTCTCTTTCCAGAATGCACGTGGGATGCATTGGAATCTTTGATGGCTTACATTCTGAGAGGTCAAATTTCTTCAGAAGATCTCTGATGTATTTGCTCTGATGAATGTAAGTTCCTTCTGGAGTTTGATTGATCTGAATTCCTAGAAAGAATTTCAGTTCCCCCATGAGGCTCATCTCAAATTCTGCCTGCATACACTTAGCAAATTTTCTTCCAAGAGAAGGATTAGTAGAACCAAAAATAATATCATCAACATAAATTTGACAGACTAAAATGTCACTCTTAACTGTTTTACAGAATAGAGTAGTGTCCACTTTCCCTCTGGTGAATTCATTTTCAAGCAGAAAGTTACTTAGCCTTTCATACCAAGCTCTGGGAGCTTGTTTCAGACCATACAGTGACTTCTTTAGTTTGAAAACATGTTCTGGATGTTTTGTATTTTCAAAACCTGGGGGTTGGTGAACATGAACTTCTTCTTCTATATAACCATTTAAGAATGCACTTTTGACATCCATCTGATACAGAGTGATGCCTCTATTAACAGCAAATGAGATTAAAAGTCTGATAGATTCTAACCTGGCGACTGGGGCAAAGGTTTCTGTATAGTCTATCCCCTCTTGCTGACTATAACCTTGTGCAACCAGTCGTGCCTTGTTTCTGACGACTTCACCTTGTTCATTTAACTTGTTTCTGAACACCCATCTTGTTCCAATGACGTTGAATCCTTTTGGTCTGGGAACGAGATCCCATACGTCGTTTCTGGTGAATTGATTCAGCTCTTCTTGCATTGCCAGAATCCAGTCATTATCCAGAAGTGCTTCATCAATAGAAGAAGGTTCAATCAGAGACACAAGTCCCATAAGAGTTTCTTCAGAGTTTCTGAAGCTTGCTCTTGTTCTGATTGGATCTTCCTTTCTTCCTAGGATAGTCTCTTCTGGGTGATCCAAACTGCTTCTGGGTAATCTCTTCTGAGGTTGATCAGCAGTAGTTGTAGGATTTCTAGCATTGCTTCTTTCAGACGTTGAAGGAATGTCTGTGTTGAGAGCTTCTGATGACTTGTCTTCAGAACCTGCAAATTCAATTTCTATACCTGCAAAAATTTCATTCTGCTTTGACTTTTCAGAGTCAAGCTTATCATCAAAACGAACACTGATTGATTCTTCCACAATCTGTGTTTCTGTATTGTATACTCTGTACCCTCTTGAGCGTTCAGAGTATCCTAACATGATACACTTCTGTGCCTTAGAATCAAACTTGTTCAAATAATTCTTCGTATTCAATATAAAGCAAGTACATCCAAATGGATGAAAATACGAAATGTTGGGCTTTCTGTTCTTCCACAATTCATATGGAGTCTTTTCCAGAATAGGTCTTATTGAGATTCTATTCTGAATGTAGCACGCTGTGTTTATTGCCTATGCCCAGAAAGTCTTAGCAACGTTTGTCTCATTGATCATGGTTCTGGCCATTTCTTGCAATGTTCTGTTCTTTCGTTCTACAACTCCATTTTGTTGGGGAGTTCTAGGACAAGAGAAATCATGCAGAATGCCTTTGTCATTAAAGAATGACTCAAAATCTTTATTTTCAAATTCTCCACCATGATCACTTCTGACTTTAACGATTCTAAGATCTTTTTCATTCTGAACTTGGTTACAGAAGGTAACAAACACAGAGTGTGACTCGTCCTTGTGTCTTAAGAACTTTACCCATGTCCATCTGCTATAGTCATCTACGATTACTAACCCATACTTCTTACCACTGACTGAAGCAGTTTTAACTGGTCCAAATAAGTCAATGTGCAGAAGTTCTAATGGCTTAGAGGTAGAAACAACATTTTTGGATTTAAAAGAAGGTTTTGCAAATTTGCCTTTCTGACATGCTTCACACAGAGCATCTGAATTGAACTTCAAATTAGGAAGTCCTCTGACCAGATTGAGTTTGTTAATCTGAGATATTCTTCTCATACTAACATGCCCCAATCTTCTGTGCCAGATCCACTGCTCGTTGTTAACAGACAGAAGACATTTTACGTTCTGACTCTTTAGTTCAGAAAGTTTGATTTTGTAAATGTTGTTTTTCCTCTTACCATTAAACAGGATAGTCCCATCTTTCTGACTAACAGCTTTACATGATTTTTGATCAAAGATTATATCATAACCGTTATCACTTAATTGACTTATGGATAACAGATTATGCATCAATCCATCAACTAGCAGAACATTATTAATAGAGGGAAGATTTCCATTACCTACAGTTCCAGAGCCAATTATCTTTCCCCTCTGATTGCCTCCAAAGCCAACGTGGCCTCCAGGCTTAAGTTTCAGGCTTTGGAACATATGCCTTCTTCCCGTCATGTGTCGTGAGCAGCCAGAGTCCAGGTACCATGACTGGTGTTTCTGACTTGCTGCTAAAGATATCTGCAACATGTATTATTTTATCCTTAGGTACCCAGATCTTCTTGGGTCCTGATTTGTTAGTTTTACCAAAACTCTGGTTGAATTTTGGTTTCACAGAGTGCTTACTACTAGTATATTTGATGTCATGTGTGTGACCATACACAAAGTGTGAATTTAAAGGAGTGTGTTTAATGGTTAAATCCATGACATTCTTCGGTGTAGGAACCTTACCTAGGTATCCTATTCCTTTCCTGCCGTTTCTGCTAACTCCATAGATCATTGAAGCCATTCTGCTTCTATCTATGCTTTTAGCAAGGAACTTCTAGAAACTGTGATCATACTCCTTGATGATCTCATCAGCGTTTCTGGGAGTTTCAGAAATTGGTTCCTTCTGAGAGTTTTGTAAAGAGTTTTCTAATTTTGAAATTTTATCTCTCAGCTCAGAGTTTTCCAATTTGAGACTCTCAGACTTATTAGAGTCAGATTCAAGATTCCTTTCCAGGTCTCTGAATTTAGCTCTAATCTGCTGATAACGTTCCAGAATTTCATTGAGGCTTTCAGCAAGTTCAGCCTTTGTAAAATTAACAGCGAAGTTAGGGAATACCTCTTCTGTGTCTGATTCTGAGTCTGATTCAGAAGCTTCACTGTCATCTGGAATGTTAGCCATGAGCGCTATGTTTGCCCTTTCATCATCTGATTCTGAGTCAGCTTCAGACGAGTCAGAGTCATCCCATGTGGCCATGAGACTTTTCTTCTTCTCTCTTCCAAACTTCTTTTTGGGCTTTTCCCTCTGAAGCTTTGGGCAGTCACTCTTGTAGTGTCCTTGCTCATTGCACTCGTAGCAGATGATGTCTTTGGTGTTTGGCTTCTTGCTACTGGAGGAGCCTTCAGATCTTCTGTATCCAGAGGAAGAATCTGTCCTTCTGAATCTGGAAGAAGACTCGTTCTGATCAGATCTTCTGGGATTCCTGAACTTCCTTTGTCTTTGCTTCCACAGTTGATTTACTCTTCTGGAGAGAAGGGAAAGTTCGTCTTCTTCTGATGAGGATCCATCAGATGTTTCTTCAACTGCCTGCAAAACTTTAGACTCAGATTTTCTGTTAGATTTTAACGCTAAAGGCTTACCTTGCTTCTGAGGCTCATCAGCTTCTAGCTCTATCTCATGACTTCTGAGGGAGCTTATAAGTTCCTCCAGAGTGATTTTGTTGAGATCCTTCGCTAGCTTCAGAGCAGTAACCATAGGCCTCCACTGCTTGGGTAAACTTCTGATTATCTTCTTGACATGGTCAGCAGTAGAGTATCCTTTGTCCAGAACTTTGAGACCAGCTACCAGAATCTGGAATCTAGAGAACATAGTTTCAATGGATTCAGATTCTTCCATTTTGAACGCCTCATACTTCTGAATGAGCGCCAGAGCTTTTGTTTCTTTGACTTGAACGTTGCCCTCATGCGTCATTCTGAGAGAATCAAAGATGTTCTTAGCTGTGTCTCTGTTGGAGATCTTTTCATACTCAGTATAGGAGATGGCACTGAGGAGGATGGTTCTGGCCTTATGGTGATTCTTGAAGTCACGCTTTTGTTGATCAGTCATTGATTTTCTATCAATCTTCTGACCAGTTGCATTCACAGGGTGCGTGTATCCATCTGTCACCATATCCCACAGATCAGCATCATGTGCTAGAAAGAAGCTTTCAATTCTGTCTTTCCAGTAATCAAAGTTTTCTCCATCAAAAACTGGAGGTTTGCCGCTGAATCTGTCTCTGTCCTCATTGTTGTCATTGCTGAAATGAGAGTTGTTTCCTGCCATTGTGTTTTTCTGACGCTGGATCTTGTACTGACACGGTTAAGTGTTTTAGCTCAGAACCAGGCGCTCTGATGCCAATTGAAGGGGTGAAAAACACAAGAAGGGGGGGTTGAATTGTAAAACTGAAATCTTAAAGCAATTGACAAGATATTTTTATCCTGGTTCGTTTGATCTCAAACTACTCCAGTCCACCCGTCAAGGTGATTTCGCCTCTCTCCAACGAGGTCTTAATTCACTATATTCAACTGAATATTACAGACTGCTTTAACAACTGCTAAAGCCTTCTTGATTCAAACCACAATCCGGTTTGTCAAGGCAACACTTTCTTACAAAGGTATAAAACAATGTGTGTGAATGTTTTCTACAAAACTTTATCACAACTGTGATGTATACACAAATGAAGCTTAGAATACTAGGTTGCTAAACACTAATGGAGTATCAGAGTTTGTGGTTTAGCAAAACTGGTAGATGAAGATTATTGTTCAGCTTTGTGCGTGTAGAGAATTGGAGAGCATTAGCCATTATAATCTTCGAAGCCTTGTTTATATAGCATTTGAGAAGATGAACGTTGAATGCAATATTCTTGATTCAATGCTAATAACAAGCTTTCCTTTTTGAGCAGATCTTGTCTAGAATGAGGCCGTTGGTATTGATTAGCTTTCAATGCACAGTACCGTTGCTTCTTCAATGCACGTTCTGGCTTGGCTCATTCTGATTCTGCTTCGTTGCTGATGAACTAATGTGTTTCTGTATCAGAGTGTTTTACGCGCAGTTCTGTTCATCAAGCTTCAGCATGTACGTGAGTTGATCATCTGATCTTGACGTTCTGATTCAGCAACTTCTGATGCTGGTGCATGAAATCAAATTCTGATGCTGAATAAGTGATCTTGCTTATTTTAATCAGCGTATCTGCAAGTCAGAGCATAGTAATTTCAGGCAGCATATAGTTCAATCATGAAACATTTAAATACTATATCTTTTCACTTTGTTATCATCAAAACTCAAATATAGGGTAGTAGATTCAAACATTGTTCTAACAGTCTTATACTTGACGACCACGTTTCGAAGGCAACAAGTGAGGCGTACCCTAGAAGTGGTGTGTGTATTTGTGTGTTGTATTCAGTTAATGTTTGTCTGGTTAATTAGTGAGCTACAAGTTGTTTTTATTTACATACATTCTTGCATACAAGTTAACAGTTAAGGGGGTGCGGAAAGTAAATTGCGGAAACATAAATCCTACGCTATTACAAGGCGCGGGTCTATACATCGCCAAAAATTACAAAGACCCGTTTTTTAGTAAATGAGTACGGAAAATAAAATAAAAACAGTAAAAGTCCTAATTACTATTACATGTCCGGAACAATTACATAATAATAAACTGTGCGCGAATAAAAAATTAAATCGGAATGTTCTAAGGGTGTTGACCCTTTTTTTTTAGAAAAGAAATTGATTTTTGGTCTTTTTGTAATTAAAGTGAAATTAAAGCTAATGAATGATTAATTAATTAATTTAATTAAAAGAAAATATTTTTTTTGTTTTTTATGTTTTTATGAAATAAAAGAAATGGAATAAAATTAAAATTAACTTTTACCTAATTCTAGATTTATTTAAATTATTTAAGAAAAGGAATTAAAATTGTCTAATTAAACTATTTTGGTTAATATTTATTTAAAAAATAATGTGATAATAATAATAATGTTAATTCTATTTTTTTGATTTTTTATGAAAATATGTTAATTAAATTAATTGTTAATAATAAAAATAATTAAAAGGTTAATAGTTAAAATAAGAGAAAATGACAAAACAAAATTAAAAAAAGAAGTAAAACCAAGGGGGTGTTGACCCAAGAATGGAGGTGAAATCTGGAATTGTGGGGGTGCATTCAGAGGGTGTCCAATTCTCAGCATCGATGGAGAGGTTGTCGGTGGCTGTTGAGAAGGCTGTTGTATGGTCGCGGTGCTGCTGTGAGTGACTCGGTCTCTCGAAGAGTTTTTTTTCTTCTGTCCTATTCTTTCTGCAAAATGAAACAGCAATTCTTGTGAATTTTTGAATTTTGCGGCGGATCTGATTTGCTCTCGTCTTCGATATTTCCTGGAAAAAAATTTTGTACAAATTGTTAAATGAATCTATGTAATGTGTTATTAAAAGGGTAATGATTTTCAAGAAAAAATACAAGTTGCATATGTCAAGGTTTGAAGGTTAGATTGAAGGGATATGTGTAATGAATGAGAATTATACAGTGAATAGAAACTGTGGTGAAAATTCAGCCTTTTCTATGTACAAGACTATTGGAGAAATTGGTGAAAAAGGGTAAATCAAAAATTTAGAAATCGGAAAAAGATGTATTAGAATGTGGATTTATGATCGAATTTCTTTTGAATTTTTTGGAATTGGTTTGGCCGTTTGAGAGATGCTTGAATTGCACTGGAAGGTTGAAAACAGTTTTCACTTTTTTGCTTGGATTTTCGAATTTGGTTCTTGCTGCCTCTGAGTTCTCTAGGTTGTGAATTGTACAAAGAATGCTTGCATATAGGTTATGTAAAGGATATCAATCAGAATTATGGCCATTAAGCTTATGCATTCATGTTTGAGATTATGCCATGAACTCCATTGAAACACTTTCCATTTTTGTGTCAAAATTTGAATTCTTGCTTGGAATAGCCCCTTGCACGAATTTGGAATGTGTTTTAAGGTGTATTAAAGCTAATCATCATAAAATATATCCCTCCATTAATTTCTTTGATTTTTATTTGATTTTAAAAGATTTAAAATGAATTAAATCAAATAAAATTAAATAAAAATGGAAAAATTAATTTTAAATCTTGAAATAATTTGTGGGACACGTGGGAAGAATGGCCAAGCTGAAACAAGTGGAAAAAGTGGGCCCCTTTTGTCAAAAATGAAGTTTCAAGGATAATTGACTTTGGCCATTTCACAAAAATTTCCCAACTTCTCTAATGCATATCTTGCTCAATTTTGAAGCTATGAACATGTTCTTGGATATTTTGGAAAGTTCTTGAAGTCCTCTAACCAATTTCTTTGGTCCCATGTCATTTTGATTTACCAATCTCAAGTTATGGTCTTTGACTTAAAGTGCCTTTTTGTTGACTTTTGAAAATGACCTATAATGTTGAAATTGATAACTTTTTGTGAGAGCATTTATTGTACTTGGAATGTGAAGATGAGTTATAGGAAATGTCTTCCCTTTCAAAATGAGAATTGGATGGGATTTTTCTGATGAACCATGAAAAAGTTATGCCTTGGTCAAGTTACAGTTGACTTTTCAGTTGTCCAAAAATAGAAACTTTTGCATCTTGATGATTTTTGAGCCATTCTTGTGAAATCATGGTCAAGACTTGACCAAATGATGATTGTGGCTTCAAAATAAGATGTTGACCAAAAATTTTGACTTTTGGCTGCCAAATGACCATTTTGCCCCTACAGTTGACTGTGGAGCAATTAGGGTTTTTGACTGTGCAACTTGACCTTGTGAGCCTTGAAACTGGACATGTAGGTGTTTGACAATGTTTATGAGCATATGGGACTTGATTGAGCCCTTGAAAACTTCAACTTCCTTGCAAGAACCAAAACCCTAGTTTGACTGGCTTAGGAGGATGGTTGACTGTGTAGCCCTTGAGTAGACCTTGAACCATTTGAGGTGATGCTTGTCAAAACTTTGAAGAATATGGGAGGGCAAATTTTAGGGTACAACAGTTGCCCCTGTTCAATCTTCTTAGACCTGAGGATGTAGATTGGTTTGTGTGCCTTTCGTGATCCGAGGGTGGAAGATGATTGAACACTAGAGTGCCAAGAAATTTGCACTCACATAGTAAAGTATCAGCAGCGTGATGGAGGGAATGGGCTTACAGATGCCATTTGGAGAGATGGTGGATAGGTGAATCTGAATAAGAAATAGAATAGCTTCCGTGTCTGGAGCATATCTAGTCTGTGTCTAATTGCTGACGTTTGAATAAATGGTAGAATGACCGCCGTGTCTGGGGTATATCCATACTGCATGAGTAACAGAATGTCATCCGAATCTGGATCGTATCTGGACTGAACAATAGAAGAGCATTCGGGATGGAGCATCTCTAAGTTGTCTTTTATAAGTTTGAATCTGAATAAGCAATATAACGACGTCCGGATCTGGAGCATCTCTAGGCTATATCTGAAAGGGAATCTGAATAAGTATCAGAACGTCACCATGCCTGGGTCACATCTGAACTATCTCTAGAAGGAGTCTTGAATAAGCAAAGGAACATCATCCATATCTGGAGCATTTCCAAGCTATCTCTGAAAGGAAATCTGGAATAAGTATCAGAACGTCGCCATGCCTGGGTCACTTCTGAACCATATCTAGAAGGGGTCTTGAATTAGCAAAAGAATAGCATCCATATCTGGAGCATTTCTAAGCTATCTCTGAAAGGAAATATGGAATAAGTATCAGAACGTCTCCATGCCTGGGTCACATCTGAACTATATCTAGAAGGGGTCTTGAATAAGCAAAAGAACAGCATCCATATCTGGAGCATTTCCAAGCTATCTCTGAAAGGAAATCTGGAATAAGTATCAGAACGTCGCCATGCCTGGGTCATATCTGAACTATATCTAGAAGGGGTCTTGAATAAGCAAAAGAACAGCATCCATATCTGGAGCATTTCCAAGCTATCTCTGAAAGGAAATCTGGAATAAGTATCAGAATGTCGCCATGCCTGGGTCATATCTGAACTATATCTAGAAGGAATCTTGAATAAGTAAAAGAACAGCATCCATATCTGGAGCATTTCTAAGCTATCTCTGAAAGGAAATCTGGAATAAGTATCAGAACATCGCCATGCCTGGGTCACATCTGAACTATATCTAGAATGGGTCTTGAATAAGCAAAAGAATAGCATCCGTATCTGGAGCATTTCCAAGCTATCTCTGAAAGGAAATCTGGAATAAGTATCAGAATGTCGCCATGCCTGGGTCATATCTGAACTATATCTAGAAGGAATCTTGAATAAGCAAAAGAACAGCATCAATATCTGGAGCATTTCCAAGCTATCTCTGAAAGGAAATCTGGAATAAGTATCAGAACGTCGCCATGCCTGGGTCATATCTGAACTATATCTAGAAGGGGTCTTGAATAAGCAAAAGAACAGAATCCATATCTGGAGCATTTCCAAGCTATCTCTGAAAGGAAATCTGGAATAAGTATCAGAACATCGCCATGCCTGGGTCGTATCTGAACTATATCTAGAAGGAATCTTGAATAAGCAAAAGAACAGCATCCATATCTGGAGCATTTCCAAGCTATCTCTGAAAGGAAATCTGGAATAAGTATCAGAACGTCGCCATGTCTGGGTCATATCTGAACTATATCTAGAAGCAATCTTGAATAAGCAAAAGAATAGCATCCATATCTGGAGCATTTCCAAGCTATCTCTGAAAGGAAATCTGGAATAAGTATCAGAACGTCGCCATGCCTGGGTCATATCTGAACTATATCTAGAAGGAATCTTGAATAAGCAAAAGAACAGCATCCATATCTGGAGCATTTCCAAGCTATCTCTGAAAGGAAATCTGGAATAAGTATCAGAACGTCGCCATGCCTGGGTCACATCTGAACTATATCTAGAAGGGGTCTTGAATAAGCAAAAGAACATCATCCATATCTGGAGCATTTCCAAGCTATCTCTGAAAGGAAATCTGGAATAAGTATCAGAACGTCGCCATGCCTGGGTCACATCTGAACTATATCTAGAAGGGGTCTTGAATAAGCAAAAGAACATCATCCATATCTGGAGCATTTCCAAGCTATCTCTGAAAGGAAATCTGGAATAAGTATCAGAACGTCGCCATGCCTGGGTCACATCTGAACTATATCTAGAAGGGGTCTTGAATAAGCAAAAGAACAGCATCCATATCTGGAGCATTTCCAAGCTATTTCTGAAAGGAAATCTGGAATAAGTATCAGAACGTCGCCATGCCTGGGTCACATCTGAACTATATCTAGAAGGAGTCTTGAATAAGCAAAAGAACAGCATCCATATCTGGAGAATTTCCAAGCTATCTCTGAAAGGAAATCTGGAATGAGTATCAGAACGTCGCCATGCCTGGGTCACATCTGAACTATCTCTAGAAGGAGTTTCGAATAAGCAAAAGAACAGCATCCATATATGGAGCATTTCCAAGCTATCTCTGAAAGGAAATCTGGAATGAGTATTAGAACGTCGCCATGCCTGGGTCACATCTGAACTATCTCTAGAAGGAGTTTCGAATAAGCAAAAGAACAGCATCCATATCTGGAGCATTTCCAAGCTATCTCTGAAAGGAAATCTAGAATGAGTATCAGAACGTCGCCATGCCTGGGTCACATCTGAACTATCTCTAGAAGGAGTTTTGAATAAGCAAAAGAACATCATCCATATCTGGAGCATTTCCAAGCTATCTCTGAAAGGAAATCTGGAATGAGTATTAGAACGTCGCCATGCCTAGGTCACATCTGAACTATCTCTAGAAGGAGTTTCGAATAAGCAAAAGAACAGCATCCATATCTGGAGCATTTCCAAGCTATCTCTGAAAGGAAATCTGGAATGAGTATCAGAACGTCGCCATGCCTGGGTCACATCTGAACTATCTCCAGAAGGAATCTCTGAATAAACAATAGAATAGCATCCGTGGTTGGAGCATCTCTAAGTTATCTCTGAAAAGAAGCCCTGAATAAGCAACAGAATAACGTCCATCTAGAGCATCTCTGAACTATTTCTGAACAAGTAACTCTGAATAAGCAACAGAATAGCGTCCATCTCTGGAGCATTTCTAAGCCATCTCTGAAGAGAAAATCTGAATAAGCAAAAGAACATCATCCATATCTGGAGCATTTCCTAGCTATCTCTTTAATCTCTTTAACATAGATATGCCCTGGCTAGATGCAGGTATCGAATCTGGAATTGCAACAGTTGATAGTAATCGTCTTTGGATTGACCTTTTTCCTGAAAAAGGCAAAACATCAGTTGTGCAATGCATGATGTCATGATGTTCTCAGGGAGAAATGAGATTGTGTGATATGATGCGTATGTGCATGCATTGTGTATGTAAGCAAGGTGTATGAAAGGTGATATGTTTATGAATGTATTTTCGTCTAGGAAAATAAATCCTTGACGAATGCCGGGAAGTTGAATCCTGGGCTGATGTTGAAGAACAGAGTTCTTCGTTTCCGCTGGGGATGATGGTTGCAAGAATAAACCGGTAGGAGAAGATGACTCCGTTGGGGAATAAACTTGACGAATAGATTACTCTGCGGAGAGTGAACTCTGTGGGGAAAGAGAGGTACTTTGCTGAGGTTGATGATAACTTCACTGGTGTGATACGGTGGGAGAACTGACTTGAGGTTTTGCGTTTGTTTTCGCAAATGTTTCGGTTGAGCAAGAGTCGCCACCGACTTTTTATTTTATCCTAAGGAAAGGTTAAAAAGCACAGCAAAAACCTTTGAGATGTTTTCTTGGGTTCGGGGAGTAGATTATAGAAAGGGAAGGTATTAGCACCCTTTCTATCCATGGTTATCCATGGGCTCTTAGTTACTTGCTTAGATCAACTTGCCTTAATTTTCAATTGTTTGAAATGGTGCTTTGTGTGTGTGTTTGAAAAATGTTTTGAAAAGAGGCCAATGTGGTGGCAACCTTTGTAATGATCCATGTTGGGATGTATACAAAGGTGTATGTCTTTTGAAAAGGTTTTCATTTGTTTTTTGAAAGTTGTTTTGAAAGTGGAGTGATGTGTGGTTTGAAAAGATAGGCAAGTGTTTTGTTTTGCAAGTTTGATTCAAGTAACTAAGAGGTTGTTTACTCCTAAATTTCTCAAAGATTTCTCCTATGTTTTTAACCCTTTTAACAATTTTGTTCCACCATTGCATTTGGTGGACAATCTTGTGTTAGGATGTGAAAGGGACGGGCGCGGGTCATCGTTTAGACCATAATTGCAATGGTGCCAAGTATCTTTGGGAAATTTTTCCTTGGAGGGACTTGATCATTTTTAGGCAACTTTCGAAAGCGTCATCGAGGGACTATGATCATTTGATTGTTTGTTTTGCCCAAAGAGACCTAACATGCAATATGGCCCATTATTGAAGGCAACAAGTGGAATACCCTAGGGGTGCAAGTGTGATTGGTGTTGTCCATTTTCATGCTTGATTATCTTTGAAATTAGGTCAAACTATTTTGGTTAATTGATTTGCATACAAACCCTAATTCTAACATGGCATAATTAGAAATCTTTAAAGTGCGAAAAATAAAGTTCCTAAGTTATTACAACACAATATATGGGAAGGGGGGTACAAATGTTCAAATGGGGGGTATTTTGACAAGGAATTTAAACCTAGACTATTACAATCCAAATAAAATTATACAAATTATTTAATATACAATAATTAAATAAAATAAGAATAAATATGCAAGATGCAAAAAAATGTTTTTTTGTATGTATGAAAAAAAGTGTTTTTATATGTCAAATAAACAAAATAAAAAGTATTAATTCTTGGAGTTTTTATGCATTTAGGGCAAAACCCTAATTTTAAATAAAAGGTATTAATTATTTAATATGTACAATATTTATTAGTTATGTACAAAAATAAAATAAAAATGAAGTATATTTGTCAAAAGGGTATTTTTAATATTAAATATTAATAAAAATAAAAATGTATATATTTTGTATTTTTTAACCTAAATATACTAATAAATATATATGTATTTGTATTATTTACTAAATATATTAAATATATACAAAATAATAATATTTAATATTTATAAAAAAAAGTATATTTTATATAAAATATTTTCAGAAGATAAAATAAAATAAAAATTAGAAAATAAATGTGTTTGCATTATTTTTTTTAGTTATTTTAAATAATAGTATTTATATATTATTTATGTACAAAACTAAATAAAGACTAATAAATATCAAAATAAATGCAAAAAATGTGGAAAAAATGATTTTTATATTTTTTCATACTTAAATAAAAATATAGAAATAAAATCAAAAGGAAAAAATGGAAAATGATAAGTAAAAATCAAAATGGGCCAGGGGGGTTCGAAAGTAAAAACATTTTGTGAAAAGAAAAAACATTTCAGGCCCAGCCCAGAACCTATCTTCTTCAACCTCCAGCAAACCTTGTTCAAAAAACGCGCGTTTTGTACATAGATTCAAACATCCCGATTCCTGGACTTTTAATGAAAACTCACAACACAAAAAATGTCAAGCATCTTCTCACGAGTTCATACATATAAAGAAAATGATTTATCTCTCTGAAATGAGAGAGAATTTCTTCTCCCCCAATTCTTGACCTAATTTTTATTCCAAGTTCAGACATCAAATTCTCATAGCACACATAACATAAATGAAAACTAATTATATGGGCATGTTCAGGGCTATGAATGTGACATAATTTCTTCACAAACCTAAAGCTAACAATGCCTGGATAGAGAGATACGAGTTCATGAACTTACCTGTTCAGTTGGAATCGTATCTGGTGATGGAGGTGCTTTCAATGCAAAGTGATGATTGGTACAGCTTCCTTGATGTCCAGGGATGCTATTCCAAGCTTTAGTTTACTTTGAAACCAAGTGAATCGTGTTATGGAACTTCAACTGCAAAACAAGAAAATGAAAATGGTGATGTTGCTTGGGAGTGTTACAGGTCGTGTTTGAGGCTTGGAATAGTTTCAAGGGATGATGTGGGATATGTTTGAAGTGGTTTTAGCAAGAATGCATAAATGGATTGAGTTATGGAACTCAATCTGCAGCAGGTACCCTGTTTGGGCAGTTTGAGGGTGATTCTGTGTTTAAGAAGGCAATGGAGATGGTTGGCTCGTGTTTCAGCTTAGGTTTTATGATTAGAAAATGTTTTATAACTTTGCTTCAGCTCTGGTTCACAGGAATGAGGGTTGTGTGTTGTTATGCTAGGTTACTTCAACTTTAAGCAACAAAGTGTCCACTTGAGTTTTAGACTGATAGAGGCCCCCCTAATGTGCTGCTAACCTTCCCCTTGATCAGTGTGTTTTGTTCATAAACTTGTGCCAAAAGGATTTGCGCTGTACTTGCTTGGATTGCTAATTGACATAAAGTTCTACTTTTCAAAAATGGCAAAAATGCTTTATTTAATTAAGGCTTAATCTAACATGTAATGTCCAAATGCACAAAATAATGCTAACACACAATGGATTGGCATTTAATTATTGAGTGCAAATGGGATTAGAGGCCTGTAACTAGCTTATGCATGTTGATTTGAAAAGTTGCCCAAGTTATGAACATGTAAATTGGCCAAGAACAAAGTGAGTTTTTCCCAACTTGCCAAATTCGATTCTCCCTAACCATGAGGTTGTTTGATGAGTTCTTGGACATTTTAGAAAAATTGGAATGTGTAATACAATTCATCTTTGAAATGCAAATTGAAATTACAAGTGGAAGTATGTGAAAAATGGTCTTGAAGTTAGGTAAAAACCTTGCCTAAAATAGGTCAAATTTCTCTAAGTTAAGAATGGTTTGGTACCCTTGTTCCAAAAATTGTAACTTGAGCTACAAGCTTCTTTTGAGAAAACTTTGTGAATTAAAGTTGTAGATTTTGCAATGGACTACAACTTTCATGTTTTGACTTTTCCCTGAATCCAAATGAATCTTGGTGAGAAAGTGGGACAAAGTTAGGAAAAAACTAGGGTTTTTCATAACTTAGAAAAATTCTAAGTTATGAAAAATCTTCATTTCAAACCCTAATTTGCAATTCTTGATTTCTTGATGAACAAGTTTCATGACTTGGCATGTTTTGATGAAAAATGAATCTTGACACTTGATTTTGACCAAAAAGTCAAAGTTTGACTTTTCAGTATACAGTCAAAATTGATCAACTGACTGGGAAATTCAATTGTCAATCTTGTGCATTTGGGATCTTTTGAACTTGTTGAGTATGTCAAGACAATTCCATGGGGTCCTTTAGTCCATACGTGAGCTTGGTTTGCCATTGGCTAGGTCAAACAGTCAAAAATTGCCTTTGTGCAGTCAAAACCCTAAAAATGACCATTTTGCCCTTTTGGTGATCTGATCAAATTTCTTGTGGAATTGTGATCCAAACTTGATCCAATGGTCCATATGAGTTCATAATGTTGATGTGGGTCAATTTTCATGAGATTTGACTGTCAATTGGCCACAGTTGACTTTTTCCCCAATACAGTTGATTTCTAGGTCAACTGTCCAATTGACTGGGCAAAATTTGGAATCAAGACTTGAAACTTGGTATGGATAAATTTGGGAGTCCAACATGAAGCATGAAAGTCATCTTAGGCATTTTGGGTCAAAATATCTTTGTGCAAACACAAACCCTAATTTGGGTCAGCAGTGCAAAGAGAAGTCTTGAGCAGAGGAAACCCTAACTGGACCTTGAGCTCCAAGGGTCTTGTGATGAGAAAATGTTGAGAAAGTGGGAGGGTAAATTTTGGGGTACAACAGTTGCCTCTATTCAATCTTCTTGAACCTGAAGAGTTAGATTGGCAAGTTTGCCTTTCGTGACTCGAGGGTAAAAGGAGTTTGGACACTAGAGTGCCCGAAAATTTGCACTCGCATGTTGGAGTATCAGCAATGTGATGTCGGGAATGGGCTTATAGATGCCATTTGGAGAGATGGTGGATAGGGAGATGGGCTTATAGATGCCATCTGGAGACGTGACAGAACCTTGTCGGGAATGGGCTTATAGATGCCATTTGGAAGTGTTGATCGCATAAGAGATTCCTTAGCGAGAACTTGTGTACTTTGAGAAAGACATATGTTTTCCTGGCTTGTTACAGGTATTGATCTTCAATCTCTTCATGCAGACATGCCCTGGCTAGATACAGGTGTCGAGTCTACAGGAATTGAATCTGGAAATAGTCGTCAACAGATATGCCCTGGCTGGATACAGGAATCGAATTCGGAATTGTGACAGTTGATAGATATGCCCTGGATGGATACAGGAATCGAATCTTCAAACTCTTCAGACGTGCCCTGGCTAGATACAGGAATCGAGTCTGGAAATAGTCGTCAACAGATATGCCCTGGCTGGATACAGGAATCGAATCTTCGAACTCTTCAGATGTGCCCTGGCTAGATACAGGAATCGAATCCGGAAATAGTTGTCAACAGATATGCCCTGGCTGGATACAGGAATCGAATCCGGAATTGTGACAGTTGATAGATATGCCCTGGCTGGATACAGGAATCGAATCTTCAAACTCTTCAGACGTGCCCTGGCTAGATACAGGAATCGAGTCTGGAAATAGTCGTCAATAGATATGCCCTGGCTGGATACAGGAATCGAATCTTCGAACTCTTCAGATGTGCCCTGGCTAGATACAGGAATCGAATCTGGAAACTGATCACTCACAGATGTGCCCTGGCTAGATACATGAATCGAATCTGTAAACTGTGACAGTTGAAGGTAGTTGTCTTTTTCCTGAAAAGGCAAAACATCAGTGGTATGCAATGTCATGATGTATGACATGCATGATGTCATGACGTTCAAAATGAGATAGTGTTGTATGCACTTTATCATGTATGTAAGCAAGATGCATGAAATGTGAAATGTTTTATGAATGTGTTTTCGTCTAGGAAAATAAATCCTTGACGATTGGCTGGGGAATTAAATCCTGGGCTGACATTGAAGAGTAAAGTTCTTCGTTTCCGCTAGGGATGATGTTTGCAAGAATACACCGGTAGGAGAAGATGACTCTGTTGGGGAATAAACTTGTTGGAGAGATTACTCTGAGGGGAATTGCTCTGTGGGAAGAGATACTTTGCTGGAGTTTTGACGAGAGCTCCACTGAGGATTTCAATGATGGATTCCGCTGGGATAATAATGATAAACTCCGCTGGGGATAATCAAAGATAAACTCCTCTGGGGATGACAAGGATAAACTCCGCTGGGGATTGTGTTGATAAGTTATGTTGGGGAACTTTGATGAACTCCGCTGGGGATTGGAAGAACTTTGCCGAGGGCGATCTTCCGTGGTAATTAGCTGAGGATAACCCAGTTATAAGCCCTTGTGAGGAATAACTTTGAATAAAGCTCGGGAGAGACGTCCGTACTCTGCAGGGGATAAGCTTCCAGAATCTATTGGGGATAAGCTTCAAAACCTGCTGGGGATATGGATTCCGGTTTTCCTGGGGAGGCTTTCAGACTGTACTTGAAAAACGGTTCCATTTAGAGTGTCTGCGTTCCGCCGGGGAACAATCTTAGATCAAGACTGCCGGGGATGCTTGCTGAGGGATGCCTATACTCCGCTGGAGAATGTTGATCTCTTCTGGGGATAACCAACTTCCTTCAGGCTGACCGTCGACTAACTCTGTTGGAGGAGAGTATTGCTGACTTGCTAGGGGAACAGGGTGCCTATTGTAGGGCTGATGATAGACTAACTCTTCTTAGGGAGAGTATTGCTGAATCTTGTCTTACTCTGTAGGGAGTTGAGGCAACTTGGTTACATTCTTCAGTTGAATCTACCTTGGTACCCTGGCGGACAAAGCAACTAGACTGCCTGTTCAATTCTACATTGCCCCTACTTCTGATGTCACCTGTAATTAGTCTTTTGTTTCATATGCAAGTATTTATGAATTAGCAATTTAATGTCAAATGCATATATCAAAAATGAATATTGGACGTTCTTCGCTAGACAAAACAGAAAAAGGAAAAACAATTGGCAATTTGTTTGGAAAAGTGAACTTGTATTGATTTTGAAATTTGCCTGTAAATAGGCGTTTTTTGTACAAGAGGCCGACGTCCTAGTAAGAGAACGTGCCGAATAACATAAAGTTTATACAATTTTGAAAAGGAAACAAAACAGCTATGTGCACAATATTCCCACTGGGTTCCAACTCTGCTATCGCCTTTATGTCTTCAAGCGTCTCATCACTTTGCTGCTTAGTTGAAGATGAAGCTGATTGATCGATGCCGAAGTCTGAGCCAAATAGTTGATGCCGAATTCTGGATGCAAGGTGATCCAATGAGACATAGTGTTACGCTTTATCCCTAACTTTTGCCTGTACCGCCTTTTCGGGTTTTCAGTCCACCGGGATACCCATTTTTGCTCAAGCCGCCTTTTCAGGTTTTCGACTTGCCGGGTGTACAGATTTTTTTCATTTCATCCCTTATTTTTGCCCGAACCCTTTTGGTTCGCCGGGAAGCCCTTACTTTTGCCTAGGTATGTCAACCTAGCGGGTCTTTGATTCATGCGTAGTATCTTTTCACTATGTCTGCATTGGCGGGGTGAGGAAGGTCGTCACCATCCATGGTGGTCAGAATCATGGCTCCTCCTGAGAACACATATTTAACCACAAATGGCCCTTCGTACGTAGGGGTCCATTTGCCCCGGGGATCACTTTGAGGAAGGATGATGCGTTTGATTACCAGGTCCCCAACTTGATACTCTTGTGGTCTGACTTTCTTGTTAAATGCCCTGATCATCCGTTTTTGGTATGCCTGACCATGGCAAATAGCAGTGAGTCTCTTTTCGTCAATTAGGTTTAATTGATCAAGTCGTGTCTGGATCCAATCATCTTCACTCAAGTCTGCCTCCTTCATTATCCGGAGAGAGGGTATCTGGACTTCAATCGGCAAGACTGCCTCCATGCCATAGACCAAGGAAAAGGGTGTTGCCCCGGTTGACGTCCTTGCTGAGGTACGGTACCCATGAAGAGCAAATGGTAACATTTCGTGCCAATCTTTGTAGGTCACTGTCATCTTCTGCACAATTTTCTTGATGTTTTTATTTGCCGCTTCGACAGCTCCATTCATCTTTGGCCGGTAAGGAGAAGAGTTGTGGTGCTGTATCTTGAATTGCTCGCAGAGCTCAGTGATCATCTTGTTGTTAAGATTGGTACCATTGTCTGTAATGATTCTTTCCGGGACGCCGTACCGACAGATCAGGTTATGCCGAATGAAATGTGCCACGACGCTCTTGGTTACCGTGGCATAGGAAGCTGCCTCAACCCACTTCGTGAAGTAATCAATCGCTACCAAGATGAAGCGATGCCCGTTGGATGCCGTTGGTCGGATCTCGCCGATCATATCAATGCCCCATATTGCAAAAGGCCAAGGTGCCGTTAGGATGTTCAGAGGAACCGGAGGGATATGCACCTTATCAGCATAGATATGGCATTTATGACAAGTTCGAGAATGTTGGTAACAGTCGGCTTCCATTGTGGACCAGAAGTATCCTGCCCTAAGGATTTTCTTTGCCATGGTATGTCCACTGGAATGTGTTCCGAATGTACCTTCATGCAGCTCTGCCATGATCTTTTCTGCTTCAGTCTTATCCACACAACGCAGTAGAGTTGAATCATGATTTCGTTTGTAGAGAATGTCGTTGCTGAGGAAGAATTTTGCCGCGAACCTCCTCATGAACTTCTTGTCATTGACCGATGCGCCTTCGGGGTACTCCTGATCTTCCAAGTATCTCTTCACCTCATGATACCAGGGTTTTTCAGTCACCTTTTCGGCCTCAAGATTGCAGCAGTATGCAGGTTCGTCCAACTTCCAGATAATGATCCGGGGAGCCTCGTTGTCCCATTTGACTTTGAACATTGAAGACATCGTAGCTAGTGCGTCCGCTAACTGATTCTCCTCTCTTGGGAAGTGTTCAAAAGTTATCTCTTCAAATTGAGGAAGCAAAGTCAACACATACTCCTTGTAAGGAATAAGATTTGGGTGTTTCGTATCCCACTCGCCTTTGATCTGATTGATCACGAGAGCGGAATTTCCGAAGACACTCAGAAACTTGATCCTTAGGTCGATCGCAGCTTGAAGACCCATGATACATGCCTCATATTCTGCCATGTTGTTGGTGCAGTTGAAGCACAGCCGGGCGGTGAGTGGAGTATGAGTACCTTTGGGGGATATAATCACAGCACCGATACCATTACCCAAAGCATTGGAGGCTCCGTCAAAGTGCATAGACCATCGGGATCCTTCCTCAGGTCCTTCATCCGGTCCAGGTACTTCACAATCAGTTACTACCATGATATCTTCGTCCGGAAATTCAAAGTTCAATGATTGGTAATCGTCCACAGGTTGGTGTGCCAAATGGTCTGCCAATACACTTCCCTTGATTGCTTTTTGAGTTGTGTACTGGATATCATATTCTGTCAAGATCATTTGCCATCTTGCTATTCTTCCAGACAGAGCAGGCTTTTCGAATATGTACTTGATGGGATCCATTTTTGAAATCAACAGAGTAGTGTGAGTCAGCATATACTGTCTCAGCCGGCGAGCAGCCCATACCAGAGCGCAGCAAGTTTTCTCGAGCAGTGAGTACCGAGACTCACAGTCGGTAAACTTTTTGCTCAGGTAATAAATAGCATGCTCTTTTCGGCCAGACTCGTCATGCTGACCCAGCACACACCCCATTGAGTTGTCAAGTACTGTCAAGTATAGTATTAGAGGTCTCCCTTCAACCGGAGGCATAAGAATGGGTGGTTCTTGGAGATACTCCTTTATCTTTTCGAAAGCAGCCTGACATTCATCGTTCCAGCGTACTACTTGATCTTTCTTCAGCAATTTGAAGATTGGCTCACAAGTAGCAGTTAGATGTGAGATGAATCAGGCAATGTAATTCAGTCGTCCCAGAAAGCCTCTGACTTCTTTCTCTGTCTTGGGAGTCGGCATCTCTTGTATGGCTTTCACCTTGGCAGGGTCCACCTGAATACCTTTATTGCTTACAATGAAACCTAGCAATTTTCCAGACCTCACCCCAAAGGTGCATTTGTTTGGATTCAACCTCAGCTTGTATAACTTCAGTCGGTCAAACAGCTTCCGCAGATGGTCAAGGTGTTCTTCCTCAGTTTGGGACCTTGCAATCATGTCATCGACGTACACTTCAATCTCATGGTGGATCATATCATGAAATAAAGAAACCATGGCACGTTGGTAGGTTGCCCCAACATTTTTCAACCCGAATGGCATGACCTTGTAGTAGAAGGTGCCCCACTGAGTCACAAAGGTAGTCTTTTCCATATCTTCAGGAGCCATCTTGATCTGATTATACCCTGAAAAACCATCCATGAAGGAGAACACCTTGTGTTGAGCAGTATTGTCAACAAGAACATCGATGTGAGGTAGGGGGAAGTCATCCTTGGGGCTTGCCCTGCTTAGATCCCTGTAATCGACACACATTCTGACCTTACCGTCCTTCTTCGGCACTGGAACCACGTTGGCAACCCACTGAGGGTAAGAAGTCACTGCTAGAAACCCGGCATCGAATTGCTTCATAACCTCAGCTTTGATTTTCTCGGACATCTCTGGGCGCATGCGGCGGACCTTCTGCTTTACCGGAGGGCAGTCTTCCTTGATAGGCAGATGATGAACCACAATGTCGGCATCCAAACCAGGCATGTCTTCGTAAGACCAAGCAAAGATCTCCATGTAATCATGTAGCATCTGGATCAATCGTTGCTTCACGCTGAGCTCTAGATTGGCACCAATCTTGACTTCTTTTCTATCTGTCTCAGTACCCAGGTTTATCGTCTCCACTGGCTCTTCATGCGGATGAATGGCCCTCTCTTCCTGGAGTAGCAGTCTCGCGAGTTCACCAGGCACTTTGCAATCATCTTCACCTTCGTCTTCGGCCAAGTTGATCGGATTTTCGAAGTCATAACTGGCAGTAGCAGAGATGTTACCAGTGAGATCCAGAGTGGATTGGAACCTGTATAAGTGAGTGTGTGTAAATATAGCTGTTTTGCAATATATAACACAGAAAGAAAAAGAGCACAAGATTTGAAATGCAACAAACGTCCAATGTTTTGATTAATGATATATGGAAATGTCATACAAAAAGCCCTCAAAAATGGAGCTACGGTGCCCCGGGTAGGACACCGAGCCAATAAAAGTTTCAACATATTGTTTGTTACAAATTGAAAATAAAAGAGTTAATTACTGCGTGACAAATGTAATAGGTGTAAAATCTTTTGCCGTCCAGTTGCTTGGTCTGTTGTTGGTGGTTGGATAGATCCAACTGTCAAACTCTGCTTCCTCCACGTCCTCCTCGATAGCATTCACCCTTGGGTTGGTGATGAACACCGGAGCCTTTCTGGTCCTTTCTTTGCGAACAACCCTCTGAGCCTCTGCAGTGAAGCCCAGCCCAAACTTGTCGGTCTTTTGAGTGAAGTCAGGAAGTTGACCCCAATTGGCGCACTTGCCTTTCTCGATTGCAGCCCGGGCATCCTTCAAGGAAGCCATCTTCAGAGGAAAGTCTTCTTCAACCACTGTCTCAGCTGACGCCAATGTTGGAGGAACCTCCTCAAAATGTTGAAAGGGGGTTTCAATAAACTCCCCGTCCATCTCGATATACCGGAATGAATTTAAGTGACTTACCATGTATTCCTCCTCTCCCTGCACAGTAACAATCTTCCCTCTGACAGGGTATTTGAGCTTTTGGTGTAGAGTGGATGTTACCGCCCCAGCCTTGTGAATCCAGGGTCGACCCAGCAAACAGGAATAAGATGGACGAATATCCATCACGTAGAATGTTGAGTCGAAGACTTGGGAACCCACACGAATAGGAATGTCTACCTCACCGTGCACCATCCTCTTAGAACCGTCGAAGGCTCTAACAATGATGTTACTAGGTTTCAATTCTAGGCCCTCACAGTCCAACCGATCTAAGGCCTTCTTGGGCAAAACATTCAAGGAAGAACCGGTATCCACTAACACGTGTGCGAGAGTAGTGCCCCTGCATTCTATAGAGATGTGCAGGGCGTCATTGTGGTTTTTTCCTTTGGCGGTAAGGTCTGCATCTGAGAAACCCAAGCCATTGTCAGCTGTCAAATTAGCCACACAGTCAGTGAATTGATCTGCAGAGGTCTCTTGCGGCACATGGGCTGTTTTCAGAAATGAAATCAGGACCTTGGCGTGGGCCTCTGAGCACAGCAGTAATGATAGCATAGAGATTTTGGAGGGGGTATGCCCCAGTTGTTCAACGACATTGAAGTCACTCTTTTTAATGATTTTAAGTATTTCCTCCATCTCTTGCTGGGAGGCTTCAACAACAGTCTTTTTTGGTGCCTCCGTCCGGGCAGGCAAATCGGTAGCAACTTCTTTGCCCCGAGCATCAGAGTACTCGGCGGCAGTAGTAGACACAGGAACTTGATTTGGAACATGCACACTTGTGGGTGTGATGATAAGAGGTTTTCGGATAACTGGTGGTGCAATGTCGGGCGAGAAAAGCCTGCCACTGCGAGTAATCTTGGCGGGACCAGTGATGTTACTGATACTGGTACCGGTGTTGAACTCCTGCTTCACTCCAAGCACATACACGTCTGCCCCATAGTGCCATGGGACAGCCTTGTCAGATTCATAGGGGAGGGGCCCCGGAACAGTAATGGTAATGGGTGCAACAGACATAATTTGGACTGGCTTCCTCGGGGGAGCCTTGGTAGGATTGTTGAAAATTGTGACGACAAATACTTCTTCAGCGGAAACAAACGGAACAGCAGTTTTCTTGAACAGAATTTCTTTGCTATCCATCAGGCTTTGGATGCCTGATTTCAGCAGCGGACAACCGGTAGGGATAACAGCACACAGGAGGCAACCCTTGCTACAACCCGGAAATAAACCGGCTAGCAGTAGGTTCCTCTTAACAGTCAATAGAGGGGTAGAAACATCATTCTCCGAAGCAGCATACAAATCTTCCTCGACGGCATTTACTCTATCTTGGGGCATAGGAGCAGTTACAACATTTGGCCTCTCAGGCGCCTCAAACTGAATTTCCTTCGCGTCGATAAGGTCTTGCACTTTATTTCTCAGGGCCCAGCAATCATCAGTAGTATGCCTGGGGCTATCAGAATGATAAGCACAACGGGCATTTGGGTTATACTTAGGAGATGCAGTATTCACGACCTTCGGAGCCTCTTTGATGGTCACCAAGTTGGTTGATAGCAGTTGCGGTAAGATTTGTGATAAGGTCATACTCAGCAGAGTGTATTGTCTCTTGGGCCTCTCACCCCTTTGTTGATTGTACTGCTGAGGAGCAGCAACAGGTTTTGAAATTACCAAGGCATTGACGGCCTGGCGGTGTTCTGGCTTGACTTGTCTTCTAGGACCATAGACGGCACTTGCTTCTTTCTTGAAAGGCCTCTTCTCAGTACTTGCGGAGGCAGCTTTTTGTATCTTTCCTGACCTGATGCCAGCTTCTATCCTTTCACCTGTCAGGATCAAATCGGTAAACCCAGCGGAGGAATTACCAACCAAATGATTGAAGAATGGACCAGACAAGGTCCCTAGAAACATGTCAACCAGCTCACGGTCAGTCAATGGAGGCTGCACCCTGCCAGCCAGATCTCTCCATTTTTACGCATATTCTTTGAACCCTTCGCCCGTTCCCAGCGACATACCCTGAAGTTGGGTACGCGTAGGAGCGAGGTCAGAATTGTATTGATATTGTCTATAAAATGCGGTTGCCAAATCTTCCCAATGTCGGATACTGGTTCCATCTAGCTGATAGAACCACTCAAGCTGTGACCCCGAAAGGCTATCTTGGAAGAAGTGAATCCAAAGGTTCTTATCTGCCGTGTAAGGTTGGATCTTCCTTACGTACGATCTTAGATGCAGCTTTGGACAGGAAGCCCCGTCATATTTGGCAAAGGCAGGCGCCTTAAACTTGTGTGGGATTACCACCCCAGAAGATAACCCCAAATCTCCGAAATCCAGCCCCGACACATTCTGAATCTCCATGGCGCTCAAGCGGTCCTCTAATTGCTTGTATCTGTCAGCAGCAGGAGGGTATTGTTCGTCATTGTAATTCATCTCGTTGTCGGAGACTGCAGGACTAGGAGCTCCTCCCCCTTGGGGACTGTCTTTCTCTGCAGAGGAAGTAGTTGGATCAGCCTCGTTATGGAGTGTGTTCCCAAACCTGCGTCCAGTATTGAACAACGCAGTCCTCTTCTTCTTCTTCTTCTTTAGGAGCAGAGCCTTCAACTCTTGTTGCCCTTGGGCCAGGTTCATCACCATCTCTTGAAACTGGGCACTCTGGGCCTTGAGGGCCTTGATTGCTTGCTCACTGGATGATTCTGGATTCATGATGACTGTTCAAAATAAACAGCGAAGAAGATTAAGCAACCTGTAGAAAAAAGGGTACCTGTTATGCACATGATGCATGAGATGATATCTATGCAATGCATTCAAGGATTTTAGAAATTCACAATTGTTGCAGACAAAAAGAACGCACGTCATATTAATAAGAAGAAATTTGTTAGTACATAAGTGCCCCATGGGCCAAATATTACAAAAATAACTTCTCAAGGTAAAAAGACGTTGCGCATCCTCTTTGGCGCAATGTAGGTGTTGAGGGCCTCTTGCTCATGGAGTCGGCGGGTGAGCTCTAAAATCTTCTTCTCGCTGGCGTAGAAGCTGGCTTCAAAAGTGTTCCGTTCCTCCTTGAGTTGGATCCAACTCTTCTGCATCTCCTCCCACGATGTAGGCATGTCAAGATGTAGGATGGTGTAGGGAACCTCTCCTTCCTGGACGGGCTCTTTAATCACAGGGAGAACATGAGGATAAGGCATCATTAGACTCTGGGCTCGGGATCGTACCCACTTGAGATAAGGCTCAAGAGGGATGGAGTTCTTGTGTCCCAGTGTCTTGCTATCAACCTTGTTGGGCATCCTCCAAGCTCTGATGAATCTTTGGCGAAGTCCTTGCGCATCGTTATCGAAGTCAAAAACTAGGTTAGGAATCAACATGTCGTGAGGGCCATCCCTCCGTGCATATCCAAATTTCCTCAAAGCTAGGCAAGGGTTGTAGGTGATACCTCCTCTGATTCCAAGTAAAGGAACATTAGGAAACTCTCCACAACGATCGACGATGATGACATTTTCTATGGACCGAGAACACCAATGTACATCAGAGTGAGTAAGAGTCATCAACCGTTGGGACCACCTTGAGCCTTGGTCATTCTTCAAGACAGATTGTGGAAGGTGCGAAATAAACCACCTTGCAAGGAGAGGAGTACAACACATGAGAACACCCCTCTTTCTCATTGTTCGTGTGTAAAATGAGTGAAGGATATCCCCAAGCAATGTTGGTATTGGATTTCTGGACAAGAAGATTTTGACGGCGTTGACCTCTACAAGCTGGTCAGGATTTGGGAACAAGACCAACCCATAGATAAGGAGTGCCACAATTTCTTCAAAGGCTTGTAGGTCCAATGAATTCCAACATTCTTGTGCCTTCTCAAACAAGAATTTTTCTAAGAAGCCTTTGACACCGCTTCTAGTTTCCCAGTGCCCCTTGATGTCAGAAGGCTGTAGATATAATGCTCGAGCAACATCTTCAGGCTTTGGTTCCTTTTCCGTACCGTTGAAAGGTAGTTGATTAAGGATAGGAATTCTCAGGAGTTGAGAAAATTCCTCCAAAGTGGGTACCAACTGGTAGTCGGGGAAAGTGAAACAGTGGTGAAGAGGGTCAAAGAACTGGAATAGCACTTTCATCATGTCTTCTTCAATGTTGGTGTTGACTAAGCTGAGCAGTCTACCATGTCTTTCACTGAAGGATGAGCTTTCTGGAATTCTTGAGGTGAGCTCCTTGAGTTGAGGAGAGATTCCCACAAGGTTGACTTGGATGGTTTTTCTGCGAGGAATTTCCATGACATACAAAACAAGAACAAAGATGAAGATCTAAACCCTTGAAGTGGTTAGTGAATGCATATGATGCTTTATGATGTTCATGATGTATGCACAAACATATGTACAAGCAATTCACACCAAACCCTAGTTTCAGGCTTGCATGGGGTTTCATAGGTAAGTACCCTCTTGAGTGTAGTTGGCTTAAAAACCTGTCCTATAAATAGTAATCGGGTTCTAAGGAGCTCAATATCACTGGATTGTTTTCATTGTTCATTGTTTTGGTTTAGCCACTTAACTAGCGACCAAAATATTCCAAGAAAACAACCCTCAATGAGTGTAGTATCGAGTATCTACCAACTTCGGACTGCACCAAAGCCGGTCATCTCACTACCCCTAATGAAAGGCCAAGATGGTCAAGTAAGGTTCTAGGTCATTAGTGCTTAGTGACATCACTCAGCAGCCCCGTACTCTCCTTGATTGAACTCAAGGGTTACCGGTACTCACAAATATGTCGCACTAATATAGCTATTGCTTCGACCGTGTCGGTATACCCCGCACAGTTTCCACAACGTATTGCTATCTATGAATGTTTCCCAAAATCCGGGTGTAGGATTGTAAACCCAAACAAGAGAGCCAAGATATAAAGCAATCAATCCAAACAATTAGTCATGCAAGAGGGTGATCTAAGCCCTAAGGTTACTCCACTTTTAAATTTCTCCCTAGCAGAGTCGCCAGTTCTGTGATACGGTGGGAGAACTGACTTGAGGTTTTGCGTTTGTTTTCGCAAATGTTTCGGTTGAGCAAGAGTCGCCACCGACTTTTTATTTTATCCTAAGGAAAGGTTAAAAAGCACAGCAAAAACCTTTGAGATGTTTTCTTGGATTCGGGGAGTAGATTATAGAAAGGGAAGGTATTAGCACCCTTTCTATCCATGGTTATCCATGGGCTCTTAGTTACTTGCTTAGATCAACTTGCCTTAATTTTCAATTGTTTGAAATGGTGCTTTGTGTGTGTGTTTGAAAAATGTTTTGAAAAGAGGCCAATGTGGTGGCAACCTTTGTAATGATCCATGTTGGGATGTATACAAAGGTGTATGTCTTTTGAAAAGGTTTTCATTTGTTTTTTGAAAGTTGTTTTGAAAGTGTAGTGATGTGTGGTTTGAAAAGATAGGCAAGTGTTTTGTTTTGCAAGTTTGATTCAAGTAACTAAGAGGTTGTCTACTCCTAAATTTCTCAAAGATTTCTCCTATGTTTTTAACCCTTTTAACAATTTTGTTCCACCATTGCATTTGGTGGACAATCTTGTGTTAGGATGTGAAAGGGACGGGCGCGGGTCATTGTTTAGACCATAATTGCAATGGTGCCAAGTATCTTTGGGCAATTTTTCCTTGGAGGGACTTGATCATTTTTAGGCAACTTTCGAAAGCGTCATCGAGGGACTATGATAATTTGATTGTTTGTTTTGCCCAAAGAGACCTAACATGCAATATGGCCCATTATTAAAGGCAACAAGTGGAATACCCTAGGGGTGCAAGTGTGATTGGTGTTGTCCATTTTCATGCTTGATTATCTTTGAAATTAGGTCAAACTATTTTGGTTAATTGATTTGCATACAAACCCTAATTCTAACATGGCATAATTAGAAAGCTTTAAAGTGCGAAAAATAAAGTTCCTAAGTTATTACAACACAATATATGGGAAGGGGGGTACAAATGTTCAAATGGGGGGTATTTTGACAAGGAATTTAAACCTAGACTATTACAATCCAAATAGAATTATACAAATTATTTAATATACAATAATTAAATAAAATAAGAATAAATATGCAAGATGCAAAAAAATGTTTTTTTGTACGTATGAAAAAAAGTGTTTTTATATGTCAAATAAACAAAATAAAAAGTATTAATTCTTGGAGTTTTTATGCATTTAGGGCAAAACCCTAATTTTAAATAAAAGGTATTAATTATTTAATATGTACAATATTTATTAGTTATGTACAAAAATAAAATAAAAATGAAGTATATTTGTCAAAAGGGTATTTTTAATATTAAATATTAATAAAAATAAAAATGTATATATTTTGTATTTTTTAACCTAAATATACTAATAAATATATATGTATTTGTATTATTTACTAAATATATTAAATATATACAAAATAATAATATTTAATATTTATAAAAAAAAGTATATTTTATATAAAATATTTTCAGAAGATAAAATAAAATAAAAATTAGAAAATAAATGTGTTTGCATTATTTTTTTTAGTTATTTTAAATAATAGTATTTATATATTATTTATGTACAAAACTAAATAAAGACTAATAAATATCAAAATAAATGCAAAAAATGTGGAAAAAATGATTTTTATATTTTTTCATACTTAAATAAAAATATAGAAATAAAATCAAAAGGAAAAAATGGAAAATGATAAGTAAAAATCAAAATGGGCCAGGGGGGTTCGAAAGTAAAAACATGGTGTGAAAAGAAAAAACATTCCAGGCCCAGCCCAGAACCTATCTTCTTCAACCTCCAGCAAACCTTGTTCAAAAAACGCGCGCTTTGTACATGGATTCAAACATCCTGATTCCTGGACTTTTAATGAAAACTCACAACACAAAAAATGTCACGCATCTTCTCACGAGTTCATACATATAAAGAAAATGATTTAACTCTCAGAAATGAGAGAGAATTTCTTCTCCCCAATTCTTGACCTAGTTTTTGTTCCAAGTTCAGACATCAAATTCTCATAGCACACATAACATAAATGAAAACTAATTATATGGGCATGTTCAGGGCTATGAATGTGACATAATTTCTTCACAAACCTAAAGCTAACAATGCCTGGATAGAGAGATACGAGTTCATGAACTTACATGTTCAGTTGGAATCGTATCTGGTGATGGAGGTGCTTTCAATGCAAAGTGATGATTGGTACAACTTCCTTGATGTCCAGGGATGCTATTCCAAGCTTTAGTTTGCTTTGAAACCAAGTGAATCGTGTTATGGAACTTCAACTGCAAAACAAGAAAATGATAATGGTGATGTTGCTTGGGAGTGTTACAGGTCGTGTTTGAGGCTTGGAATAGTTTCAAGGGATGATGTGGGATATGTTTGAAGTGGTTTTAGCAAGAATGCATGAATGGATTGAGTTATGGAACTCAATCTGCAGCAGGTACCCTGTTTGGGCAGTTTGAGGGTGATTCTGTGTTTGAGAAGGCAATGGAGATGGTTGGCTCGTGTTTCAGCTTAGGTTTTATGATTAGAAAATGTTTTATAACTTTGCTTCAGCTCTGGTTCACAGGAATGAGGGTTGTGTGTTGTTATGCTAGGTTACTTCAACTTTAAGCAATAAAGTGTCCACTTGAGTTTTAGACTGATAGAGGCCCCCCTAATGTGCTGCTAACCTTCCCCTTGATCAGTGTGTTTTGTTCATAATCTTGTGCCAAAAGGATTTGCGATGTACTTGCTTGGATTGCTAATTGACATAAAGTTCTACTTTTCAAAAATGGCAAAAATGCTTTATCTAATTAAGGCTTAATCTAAAATGTAATGTCCAAATGCACAAAATAATGCTAACACACAATGGATTGGCATTTAATTATTGAGTGCAAATGGGATTAGAGTCCTGTAACTAGCTTATGCATGCTGATTTGAAAAGTTGCCCAAGTTATGAACATGTAAATTGGCCAAGAACAAAGTGAGTTTTTCCCAACTTGCCAAATTCGATTCTCCCTAACCATGAGGTTGTTTGATGAGTTCTTGGACATTTTAGAAAACTTAGAATGTGTAATACAATTCATCTTTGAAATGAAAATTGAAATTACAAGTGGAAGTATGTGAAAAATGGTCTTGAAGTTAGGTAAAAACCTTGCCTAAAATAGGTCAAATTTCTCTAAGTTAAGAATGGTTTGGTACCCTTGTTCCAAAAATTGCAACTTGAGCTACAAGCTTCTTTTGAGAAAACTTTGTGAATCAAAGTTGTATATTTTGCAATGGACTACAACTTTCATGTTTTGACTTTGCCTTGAATCCAAATGAATCTTGGTGAGAAAGTGGGACAAAGTTAGGAAAAAACTAGGGTTTTTCATAACTTAGAAAAATTCTAAGTTATGAAAAATCTTCATTTCAAACCCTAATTTGCAATTCTTGATTTCTTGATGAACAAGTTTCATGACTTGGCATGTTTTGATGAAAAATGAATCTTGACACTTGATTTTGACCAAAAAGTCAAAGTTTGACTTTTCAGTATACAGTCAAAATTGATCAACTGACTGGGAAATTCAATTGTCAATCTTGTGCATTTGGGATCTTTTGAACTTGTTGAGTATGTCAAGACAATTCCATGGGGTCCTTGAGTCCATATGTGAGCTTGGTTTGCCATTGGCTAGGTCAAACAGTCAAAAATTGCCTTTGTGCAGTCAAAACCCTAAAAATGACCATTTTGCCCTTTTGGTGATCTGATCAAATTTCTTGTGGAATTGTGATCCAAACTTGATCCAATGGTCCATATGAGTTCATAATGTTGATGTGGGTCAATTTTCATGAGATTTGACTGTCAATTGGCCACAGTTGACTTTTTCCCCAATACAGTTGATTTCTAGGTCAACTGTCCAATTGACTGGGCAAAATTTGGAATCAAGACTTGAAACTTGGTATGGATAAACTTGGGAGTCCAACATGAAGCATGAAAGTCATCTTAGGCATTTTGGGTCAAAATATCTTTGTGCAAACACAAACCCTAATTTGGGTCAGCAGTGCATGGAGAAGTCTTGAGCAGAGGAAACCCTAACTGGACCTTGAGCTCCAAGGGTCTTGTGATGAGAAAATGTTGAGAAAATGGGAGGGAAAATTTTGGGGTACAACAGCTGGGGATACCATTGATATGTTATGGGGAATTTGATGAACTCCGCTGGGGGGTAGGAAGAACTTCGCCGAGGACGATCTTTCCGTGGTTTTTAGCTGAGGATAACCCAGTTATAAGCTCTGGTGGAGCATAACCTTTGAATAAAGTCCGGGAGACGCGTTCGTACTCTGCATGCGATAAGCTTCCAGAATCTACTGGGGATAAGCTTCCTACTGGGGAGATTGATTCAACTTTCCTGGGGAGACTTTTTGAGACTGTACTAGGGAAGTGGCTCCACTGAAGTGTCTGTATTCCGCCAGGGAACAATCTTATATTAAGATTGCCGGGGATGCTTGTTAGGAATGTCTGTATACTCCGCTGGGGAATATTGATATCTTCTGGGGATACCCAACTTCCGTAAGGCTGACTGTAGGCTAACTCTGCTTGGGGAGGGCGTTGTTGAGTTGCCGGAGATACTGTGCCTTGTAGGGCTTGTGGGAGACCAACTCTGCTCAGGGAGAGTATTGTTGAGTCTTGACTTACTCTGAGGGGAGTGGAGGCATCTTGGTCAAATTCTTCAACTGAATCTACCTTACACCTGGAGGAAAGCAGTTGTACAGTTTGGGCGACTCTTATTGCCCCAGTTTCTGTGGGAGAAGGTACCTGTAGAGGTGCTTGAGGACTGCCGATTTGACAAATCTTCTTCTGGTAGGCAAGTGACAAGATGACGGGACATAGTCGTACGCTTTGATCCCTAACTTTTGCCTGGACCGCTGTTGTACCCCAAAATTTGCCCTCCCAATTCTCATTGATTTCTCATCACAAAGCCCTTGAAGATCAGGATCCAGTTAAGGTTTCATCTGCTCAAGACTTCTCCTTGCACTGCTGACCCAAATTAGGGTTTGTGTTTGCACAAAGATGTTTTGACCTAAAAAGCCTAAGATGACTTTTTTGCTTCATATTGGACTCCCAAGTTTATCCTCATCAAGTTTCAATTCTTGATTCCAAGTTTTGCCCAGTCAATTGGACAGTTGACCTAGAAATCAGCTGTATTGGGGAAAAAGTCAACTGTGGCCAATTGACAGTCAAACCTCATGAAAATTGACCCACATCAACATTATGAACTCCTATGAACCATTTGATCAAGTTTGGATCACAATTCCACAAGAAATTTGATCAGATCACCAAAAGGGCAAAATGGTCATTTTTAGGGTTTTGATTGTACAAAGGCAATTTTTGACTGTTTGACCCAACCAATGGCAAACCAAGCTCACATATGGACTCAAGGACCCCATGGAATTATCTTGACATGCTCAACAAACTCAAAAGATCCCAAGTACACAAGATTGACAGTTGAATTTCCCAGTCAATTGATCAATTTTGACTGTATACTGAAAAGTCAAACTTTGACTTTTTGGTCAAAATCAAGAGTCAAGATTCATTTGTTCTTGGACATTTTGGAAAGCTTGGAATGTGTTCTACAATCCATCTTTGAAATTCAAATTGAAATTCCAAGTGGAAGTGTATGGAAAATGGCCTTGAAGTTGGGTAGAAAACCTTGTCAAAATAGGTTAAAATTTCACTAAGTTAAGAATGGTTTAGTACCCTTATTCAAAAAATTGTAACTTGAGATGCAAGCCTCATTTGGGAAAACTTTGTGAATCAAAGTTGTAGATTATGCAACAAGCTACAACTTTCATGTTTTGACTTTTGTTTGAATCCAAATAGATCTTGGTGAGAAAGTGGGGCAAAGTTGGGAAAATATTAGGGTTTTTCATAACTTAGAAAAATTCTAAGTTATGAAAAATTCTCATTTCTAACCCTAATTTGCATTTTTTGATTTCTTGGTGAACAAGTTTCATGATTTGGCATGTTTTTGATGAAAAATGAATCTTGACTCTTGATTTTGACCAAAAAGTCAAAGTTTGACTTTTCAGTATACAGTCAAAATTGATCAATTGACTGGGAAATTCAACTGTCAATCTTGTGTACTTTTTTTCATTTTTATTTATTTGACATAAATAATACTTTTTTTCATACATATAAAAACCTTTTTTATATGTATGAAAAAAAGTATTATTTATGTCAAATAAATAAAAATGAAAATAAATATTATTTTTGGAGTATTTTCATATTTAGGGCAAAAACCTAATTTACTAAATAAAATGCATTATTTATTCAAAATATACAATATTCACTATTTATATACAAAAATAAAATAAAAATATAGTATATTTGTAAAAATGTATTTTTTTAATCTTCATCCTCTTCGACCTCCTCTTCTTCCGCATCAGACTCGGAAGGTACCGCAGCTCCACCCCCTTTGCTGGTTCCTTCATCAGAGATAGGAGGAAATTCAAGCACTCTCCGAGCTTCTCCGTCAAATCTTCTCCCCAAAGTAGCCACCCCGAGTCTCTTTTTCTTCTTCTTCACTGGGTCTTTGTTCCCCAATTGAGTTTTGATATCCTCCTGACCCTTAGCCAAGGTCATCCGGAGTTGCTGGAACTGTGCATTCTGAGCTTGCAGGTCTTTGACTGTTTGCTCGAGATCCATCCTACTGAAATAAACAGCAGACAGATAAGGAAACCTGGAGTGAGACCTGCTTATGCACATGATGAATGATATGCTTATGTATGCAATGCATTCAAGGATTTAGGACATTCAAAATTGTTTCAGACAAAGAAGAACGCACGTCATATTAATAAGAAGAAATTTGTTAGTACATAAATGCCCCATGGGCCAAATATTACAAAATAACTTCTCAAGGCAAAAAGACATTGCGCATCCTCTTTGGTGCGATGTAGGTGTTGAGGGCCTCTTGCTCATGGAGTCGGCGGGTAAGCTCTAGAACCTTCTTCTCACTGGCGTAGAAGCTAGCTTCAAAAGTATTTCGTTCTTCCTTGAGCTGAATCCAACTTTTCTGCATTTACTCCCACGATGTAGGCATGTCTGGATGTAGGATGGTGTAGGGAACCTCTCCTTCATTGACGGGCTCTTTAATCACTGGGAGAACATGAGGATAAGGCATCATCAGACTTTGGGCTCGGGCTCGTACCCACTTGAGATAAGGCTCAAGAGGGATGGAGTTCTTGTGTCCCAGAGTCTTGCTATCAACCTTGTTGAGTTTTCCCCAAGCTCTGATGAATCTTTGGCGAAGTCCTTGCGCATCGTTGTCGAAGTCAAAAACTAGGTCAGGAATCAACATGTCATGAGGGCCATCCCTCCGGGCATATCCAAATTGCCTCAAAGCTAGGCAAGGGTTATAGGTGATACCTCCTCTAATTCCAAGTAAAGGAACATTAGGAAATTCTCCGCAACGATCGATGATGATGACATTTTCTCTGGACCGAGAACACCAATGTACATCAGAGTGGGTAAGAGTCATCAACCGTTGGGACCACCTTGAGCCTTGGTCATTCTTCAGGACATATTGTGGAAGGTGCGAAATAAACCACCTTGCAAGGAGAGGAGTACAGCACATGAGAACACCCCTCTTTCTCATTGTTCGTGTGTAAAATGAGTGAAGAATGTCCCCAAGCAATGTTGGTATTGGATTTCTGGACAAGAAGATTTTGACGGCGTTGACATCTACCAATTGGTCAGGATTTGGGAACAAGACCAACCCATAGATAAGGAGTGCCACAATCTCTTCAAAGGCTTGTAGGTCCAATGAATTCCAACATTCTTGTGCCTTCTCAAACAAGAATTTTGCTAAGAATCCTTTGACGCCGCTTCTGGTTTCCCAATGCCCCTTGATGTCGGATGGTTGTAGATGTAATGCTCGAGCAACATCTTCCGGCTTTGGTTCCTTTTTCGTACCGTTGAATGGTAGTTGATTAAGGATAGGGATTCTTAGGACTTGAGAAAACTCCTCCAAAGTGGGTACCAACTGATAATCAGGGAAAGTGAAACAGTGGTGAAGAGGGTCAAAGAACTGGAATAGCACTTTCATCATGTCTTCTTCAATGTTGGTGTTGACTAGGCTGAGCAGTCTGCCATGTCTTTCACTGAAGGATGAGTTTTCCGGGATTCTTGAGGTGATCTCCTTGAGTTGAGGAGAGATTCTCACAAGGTTGACTTGAATGGTGTTTCTGCGAGGAATTTCCATGTCCTACAAAACAAGAACAAAGATGAAGATCCAAAACCCTTGAAATGGTTAGTGAATGCATATGATGTTTTATGATGTTTATGATGTATGCACAAGACATATGTACAAGCAAATCACACCAAACCCTAGTTTCAGGCTTGCATGGGGTTTCACAGGTAAGTACCCTCTTGAGTGTAGTTGGCTTAAAAAACCTGTCCTATAAATAGTAACCGGGTTCTAAGGAGCTCAATATCAGGGGATTATTTTCATTGTTCATTGTTTTGGTTTAGCCACTTAACTAGCGACCAAAATATTCCAAGAAAACAACCCTCAATGAGTGTAGTATCGAGTATCTACCAACTTCGGACTGCACCAAAGCCGGTCATCTCACTACCCCTAATGTAAGGCCAAGATGGTCAAGTAAGGTTCTAGGTTATTAGTGCTTAGTGACATCACTCAGCGGCCCCGTACTCTCCTTGATTGAACTCAAGGGTTACCGGTACTCACAAATATGTCGCACTAATATAGTTATTGCTTCGACTGTGTCGGTATACCCCGCACAGTTTCCACAACGTATTGCTATTTATGAATGTTTCCCAAAATCCGGGTGTAGGATTGCAAACCCAAACAATAGAGCCAAGATATAAAGCAAAACAATTCAAACAATTTAGTCATGCAAGAGGGTGATCTAAGCCCTAAGGTTACTCCACTTTTAAATCAATCCCCAGCAGAGTCGCCAGTTCTGTGATACGGTGGGAGAACTGACTATGAGTTTTGCGTTTGTTTTCGCAAATGTTTCGGTTGAGCAAGAGTCGCCACCGACTTTTTATTTTATCCTAAGGAAAGGTTTAAAAAGCACATCAAAAAGCTTTGAGACTTTTCTTGGGTTCGGGGAGTAGATTATAGAAAGGGAAGGTATTAGCACCCTTTCTATCCATGGTTATCCATGGGCTCTTAGGTACTTGCTTAGATCAACTTGCCTTGGTTTTCAATTGTTTGAAATGGTGCTCGGTGTGTGGTTTTGAAAATGTTTTGAAAAGATGCCTTGTATAGGCTACCCTTGTAACAATTCTTTACTCAAATGTTTTACAAAAGGTGTTTTGTCTTTTGAAAAGATGTTTCAAGGTTTTTTGAAAGTTTGTTTTGAAAGTATTTGTGAAGTGTGGTTTGAAAATAGGCAAGTGTTTTCTTTTGCAAATGGACAAGTACTTAAGAGTTATCTACCCTAAAGTTCTCAAAGATTTTTGTTTATGTTTTTAACCCTTTTAACAATTTTGCTCCACCATTGCATTTGGTGGACAATCTTGTATTAGGAGGTGAAAGGGACGGGCGCGGGTCATCGTTTAGACCATAATTGCAATAGTGCTAAGTGTCTTTGGGCAATTTTTCTTTGAAAGGGACTTGATCATTTTAGGCAACTTTTCAAAAGCGTCATTGAGGGACTATGATCATTTGATTGTTTGTTTTACCCAAAGAAACCTAACATGCAATATGGCCCAATTATTTGAAGGCAACAAAGTGGAATACCCTAGGGGTGCAAGTGTGATATGTGTTGTCCATATTTCATGCTCATTTATCTTGAAATTAGGTCAAGCTATTTTGTTCTTTTTATTTGCATACAAACCCAGTGCTTGAATTTCCTCCTATCTCTGATGAAGGAACCAGCAAAGGGGGTGGAGCTGCGGTACCTTCCGAGTCTGATGCGGAAGAAGAGGAGGTCGAAGAGGATGAAGATTATTCTGATCAGCAATACCCTCCAGCTGATGATAAATACAAGGGTTTAGAAGACAGATTGGCCGCCATGGAATTACAAAGAGTACCGGGTTTGGATTTTGAAGACTTGGGTTTGGTCGCCGGGATTGTGATTCCCCCAAAATTCAAAGTGCCAGTGTTTGTAAGGCATGATGGGCTGTCCTGTCCAAAAATGCATCTCAGGTCCTACGTGAGAAAGATTCAACCCTATACGGCAGATAAAAACCTTTGGATTCATTTATTTCAAGACAGCCTTTCTGGAGCTCAGTTGGAGTGGTTTTATCAGCTAGAGGGAACCAGCGTCCGAAATTGGGAAGATTTGGCCACCGCTTTTTACAAACAATACCAGTATAATTCTGACCTTGCTCCTACTCGTACCCAACTTCAGGGTATGTCACTAGGAACAAGCGAGGGATTCAAAGAATATGCACAAAAATGGAGGGATTTGGCTGGCAGGGTGCAGCCTCCTTTAACCGACCGCGAACTTGTTGATATGTTTCTTGGGACCCTATCTGGGCCATTTTTCAATCATCTAATTGGTAACTCTTCCGCGGGGTTTACCGATTTGATCTTAACAGGCGAAAGAATAGAAGCTGGGATCAAGTCAGGAAAGATTCAGAAGGGTGTTGCTGCAAATGTTGAGAAGAAACCTTTTAAGAAGGAGACAACTGTGGTATATTCTCAGAGAAGAGCAGGGAAGACGGAGCGTCGGCCAACTGTGGGGGCCGTGATGATTCAAAACACTCCGGGTGAGCAGCCTCGCTATAACCAGTCCAGACCAAATCAACAACGGGTGGAACGGCCACAACGGCAGTTCACCCGCATTAATATGACTCCAGCGCAAGTGCTTCCCCATTTGTTGAAGTTGAATCTTGCCACCATCAAGGAGGCACCAAAGAATGTGAATACGTCCTCTCCACATTATCATGCTAATGCTAAATGCGCCTACCATTCAGACAATGTTGGACACGACACCAATGATTGTTGGGCACTCAAGCATAAAATCCAAGACCTGATAGAGGCGAAGGAGGTGGAGTTTGACGCTCCGGAGAAGCCTAATGTGATATCTGCACCCATGCCGAAGCACGACCGAAATGTCAATGCCATTGAAGAAGATTTGTATGTTGCTGATGTCAGTGATCTGACTACTCCACTGCTAACCATTAAGTTGAATCTGTTAAGGGCCGGGATCTTCCCGGGATGTAAAGAAGACTGCTATTGTTGTTACTCTCTGCCGTTTGATTGTCTGTTACTGAAGAAAGGCATCCAAGGCCTTATGGATAGTCGACAAATTTTGTTTGAAAAAGTTTCTGCTATTCCAGTTCATACTGAAGATGTCTCAATCATAACCATTCACGCCAATCTTTCCAAGGCCGTCAAAAAGCCTGTTAAGATTACACCAGCTACGAAATCTGTTCCTTTGAAGATAACAATGCCAGGGCCTATTCCCTATGTTTCTGAGAAGTCGATACCTTAGAACTATGGCGGTGACGTCTACTACCATGGTATCAAACAAATCGAAATAACTGAAGAAAGTTCGGATGATGAAGAAGCCAGCATTAGTAACATCGCAGGCACTAGCAAAATCACCAGGAGCGGGAGAATATTTTCTCTAGAGATTGCCCCTCCAAGAGCAGTCTTTGGACCCTCATCAGCTGACAAGGTCATCCCTGCACTAATAAAACTTTCTGCTAGAACTCCTTTGATTGAAGATGTTGTTGTTCCTAGTACTGTCTCTCCTACCGCTGCTGACAAAGGTAAGGGAATCCGAGATGAGCCCGTCAGGACGAGGGCTCAACCCTTTGTTATCCCGGAAACCTCCAAGAAGGAAATGGATGAGATTTTAAGGATAATCAAGAGAAGTGATTACGATATGGTAGAACAGCTGGGGCAGACCCCCTCCAATATCTCCATGCTGGCACTACTACTTTGCTCGGAAGCGCACGCTAAAGCTCTGATAAAATTCCTGAAGGCAGCCCATGTGCCCCAGGAAACCTCTGCGGATCAATTTCAGAATTGCGTGGCTAGCCTGACTGCGGACAATGGATTAGGTTTTTCTGATGCCGACCTAACTCCTAAAGGAAGAAACCACAATGATGCTTTGCACATTTCAGTTGAGTGTCGAGGAACCACTCTCGCACATGTCTTGGTTGATACTGGTTCGTCGCTGAATGTTTTGCCTAAGAAGGCCTTGGACCGACTAGATTGTGAAGGGTTGGAATTGAAGCCGAGTGATATTGTTGTCAGAGCTTTCGATGGTTCGAAGAGAATGGTCCATGGGGAGGTTGAAATTCCCATCAAGATAGGCACTGAGGTGTTTAAATCCACTTTCTATGTGATGGACATCCGTCCGTTATATTCTTGCTTGCTGGGTAGGCCTTGGATACACCATGCTGGGGAAGTCACCTCCTCCTTGCACCAGATGTTGAAGTATCCTGTCAAGGGAAAGATCATTACTGTCCATGGCGAAGAAGAGTACATGATTAGCCATTTAAATTCTTTCCGGTATGTGGAGGTTGAAGGGGAATTCATTGAGACGCCTTTTCAACATTTCGAAGAAGTCCTTCCTGAAATAGCAGTAGCAAAGTTGGCAGCTGAGATACCGAGGCAGATGGCCAGGATGGCATCTCTGGAGGACGCAAGGGCCGCAATAAAGGAAGGGAAAAATTCAGCATGGGGGCAGTTACCTGACATTCCGCATAAGACCGACAAATTTGGATTAGGGTTCACAGCCGCTGGCCAGAAAGCTATGCGCCGTGCGAAGATTGAAAGGGCGCCAGTCAAAATTTCTCCCTACGGAATCAACGCTTTGGAGGATGAAGACAAAGAGAGTAACATCGAAGAGTGGATCTATCCAACTGTCAAAGGGGGGTTGAGCAACTGGGAGGCAAAAGACTTTGTCCCCATCACTTTTATTCATCAGTAATTTATCTGTTAAACATTTCTTATTTGGTCTGTAATATTTATTTTCAAACAATCCGTACACTATCATATTGACATCTTGATCGACAATACAGCTCAGCACAAGGTGTTTTCCTTCATGGATGGATTCTCGGGCTACAATCAAATCAAAATGGCCCCCGAGGACATGGAGAAAACTACTTTCGTCACACAATGGGGCACTTTCTGTTACAAGGTGATGCCGTTCGGGCTGAAGAACGCAGGGGCAACTTATCAACGCGCCATGGTAGCTTTATTTCATGACATGATACATCATGAGATTGAAGTTTACGTAGACGATATGATAGCTCGGTCACAAACAGAGGAAGAGCACCTTGAACATCTAGAAAAGCTGTTTACCAGGTTGAAAGAATACAAGCTCAGGCTGAATCCAAGTAAATGCACTTTTGGAGTTAGGTCTGGTAAACTCCTGGGATTCATTGTAAGCAACAAAGGCATTGAAGTCGATCCGGCAAAAGTAAAAGCAATACAAGAGATGCCTGCTCCCCGTACTGAAAAGGAGGTTAGAGGTTTCTTGGGGCGCTTGAACTATATTGCCAGATTCATCTCACATCTGACTTCTACCTGTGAGCCAATTTTCAAACTCTTGAAAAAAGATCAGGTAGTCAAATGGAACGACGATTGTCAAGCTGCTTTTGATAGAATCAAGGAGTATTTGCTAGAACCTCCTATTCTGATGCCACCCGTCGAAGGAAGACCATTGATCATGTATTTGACCGTCTTGGATAACTCAATGGGGTGTGTTTTGGGCCAGCATGACGAGTCTGGTCGAAAAGAGCATGCTATTTATTACCTTAGCAAAAAGTTTACCGACTGTGAGACTCGCTACTCACTGCTCAAGAAAACTTGATGCGCTTTGGTATGGGCTGCTCGCCGACTAAGACAGTATATGTTGACTCATACTACCTTGTTGATTTCCAAAATGGATCCTATCAAGTATATCTTCGAAAAGCCCGCTTTATCTGGAAGGATAGCCAGATGGCAAATGATCCTAACTGAGTATGACATCCAGTACACCACCCAAAAAGCTATAAAAGGGAGTGTACTAGCTGACCATTTGGCTCATCAAGCTATCGAAGATTATCAACCCATGGGATTTGACTTCCCAGACGAGGACATCGTGAATTTGGACAACATTGAAGGTAACGGACCGTATGACGGACCCGAAAAGGGATCCCGATGGACCCTGTACTTTGATGGTGCTTCAAATGCACTTGGAAACGGTATTGGTGCAGTACTCATTTCTCCGGAAGGTTGTAACACTCCTTTCACGGCCCGACTTTGCTTCAGCTGCACAAACAACATGGCTGAGTATGAAGCTTGCATCTTTGGTCTCAAGGCTGCTATAGACTTGGGGATCAAATCTTTGATCGTATTTGGGGACTCGGCTTTGGTTATCAGTCAAATCAAAGGAGAGTGGGATACCAAGAATCCTAATCTTATCCCATACAAAGAACATGTCCTGACATTGTTGCCTCATTTCGAGCAGATTACCTTCGAGCATTTCCCGCGAGAAGAGAATCAGCTAGCAGATGCTCTGGCCATAATGTCCTCCATGTTTAAACTCAACTGGGATAACGAGGCTCCCCAAATCACCATTGAGCGAATGGATGAACCTGCACATTGTCACGAGATTAATATCTAAGAAGTAGTGGAACAACCTTGGTTCCATGAAATCAAAAGGTATCTCGAGACCAGAGATTATCCTGAAGGAGCTTCCGTAAATGACAAGAAGTTCTTAAGGAAATTCGCCGCTAAATTCTTCCTAAGCAACGGCATCCTTTACAAACGAAGTCATGATTGTGTGTTACTCCGATGCGTAGACAAAGCTGAAGCAGAGTTGATCATGACCGATATACACAGCGGCACGTTTGGCACTCACTTAAGCGGGCATACGATGGCTAAGAAGATCCTAAGGGCAGGCTATTACTGGTCTACCATGGAAGCTGACTGCCATCAACATTCCCGTACTTGCCACAAATGTCAGGTCTATGCTGACAAGGTTCATATCCCTCCGGTCCCTCTCAACGTTCTGACTGCTCCATGGCCCTTTGCAATGTGGGGCATTGATATGATTGGGGAGATCAAGCCCACGGCTTCCAACGGACATCGCTTCATCCTGGTTGCCATTGACTATTTCACCAAATGGGTCGAAGCAGCTTCCTTCGCCTCTGTTACTAAAAATGTGGTTGCCCGCTTTATCAAGCAAAATCTCATATGTCGGTATGGTGTTCCAGACAGGATCATCACAGACAACGGTACAAATCTGAATAACACAATGATCACCGCCCTGTGCGAATAGTTCAAGATTTATCATCACAATTCATCTCCCTATCGGCCGAAGATGAACGGTGCTGTTGAAGCTGCGAACAAAAACATTAAGAAGATCATTCAGAAAATGACAGTCACTTACAAAGACTGGCATGAGATGTTGCCGTTTGCTCTACATGGATACCGTACGACGACACGTACTTCAACTGGGGCAACCCCTTTTTCTTTGGTTTATGGCATGGAAGCTGTTTTGCCCATGGAAGTTCAGATTCCTTCTCTAAGGATTATGAAGGATGCAGGTTTGAATGAAGATGATTGGATGCAGACCCGACTTGATCAACTCAATTTGATCGACGAAAAGCGACTTGCTGCTATATGCCATGGTCAGACGTATCAAAAACGGATGATCAAGGCCTTCAATAAGAAAGTCAGACGCCAAGTGTATCAAGTCGGAGATCTCGTAATCAAGCAGATTATCTTGCCGCAAAGTGATCCCAGGGGCAAATGGACTCCTACATATGACGGACCATTTGTGATCAAGAGCATATTTTCTGGTGGTGCAATGATTCTGACCACCATGGACGGCGACGGTTTGCCGCACCCTGCGAACGCAGACATAGTCAAAAGATACTACGCATAAAATAACCCGACAAGTCGAAAACCCGAAAGGGCGGCTTGGGAAAAAATGGGCATCCCGGTGGATCGAAAACCCGAAAGGGCGGTTCAGGCAAAAATTAGGGATAAAAACAAAAAAATTTGTACACCCGGCAAGTTGAAAACCCGAAAGGGCGGCTTGGGCAAAAAGGGGTTTCCTGGTGGATCGAAAACCCGAAAGGGCGATTCAGGCAAAAGTTAGGGAATTAAAGCGTATGACTATGTCTCGTCGGATCACTTCAAGGACAATCTCTTCATCAACCGGTTCCAGGCTTCTGATCAATCCAGTCACCGTCAAACGAAGCATTGAATGGACAGATATTCAGAGTTGTGAAAGCTATAGCGGAATGGAATCCCATGGAATTATTTCACATAGCCATCCTTATTTTGTATAAATCTGTCAAATATTTACGACAAAATCCTCTTACTAGGATGATTGTCTCCTTTGTACAAATATACTCATAGAAAATCAATACAAATACTTTTCCCAGAAATTTGTGTCATTTCCTTTTCTTTTCTCTTGCACTATTTGTTTTATTTTGAGAAACGTCCAATGTTTTGTTAAATAGGCATATGCATTTGAACATAGTCATTTCCTTATGAAAGAGGATTACTGATAGGTCAAAGGAACAGTTGGATGTCTTGATACCCTTTCGAAGGAAATCCCCCCGGAGATTTGGGATCCATATCCCTAGCAAACCCTGAAGCCTGTCCCCAGTAGATTCTATAAGCTTATCCCCCGCAGAGTACGGATGTCTCTCCCGAGTTTTATTCAAAGTTATTCCTCACAAGGCCTTATAACTAGGTTATCCTCAGCTAACAAACCACGGAAGATCGCACTCGCCAAAATTCTTCCTATCCCCAGCAGAGTTCATCAAAATTCCCCAGCAGTAACTTATCTTTACAATCCCTCAGCCAGAGGGTCCTCAGGAATTCAATTCCCCTCAGAGTTTAAGTTTCAGAATCCCCAGCGAAGCCAGGCTAATGAACCTTCTCCCTACAGAGTTTTAGGAGAGCAAATCTTGAGTTCCCCAGTGAAGTCGCCAGAGATGCTTCTCGCCAAACGGAAGATTCTCAGTCTTGCATCCCCAACATGAGTCTACTAGATTGGTACTCCCCAGTAGAAGTCATCAGGAATTCCCCAGAGGCTTGGTATACAACCCAAGCTCCTTATTCCCCAACAACAGCCAAGGAATTATTCTTCCCGACAACAGTCAAGATGCTTTTATCTTCAGCCATCCAGGATTCATCTATCCCCAGCAAGACAGCTCACCAGCTTACATGCGCATTCATTACATTTATATCATAAACATTGATATAACATATATTGCATCATACATTTCATGCAACATAATTTTGTGTTTAGCTAACATTTTGTCCTTTTCAGGATAAGAATAAAAGGCTATCATTAACAGTTTCAGATGCAGTTTTACACTGACTCATCATCAGGCAACCCTACACCGGTTCCTCCTCAAATTTCAAGATTCCTGAAAACAGCTTACGGGTTCTCCAAGTAACGGATGTTAACCTATCGCTTGTTCAGTTTCTTCTCAAGACTTCTGAAAACAGTTTACGGACGCTTCCCAACAACGGATGCTGCTCTATTGCTTATTCGACTCCAAGATTTCTGATAACAATTTACGGGTTCTCCAAGTAACGGATGTTAACCTATCGCTTGTTCAGTTTCTTCTCAAGACTTCTGAAAACAGTTTACGGACGCTTCCCAACAACGGATGCTGCTCTATTGCTTATTCGACTCCAAGATTTCTAAAAACAGTTTACGGGTTCTCCAAGTAACGGATGTTAACCTATCGCTTGTTCAGTTTCTTCCCAGGATTTCTGAAAACAGTTTACGGGTTCTCCAAGTAACGGATGTTAACCTATCGCTTGTTCAGTTTCTTCTCAAGACTTCTGAAAATAGTTTACGGATGCTTCCTAACAACGGATGCTGCTCTATTGCTTATTCGACTCCAAGATTTCTGAAAACAGTTTACGGGTTCTCCAAGTAACGGATGTTAACCTATCGCTTGTTCAGTTTCTTCTCAAGACTTCTGAAAACAGTTTACGGACGCTTCCCAACAACGGATGCTGCTCTATTGCTTATTCAACTCCAAGACTTCTGAAAACAGTTTACGGGTTCTCCAAGTAACGGATGTTAACCTATCGCTTGTTCAGTTTCTTCTCCAAACTCCTGAAAACAGTCTATGGATTCTTCCCAACAACGGATTTTAATCTATCACTTGTTCAGATGCAACCTTTGAAAACAGTTTACGGATTCCTCCCAACAACGGATGTCAATCTATTGCTTATTCAGACCCCCAGTTCGAAGATGGTCCAAAGCATGGACGCCTTACTGATACTCATTCCAGATGGCATCTTTAAGCCCATCCCCGACAAGTTTCTGTCACCCCTCAAGATGGCATCTCTAAGCCCATCTCCAAATGGCATCTCTAAGCCCATTCCCGCATCCATTGCTTTGACGAGTGCAAATTTCCGGGCACTCTAGTGTCCAATCTCCTTTTACCCTCGAGTCACGAAAGGCAAACTTGCCAATCTAATTCTTCGGATTCAAGAAGATTGAACAGGGGCAACTGTTGTACCCCAAAATTTTCCCTCCTATTTCTCATTGATTTCTCATCACAAAGTCCTTGAAGATCAGGATCCAGTTAAGGTTTCATTTGCTCAAGACTTCTCCTTGCACTGCTGACCCAAATTAGGGTTTGTGTTTGCACAAAGATGTTTTGACCTAAAAAGCCTAAGATGACTTTTTTGCTTCATATTGGACTCCCAAGTTTATCCTCATCAAGTTTCAAGTCTTGATTCCAAGTTTTGCCCAGTCAATTGGACAGTTGACCTAGAAATCAGCTGTATTGGGGAAAAAGTCAACTGTGGCCAATTGACAGTCAAACCTCATGAAAATTGACCCACATCAACATTATGAACTCCTATGAACCATTTGATCAAGTTTGGATCACAATTCCACAAGAAATTTGATCAGATCACCAAAAGGGCAAAATGGTCATTTTTAGGGTTTTGACTACACAAAGGCAATTTTTGACTGTTTGACCCAACCAATGGCAAACCAAGCTCACACATGGACTCAAGGACCCCATGGAATTATCTTGACATGCTCAACAAACTCAAAAGATCCCAAGTACACAAGATTGACAGTTGAATTTCCCAGTCAATTGATCAATTTTGACTGTATATTGAAAAGTCAAACTTTGACTTTTTGGTCAAAATCAAGAGTCAAGATTCATTTTTCATCAAAAACATGCCAAATCATGAAACTTGTTCACCAAGAAATCAAAAAATGCAAATTAGGGTTAGAAATGAGAATTTTTCATAACTTAGAATTTTTCTAAGTTATGAAAAACCCTAATTTTTTCCCAACTTTGCCCCACTTTCTCACCAAGATCTATTTGGATTCAAACAAAAGTCAAAACATGAAAGTTGTAGCTTGTTGCATAATCTATAAATTTGATTCACAAAGTTTTCCCAAATGAGGCTTGTATCTCAAGTTACAATTTTTTGAATAAGGGTACTAAACCATTCTTAACTTAGTGAAATTTTAACCTATTTTGACATGGTTTTCTACCCAACTTCAAGGCCATTTTCCATACACTTCCACTTGGAATTTCAATTTGCATTTCAAAGATGGATTGTATAACACACTCCAAGATTTCCAAAATGTCCAAGAACTCATCAAACAACCTCATAACTTGAGAGAATCGAATTTCACAATTTGGCAAAAACTCACTTTTGAATTGGTCAATTTACTTGTTCATAACACTAGGCATTTTCAATCTCAGCTTGCATATCTTGATTACAGGTCCTTAAACCATCCAACACTCATAAATTTAATGCAAACTCTTTGTGCCAAGACCATGTTCTATGGATTCAAGCATTGTATAGTAGATTAATCCCAAAATAGATAAAGCACTTTATCCATTTTTGAAAAAAGCAAGCTTTATGTCCAATTGAAAATCCAAGAAGTACAATTAAGATCTCTTTGGCACAAGTTTAGGGATTAATCACACTGATCAAGACTGAGTTATGCAGCATGTTATGGGGGCCTCTAGCTGCCTAAACACCAACTTGACCTTTTCTTGCTTAAGTGCTAAGAAACATTGCATTGTACAACACAACTTTGATATCAGCTTGCAAACCCTTAAGCAATTTTTGAAAACACATTCAAGACATCCCAACTGAGCTAGCACACGACCCTAAGACCTCCAATACCTCTCCATTGCCATAATCACTCTCAAACTGCAGAAACAGGGCAGGGCCTGCAGATTGAACATCATCTCTCATTCCTTGCATGATTTCTTGACCAAAGCTTATCAAACACATTCCCTAGCATCAATGCAAGCTAACCAAGACCTGAAACACGACCTGTAATTCCTCTAACAAGTTCCACCATTTTCACTTTCTCATTTTGCAGTTGAAGTTCCACAGCTCGATTCAAGGTGTCTCAAGGCAACGTAAACATTGGAACAACATCACCACACCTCAAGGAAGCTATACCAGCCATCACCTTGCACTGAAAGCTTCCCCATTGCCAGATAGAACTTCAGCTGAACAGGTATTTTGGTGAACTTCTAACTCTTAGTATAGGCATCATTAACTCTAGGTTTGTGAATAAGAAATGTTCTACTCATGCCCCTGAACCTGTACATGCTTTTACTTTTCATTTATTTTGCCTGAGCTATGAGAATTTAAGGTTTGAAAATGGCAGAAAACTTAGGTCAGGATTTGGGAATGTCAAAATTCTCTCTCATTTCTGAGAGTTAGGATGAGTTTTTTATATATTTAGAATCGTGATTCAATGCTTAACATTTCTTATGTTGGAAGTTTGTGCAAAAAATCAAGGAATCAGGATGTTCGAATGGAGGTTCTAGCGCGCGTTTTTTTTGAATAATTTTGTTCAGTGGTTGAAGAAGAAGCCTCATGGGCTGGGCCAGCTTTTGTATTGCTTTTTACACCATATTTTTTTATTCATACCCCCCTGAGCCCATTTGTTTGATTTAATGATTTTTTGATCTTTCTTTTTTAGTTCTGACTCATTTATTTTTGCTAATAATGTTTAAAACTTGAAAAATCATTTTTACACCATTTTTGCATTTTTTAAGTATTTATTTGTTTATATGGACATTTATACATAAATATATATATATATATATATACTATTATTTAGAAATATTAGAAAAAATAATGTAAACATATTATTTCTGATTTTTATTTCATTTTTCTCTTTTGGAAACATTTTGTATCAAAAAATACTTTTTTATAAAAATTAAATATTATTATTTTGTGCATATTTAATATATTTTTGTAAATAATATAAATAAATATATATATATATATATATATATATATATATATATATATATATATATATATATATATATATATATATATATATATATATATATATATATATATATATATATATATATATATATATATATATATATATATATATATATATATATATATATATATATATATATATATATATATATATATATATATATATATATATATATATATATATATATATATATATATATATATATATATATATATATATATATATATATATATATATATATATATATATATATATATATATATATATATATATATATATATATATATATATATATATATATATATATATATATATATATATTAGTACACTTAGAATAAAATACCCAAAAATATACATATTTTTATTTTATTAATATTTAACATTAAAAATACATTTTTACAAATATACTATATTTTTATTTTATTTTTGTATATAAATAGTGAATATTGTATATTTTGAATAAATAATGCATTTTATTTAGTAAATTAGGTTTTTGCCCTAAATATGAAAATACTCCAAAAATAATATTTTTTTTCATTTTTATTTATTTGACATAAATAATACTTTTTTTCATACATATAAAAACCTTTTTTTTTTGCATTCTTGCATATTTGTTTTATTTCTATTTGATTTGTGCAAATTAAATATCTTGTAAATATTCTAAATTGATGTAATAGCTAGGTTTAATTTTCTTGTCAAAATATCCCCATTTGAACATTTGTATCCCCCTCCCCATATTATTGTGTTGTAATAGTGTAGGAATTTTACTTTTCGCACCTTATCGCTTTCTAAATATACCATGCTAGAATTAGGGTTTGTATGCAAATAAAAAGAACAAAATAGCTTGACCTAATTTCAAGATAAATGAGCATGAAATATGGACAACACATATCACACTTGCACCCCTAGGGTATTCCACTTTGTTGCCTTCAAATAATTGGGCCATATTGCATGTTAGGTTTCTTTGGGTAAAACAAACAATCAAATGATCATAGTCCCTCAATGACGCTTTCAAAAAGTTGCCTAAAATGATCAAGTCCCTTTCAAAGAAAAATTGCCCAAAGACACTTAGCACTATTGCAATTATGGTCTAAACGATGACCCGCGCCCGTCCCTTTCACCTCCTAATACAAGATTGTCCACCAAATGCAATGGTGGAGCAAAATTGTTAAAAGGGTTAAAAACATAAACAAAAATCTTTGAGAACTTTAGGGTAGATAACTCTTAAGTACTTGTCCATTTGCAAAAGAAAACACTTGCCTATTTTCAAACCACACTTCACAAATACTTTCAAAACAAACTTTCAAAAAACCTTGAAACATATTTTCAAAAGACAAAACACCTTTTGTAAAACATTCGAGTAAAGAATTGTTACAAGGGTAGCCTATACAAGGCATCTTTTCAAAACATTTTCAAAACCACACACCGAGCACCATTTTAAACAATTGAAAACCAAGGCAAGTTGATCTAAGCAAGTTCCTAAGAGCCCATGGATAACCATGGATAGAAAGGGTGCTAATACCTTCCCTTTCTATAATCTACTCCCCGAACCCAAGAAAAGTCTCAAAGGTTTTTGCTGTGCTTTTTAAACCTTTCCTTAGGATAAAATAAAAAGTCGGTGGCGACTCTTGCTCAACCGAAACATTTGCGAAAACAAACACAAAACTCATAGTCAGTTCTCCCACCGTATCACAACCACCCTTTCGGGTTTTCAATCCAACGGGATACCCATTTTTGCCCAAGCCGCCTTTTCAGGTTTTCGACTTGCCGGGTGTACAGATTTTTTTCATTTTCATCCCTTATTTTGCCCGAACCCTTTTGGTTCGCCGGGAAGCCCTTATTTTTGCCTAGGTGTGTCAACCTAGCGGGTCTTTGATTATGCGCAGTATTTTTCGACTATGTTCGTGCTCTCAAGATGTAGGGGGGTGCCACTGTTAGTAGTGTTGTGTCGTCATACCACCAGAAGATCTTCATTTGATCGTCCAATGCTCCAAGTGACTCAGACGGAGATTTGCCCCAAGCTGGTTGGCCTTTTGAGAGATTCTCCGAATCTTGACTTAACTGCCCCAGCTGATGGACAATGATCATGCCATGCCCCTTGGTTGGGAGTGCTTCTGTTCATCAGATATTCTTCGTGCGAACTTCTATGCTGTTCAAATAAATAGTCATATGCAAACAATGTTATTTAAAAATGCAAAGCTTATGTCTGTCTTGAAGTTTTTTTGAAAATGTATTTTTTTAGTAAAACAAGCAAGTTTTGTAAAATGTGATGTCAACTCGTTATTTTACCGCAAGCCTTAAGGAGTCAGGATACCTTTAGTAACAGTATTCTTTGGAACTAAACCCATGCTTCAGCTAGGACTTTTTAAGGGTTGTAGCATGACCTGGTTCACGGTTTAAGAAACAAAGGATAAAGGCTCAAATTTTATTTGTACCCACCCGTTCTTCGTGATGTTCTTCAAACCTAAACTCAGCTGATCGTGCATTAGACCTTGTTTGGGTCTTCGTCCTGATATACCGGTGATGGTTCGGATGTGGACAATTTATTTGGAATAGGAAGTCATTCCTTTTTTGGTTGAGGGTTTGCAGGTCCTCTTTTCTTTTTGATTTCGTTATCCCTGTTTTTTGCCTGAACTGTTTCTTTTGTGATTACAGTCAGCGGGATGCCCCAGTTTTGTAAGTCTCCTTCATAGGTTTTGACTTAATGGGCATTTATTTTGAGGGATAATGACTGCCTGTCTTTATGATTATTCGGAACCATCACTGTCTTTGGTTTTGACAGGACTCCTTTGGTGCCATTCGTTGTGCACTTGGATCAACTGAGAGAACTACCCTGCCCCAGGTTATGATTAAGGGTTTTAATTTTCGAAAAGAAAACTCCTACTTCTTTGGCTCGAAGGGGTTGAGGAGGGATTATCTTCCTTATAACTCCGGTGTTTAGGAATTGAAACAATGCATGTACCTCATCAACGGGGTCTGTTCAAAAGCATACTGTAAGGATCGTGGTATCGTTTTCGTCATCCTCCCTCAAGAGGCTTAGAATTATTAATTGAGAGTTGATCATCAAAAAAATGAAAGCAATTTGAATATAATGAAAATAATTGGATTAATTCAAAAACAGACATATGCAGTGCATTAGTGAAATAAAAGAGTTTGTTATGACATTAATTGTTTGTATAAGCAAAAAATTACAACTCGGAAATTCAAATAAACAAAAGCCTTCAATGATTGGGCAAAGGAGCATTGATTATGTTTGGAGTCTCTGACGCTTCAAACTGAATCTCTCCGGCGTCGATCATGTCTTGAATCTTGTTCTTCAAAGGCCAGCAGTTGTCCGTAGTATGACCCGGGCTATCGGAGTGGTATGCGCACCTCTCATTAGGATGGTAGTTGGGAGTAGAGGTGTTTGGATTCCGGAGAGGAGCCCTCAAGGTAATCAGCTCTGCCTTCAACATTTGCTGTAGCGCTTGATCCAGTGACATGTTGATTTTAGTGAATTGTCTCTTGGGTGCGACCTCCTTACGTTGATGCCCCTGTCCCTTTTGAGCAGGCCTAGGATTAGAGATCTGGACTGCCCCTACATGTTGATCATGGCGACCCTTTTGGTTGTACACAGCATTGGCCTCTTTCTTCCCAGTGTAAGGCTTTTTGTGAGTATCAGAAGGTGCAGCTTCTTGAATCTTTCCAGCCTTGATGCCAGCTTCGATCCTCTCCCCGGTCAAGATCAAATCTGTAAACCCAGCAGAAGAATTTCCAATGAGATGGTTGAAGAAGGGACCAGACAGGGTCCCCAAGAACATGTCAACGAGCTCACGGTCAGTCAAGGGCGGCCGCACCCTTCCAGCCAGATCTCTCCACCTTTGCGCATACTCCTTAAAACCTTCACCCGTCCCAAGTGACATACCCTGGAGTTGGGTACGCGTGGGAGCGAGGTCGACATTATACTGATACTGCTTATAAAAAGCAGTTGCCAAGTCCTCCCAGTTACGAATACTGGTTCCATCCAACTGATAGAACCAATCGAGCTGAGTCCCTGAAAGACTCTCCTGGAAGAAATGGATCCATAGATTCTTGGCTGCCGTGTAGGGCTGGATCTTCCTTGCGTATGAACGGAGATGCAGCTTAGGACAGGAAACCTCGTCGTACTTTACAAAGGCATGTGCCTTGAACTTGTGAGGGATCACCACCCCAGAAGATAAACCTAGGTCCCCAAAGTCCAACCCAGGCACACGTTGGATATCCATAGCATTTAACCGGTCCTCCAGCTGTTTGTACCTGTCTTCATCAGGGGGGTATTGTTCATCATTAAAGTCTGCCTCGGTGTCAGAGACCATAGGGCTAGGAACCTCTCTCCCTTGGTGTCTGCCTTCCCCCACAGATGGAGTAGTCCTCTCAGCTTCATTCTGCAGTGTGTTCCCAGATCTGCGTCTAGGGTTGAACAGAACAGTCCTCTTGTTCTTCTTCTTCTGAATCAGAGTCTTCAATTCCTTTTGACCCTGGGCTAGGATCATAATCAACTCCTGGAACTGGGCCTGGAGGGCCTTGATAGCTTGTCCATTGGATGATTCAGGATTCATGATGACTGCTGAAATAAACAGCGAAGAAGGTAAGTGACCTGCAACAAGTGTACCTGTAATGCAATGATATGTATGATATGCATGCAATGTTTTCAAGGACCTCGCGGGATAAACAAAGAAGCTTGTTAGAATTTGAATTCGGTGGCTTGATTGAAGGAACTGCATATTGTTGAGAGTCCTTCTTCAAGAGTCAAGGCTCACCATATCGAGTGGGTCATAGCCCCTGACTCGAGGTATCAACCTTGGCTAGAGGAAAATAAATCCCCTTTGCCCCTTGCTAGACATGTTGGTTCATCATGACCTGCATCACAAACCCTTGAGATCCTTGAAATGGGTTAGTCCTTATGCAGGATGTATGCAATGGTATGATGTTATGCTATGCATGGAGTGATGTAAGTAAACCTTGTTATGAGTCCAGGTTAAGGACTGTAAACAAACCCTGCAAGAAACTCATGTGTTAGATAACAAGCATGCAAGTAGTCAAGTTTGAAGGCACACAAGTCACGCAGAGAGCCCTTAGATTTTAGGCCAGCATGAAGTTTGGGGTACTGCCCTCTTTCAGTTTCGTTGGTTAAGACCTGTCCTATCAAAAGTAACCGGGTTCTAGAGGATCCCAATATCACTGACTACCCTCAATCGGTCATAACTCCAGCGTCGCAATCTTTTCTTGCGGCCAGAACCATCGCGAGAGTTTAGCCTCAATGGGTGTAGCATACTGCTACTGTTCTATGGCCAAGTTGGGTCACATTAGGGTTCTAAGGTCGGTTGGTACTTAATGACTCCTCAGAAGACCCATATTCTCCTCATTGCAACACAAGGGATATCGGTACAGACCAAGGTGCCACACCAACGTAGCCATTGCTTCACCCGTGTCGGTCTACGCCGGACAGGTCCCTCACAGCTTATGCTACCTAAAAGGGTATCCCCAGATCCGGGTTAGGATCTATGAAACTCCGATGCAAAAACCCACAAATATAAATCAATCAAAGCAAAGCAATTGAAAACATAAGTATGATCTAATCCTAAGGTACACCTCACTTTTATAGTCCCCAGCAGAGTCGCCAATTCTGTGATCGGTGGATTTAGAACTGACTGTTTTTTTAAGCTGGTTCGCGAAATGTCGCGGTAAGCAAGAGTCACCACCGTCTTTTATGTTCTCCAACATGGAAAGGACAAAAGCACAGCAAAATTCCTTATGAGAATGTTTTTCGGTTCGGGAGGTAGATTTATAGAAAGGGAAGGTGTTAGCACCCTTTCTATCCGTGGTTATCCACGGGCTCTTAGGTACTTGCTCTTATGTTTTCAAAATTTGTTTGCTTTTCAAGTGTGAGTGGGTTTTGAAAAAGTTTCGTTTGAAAAATTTCTAAGTAACTCTTGTATCTGTCCTCAAGAGTGTATGAAAAATTTGTTTGAAAACTTTTGAAAGTGTGAGGTGTGAAAAGTTGTTTTGTTTTTGAAAAGAGCAAGTATCTATGAGTCGTCTACCTACCCTAAGGAATTAAGTTGTGTAAGTGTCCTTTAGGTAGTGCCATCCCACCATTGAGAGGTAGGTAGCACCACCGTTGGAGGTGTTCGGGTCAATTCGAGTTTAGGGACAGTGTGGTCACCGAAGCAACAGCAGGACACCTTAGAAGCTACCCTTATGTCCTTGATCCTTTTTTTAATCCGAGGCAACCGTTTCGAGGCAACTGTTCCAAGGCAACTGTTTCGAGGCAACTGTTTCGAGGCAACTGGATCATGGACATAAGGACCGCTAAGACGTCCTATACCTGACGACCACGTTTCGAAGGCAACAAGTGAGGCGTACCCTAGTAGTGGTGTGTGTATTTGTGTGTTATATTCAGTTAATGTTTGTCTGGTTAATTAGTGAGCTACGGGTTGTTTTTATTTACATACATTCTTGCATACAAGTTAACAGTTAAGGGGGTGCGGAAAGTAAATTGCGGAAACATAAATCCTACGCTATTACAAGGTGCGGGTCTATACATCGCCAAAAATTACAAAGACCCGTTTTTTAGTAAATGAGTACGGAAAATAAAATAAAAACAATAAAATTCCTAATTACTATTACATGTCCGGAACAATTACATAATAATAAACTGTGCGCGAATAAAAAATTAAATCAGAATGTTCTAAGGGTGTTGACCCTTTTTTTTAGAAAAGAAATTGATTTTTGGTCTTTTTGTAGTTAAAGTGAAATTAAAGCTAATGAATGATTAATTAATTAATTTAATTAAAAGAAAATATTTTTTTGTTTTTTATGTTTTTATGAAATAAAAGAAATGGAATAAAATTAAAATTAACTTTTACCTAATTCTAGATTTATTTAAATTATTTAAGAAATGGAATTAAAATTGTCTAATTAAACTATTTTGGTTAATATTTATTTACAAAAATAATGTGATAATAATAATAATGTTAATTCTATTTTTTTTTTTTTATGAAAATATGTTAATTAAATTAATTGTTAATAATAAAAATAATTAAAAGGTTAATAGTTAAAATAAGAGAAAATGACAAAACAAAATAAAAAAAAGAAGTAAAACCAAGGGGGTGTTGACCCAAGAATGGAGGTGAAATCTGGAATTGTGAGGGTGCATTCAGAGGGTGTCCAATTCTCAGCATCGATGGAGAGGTTGCCGGTGGCTGTTGAGAAGGCTGTTGTATGGTCGCGGTGCTGCTGTGAGTGACTCGGTCTCTCGAGGAGTTTTTTTTTCTTCTTTTCTATTCTTTCTGCAAAATGAAACAACAATTCTTGTGAATTTTTGAATTTTGCGGCGGATCTGATTTGCTCTCGTCTTCCATATTTCCTGGAAAAAAAACTTCGTACAAATTGTTAAATGAACCTATGTAATGTGTTATTAAAAGGGTAATGATTTTCAAGAAAAAATACAAGTTGCATATGTCAAGGTTTGAAGGTTAGATTGAAGGGATATGTGTAATGAATGAGAATTATACAGTGAATAGAAACTATGGTGAAAATTCAGCCTTTTCTATGTATAAGACTATTGGAGAAATTTGTGAAAAAGGGTAAATCAAAAATTTAGAAATCGGAAAAAGATGTATTAGAATGTGGATTTGTGATCGAATTTCTTTTGAATTTTTTGGAATTGGTTTGGCCGTTTGAGAGATGCTTGAATTGCACTGGAAGGTTGAAAACAGTTTTCACTTTTTTGCTTGGATTTTCGAATTTGGTTCTTGCTGCCTCTGAGTTCTCTAGGTTGTGAATTGTACAAAGTATGCTTCCATATAGGTTATGTAAAGGATATCAATCAGAATTATGGCCATTAAGCTTATGCATTCATGTTTGAGATTATGCCATGAACTCCATTGAAACACTTTCCATTTTTGTGTCAAAATTTGAATTCTTGCTTGGAATAGCCCCTTGCACGAATTTGGAATGTGTTTTAAGGTGTATCAAAGCTAATCATCATAAAATATATCCCTCCATTAATTTCTTTGATTTTTATTTGATTTTAAAAGATTTAAAATGAATTAAATCAAATAAAATTAAATAAAAATGGAAAAATTAATTTTAAATCTTGAAATAATTTGTGGGACACGTGGGAAGCATGGCCAAGCTGAAACAAGTGGAAAAAGTGGGCCCCTTTTGTCAAAAATGAAGTTTCAAGGATAATTGACTTTGGCAATTTCACAAAAATTTCCCAACTTCTCCAATGCATATCTTGCTCAATTTTGAAGCTATTAACATGTTCTTGGATATTTTGGAAAGGTCTTGAAGTCCTCTAACCAATGTCTTTGGTCCCATGTAATTTTGATTTACCAATCTCAAGTTATGGTCTTTGACTTAAAGTGCCTTTTTGTTGACTTTTGAAAATGACCTATAATGTTGAAATTGATAACTTTTTGTGAGAGCATTTCTTGTACTTGGAATGTGAATATGAGTTGTAGGAAATGTCTTCCCTTTCAAAATGAGCATTGGATGGGATTTTTCTGATGAACCATGAAAAAGTTATGCCTTGGTCAAGTTACAGTTGACTTTTGAGCTGTCCAAAAATAGAAACTTTTGCATCTTGATGATTTTTGAGCCATTCTTGTGAAATCATGGTCAAGACTTGACCAAATGATGATTGTGGCTTCAAAATAAGATGTTGACAAAAAAATTTGACTTTTGGCTGCCAAATGACCATTTTGCCCCTGCAGTTGACTGTGGAGCAATTAGGGTTTTTGACTGTGCAACTTGACCTTGTGAGCCTTGAAACTGGACATGTAGGTGTTTGACAATTTTTATGAGCATATGGGACTTGATTGAGCCCTTGAAAACTTCAACTTCCTTGCAAGAACCAAAACCCTAGTTTGACTGGCTTAGGAGGATGGTTGACTGTGTAGCCCTTGAGTAGACCTTGAACCATTTGAGGTGATGCTTGTCAAAACTTTGAAAAATATGGGAGGGCAAATTTTAGGGTACAACAGGTTTGTTTTTGGCGATGTAAATACTCGACGCCTTGTAATAGCGTAGATTTACTTTCTGCAATTTACTTTCCGCACAACTATTAACTGCTATGCATGACAAGACTTGCCTGAAAATTAAAATCAATCTGTAGCTCATCATGACATGTGCAAAGATAATATAAATTGAATCCTGACACACTCGCACATGCCACTCCTAGGGTACGCCTCACTTGGTTGCCTCGACGTGGTCATTGAGTATAGGGTGTTTTAGAGGTCGCCCTCCTGTCTAAAGATCCAAGTTGCCTCGAAACGGTTGCCTCGGATAAAAAAGGATCTAGGACATTAGGGTTACCGCTAAGGCGTCCTACTATTGCTTTGGTGACCACACATGTCCCTATAATCGAATTGACCCGAATAACTCCAACGACGGTGCTACCTACTTCTCAATAGTGGGATAGTACTGTCTAAAGGACATTTACACAGCTTAATTCCTTTGAGTAGGTAGATAGTTCTAAGGTACTTGCTCTTTCAAAACAAAAACAACTTTTCGCACTTACACTTTTCTGACAAAAGTTTTCAAACAAACACTTCATGACACTCTTGAGGACTGATACAAGAGTTAAAACGAAGTTTTCAAACAAACTTTTTTCAAAACCCACAAACACAAGAAAAGCAAACATTTTTTGAAAACATAGTGAGCAAGTACCTAAGAGCCCGTGGATAACCACGGATAGAAAGGGTGCTAACACCTTCCCTTTCTATAATCTACCTCCCGAACCGAGAAACATCTCGAAAAGGAATTTTGCTGTGCTTTTGTCCTTTCCTTGTTGGAGAACATAAAAGACGGTGGCGACTCTTGCTTACCGCGACATTTCGCGAACCAGCATTCCAAAACAGTCAGTTCTATTTCCACCGATCACAAATACCATAATCTCATACAGTATGCTTTTGAACAGACCTTGCTGACGATGTACAGGCATTTCTTTCAAATCCTAAACACTGGAGTTATAAGGAAGATAATCCCTAGTCAACCCCTTCGAGCCAAAGAAGTAGGAGTTTTCTGTTTTTTAAACAAATTGAAACCTTTGATTTAAACCTGGGGCAGGGTAGTCTCTCAGTTAATTCAAAAGATGCGCGTTGAAGTCGCAAACTCTCAGTTCATAATACAACGAATGACATCAAAAACATTCCTCTAGAATCAAAAGACATAGGTGGTTCCTTATATCATAGGCAGTCAATCTCTCAAAAGAGAAAAGCCCACTGAGCCAAAACCTATAAAGGAGGCTTAAGAAAGCTGGGGCATCCCGCTGACTGTAATCTTGAAAACAGGAACAGTCAGGTAAAAGTTAGGGATAACAAATCAAAAGAACGAGGTCGCTACAAATCCTCAACAACATGAAAAATGTTGCAATAATGACTGCCTTCCAAAATTCAACTGATGTGAACCATCACCAAAAAGTCGTTCCAAACTCGAATAGAGTCCGACGTATAATTAATTGAGTTTAGGACTGAAGAACATCACGAAGAACGGGTGGGTACAAATATACTTTGAGCCTTTATCCTTTGTTTCTTAAACTGTGAACCAAGCCACGTTACAATCCTTCAAAATTCCTAACTGAAGCATGGGTTAGTTCAAAAGCATACTGTTACAAAAGGTATCCTGACTCCTGTAAGGCTTTGCCCTAAATCTTGTGTTGAATTTGTCTTATAAAAAGTTTTCTGCTAAAAAAAAAACGCATTTTTCAAAACTTCGAGACAAGCATAAACTTTGCACTACTTGAATATCATTGTTTGCATTTGGCTATTTGTTTGACAGCGGAGAAATTCACACAGCGAACATCCAGTGAACAAAAGCTCTCTCAGTGAACAAAATCAATTCAAGAAGGATGACACTTCCATTGACGAATCTCCTATCAACAGGGGGACTTGACATGTCACTATCCAGCACACCTGGGGCAGTCCAGTCAAGATTTCAAGAAATCTCTGAAGAAGTGCAGAATAACCAGGGGCAGGTCTCCATCTCCGTCACTTGGGGCATTGAACGTCAAATCTCAGTGAAGGGTTACATACAATCAAACTTTTTGGCAATACCACAAACATTCGTTACTAGGGGCAAGGACAAGTCTCCCCAAAGTCCTTCTCATAGGATGATTCCTCAGCAAGAGTATAATCTCTGACCCACTTTCCCCAGCTGAATTAACCTCAAGAATCCTCGAGGACTTCCCCCAACGAAGATGTCACCTCTCTAACGGACTGACGACAGGGTTTATTTCCCCAACAACACCAGGATTCCCCAGCTTGAGTTTGCCTCTCTGACCACTACAAATCAAAGGACCACAACTCCTCTTCCCTAGTAGACTACTCTACAATCCCCAGCAAGTTACTGCGAAACCTGGACCCGACCAGATATCAATTCAACTTCGACTCCCCAGTAGAGCAACAAACGACTAAGACTCCTAAACTCCTTTTCCAAGCAGAAATAAACATACTCCCCACAGAGTTTTTAACTTCCCCCAGCGGAGTTCTCCTTAAACAACAAAACAGGAATCCATTGGAAATATTCTAAGCAAAGTTTGAAGACACACATACTCTTCAACAGCAGTTCAGGATTTAATGACTCCCTAGCTTTTGTCAAGGATTTATTTTCCCAGACAAAAATACATTCATTAACATTTCACATACATGATAAGTGCATACAACACAATCTCATTTACTTTTGAGAACATCATGCCATTATGCATTTGATACATCATGACATTGCATACAGCTAATGTTTTACCTTTTCAGGAAAAGGTCAATCAACAGATGGCTACCATCAACCTTTTCAAGTTCTAGATTAATACCTGTAGCAAGCCAGGAAAACTATCTGTGGACGACTGATTGTAGATTAATACCTGTAACAAGCCAGGAAAACTATCTACATGAAGAGATTGAAGATTAACACCTGTAGCAAGCCAGGAAAACTATCTTTCTTTCTCAGGTCAGAGATTAATACCTGAAACCAGACAGGACAACTATCTACTCGACCAGCTTAAACAACCCAACTCCAGATACAGTCCAGATATGCTCTAGATACGGTTGCCATTCTGTCACTCATTCAGATCCCAGTTACAGTTTCAGATACACTCCAGACACGGAAGTCATTTTGCTACTCATACAGATCTTAACTCCAAGATACAGTCCATATACGATCTAGATTCGGATGTCATTCTGTCACTCATTCAGATCCCAGTTACAGTCTCAGATATACTCCAGACACGGAAGTCATTCTACTACTCATACAGATCTCAACTCCAAGATACAGTCCAGATACGATCCAGATTCGGATGTCATTCTGTCACTCATTCAGATCCCAGTTACAGTCTCAGATATACTCCAGACACGGAAGTCATTCTGCTACTCATACATATCTCAACTCCAAGATACAGTCCAGATACGATCCAGATTCAGATATCATTCTGTCACTCATTCAGATCCCAGTTACAGTCTCAGATATACTCCAGACACGAAAGTCATTCTACTACTCATACAGATCTCAACTCCAAGATACAGTCCAGATACGATCCAGATTCGGATGTCATTCTGTCACTCATTCAGATCCCAGTTACAGTTTCAGATATACTCCAGACACGAAAGTTATTCTGCTACTCATACAGATCTCAACTCCAAGATACAGTCCAGATACGATCCAGATTCGGATGTCATTCTGTCACGCATTCAGATCCCAGTTACAGTCTCAGATATACTCCAGACACGGAAGTCATTCTGCTACTCATACAGATCTCAACTCTAAGATACAGTCCAGATACGATCCAGATTCGGATGTCATTATGTCACTCATTCAGATCCCAGTTACAGTTTCAGATACACTCCAGACACCGAAGTCATTCTGCTACTCATACATATCTCAACTCCAAGATACAGTCCAGATACGATCCAGATTCGGATGTCATTCTGTCACTCATTCAGATCCCAGTTACAGTCTCAGATATACTCAAAACACGGAAGTCATTCTGCTACTCATACAGATCTCAACTCCAAGATACAGTCCAGATACGATCCAGATTCGGATGTCATTCTGTCACTCATTCAGATCCCAGTTACAGTCTCAGATATACTCCAGACACGGAAGTCATTCTGCTACTCATACAGATCTCAACTCTAAGATACAGTCCAGATATGATCCAGATTCAGATGTCATTCTGTCACTCATTCAGATCCCAGTTAGTATCAGATATACTCCAGACACGGAAGTCATTCTGCTACTCATACAGACCTCAACTCCAAGATACAGTCCAGATACGATCCAGATTCGGATGTCATTCTGTCACTCATTCAGATCCCAGTTACAGTCTCAAATATACTCCAGACACGGAAGTCATTATGCTACTCATACAGATCTCAACTCCAAGATACAATCCAGATACGATCCAGATTCGGATGTCATTCTATCACTCATTCAGATCCCAGTTACAGTTTCAGATATACTCCACACACGGAAGTCATTCTGCTACGCATACAGATCTCAACTCCAAGATACAGTCCAGATACGATCCAGATTCGGTTGCCATTCTGTCACTCATTCAGATCCCAATTACAGTTTCAGATACGCCCCAGACACGGAAGTCATTCTGCTACTCATACAGATCTCAAACTTCAAATACAGTCCAGATACGATCCAGATTCGGATGTCATTCTGTCACTCATTCCAGATACGCTCCAGACACGGTTGCCATTCTGTCACTCATTCAGAATTTATCCTCAGCACACAGTTGCTCCATACACAGATTTTTCTCTGTTACCCATTCAGAATACAGATACACTTCAGACACGACAGTCATTCTGATATTAATTCAAAAACCAAATACAGTTACAGCTCAGATATGCGCCAGATACGGACGCCATTCTTTGGCTCATATAAACTCAGTCCCCAGATACAGTTCAATGGCATTCCAGACACGTATACCATTTTGATGCTCATTCTTCGGACCTACAACATACAGTTCAACAAACATCTCCATATGGCATCTTTAAGCCCATCCCCGACAAGATTCTGTCACATCTCCAGATGGCATCTTTAAGCCCATCTCCGACAAGATTCTGTCACATCTCTAGATGGCATCTTTAAGATTCTGTCACATCTCCAGATGGCATCTTTAAGCCCATCTCCGAGAAGATTCTATCACATCTCCAGATGGCATCTTTAAGCCCATCCCCGACAAGATTCTGCCACATCTCCAGATGGCATCTTTAAGCCCATCCCCGACAAGATTCTCTCACATCTCCAGATGGCATCTTTAAGCCCATTCCCTCTACCATCACATCACCGAGTGCAAATTTCTGGGCACTCTAGTGTTCAATCATCTTCCACCTTCAAGTCATAAATGGCAGATTCACCAATCTAACTCTTCAGGTGTAAGAAGATTGAACAGGGGCCGCTGTTGTACCCCAAAATTTGCCCTCTCATGTTTTCCAAAGTCTTCCCCCTGCATGGTTGACCAGAAACCCTTTCCTAAGGAAAAAGAAATTTTTTGAGTGGTGCTTTAAGTACCTTTCGATTGGCATTCTGAAAGACCCTTCGATTGGTATTCTGAAGGAGCCTTTCGATTGGCATGGATAATTCCCTTTGATTGGCATTATGGACAAGCACTTCGATTGACAGTCCAAAAATGCTTCAATTGGCATTATGAACAAGCACTTCAATTGACATTCCAAAAATCCTTCGATTGGCATTATGGACAAGCACTTCGATTGGCATTGTGTCAAGGCCTTCGATTGGAATTCTGAAAGACCTTTTCGTTCGGCACCCTGGGCCAAGCCTTTCAATTGGCATGCCACATGATCCTTCGTTTTAGAATTGTGTCAAGGAAGCTTCGACAGACATGTTAACCATGTCCTTCGATTAGCATGAACATCACCTTTCGATTGGCCTGTTAACAAAGCCTTTCGATTGGAATTTTAACAAGTACCCTTTGATTGGTATATGGACAAATACCCTTCAATTGGCATTTCAAAAGGTCCTTGGACTGGAACTTCAGAGTGTCCTTCAACTGGAACTTCAGAGTTTCCCTTAATAAGAACATCAGAACGAAATGACCTTCGAATGTCATTTCAGTGCAGAGTTTCTCTTAATCTAAGATACTCTGATGAAGGAAGTTCTGAACACTTCGAATCATAACTTAGACTCATCACAAGGCCAAGGGTTGGTCGAAGTTATCTAATAGGGAATGTTCTAAATATATTCGAATTGGACTTTGAAGCTGGCAAAGAAGGCCCATTCAAAGAACACACAGTTGGTCCATTCGAAGGGCACACAACTGGTGAAAACGAATGTCGTGTTGTCCTAGTCTGGTTGAAAGGTGTAGAAATATGGAGGGTTCGACTCAAAAGATCAAGTTGAACATTCAGACCCATAGGCTAGGCCACGTGTCTTCCCTTTTTAGGCATGTACCCACTTGTTGTCTAAGACCACTTGCACTTAATAGCACAGTACTCTTGAGCCTTGCGCCTGTTTTCCTTCAGAATGAAGCAACCCCATCTGAACCATTCATCTTGCTTTTGTGGCACAAGTGGACATTTACTTTCCAGCTGGGCCTTATTTTATTATTTTCTGCACCCCAACTGCCAAGAGGCCCCCACATGTGTTGTCACGTTACATTATTCTATCATTTATTTGCAAGGCTGGCTTTGGACAACATGTCCATTCTTTCTCTATAAATAGAGGAACATTTACAAAGCTAAGGGAGGATCTTTGGACCAGAAGAACAAATCTCCCAAATTTTCTCAAACACAACAAATCTCTCAAGTCCCTTCAACACTTGTGAGAACATACCCAGAATCCAAACAACAAATCCAGAAATGCATCCTCCATCCTAACACCAGAACATCAAACCTGTGTTACAAATACAAGCCTAAGGCACAACAAGCCTTGAGGCCTGCATAACCTTAAAACCTGCCTTCCTTACCAAATCCAGAAAACTCAAGCCAGTTCAACTGCAACTGCAAACAAACCTGCCTAAAGCCAGTCCAACTGTAACTGCAAGCAAGCCTGTATCAAAACTAACAAAAACTCAGGCCTACCTATATCAAATCAAAGAGCAAACACTTATCCTCTTAGAATCTGAAACATCCCTATACCTTGTTACCCTTTGAATCCAGTAGGAAGAACCTCACACTTATCCAGTATCAAAGACATAACTCATGGTTCCTCCCTTCGAATCCAAAAGCATTAAAGGAAACCACTTAAAGGCCCAACACACGTTCCAGCCTCAAGCAAGGTAAGTCATTCTTAACCTTGAACCCTTCATTTCTAGTGTAACATGTAAATAAGCTTCCTTTTCGTTTCAAACATGTGCATAGTGTTTGTTACCTTTTCGTTTCCACTACTTTAGTTTGTTTTTATTGTCTCTCCTTTTGGTTTTGTTCTTTGGTTTGTTGCAAATGCTCTAAGAACTAACCTGACCCTGAGGTAATGACAGCATGGCCTTAGGCCATGTTGCTATTTAATATCTCAAACGAAATAAACAAAAGATAGGAGTATGAAACGAAGCCCCAGGCTTCCTCACTGACTCCAGACCCAATCGAAGGAGATAGAAAGGCAGATTGCATCTTGCACAAATTCCAGGCCCAATCGAAGAAGGCAACGAGGCAGAAAGGCCCAGCCAGAGGCACACTTGCACTAAGTCCAGGCTCAGACGAAAGGCACTCCCATGCTGGTGCCAGCCTCCAATCGAAGTACATGACCTGACTGGTGCCAAAGCCCAATCGAAGGCCATGACCTCACTAGAACCAGTTCCCAATCGAAGGACAGGACCTTACTGATGCCAACCCCCAATCGAAGGAGGCCAACAGAATGCAAATCGAAGGGTGCTACTGCCTGGGTCGAAAGACACTCATTTTTCTTGCTTTTACCTTATTTTTGCCTTTATATTCTCATGCAATTCAATATGGTTGTAATAGTATAGGATATTTATTTCCTTCATTTTTATTGCTTTGTACAAATGCTAGTAATTAGGTGTGTATGGCAAGATAAAATCAACAGTTAGACAACCCAAAAATCAAAGACAAAATGCATGCAATCAAACACACTTGCACACATGCACCCTTAGGGTAATTCCACTTGTTGCCTTACAAAAATGGCCATGTTATGCATGTGGGATATCTTAGCACAAACAAATTGAAAAAAGATCATAGTCCCTCGATGACGCTATCAAAGTTGCCTTTCAAAATGATCTTAGTCCCTACAGAAAAGTGCTAAGTCATTTCACAACATTGTTATCATGGTCATACGATGACCCGCACCTGTCCCGTTTACATCCTAACGCAAGGTTGTTCATCAAACACAATGGTGAAACAACACTGTTAAAAGGGTTAAAAACATAAGAAAGATCTTTGAGTAAAATAGGGTAGACAACTCTTAGTTACTTGATCAAAAATCTTGCAAAACATCCTTGCCATTTTTCAAACACACTCCATAACACAACTTCAAAAACAACTTTCAAAACATTGAATTATCTTTTCAAAAAGACATACACCTTTGTATATACTCAAACAAGAGTCATTACAAAGGTTGCCTAGATAAGGCATCTTTTTCAAAACATTTTCAAAACCACACACACAAAACACCATTTCAAGCAATTGAAAAGCAAAGGCAAGTGATCTAAAACAAATAACTAAGAGCCCATGGATAACCATGGATGAAAAGGGTGCTAGCACCTTCCCTTTTCATAATCTACCCCCCGAACCCACGAAAACATCTCAAAGGTCTTTCCTGTGCTTTTTGACCTTTCCTTAGGATAAAATAAAAAGTCGGTGGCGACTCTTGCTAAACCGAAACATCTGCAAACACAAACACAAAACCTAAGTCAGTTCTCCCACCGTATCACAGACGCCCAAACACACTGTAAGTGTCACGAAACCCAGCTCTGTTCTTGAAAACGAAACTCATCATTCTTGCATCTATAATGAAAACTAACTGCATAGTTGTAATCCTCAGAACATTTCCAAGCTATTTGCATCATTTGATTTCGTTTCTATAACCTGTACTGCAATTCGCCATAGCTAGGTTTTCTTGGATATTTTTGGGCGTTTTTATTTCAGGAACAATTGGCCACCAAGAAGAGTATGGTTGTGACCGGGAGGGTGAGACGAACATAACCATGCCCTTGGAATTCATTTTTGTGGCCTGAGAAGGATTTTTGAGATGAACAATGTTGTAGCTACGAACTTCTGTCTGTTGGTATAGGTCTGTATACTTTTGGCCATGGATGACAAGTTGAAGATGATGCGTGGCGCCCCATCATTGGGCCATTCAAACCACGCGCGTGTTTTTTTTTTATTTCTGGAAATAGTTTTTGTTTTTATATAATATATATTATTTCCATTATACTAACAAACAAACCATCACAGCGTAGTGGCAAGCATGTACGTGTAAACTCCTTCAGGACCTGGGTTCGAATCCCAGGTCCCCCACTTTCTCAATGTTTTTTTCTTTCAGGTGATTGTGTGTGTGCTCAAGTTTACAGTATACCATGCACCCTCGTCCATTCAGTAGCCAGATGGCCATTGGCCAGATCTGGTCGCCAGGATCTGAAGGTCCACCAAGGCATTGGTCAATGCATGTGCGCTAGATCTGCAAAGTCAAACAAGGTCAGCTCTAATGGGCCTCCCAATTGATATCTACACCACAAAATTCAGGCCCATACTCCCTCTACTTATTTATTTTATTTTATTAATTGTATTATTATTTTTTGTTTAATTTACTAACCAATCACAAAATTTCCTTTTCATGAAATAAAATCACAAAAAATATTTTTATTCAATCAAATTTTAATTTTAATTTTATTAATAAATACTAATTAATTAATTTAGGTTTTAATGCTAGAATAATTTTAACCTATTTTGCAAATAATTAAAATTAATTAGATTTAATTAGGTTTTAACTACTAACTTAATTATTTTATTTTTCTTTCTTAAAATAACAAAAATCCAAAAATAATTTATTTTTATTAATTAATTAATTTATTAGCTTAGATTTAATTTCTTTTAATTCAAAAAAAATAACAAAAATGCTTTCTTTCAAAAAAGGGTCAAAACCCTAAGAAATGCGCCGTTTTAATTTTCTCGCTTGCGATCCATTTATCATATTGATGTAATTGTTTCCCGGAATGTAATAGCTTTTAATTAAGACTTTATTTTATCGCTTTCTTTTATTTTTCACAATTTAATTTCAAGGGTTGTTTTTGGCGATGTAAATACCCGACGCCTTGTAATAGTTAGGTTTAATTTCCGCAATTTAATTTCCGCACAATATTAACTGTTAGATGTTTGGATAATAGGGAATGCATGACAAGATTAAATGTATGAACTTAAAATCAACATAGCTCACCCATGACATGTACAAAGATAAAATTAACCGAAATAACACACTCGCACATGCGCACTCTTAGGGTACACCTCACTTGGTTGCCTTCGAACGTGGTCATTGAGTATAGGAAGTTTTAGAGGTCGCCCTCTTGTCCAAAGATCATAGTTTCCTCGAAACGGTTGCCTCGGAAAAATGATCTAAGACATTAGGGTTACCGCTAAGGCGTCCTAACATTGCTTTAGTGACCACACGTCCCTTAATCGAATTGACCCTTAAAACTCCAACGACGGTGCTACCTACTCATCAATAGTGGGATAACATTGTTTAAAGGACATTAGCACAACTTGATTCTTTTTTCGAGTAGGTAGATAGTTCTTAAGTACTTGCTCATTTTAAAACAAAACAAAACTTTTCGCACTTACACTCCTTTCAAACAAAAACTTCTTTCAAACCCACAAACACAAAGAAAAGCAATTTTTGAAAATACTTTGAGCAAGTACCTAAGAGCCCGTGGATAACCACAGATAGAAAGGGTGCTAACACCTTCCCTTTCTATAATCTACCCCCCGGACCCGAGAAACATCTCGAAAAAGGAATTTTTAATCTGTATGTGCCGACCTATATATCGTATGTGTTGATACATATGTTATTTTTAATCTGTATGTGTCGACCTGTGCAAGGCTATGAGTCGACCTAACCAAAACAAAGTCTACAAGATTTAAAATGATAACAAATGTGTCGACCTGAAAACAGATGTGTCGACACATAAAATAATAGTTTCTGCAATTTCAGAAATGCTTCAGTATACGTCGACCTATAAATGCATGTGTCGACCTGAGACTTACAGAGGCTACAAGCTTCGAAAATGAGTTGCATGTGCCGACCTGAAAAGCAGATGTGTCGACACATGCAACAAAATTTTGTGCAAACACAATTTTTAATGACTTGTCTCAAATTTAAAATGACTTTTAATGATTCTCAAACAACCTACAACTTCTAAATGATCAGGGCACCACACTAAACTCAGAGATAATGTCCAACTATATAAGATATATTCTCTTATTTTTGAAATCATTCGAAACACTTAAGAGACCAAGTTTCATTCACATGTATGACCAAAATGTGATATAGTTGTTGTTGATGGTGCGAATCTGTGAGAGGTAGAATGTATGACTATGCATGATTATGTTCTCTGTATACTTATTATTATATATTCTCTTATATTGTTGTGATACCTCACTCTTCTGTTGGAATGATGCTTTATACGTCATCGTGCAGATAGTCAGGAGTAGTCTGAGGATGCAAGGATCAGAAAAGGTTTCTCTTTATTTACTTTCGAGTCAGTGCCATTGCTCTGATACGTAACACCAGGGAAATGAATGCTATTTATTTTGTTGTTTTAGTAATTGTTTGGAGTCTTAGGAACTCCTTATGAATTTTTAATATACGTTGAATTATTTTGCAAAGATTGTTAGACTTCGAGTATGATTATTTTCCGCTCCATTAATAAAAGTTGAAGTTGAAACTATGTTGCTTTGTTTTTGTTCATACGAAAATTTATGTTATATATCTTATACTTAATATGAGCAAGTTTTTGTATGTTTGTGAAAATGTAGCATCCTAAATGCTTGTTAATTTGATTTAAAATTACTATGATATTTGTTTATTATTCGCCGGGTAATTTAGGGTGTTACATACTCGTACATATGCAACACATTCGATTGTTTTCACCTCATACATCGCCGACTTCTCCACTCGAGTGGAATTTTTGGAACGTCGTTCACCTAAGGCCATTTCCTTCTAGCCCGACATCATAAACTCTTATGTTATCCACGTCACGCCTCATCATCACCTTACAAGTAATGTTTCATGTAAAACTATAAGAACTATAAAATTTATACACACACAAATATTAGCACAGCTCCACTGGGTGTGCCAATTTGTTCGCCCGTGAATTTGGTAAACAACGCTGGTCTCTTGAAAACAAGTTTACGTGCGAGATCGACCAAGGAATCTCGGAGTCGTGCTTCAGTTTGCGATCGTAGTCAAATTGTTTTCAAGAAGGATGCGTTCGACTGGGAGTCAAACGTATTTAAATTGCAAAAGATAAGGACAACAACATAAAGGAAACGAAAAGCGCTTTAAGTGGTAAAAGATAATGACATAATATTAAAGAAAGTTGTAAAATAGGTTGGTTCAAGCATACATTGCCTTTGCCTGACTCATTTCGCTCGTTCGCTTGGTTACTTTGAGTGACTAGCGTGCATGAATGTGAAAAGTTTGACCCCTTACAAGAGTGTACTAAGTGCTTTATTTATAATACACATAAATAACTACTTTCTAAGTGGGCTTTGTTTCCTTGCATGCCACGTATTCTTCGCAACTTCCCTTCATGAATCCACGTTCTCTATTGTAACTCCTCTTTGTGAATCCACATTCTTTATTGTGGTCGAACTCACGTTCTCCCTCTATAACGTTTCACTATTACACTTTTAGGCGCTTATGGGCCTTTTAACTCTTTTGGGCTTCCCACCACCTGGGTCCAATCCATTCACCATGAACTTTTCTCTGGTCGACTGCGCTTGTGAAACCTTGATCGCCTGTCTATAAAATCAACCATGATCAACATGCTTATGTAGTTGACTCCTCATAATTTAATGCTCTTTAATACTCTTAAAAGAGTTTTTTTATTTTATTTTTGGTTTGGATTTCTTTCTTTATGAAAATTTCAGACAAAAGTCCTGTTTGGATTAATCGAAAACAACTTGCTAAATCCATGAGAGAAGTTGTTTTGGGTGAGAGATTTTGATTCTTCAATATATTTTAACTTAAAAAATCTAAGCGGGCTATCACAATTAGCTCTCAAGTCAAATGTGATCAAGAGCTTCATTTTAACATTCTCTACAATATTGATAAATAAATACTAATGTACAGTAAGAAAACCAAGTTCTTTTAGATTTTATGGGTTTGGATGAATAAACAAAACTCTATTATATTTGTTTTGTGTTAATTTGCATTTATTACTCAAAAATTCATATGAGTTATTCAGATTTTTACTGATCTATTTGTTTTCAAAGGAAATTGGTGAGGAAAAAAATGCATTTTTGTATTATCATGAACTGATTAAAACAAGGCGTTTTCGATAATGTATAGTTTCAAAATAATAGATCCATCGTGGTGGAAACATGTTTTCTTCAATATTTTGTATTCAATATTTATTCAATATTTTCATAATTTTTTAAGTTTCATTTAATGAATCTGTTTTTGAAAAAATTTCCTTTAATATTTTTTTCATCGATGGAGTGGTGTTGTAATTGAGACACAAAAATGAAGTCATATCATGATGTTGTAGTTTATATAAAACAAAAAAAAAATGGAGATTCTCAAGTCGTTAATATTTTGTAATTTTTTAAATTTCTTTGTGATTAAATTAGAAGAAAATTGGCTTCATTATCTCTCAATTTTGAAGTCTACCTTTCTGAGTTTTTTATACTCTATTACATTATAATTTTTTTGGTCTGGCTATCATGTTTCATTTTTGTGTGTCTTCCTTTTTTCGTTATCATACTATAATCAAAATTGCAACTTTGGTTACTATGTTAAAAATAAAGTTAGACATTAAAAAAAAATAGAATTGAGAAGGAAGAGAGGGAACACTATTTCTTTTAAAAAAAATAATAAATATAATAAATGTATAGTATGTTTTTATATAGTAGTTTCTAGGAATTAATTTCCTAGATTAAAAAGCTATAAAAATTAATCATGATAGTAGATGACCTTGTAGAGTTCACCTTATATGGAAACGTGAGTTAAATGTATAAATTAATATCTAAATGATAGATTTTTTATAATGATATTAAATTAGAGTATGATAGCCGGAAGAAGAAAAAAAAGTAGGATTAATTAAATGAGTATAGTAGAGTAGTAGAATAATAACGTTGGTATGTGTGGCTTTGGATTCTTGTGTGCATAAACCCCACCTCTACGGCTCAACCCAACCCAAAATTAGGAATTTAGACTCAAATTTTCTGGGTTCTGGAATGGTTCCAACTCTGATGAAGCTGAAGCTGTTGTTGTTCATCGCTACTTTCAATGCTGCCACCGCCACAGATCCAAATGATGGTTTGTTTGCTGCCTCCGATTCTTGTCTCAATTCACTTGTATCTTAATTTATTCACCTTACTATTGCTCCTGCTACTCTTATGTTTGATGCAGTTGCCTCTGTAAAAGCTATCTTTCAAAGCATCAATTCACCTCCCCAACTAGGTTGGCCTGCTAATGGTGTTGATCCATGTGGCCAGTCCTGGAAAGGCATTACTTGTTCAGACACTCGTGTAACTCAGATGTATACTTTCAATCTTTGCTTTTATTACTATTATTATTCATTACTCTTGCCGCCTCTTTCTCATCACTATTCATTTCTTATTAATCATTAGCAACTTATCCAATCTTGCTCTAACCGGGACATTGCCTTACGGATTAGACCGTCTCACGTCTCTCACCAATCTGTAAGATTAATTGCCTCCATTCACCACATTATCCATTTTTATCTGTAACATTCATTCTTTCATACCTTGTCGCCTTTTGCAGAGACATGAGTAACAACAATCTTGTTGGAACCATACCATACCAACTTCCTCCTAATCTCCAACGTTTGTACGTGCTTCTCAATCTTCTTTCTATTTCTTTTATCTATTATATATTCTTTTTTAACAATCTTCTTTCTTTTATGCAGAAATTTTGCTCATAATAACTTAACCGGGACACTCCCTTACTCTATTTCTAACCTCACCTCTCTTACTCACCTGTATGTAATTCTCTTCAAACTAACTTTTTCTATTTCTACCTATCAACTATATCGCATCCTCATTATTGTTTTTTGAGAATGTAGGAATCTCAATCACAATCAGCTCCAGCAACCACTCAATCTCAACTTTCTTAATCTTTCTACCCTCTCCAAATTGTGAGATTTCTTCCAACCATTCAACTGCATCTAAATCTACTCTACATCCATTCTTATCGTGTAACCTTCTCAATCATTTTTTTTATTCCCTTGCCATATTGCTTTTTATTTCAATTTATCTCATGCCATATAGTTTTCCTAGTTTCATAACTTACATGCTCTTTCTTTGCAACTGGAGCTATTTTTGGCTTTTCATAATAATTCAGGACTGAATCAATTCAATTTTTTTTCTTGTTTCAGAGACCTCTCTTTCAATTCTTTGACAGGCGACCTCCCTCCAACTATGAGCTCACTTTCAGGCATTACCACCATGTACATATCCAAATTATTGACGTTTTTGTGCTAATTCTTTGCATGTTATTCATTTCATTCTAAGTTGGCATGTATACATTTTTGCAGGTATCTGCAAAACAACCAGTTTACAGGCACTATTGACATTCTTGCTAATCTGACCCTCAATAGTTTGTGCGTCTCTATTGTATCGTATAATATCCTTTACTATATTTCTGTAAGAAACCAGTTGTGTTTATTTTCTCCAATTATTCACAGGAATGTAGAAAACAATAATTTCACAGGTTGGATTCCGGAGCGGTTGAAAAACATAGACGACCTTCAGTAAGCATTGCCATTATCAGCAATTTGGTAACTAGGAATCTAATTTTCACCATAAATTTCTCCAAGCATAAAACGGGACAAATTTAATGACAGGACGGGTGGTAATGCGTGGAGCTCAGGACCTGCACCACCCCCTCCTCCTGGGACGCCTCCAATACCTAAAAGCAACCCACACCACAAATCAGGTGGCGGAACTACCACTGGCCAAGATGCCGGCAGTAGCACAAAAGATGAGGGCAGAAAATCTGGAATAGGAGGTGGTGTTATAGCTGGAATTGTGATCTCCATCATTGTTGTTGGGGCACTAGTAGCATTCTTTCTGGTGAAGAGAAAATCGAAAAAGTCATCTTCTGATTTAGAAAAGTTAGGCAAGCAGTCTACTGCTCCCCCTCCTTCAAATGAAGCGCATGGTATGCATCTTGCACACAATTCACACATATTTATTATTTTTCATGATATGTTCATCATTATTCTATGTTGCTCATTTTTATTATTTTAAGCACATTCTCAATATTTTTACTCTAAGATATGCATTTCATAAGTTAGTTATATTTTGAGAAACCACCTCTCTATTGGTTGTTCTTATACAAGATTCTGCTTTTTGATAAATGAGGTCCACATTTCTTGTTAGTAATCTTGCTTTACCTAATTAATGCCTTCAATTCAACATTCAAGTTCAACAATTAAGTTGTGTTTCAACTTTGTTGTCCAAATTAACATATTTTTATGTCATGATGCAGAAGTTACATCTGTGCAGACTTCATCTGTACTTGACTTGAAGAAGTTTGACACTTCTGCCTCAATGAATCTCAAACCCCCGCCTATTGATCGTCATAAATCATTTGATAACAACGAATTCTCAATTAACTCCCCTATTGTCAAGAAGACTGTGACACCTCCTGCAGATGTGCAATCATATTCTATAGCTGATCTTCAGATTACTACTGGCAGCTTCAGTATGGATCATCTCGTTGGTGAGGGGTCTTTTGGGCGTGTGTACCGTGCTCAATTTGATGATGGAAAGGTATTTCTTAGCCGTTATTCATGCAATTTAACTCTATGTTTGATTCCAATAGCAAATATTCATATTGCCAGAAGAGTTGTATCAAGATATTATGTAAATTTCATGGGAAGGGATCAAATCTTAACAATATCATTACACATACATGTGGATGCATGCATATTTTTATAGAAATAAGGTTCTTTGTTTTAACATCTTTGTAGTCTCTTGATCCCGGGAAAAAAAACAAAGAATCAGGGAAATCCATGTGGACATATTGACATACCGACGTAGCTAATGTGATCTCAATATATTGACTTGAATCATTGCATACGCTTAAAAATTATTAATGGTTTTAACTTTGTTTTTAAAACTTTTGTAGGTTCTTGCAGTGAAGAAAATAGATTCATCTGTCATTCCCAATGATTTTACAGAAGATTTCATAGAAATAGTGTCAAACATCTCCCATTTACACCATCCAAATGTAACAGAGCTTGTAGGTTATTGCTCAGAGCATGGACAGCACCTCTTAGCTTACGAGTTTCATAAAAATGGATCACTGCATGACTTCCTTCACGTGTCTGATGAATTCAGTAAACCATTGATATGGAATTCCCGTGTCAAGATAGCTTTGGGGACAGCACGCGCTTTAGAGTAAGTTAGTTGTGAAACTAATGGGATACGAAGATCCTATCTAATGGAGAATTTTGTCATCATTGCATAATTATTATTTTAATCTTGTAAATCCAGGTTTTCCATCAATTTATCAACTCATTCCTATATCTCTTGCGCCTTTATACATAGCATACATGTTAACATGAGGACTTTTATGGCCTGACCGGTTTTATATTTATCTTCTGTGTAACCTGCTATGTTTTCCTATTTAAAAAGTGTTGTCTTGATTGTTACTATATCTAGTGCTCAAATTTGGAAATGTAAAAGTAGGAAGAATAGTTTGGACTGTAAAGTATGAAATTTATCTGCTATCACCTTTAAAATCAATCAACAATAGAAAATTGCTGCTTCACTTAAGCAATCAATGCATTTGACTTAACAATTGATTTTAAATATATGGCCACATATGGTTGGACATAAAGCATTGATCTATGTTTTGCTTGAGAGCTGAGACTTCGAACTGGACTTAACCACAATTTTTGTTCTAGGTACCTGCATGAAGTTTGTTCTCCATCAGTTGTGCATAAGAATATTAAGTCAGCCAATATATTACTTGATACAGAGCTTAATCCTCATCTTTCAGACTGTGGATTGGCAAGCTACATTCCAAATGCAGAGCAGGTGATTTTATAGTTTACGGACCTTTATAATTGGCTGTGGTTGTGTTTGACCTTGCTAGTTTTCTACATATTTGTAGGCTTTGTTGAGCGTATCAGCTGGTTAATCTGAATTGTTGCTAATCTCCTTGAACTCTTGTACATCATGTATGCTGCCTAAAATGCTAAGTTATGCCCAATTTTCAAAAACCCATCTAGGGATTGAAGTATGGTTCACAATTCATTGAGTCAAATGTAATTTAAGTGGCTAAACTAGTAATTAATTAATAATCAAAACAATAGCCAAAATCAAGATTATACAGAAATAGCAGGCAAACGGGCAACAAGCTGCGCCATTACCCCTTTTTGGATGACAAAACCAATCCTCTTAAAAACTACATTCATTGTCCTAGGTGACACAACATTGCTATGCATGAACCTTTGCATTCTCTGTAAAGATCCATTGCTTCTGATAATAACAAAAAAATCAAGATATGTAAAATTAATAGCAATAAACTAGATAATAGCCATCAATAAGTAAAACTTATACATTTGTATTTTTGTGTTAAAATGTTTTAGATAAAGGCTGTAACCTTTTTTGTCATTGATTGTAACATTTATTTAAGTATACAAAGGTTCTAGTTGAGCATCTAATATGTTTTATGAATGGTAAATTACCCTGGTTGATTTCTCAAGTTATGAGTAGCTTTGACAAACTTGGGCTTATAATTTTTTTTAAGTGTTGATAACCATATGAATGCAGAAAATTTTCTTATTATGAATTATGAATGATAAGAAAAGTGTGCTAGTTGGGTTCTTGATTGGGAAAAATCATTTTACGTGCTAACTTCTAACTTTAAAATCTAACAAGGTAAACCGTGTAGTACCCTAGGGTTCTAACTAGCTTACCAAAGAAAAAAACTGTGTAGTACCCTAGGGTTCTAACTAGCTTACCAAAGAAAAAAACTGTGTAGTACCCTAGGGTTCTAACTAGTTTACCAAAGAAAAAAAACTGCATGCGTGAGATTCCATTGGATGTATATTATGATTGTTTTGCACTTCAGTTGGAATGTCGATCATGCTCTTTATCCCGTGTTATTAAGTTTACTGAATTGTTGAATTAATAACTTTGTTATGTTCAGATACTAAACCATAATGTTGGATCTGGATATGATGCCCCTGAAGTTGCATTATCCGGTCAGTATACCTTTAAAAGTGATATCTACAGCTTTGGGGTTGTCATGTTGGAGCTTCTCAGTGGCCGCAAACCATTTGATAGGTAAGAATTAAAATATCGATCCTGCAGAGTTCGAAGTTACAGATAATACAATATTATGGGGTGATGATTGTTAAGTCATTTTGTAACAGCTCAAGAGCAAGACCAGACCAGTCTTTGGTTCGATGGGCAACGCCCCAGCTTCATGACATTGATGCGTTGGCTAAAATGGTTGATCCAGCACTGAAAGGGCTATATCCTGTTAAATCTCTGTCACGATTTGCTGATGTTATTGCTCTTTGCGCACAGGTATTGTTTGATATCTCCATTAGTATAGAAAATATTTGTCTGTAAATGCATTCTAATTTATATTTTTTTTTTTTGGGACAGCCGGAACCTGAATTCCGACCACCAATGTCAGAGGTGGTCCAAGCACTTGTACGATTAGTGCAGCGAGCCAACATGAGCAGGCGGACAACATTTGGAAGTGATCATGGAGGATCTCTACGAGGAAGTGATGATCCAGCTATACGAGACGTCCAAATCGGAACATAATCCTTCTTTTGTATTACTACAATGTCCCCAAAGCTAATGTTGTACTCACATTTTTTCCTCTTTCTGTTTTTCTAACCCCTCAATCTATACGTCTTTCTAAGTTAGATTGGTTGCATCATTTATTAAGCAATCTAGACAAAGGGTGTTGCATGATATTTGAGTAACTAAGTATTTGTAATTTTGTAATATAAAGTCAAGGTTGCAGTCACCAAAAAAGAGTCGAAGGTTGCAAAGTTGAAACTCAGTTTAGGTTGATGTTACTATATTCTGTTTATGATAACTAATAATGATCTTTAAAAAAGAGAGACAACTACTCCGGAGGTTCTTTGTTCAATTTAAAGCGTTGGTGTCATTCTTTAATTTTTTTAACATGATTTTCAAGTGTTCAAATCTACACTTGGTTGAACATTGAACCCCTGAAAATAGAGAGGAGTGTTTTAGAGAGTTACGGAGTATAAAATTTGTTGGAGAGAAATCTATTATCTATCTATCAAAATAAAAATACTTGGAAAAACCACAATTAGCCTTTTGATTATATAGTTAAACAGTTCTAATTCCAAGGTTAAAAATGACTTATTACAATTTTGTTTTACGATCTCACATTTATTATTATATATGTGTTACTCTATCAATTCTTTTTAATTTTTTTAAATCTCTAAAATTTTAAATCTAAGTGATTATTAATTTATGTGAGAAACATAATTTGCAATTAATTAGGCAATGAAAAGTCACAGGAAAATGAGATACACCGTAGCTCTTTCTCTTTAATCATCATAACCCTTCTACACCTTTTTCATCACACTGTTGATTTCCTTCCCTATTTTAAGATCAATTCCTCCATCAAATATTTCGTCACCGCGGCTCTGATCTATGTATTGTTATTGTTTAAAAGCTTTTTAGATTTCTATTTTCTTCGAGTTCCTATCACAAATATTTTCACGTAATTTAGATTTGTTCTTCTTTCTTTTAGATTTGATTAAGATTATCATTTTTGCATCTTAATATTATTGTTAATATTATTTTTGTCTCGGTTTATGCATTGTGCGGTGGTGGATCGCTAGAAAAAACGAAGGTTCAATGATATAGGTGAATGACTTGTTATCTCCTCTAGTTTTGTTTTTAGTTTACGATATTTTGAAATTTGATTATTGAGTTTCTATGAATTTGGTGGGATCTTCATCTTTTACATTGAGCCAAGTACTCTCTTGAATTTGTCAATCCCAAGTGTGACAAGTAAGTATGTGGAATCCCGAGGTATTAATGTTTTTGATTAGTTTTGAAGGATATTCAACTAACCTGGAAGGATTCCATAATTTGTATGGTATTTAATTCGAGATTGGTGTGTTGTCGGCGACTTCAACGCCATCTCGAGATCTTTTGAAAGTCGATGAGCGTCTTATTTTTGAAAATCTTATTTGTTGTTGGAATATATCCGGTCAATTTGTTGGGAGTAAAGTTATTTTTTATCACTGCCCAACCATGATCAAAGCTAATAATTTGAATTGGGATCCAAAACCCCTTTAAATTCTTCTTTACTTGGTCTAAACACCCAGATTTTCTTTCGGTTGTGAGCGAAGCATGGAATTCAGCGAGTGTCCAAGGTATGAAGATGTTCGTTTTTGAAGAGAAATTGAAGGCTTGGCAAATTGAATTTAGATGTGGTCGAGCCTGTGGAAGATTTGGTGATACGGGTTCAGAGCCCCCTTCAAACCAAAATTCTGCTATTGGGCCTAATGAGGTTGGAGGCCCAGTGTTGAGAAAGAGTCAAAGGGCTAGAAAGCAATCCATTTGGATGCAAGACTTTGCCTAAGTGAAATTTCTACAGTGTTGCCGTCACTTTCTGTTTTACTTTTTACCTTTTCATTTTAATTATGTACTAGAAGCTTCCACTTGTATTGATCATGTAGCAGCTATCATGTGATCCAAAAATCTAGGGAATTTGTTAGAATGATTTCCATTTCCTCATAAAACAACAATCGGTTGCATCCAAGAAACATTTGATTCTGTTTGACATGCAATCGGTTGTCGTCTGGCAGCAATCGGTTGTCATGTGTTTTAGTTTCAAATTTTTTGAACGTTGGCTTTAGAGCAACCGATTGCTCCTCAATGACAATCGGTTGTCCTAGTTATAATTTTCAATTTTTTTTAAATCGTTGCTATGCTGCAATCGCTTGCTGCTCTGGTGCAATTGGTTGTTATGCCTTAAATTTTGAAAATTTTAATTTTTCCAGCAACCTTTGGTAACACCTTTTCATGGCAATGCTTGTATCTTTTCATATACATTGTTTTAGTAAAAATGGTCTAAACATTATTATGTTTCATTGAAAAGGCATTACTACACTATAAATTATTTTCTCTTTAGAATTTTGAAAATCAATAAAAAATAAATCAAAAAGAATCAATCACAAAAATCTAACAACTTTCTTATTTTTGATTATACTCTTTATACTCAAGATCTTATTCATCATTTTCATATGCATTCTGAAAATTGTTCTTGAGCACTTAGAAGAGTATTCCATCTTAAATTTCATATTGATAAGAAAAGATCAATCAAGTGATTGACATTGCTCTTACACTTTCAAATTCTTATACAAAATCAAACAAACTATTGTACTTTTTTTCAGGATTGTTGGAAACAAGAAAGACACTTAGGGAGGATTGTTCTCTTTGTGGTCTTAGTAAAAATCCAAGAGGATTGTTCTTGGCTTGTTAGGTAGTCTTGTACAAATTACCAACAATAAGAAAATCTCTTTCATGTTGAAAGGGGACTGGAGTACTTTCAGACTGTGAGGGGAACCAGGATACATCATTGTGTTCTTTACTTTCCGCATTTACTGCTTTCATCACTTATCACAAAAAGAAAGAAAAGAAACACTTGCAAAAATATTCATACAATTCAGAAAAATTTTAAAGAACCTAATTCACCCCCCCTCTTAGGCGCATCTGAACTTACAATTGGCATCAGAGCAGGTTATAGGTAACTTGTTCCTATTAGATCCAGAATGGCTTCCGCAAACAACAATTATGTGTTCAGAGACGGTGGCAGTAGCAACAAGCCTCCTCTATTCTGTGGTGAATATTTTGATTTCTGGAAGATCTGTATGAAAGCTCATCTAGAAGCACAAGGAGAAGAAATATGGGATGCTGTCCAAAATGGTCCTTTTATTCCGGTAACTATTGTAAACGGCGTTGGTTCATCAAAACCTAAAACTATATGGGATGATGATGATAAGAAAAAGGTCTTGTATGACAAAAGGCAATAAACCTCCTTCAAAGCGCACTTAGTATGGATGAATTCTTCTGTGTCTCAGCATGTACAACGGAAAAAGAGATTTGGGATACATTGGTTGAAACACATGAAGGAACAACTGAAGTTAAGAGATCGTGACTTAATACATTTAGTCAAGAATATGAATTGTTTCGCATGCAACCCGGAGAATCCATTCTTGATTTACAAAAGAGATTTGTGCATCTAACAAATCATCTAAGGGCACTTGGCAAAACATTGACTAATGATGAATTGAATCTAAAAGTGCTCATATCCTTGACTAGAGAATGGCAACCAAAGGTAACAACAATCTCAGAAAAGAAGAGTCTCGCTACTATGACATCCGCAACCTTGTTCGGAAAACTTCAAGAATACGAGACAGAACTTGGTAGATTGGAAAAGCGTGAAAATCAAGAAAAGAAGTCTAAGAACATTGCCTTGAAGATTGACTCCAAGGAAGACGAAAAGAAAGATAATCCTGATGAAGATGAAAACTTCATGCTTCTCGTTAGAAGACTTTGAAAATTCTTTGGTAAAAATGACAAAGCCTTCTCTCACTCAAAGAAGAAGAAACACTTCAAGAAGAAGGAAAGATCCTCGTCAACACAAGAAGTTACTTGTTATGAATGTGGTAAACAAGGTCACATCAAACCGGACTGTCCAAAACTTTCAAAGAAAAATGGCTACAAAGGCAAGAAGGAATCAAAAGATAAGAAAGCATATGTTGCATGGGAAGATGTTGAACTAAGTTCGTCATCCGACTCCGATAGCGACGAAAGTGCCAATCTTGCATTAATGGCATCACACCACTCCGAAAGCGAAGATGATGAGGTTAGTAACATATTCTCTCTTTTTGATAGTGATGCACAAGGTGCTATAAATGAACTGTTAAGTGAATGTAAAATTTTGTACAAAACTATCTCATCACAAACGAAACAAATTTCATTGTTGGAAGAAAAATGTAGATCTATTGAAAAAGATCTCAAAGATGAAAAGCAAAAAATTAGTGATGAAAAACAGAATTTTGTATGCACAAAATGTGAATCTCTCTCTTTCCAAATTGTCCAATTAAAAAGGGTTATTGAAATGTATGAAAAAGGACAAATTGGATTGGAAGGTGTTCTTAGCCAACAAAGATACTCAAATGACAAAAGTGGTCTTGGATACTCAAAATTTTCAAAACCAAGTACCAACAAGACCATCTTTGTCAAGGCTAGCGATCAACCAACCAAAGAGAAATAAATCACTCCAAAAATGGTTCGTCACTATCCTAAAAAGAAAATACCCCCTAAGAAGAAATCTTATCCTTCTAGATATAGAAGTAAATTTGAACCTACTTGTTTTTATTGTGGTATTCGAGGACACACACCTAATGCTTGTTATGTTAGAAACTTTGGCATAACAAATGGGCATTATGTGTGGGTTAAGAAAGGAACTAATTATGAAGGACCCAAAGCAACTTGGGTACCTAACAAAACCTAATCCTGTTTTATAGGTAAGCTTGACGACCAATTCAAATCTATGGTATCTCGATAGTGGTTGTTCCAAGCATATGACGGGAGATATCGACAAATTTTCACATCTAACGCTTAAGGCCAAGGGTTATGTGACGTATGGAGATAACAATAAAGGAAAGATTCTTGGAATAGGCAAAATTGGTGGTCCACCTTTCACATCAATTGAAGATGTTCTTTATGTCGAAGGACTAAAGCACAATCTTCTAAGCATTAGCCAACTATGTGACAAAGGCTTCAAGATCAAGTTCACTAAAGATGAATGTTTGATAGAAGATGAAGTCACACATGAGGCTAAACTTAAAGGTAAAAGAGTAAATAATATTTTTATGATTTCCCTTAACGATTTGTCTTTGAAGGTTAAATGTCTCATGGCAAACAACAACGACTCATGGCTATGGCACAAAAGAATTGCTCATATTCATATGGAGCACTTAAACAAATTGATTAAGCATGACCTTGTTGTTGGGCTGCCTAAGATAAAGTTCATCAAAGAGAGACTTTGCGATGCATGTCAAAAGGGAAAGCAAACAAAATCAACTTTCAAATCCAAGAATGTGGTGTCCACTACTAGGCCACTACAATTGCTTCATATGGACTTGTTTGGCCCTTCAAGAACAAGAAGCTTCGGAGGTAATGTATACGCTCTAGTTATTGTTGATGACTTTTCTAGATATACTTGGACACTCTTTTTAGTGCATAAAAATGATGCATTCAAGGCGTTCAAGAAATATGCAAAGCAAATTCAAAATGAGAAGTCACTATCTATTGCTTTCATAAGAAGCGACCATGGTGGAGAATTCCAGAATTCCTCCTTTGAAGATTTCTGTGAAGAAAATGGAATATCACATAATTTCTCAGTACCAAGGACTCCTCAACAAAATGGAGTTGTAGAAAGGAAGAATAGGTCTCTTATTGAACTTGCAAGGACAATGCTTAGTGATTCAAACCTTCCAAAATACTTTTGGGCGGATGCGGTAAGCACGGCATGCTTTGTGAGCAATAGAGTTAATATTCGACCTATCTTGAAGAAAACTCCATATGAACTCTTTCGAGGAAGGAAACCAAATATCTCATTCTTTCATGTCTTTGGCTGCAAATGTTTTGTCCTTAACAACGACAAAGACAACCTTGAGGATACTGTTGTTTTAAATAATGATGATGAGATTCTAGATATTCCTCAAGAAGATGGCTCCAAGACCAACAATTAGAATCAATTGGAACAACAAGAAGAACAAATTCCAGATGAATCAAATATCAATGATCTTCCTAAGGAATGGAGAACCCATAAAGATCACCCTATTGATAAAATCATCGGTGACATAAGTCAAGGCGTTTCAACAAGATTGAATCTCAAAGATGCTTGCTTAAACATGGCGTTCGTCTCTCAAATCGAACCTTACAAAGTCGACGACGCATTAGGAGACGACCAATGGATAATTGCTATGCAAGAAGAATTAAATCAGTTCGAGAGAAATCAATTTTGGGAACTTGTTCCTAGACCAAGTGACAAACACATCATAGGTACAAGATGTGTGTTCAAAAATAAACTCGATGAGAACGGTATAATTGTCCAAAACAAAGCAAGATTGGTAGCTCAAGGATACAACCAAGAAGAGGGAATTGACTTTGAAGAAACTTTCGCTCCGGTTGCAAGGTTAGAAGCTATCCGTGTTTTACTTGCTTACGCTTGTTCATTGAATTTTTAGCTTTACCAAATGGACGTCAAAAGTGCATTCTTAAATGGCTACATCAATGAAGAAGTCTATGTCAAACAACCCCAGGGCTTTGAAGACTTCAAGAATCCTTCACATGTATTTAAGTTGAGAAAAGCTCTTTATGGCTTAAAACAAGCACCTAGAGCATGGTATGACAGACTCAGTACATTCTTATGCGAAAAAGGTTTCGAGAAAGGTAAAGTGGATAAGACCTTGTTCATAAAGAAGATAAAAGGTAACACTTTATTAGTACAAGTCTATGTCGATGATATTATATTTGGTTCAACTAACCAAGATTTGTGTGAAGAATTCTCGTTGATGATGCAAGGAGAATTTGAGATGTCTATGGTGGGCAAGATGAACTATTTCCTTGGATTACAAATTAAGCAACTGAACGATGGTATCTTCATCAATCAATCAAAATATTGCAAGGAACTTTTGAAAAAGTTTGATATGGATAATTGCAAATCAATGCACACGCCAATGGGCTCCGGTACTTATGTTGATCAAGATGAATCTGGTATTTCCATTGATATTACAAAATATCGAGGCATGATTGGCTCACTATTATACTTGACGACAAGTCATCCTGACATCATGTTCAGTGTATGTCTGTGTGCACGATTTCAAGCAAACCCGAAGGAATCTCACCTCATGGCGGTAAAAAGAATCATGAAATATCTCAAAGGAACAAACAATGTCGGCCTCTGGTACCCAAAAGGTAATATATGCAATTTAATTGGTTATTCTGACGCTGATTATGCAGGATGTAAAACAGATAGAAAAAGCACAAGTGGCACTTGTCACATTTTGGGAAATGCATTAGTCTTTTGGGCATGCAAGAAACAAGCTTGTGTGGCTCTTAGTACGTCCGAGAAAAGCTCTTTATGGCTTAAAACAAGCACCTAGAGCATGGTATGACAGACTCAGTACATTCTTATGCGAAAAAGGTTTCGAGAAAGGTAAAGTGGATAAGACCTTGTTCATAAAGAAGATAAAAGGTAACACTTTATTAGTACAAGTCTATGTCGATGATATTATATTTGGTTCAACTAACCAAGATTTGTGTGAAGAATTCTCGTTGATGATGCAAGGAGAATTTGAGATGTCTATGGTGGGCAAGATGAACTATTTCCTTGGATTGCAAATTAAGCAACTGAACGATGGTATCTTCATCAATCAATCAAAATATTGCAAGGAACTTTTGAAAAAGTTTGATATGGATAATTGCAAATCAATGCACACGCCAATGGGCTCCGGTACTTATGTTGATCAAGATGAATCCGGTATTTCCATTGATATTACAAAATATCGAGGCATGATTGGCTCACTATTATACTTGACGACAAGTCATCCTGACATCATGTTCAGTGTATGTCTGTGTGCACGATTTCAAGCAAACCCGAAGGAATCTCACCTCATGGCGGTAAAAAGAATCATGAAATATCTCAAAGGAACAAACAATGTCGGCCTCTGGTACCCAAAAGGTAATATATGCAATTTAATTGGTTATTCTGACGCTGATTATGCAGGATGTAAAACAGATAGAAAAAGCACAAGTGGCACTTGTCACATTTTGGGAAATGCATTAGTCTGTTGGGCATGCAAGAAACAAGCTTGTGTGGCTCTTAGTACGTCCGAGGAGGAATATATTGCAGCGGGTAGTTGCTGTGCGCAAATTCTATGGCTCAAGCAACAACTCCGTGACTACGGACTCGACCTTGGATGCATTCCACTCCGATGCGACAACACAAGTGCAATCAACATTACAAAAAATCCCGTGATGCATTCTAGAACAAAGCATATCGACATTCGACATCACTTTCTTCGTGATCATGTACTTCAAGGAGATGTCGAAGTCACCTTCGTGGATACGCATAATCAACTAGCAGATATTTTCACTAAACCATTGGCAAGAGAACCATTTTTCAAGATCCGAAGAGAGCTAGGTATCTTGGACGAAAATGACATTATCTAATTAAGGTACATGGCTATGTTCTTAATCTTAACTTTATGGTAATATGTCTCAATCCATGTTTTTATTACTAAACTTATGATATATGACCATGAAATGCACAAAAATTAAGTATTTTTCACCTTTTTGCTAATGACAATCGATTGTCATAGAGTGACAATCAGTTGTATCTTATATTTTTTTTAATTCTGTCTTCATGACAATCGATTGTCACTCCATGACAATCGATTGCACAGTTCAAATTTGTGAAATTTTTTATATTTTTTTTAAGTTACACTATTTTTATTCATTTCTCTTCCATTGCCATTACTAATAATTATTGTGTACAAAGATTCTTATTCTCTTTTTGAATGTTTTAAGTGTTTGGTCAACAACTTTTAAATGCATAGTCCTTTCCTATGACAAAATTTCTTGGACACTTACACACTCAAGAATCTCTATGGTACAAGTCTTTATTGTTTTGACTAAACCATTGCATGCCTTACCTAACCATTCAATGCTTATCTCTCTATAAAAGCTCAACCAAAACCTAAGCTTCACATATACTCTTTCATCTCAAGAAAACCCTACAAACACCAAACATCCTTTCCCCTTCCAATTCTCTCATTTCTCACCATGTCAACATCAGAGAAAGGCAAGGGAAAAGATTCTTCCTCATCTCAAGGTGATGATATCTCAAGACTCATTCCATCAAGAAGCCAAAGGGAAAGATTTATGTCTCACTTTCAAAAGATGACGGTTCTTTTTCCAAGGTTCGGTAATCTTGACAACTTTTATTCCGAATGCTTTAGTTTTCCAGCATTATTTAGATCTCAAGGGATATACAACTTGATTGGTGTTAATGGACCCATTTACCCCACTTTGGTAAGAATTTTCTACAACAATCTAACCATTTCTAAAGGTTGCATGATTTCAAATGTCAAAGGGGTTCCTATAGAACTCACAATGCAAAATTTTGGTGAAGCTTTGGGTATTCCAAATGATGGTGCTTGCATTAAACTTCTCTCAAATGCAAATCTGCCTGGCTACAACAAACGAGACTTCTACTATGGAATTGCAAGAATTCCCGAGCGTGATTTTATTCAGAAAAGGCAAAGACTACTTGGTGGTACTCCGGAGAGGAACTCTTGGTCTGTAGGAATTCTCACTATTGATGATCGTTTGATCCACTACTTTTTGGCGTATGTGGTTATGCCAAAGTTCTCAAATATTTCCAATGTCAATGATTGTGAGATGCAAATTTTGTATGCGACGAAGAATGGGATTCAAATCAACTGGTCTTATGTGATTCTACATCATATGGCACTTCATAACGAAAATGCTTCTGCTTTGCCCTATGGCTCCTGGCTTACCCTTGTTTTTGAGAAGTTCAATGTTCCCTTGTCTGGTGAACACATGGTGCTGATGTCTGACCCCAAACATGAAGTCACTCCGAAGAAAGTATGCAATACCAAAACCGGTGTCAAATTTGATCCAATTAATAGAACCATCACATACATTCATACTCCTCCACAAAACCAACCTCAACAAGAACAACAACCTCAAAACCAACCTCCACAACCAATGGAAAACTCTTACAATCAAGTTTTTGACTATCTCCAATACATGAAAAACAACATGAACAATCAATTTGCTCATCTCTATACCCATACCAATGTCCCTCCTTATGAAGCTCAACCTTATCATTACCCTTTCATTCAACCTCAACCTAATGAAGGCAATGATGGTGAAGGTCAAGATGATGAAGACTTTGTTGAAGGCATGGATGATTAATTTTTAAAGTTCTTATGTTTTTAGTACTTTATGTTCTTATGTTTTATGATGTTCTTTTAGTTTCGTTTAAGACACTTCGTGTATTGTGATCCTTTTGTTTTGTGCACTTTGTTTCTGTTATGTCTATGTATGCAAACTTTATTTATGCTATGTTGTTTCTATGTGCAAAATGTTATGATCTTCTTTCCCATTCCTTTTTGCTAATGACAAAGGGGGAGAAGACTTTGTAGTTTCTTTTGTGTCTCTCTAACCCAAATTGCAGCAAGCAAACAATCTTCAAAACTCTCATGTAATAGATCAAGGGGGAGTCTTTGACTTAGGGGGAGTTTTTTAAGCAACTTTGATTAGAGAAAACCAAGATGCACTCCAAACTTCAAGCAATGGTTGTCATCATCAAAAAGGGGGAGAATGTGAAATCAAGCTTTCCAAATGTTTTGATGAAGACAAGCTAGCATGCAAAAATGAATGGATCAAGATAGAAGATTTATCTCAAGCAAAGATTCATTGATCAAGATCAACATTTCAAGACTTATGGCTTAAGGTATATGAGATTTTTGATCTTATGCTCTTAGTGCTCAAAACTATTTTTAATCATGCATTTAATTTATTAAAATAATATTTTGAGTATATACTAAGTATGATTAAAGAAGGATAGTTTAAATTGTTTAAAATCTTTGAAAATAATGTTTTTTCAATTTTTTTACTGAAGCAATCGATTGTCATAAAACAACAATCGGTTGCATCCAAGAAACATTTGATTCTGTTTGACATGCAATCGGTTGTCGTCTGGAAGCAATCAGTTGTCATGTGTTTTAGTTTCAAATTTTTTGAACGTTGGCTTTAGAGCAACCGATTGCTCCTCAATGACAATCGGTTGTCCTAGTTATAATTTTTAATTTTTTTAAATCGTTGCTATGCTGCAATCGATTGCTGCTCTGGTGCAACCGGTTGTTATGCCTTAAATTTTGAAAAATTTAATTTTTCCAGCAACCTTTGGTAACACCTTTTCATGGCAATGCTTGTATCTTTTCATATACATTGTTTTAGTAAAAATGGTCTAAACATTGCTATGTTTCATTGAAAAGACATTACTACACTATAAATTATTTTCTCTTTAGAATTTTGAAAATCAATAAAAAAGAATCAATCACAAAAATCTAACAACTTTCTTACTTTGGATTATACTCTTTATACTCAAGATCTTGTTCATCATTTTCATATGCATTCTGAAAATTGTTCTTGAGCACTTAGAAGAGTATTCCATCTTAAATTTCATATTGATAAGAAAAGATCAATCAAGTGATTGAAATTGCTCTTACACTTTCAAATTCTTATACAAAATCAAACAAACTATTGTACTTGTTTCCAGGATTGTTGGAAACAAGAAAGACACTTAGGGAGGATTGTTCTCTTTGTGGTCTTAGTAAAAATCCAAGAGGATTGTTCTTGGTCCAAGAGGATTGTTCTTGGCTTGTTAGGTAGTCTTGTACAAATTACCAACAATAAGGAAATCTCTTTCATGTTGAAAGGGGACTGGAGTACTCTCGGACTGTGAGGGGAACCAGGATACATCATTGTGTTCTTTACTTTCTGCATTTACTGCTTTCATCACTTATCACAAAAAGAAAGAAAAGAAACACTTGCAAAAATATTCATACAATTCAGAAAAAGTTTAAAGAACCTAATTCACCCCCCCTCTTAGGCGCATCTGAACTTACAGGTATGATTGTCTCCGTTTGATGGTTCCCACCCTCTTGAGTGGATATTTTAAGCAGAACAGTATTTCGACCTCACGAACACGCCAAACACTCAAAGGCTCGCTGTGATCGGTGGATCTGGAACTGACTGTTTAACGCTGGTTCGCGAGATGTCGCGGAAGCAAGAGTCGCCACCGTCTTTTATTTTCTCCAAATGGAAAGGACAAAAGCACAGAAAAATTCCTTAAAGAGATTGCTCTCGGTTCGGGAGGTAGGTTATAGAAAGGGAAGGTGTTAGCACCCTTTCTATCCATGGTTATCCATGGGCTCTTAGATACTTGCTCATTGTGTTTTCAAAAATGGTTTGTTTGCTTTTCAATGTGGGTTTTAAAAAGTTTCTTTGAAAATTTCAGTTCGACTCTTGTATCAGTCCTCAAGAGTGTTTGAAAAATTGCTTTCGAAAGCTTTTTGAAAAGGTGTCGGTGTGAAAAGTATTTTTGATTTGTTTTTGAAATTAGAGCAAGTATCTACGAGAATCTACCTACCCTAAGGAATTCGTCTATGTAAATGTCCTTTAAAGTAGTACCATCCCACCATTGAGAGGTAGGTAGCACCACCGTTGGAGGTGTTCGGGTCAATTCGAGATTCGGGACATGGTGATCACCGGAGAAATGAGAAGACACCTTAGAAGCTACCCTCATGTCAGGTTCCCGGATCATGAGGACTTACTAAGACATCCTCTACTCGACGATCACCTTTCGAGGCAAGGCAACAGTGAGGCGTACCCTAGGGGTGATGTGTGATTTGTGTGTCATGTTCGTTTATTTTTGTCTTGTTCATGTCAAAGGTGATCTATGCGTTTGTTTTTATTTAATCATTCATTCTTGCATGCATTTATTTAACAGTTAAAAAGTTGCGAGAAATGTAAAATTCGAAACTATTACAAAGGCGCGGGTCCACATCGCCAAAATTTCCAGGACCCGATTTGACAGAAAAATAAAGAATTAAAGTGCGAAAGATAAATATTACATGGCCTTGGGAGAATTACATAAATATTTAAAAGAAGGAATAAAAATGCGCGAAAAGAATAAAGAATTGCAAGCGAGGGCGTTGGACCCTTTTTAATGAAATTAAATTATGATTATTAAATTAATGAAATTAAAAAGAAAAAAAAAATATTTTTTTGAGTGTTTTTTGTATTTATGATTTTTTGATGAGAATTTAAATGAAATTAAAATATTAACCCTAATTCTACAATTTTTATTTTATTAAGAAAAGATATTTAAAGTTAAACCTAAATTAACCTAATAAATTAAAGCAATTTGATTTATAAAAATAATAGTAAATAATTAATTATTAGTGAAAAGAAAGAAAAAAAGATAAAAATTGATTAAAACCCTAATTCTACAAATTTTAAGTTTTATTAAAAAAATATTAAGATTTAAACCTAAATTAAAAACTAAAATCAATTAATGATATTTATTTACAAAAATACTAATTAAATAAAATATATTTTTGTCTTTTTTCTGATTTTTATATTGTTTTTTATGTTTTTATGAAAATATTAAATTAAAGAAATTAATTAAAAACAATAATTGAATCAAATAAAAAAAATGAAAAAATATAAAAGAAATTGCAAACCTAGGGGGGTCTGTCCCCAAATTGGGAGGTAGAGTCCAGTATTTCAGGCCCATTAAGCCTTTGGCCTTGTTGACTCTAACGCTAGTATGTGGCATCTTTGACTTGTATCCATGACGGTCTTCAAACCATGCCCCTTGGATTGGTCTTAGCATATGCGTGGCAAGCTGGATTTGAGAGACGTATGGTGTTCCTTTGTAACGAAACTGCACGCAAGCATGTTAATAAAAATAATATGGAAAGGGATGGGGGACCTGGGGTTCGAACCCAGGTCCTGATGATTACCACTACTATGCCTTGCCAAACGCGCTGCTTTACTTCTTTGTATATCATATAACCAATAAACATAATATAATAAAACAATCGTTAGTGCTTTTTTCCGCGCGAAAATTTGAATCAACCAATTATTGCTGGACACTTCATCATCTTCCTCCTTGTTTTGTTTTTTTCCTGAAACATGAAAAGATTAGCGGGGGTTTTGAACCCCCCCCCCCCCAAATATGCCATATCCAATAATAGCGAATAGGCCGTGTGGGTACATAAATTAGGCGCGAGGGTTCTATTCAGATCGTCCAAGCATGCTGAGTTTGGTCATGGTATTGAGGTGTTCCAATTTTATGGTATTCAGAAACGCCCAATTTCAAGTTCAAAGAACCCTAGCATCCTTTAATGGTGATTCGGCATATAACGCATGAAAGCTCAATCAAAGCACACAGTTAGCTTTAGAATTAATCAAGGAACATAAATCAAACATCAAAAATTACTAAAGACGCATGAATCATGATGCAAGAATGTAAAAAATTTTCTGTACAGGACACCATTATTCTCACGTTTCTTGGTGTTAGGATGGATGGTTTTGATTTGAAACCCTTCCTTGAAGCCTCAGGAAGGTAATGGAACAAGTCTTTTGGCTTTAATCGACCTGTAACCTAGTTTTCAGTATTTGAATTTTCTTGAAAAAAATGCAAACTTGTTGGTCAGGTTCTTGCGCAGCTGGGAGGTTCTTAGGGGTAGGGTTTGCATCCATATATACATGTGAATGATTAGGGTTAAGAAATTGGTCCAAGGAATCAAGGAATTGATGAGAAAATATTTGATTTTCCATGCATATATTTTTTCAATCTTTTCATGCAAATTTGGTTTCAATCATATCCAATCACCATAATTCCTTCCATATCTGATTGTGCACGAAATCCTAAGCCTATTCCATGCACAAAAAGATTTAAAACATTAGGTTTAGTATTTTTCACCTATTTATTTTAATTAAATGAATTATTAATAATTAAAAATCCAAATAAATAAATAAAAATGATAAAAAACTTCCCTTTGGGCCAAATGGTCATGCACATGCCTTGGATAATGATTCTTTGAAGAAAAAGAGTCCCATTAGCAATTTTAGGACATTTGAAGCAATGTTGACTTTTCAAAATATCCAAAAATTTCCCAACTTCCACAAGGCATAACTTGCTCAATTTTTAAGCTTTGCTCATGTTCTTGGACATTTTGGAAATGTATTTGAGTCCTATAACCAATGCCTTTGGTCCCATGTCATTTTGATTTACCAATATCAAGTTATGGCCTTTGACTTAAAGTCCCTTTTTGTTGACTTTTGAAAATGACCTATAATGTTGAAATTGATAACTTTTTGTGAGAGCATTTCTTGGACTTGAAGTGTGAAGAGGAGTTGTAGGAAATGTCTTTATCTTCAAAATGAGCTTTGGATGGAATTTTTCTGATAATCCATGTGGAAGTTATGCCCTGGTCAAGTTACAGTTGACTTTTTCAACTGTCCAAATATGGAAACTTTTGCATCTTGAGACTTTTTGAACCAAGCTTTGAGAATCATGATCAAGCATTGATCAAATGATGTTTGTGGCTTAAAAATGAGATGTTGACCAAAAATTTGAACTTTTGACTGTCAAATGACCATTTTGCCCCTGCAGTTGACTGTAGGGCAATTAGGGTTTTTGACTGTGCAATTTTGTGCTGTAAGTCTTGAAACTTGGTATGAGGATGCTTGACCATGTTTATAGGCATGTGGGACTTGATTGGACCCTTGGAAACTTCATTTTCTTTGTCAGAACCAAAACCCTAGTTTTTGACTGTTAGGAGGCCCTTGAACTGTGCAACCCTTGGGGAGATTTTGAAGTTTTGACTTGGCAAATTTTGAAGAATATGGGAGGGCAAATTTTGGGGTACAACAGTTGCCCCTGTTCAATCTTCTTAGATCTGAGGATGCAGATTGGCTGACGTGCCTTTCGTAATCCGAAGGTGGAAGATGATTGAACACTAGAGTGCCCAGAAATTTGCGCTCACATAGTAGCAGTGTGATGATGGGAATGGGCTTAGAGATGCCATTTGGAGATTGATGGATAGGATTATGGGCTTATAGATGCCATGCTAAGAGGTGATGGATAAGTGGATGGGCTTATAGATGCCATCTGGATGTTGATCGCGTAAGAGATTCCTTAGCGAGAACTTGCGTACCTGCAAAAAAAGAAAAATGAGTACCTGGCCTGTTACAGGAGCTGGTCTTCAAACTCTTTGTAGATGTGTTTTGACTGGTTATAGGAGCTGGATATGGATCTTCAAACAGTGATGAATGAACCATGGATAGTTACTATCTCAACAGGAACGCTGAGAGAACCTTGGACGACTTCAACCTCAACAGTAATCATTGAGAGAATCTTGGGCGACTTCAACCTCAACATTAACGCTGAGCGAATTTGGGGATGATTACTACCTCCGTAGTATCGGGGAGAGAACCATAGGCGACTACAACCTCAACAACAATCATTGAGAGAATCTTGGATGACTTCGACTTCAACAGTAACGCTGAGCGAATCTGGGGATGATTACTACCTCCGCAATATCGGGGAGAGAACCATATGCGACTACAACCTCAACAACAATCATTGAGAGAATCTTGGACGACTTCGACTTCAACAGTAACGCTGAGCGAATCTGGGGATGATTACTACCTCTGCAGTATCGGGGAGAGAACCATAGGCGACTACAACCTCAACAGCAATCATTGAGAGAATCTTGGATAACTTCTACTGAGTCTTTATCAGGAAAATCTGTTAGGGGTCGATTTAGCTGGACTAGAGAAGGCCTTGGACTGGATAAGAAACAGAAAAATCTTAGGGTCAATTTAACTGAACCGGTCTAGGTCTTGAATGTCTTCAACTGGATAAGAAACAGGGAGATCTTAGGGTCGATCTGACTGAACCAGAGAAGGCCTTTGACTGGATAAGAAACAGAAAAATCTTTGGAGTCGATTTAACTGAACCGGTCTAGGTCTTGAAATATAGTTGAAAATTTAACTGGATCTTTCCTGAAAGGTAAAGGTCAGTCATATGCAATGCATGATATGGATCAAGCAATGATGTTCTCAACATAAATGAGATTTGTAAGATATGATGCGTATATGCATGCTATAATGATGTATGTGATGTTTATGAATGTATCTTTTCGTCTAGGAAAATAAATCCTTGACGGGTGCCGGGAAGTCACTCCTGGGCTGATGTTGAAGAATAGATTTTGCTTCCGCTGGGGATGATAGTTGCAAGAATATCGGTAGGAGAAGATAACTCCATTGGGGAATGAACTTGGCGAATGGATTACTCTGCGGGGAGAAAAGTACTCTAACAATCTTGCTGGGGAGTAATACTCTGTAGGGAGAAGAGGTATTTTGTTGGGATGTTGATGATGACTTCGCTGGGGATACCATTGTTGAGTTGGAAGTGTTGATAGACTTCGCTGGGGATACCCAGTTATATCCTGGTAGGGAAATAACTCTTTGAATAAAGCCGGGAAACGCGTTCGTGCTCTGCGGGGATAAGCTTCCAGAATCTACTCGGGATAAGCTTATTGCTTGGGGAGATGGATCCCAACTTTCCTGGGGAACTAGATTGGATTCTCCTGGGGAAGTTTTGAATTGTATCGGAAGTGACTCTACTGAATGTTTGGTATACCGCCGGGGAACAATCTCTAGGTCAAGACTGCCGGGGATGCTTGTTAAGAGTGCATATATACTGCTGGGGAATGTTGAGCTTTGCGGGAGGATACCCGACTTCCTTAAGTTTGATAGTAGCTTTGCTTGGGGAGAGTGCACTGATTTGCTGGCTCACTCTCTGGGGAATTAAGATACCTGGTTGTGTTCTTTAGCTGAACCTACCTTGATACCTTGGAGGATAGAACAATTAGATTGCTTAGACAACTCTTTATTGCCCCTGTTTCTAATGTTACTCGTAATTAATCCTTTGTTTCGTATGCAAATATTCATGAGTTAGCAAATTATTGTCAATGCATATATCACAGATTGAACCTTGGACGTTCTTCGCAAAACAAAACAGAAAAGGAAAAACAATTGGCAATTTTGGCTGAAAAGTATATTTATATTGATTTTGAATTGCTTGTAAATAGGCGTTTATATACAAGAGACTGACGTCCTAGTAAGAGAACATCGCCGAACAAAAGAGTTTATACAAATTTTGTACAAGAGAAAATAAAACAGCTGTGTAAAATGAATGATCCCACTGGGTTTCAACTCTGCTATTGCCTTTATATCTCCGAGCGTCTCATCACTTGATGACCTTAGTTGAAGATGAAGCTGACTGATCGATGCCGTCTGAACTTGATGTAGATACCGGATTCTGGATGCAAAGTGATCCAATGAGACATAGTATTACGCTTTATCCCTAACTTTTGCCTGGACCGCCCTTTCGGGTTTTCGGTCCACCGGGATACCCATTTTTGCCCAAGCCGCCTTTTCAGGTTTTCGACTTGCCGGGTGTACATTTTTTCATTTCATCCCTTCATTTTGCCCGAACCCTTTTGGTTCGCCGGGAAGCCCTAATTTTTGCCTAGGCATGTCAGCCTAGCGGGTCTTTTTTTATGCGTAGTATCTTTTTACTATGTCTGCATTGGCGGGGTGAGGAAGGTCGTCACCATCCATATTGGTTAGAATCATGGCTCCTCCTGAGAACACATGTTTAACCACAAATGGCCCTTCGTACGTAGGGGTCCATTTGCCCCTTAGATCACTCTGAGGAAGGATGATTCGCTTGATTACCAAATCCCCAACTTGATATTCTTGTGGTCTGACCTTTTTGTTAAATGCCCTGATCATCCGTTTTTGATACGTCTGACCATGATAGATAGCAGCGAGTCTCTTTTCATCAATAAGGTTTAGCTGATCAAGTCGTGTCTGGATCCACTCATCTTCGTTCAGATTTGCATCCTTCATTATCTGGAGAGAGGGTATTTGCACTTCGATTGGTAAGACTGCCTCCATACCATAAACCAAAGAGAAAGGAGTTGCCCCGGTTGACGTCCTGGCTGAGGTACGGTACCCATGTAGAGCGAACGGTAACATTTCGTGCCAATCTTTATAAGTCACTGTCATCTTCTGCACGATTTTCTTAATGTTTTTATTTGCTGCTTCTACAACCCCATTCATCTTCGGTCTGTAAGGAGAAGAGTTGTGGTGCTGTATCTTGAATTGCTCGCAGAGCTCAGTGATCATCTTGTTATTCAGATTGGTACCGTTGTCTGTAATAATTATTTCTGGGACGCCGTATCGACAGATCAGGTTATGCCGAATGAACCGTGCCACAACATTCTTGGTTACCGTAGCGTAGGAAGCTGCTTCGACCCACTCCGTGAAGTAATCAATCGCTACCAGGATGAAGCGATGCCCATTAGATGCCGTAGGTCTAATCTCACCGATCATGTCTATGCCCCACATTGCAAACGGCCAAGGCGCGGTCAGAACATTTAGAGGAACTGGAGGAACATGCACCTTGTCTGCATATATCTGGCATTTATGGCATGTCCGAGAATGTTGGTAGCAGTCAGCTTCCATTGTGGACCAGTAATACCCTGCCCGAAGGATCTTTTTCGCCATAGTGTGTCCACTGGAATGTGTACCGAAGGTCCCTTCATGTAACTCCTCCATGATCCTTTCTGCTTCTATTTTATCCACACAACGCAGTAAGGTCGAATCATGGTTTCGCTTGTACCGGATGCCATTGCTAAGGAAGAACTTCGCTGCGAACCTTCTCAGGAACTTCTTATCGTTGACAGACGCACCTTCAGGGTATTCCTGAGCTTCCAAATATCTCTTCACCTCATGGTACCAAGGCTTCTCAGTCACCAATTCAGTCTCGAGATCACAACAGTATGCCGGTTCGTCCAGTTTCCAGATGATGATCCGGGGAGCCTCATTATCCCATTTGACCTTGAACATAGAAGACATTGTAGCTAACGCGTCCGCCAACTGATTTTCCTCTCTTGGGAAATGTTCAAAGGTTATCTTCGTGAAGTGGGGGATCAATGTCAACACACATTCTCTGTAAGGAATAAGATTCGGATGTTTCGTATCCCACTCTCCTTTGATCTGATTGATCACAAGAGCGGAATCTCCGAAGACACTCAGAAACTTGATCCTTAAGTCGATCGCAGCTTGAAGACCCATGATGCATGCCTCATACTCTGCCATGTTGTTGATACAGTTGAAACATAGCCGGGCAGTGAGTGGAGTATGGGTGCCTTGAGGGGATATGATTATGGCGCCGATACCGTTACCCAAAGCATTGGAGGCTCCGTCAAAGTGCATAGACCATCGGGATCCTTCCTCAGGTCCTTCATCCGGTCCAGGTACTTCACAATCAGTCACAATCATGATGCTCTCGTCTGGAAACTCGAAGTTCATTGACTGATAGTTGTCTACTGCCTGATGTGCCAAGTGGTCTGCCAATATACTTCCTTTGATGGCTTTCTGGGTTGTGTACTGAATGTCGTATTCTGTCAAGATCATCTGCCATCTTGCTATTCTCCCAGACAGAGCAGGCTTTTCAAATATGTACTTTATAGGATCCATCTTTGAGATCAACAAAGTAGTGTGAGTCAGCATATACTGTCTCAGCCGGCGAGCAGCCCATACCAAAGCGCAGCAAGTTTTCTCAAGCAGTGAGTATCGGGTCTCACAGTCGGTAAACTTTTTGCTAAGGTAATAAATGGCGTGCTCTTTTCGGCCAGACTCGTCATGCTGCCCCAGCACACAACCCATTGAGTTGTCCAGTACTGTCAGGTATAATATCATAGGTCTCCCCTCAACCGGTGGCATAAGGATGGGTGGTTCTTGGAGATACTCCTTGATTTTGTCAAAAGCAGCCTGACATTCATCGTTCCAACGTACTACCTGATCTTTCTTCAGCAACTTGAAGATTGGCTCACAGGTAGCAGTTAGATGCGAGATGAATCGAGCAATGTAATTCAGGCGTCCTAAGAAGCCTCTGACCTCTTTCTCTGTCTTAGGAACTTGCATCTCTTGAATAGCTTTGACCTTGGCAGGGTCCACTTGAATACCCTTATCACTTACAACGAAGCCTAGCAATTTTCCAGATCTTACCCCGAAGGTGCACTTGTTCGGGTTCAACCTCAGCTTGTACAACTTCAGACGGTCGAACAACTTCTGCAGATGATCTAGGTGCTCTTCCTCAGTCTGGGACCTTGCGATCATGTCATCAACATACACTTCTATCTCATGATGGATCATATCATGAAATAAAGCAACCATGGCACGTTGGTAGGTTGCCCCAGCGTTCTTTAGTCCAAAAGGCATGACCTTGTAATAGAAGGTGCCCCACTGAGTAACAAAGGTAGTTTTTTCCATGTCTTCAGGTGCCATCTTGATCTGATTGTAACCTGAAAAACCATCCATGAAAGAGAACACCTTATGCTGAGCTGTATTGTCAACAAGGACATCAATGTGAGGTAGGGGGAAATCATCTTTGGGGCTGGCCCTGTTCAGATCCCTGTAGTCAACACACATTCTGACCTTACCGTCCTTTTTTGGTACCGACACCACATTAGCAACCCACTGAGGGTAAGAAGTCACTGCAAGAAACCCAGCATCAAACTGTTTCATAACCTCGACTTTGATCTTCTTAGACATCTCTGGACGCATACGACGGACCTTTTGCTTAACTGGAGGGCAGTCTTCCTTAGAAGGCAAGTGATGGACCACAATATCGGTATCCAACCCGGGCATGTCTTCGTAGGACCAGGCAAAGATCTCCATATAATCATGTAGCATCTTAGTCAACCGTTGCTTCACGCTGAGCTCTAGGTTGGCACCAATCTTTACCTCCTTCCTGTCTGTATCAGTACCCAAGTTTATTATTTCCACTGGCTCTTCATGTGGTTGAATTTCCCTCTCTTCCTGAAGTAACAGTCTTGCAAGCTCACCAGGAACTTCGCAATCATCTTCACCTTCATCTTCGGCTAAGTTGATCGGATTTTCGAAGTCATAACTGGCAGTAGCAGAGTCGTTACCAGTGAGATCCAGAGTGGATTGAAACCAGTATGAGTGAGTGTGTGTAAATACAGCTGTTTTTGAAATATATAAAGGAAAGAAAGACAGAAAAGGAGCATAAGATTTGAAATGCGAGAAAACGTCCAAGATTTTTATTCATGATATATGAAATGACAATTTATATGCCCTCACAAATGAAGCCAACGGTGCCCCGGGTAAGACACCGGGCCATAAAGTTTTAATTGTTTATTACAGATAACCAAAACATAGGAATTCATTACTCAGTAACAAGAGAAACAGGTAGATTGTCCTTAGCACTCCAATTGCTAGGTCCACTGTCGGTTGCCGGGTAGATCCAGCTATCAAACTCAGCTTCATCCACTTCATCTTCGTTCCCAACAGCATTCACTCCATGAGCAGGTAGGGGAGCTGTCACTACATTAGGCTTCTCGGATGCCTCAAACTGTACCTCATTGGCATCAATAAGGTCCTGCAGCTTGTTCCTTAAGGCCCAACAGTCATCAATGGAATGCCCCGGGCTATCGGAATGATAAGCACAGCGAGCATTTGGATTGTATTTGGGGGAAGCAGTGTTCACCACTTTTGGGGCCTCTCTGACAGTCACTAGGTTGGTGGACAACAACTGTGGCAAGATCTGGGATAGGGTCATGCTCAAACGGGTGAACTCTCTCCGGGGTCTTTCAGCCCTTTGAGGATTGGTTTGCCGAGGAGCGACAGCAGGCTTAACAATCATTACCGCACTGACAGATTGGCGGCACTCAGGCTTTTCTTGTCGTCTAGAGCCATATACAGCACTGGCCTCCTTTTTGAAGGGTTTCTTCTCAGAACTTGAAGATGCCCCTTTCGGAATCTTACCAGACTTCAACCCAGCCTCAATTCTCTCTCCAGTCAGAATAAGATCAGTAAACCCTGCAGACGAGTTACCGATAAGATGGTTGAAAAATGGCCCAGATAAGGTCCCCAAGAACATGTCTACCAACTCCCGATCAGTCAACGGAGGCTGCACCCTGCCAGCCAGATCCCTCCACTTCTGAGCGTACTCTTTAAAACCTTCACTTGAACCTAACGACATACCCTGGAGTTGGGTACGTGTAGGGGCAAGGTCGGCATTATACTGATACTGCTTATAGAAAGCAGTAGCCAACTCCTCCCAGTTACGAACCTTGGTCCCATCCAGCTGATAGAACCATTCGAGATGAGTCCCTGAAAGACTCTCCTGGAAGAAGTGGATCCATAAGTTCTTATCCACTGAGTACAGTTGAATCTTCCGCACGTAGGATCTGAGATGTAGCTTGGGACAAGACGCCCCATCATATTTGGTGAAAGATGGTGCTTTGAACTTACGAGGAATGATCACACCAGTAGACAAACCCAAATCTCCGAAATCCAGCCCAGGTACCTGTTGTATCTCCATAGCATTCAACCTGTCTTCCAACTGCTTGTAACGGTCTTCAGCCGGAGGATATTGCTTTTCATCAAAATCAGTCTCGTTGTCGGAGACTACCGGACTTGGACCTTTTCCCTCTTGAGGAGTACCCTTGCCTATGGAAGAACCAGCCTCTTCATTCTGCAGAGTGTTGCCAAACCTTCGGCCCGAGTTGAAAAGAACAGTCCTTCTCTTCTTCTTCTTTTCCTTCTTCAGGAGCAGAGCCTTCAGCTCTTCTTGGCCCTGGGCCAAACCCATGATTAGTTCCTGAAATTGCGCATTCTGCGCCTGAAGAGCCTTGATGGACATCTCAGTTGATGATGAGTCAGGATTCATGACGCTGAAATAAACAACGAAGAACTGTAAGCAACCTGAAAAGAAGAAAACCTGCTATGCACATGATGAATGATATGTGTTTATGCAATGCATTCAAGGGTTCGAAAGTTCAAATTTGTTGTAGACAAAAAGGAACACACGTTATCATTAAGGAAATAATTATTCAGTACATCAAAGCCTCATGGGCACAAATTACAAAGCAAATCAATCCCAAAAGACACTACGCATCCTCTTTGGAGCTATGTAGGTGTTGAGATTCCTCTCCTCATGCAATAGGCGGGTGAGCTCCAAGACCTTCTTTTCACTAGCATGTAGACTGGTCTCAAGAGAATTCCGTTCTTCCTTAAGCTGGATCCAGCTCTTCTGCATCTCTTCCCAGGACGTGGGCATGTCAGGATGCTGAATGGTGTAGGACACTTCTCCTTCCAAGACTGGCTCTTTGATCACAGGGATCATATGAGGATAAGGCATTACTAACTTCTGGGAGCGGGCGCGTACCCGCTTGAGATAAGGTTCCAACGGGATGGAATTCCTGTGCCCCAGTGTCTTGCTGTCTATCCTACTGGGCATCCTCCAAGCTCTGATAAATCTCTGGCGAAGTCCTTATGCATCGTTGTCGAAGTAAAAAACTATGTCAGGAATTAACATGTCATGAGGGCCATTCCTCCGAGCATAACCAAACTGTCTCCAAGCCAGGCATGGGCTGTAAGTAATACCTCCTCTGATTCTAAGTAAAGGAACATTAGGGTACTCCCCGCAACGATCAATGATAATGACATCCTCTCTGGACCGAGGGCACCAATGTATATCTGCATGTGTAAGAGTCATCAACCGTTGTGACCATCTCAAACCCCGCTCATTCTTCAAGACTGATTGTGGAAGGTGCGAAATAAACCACCTTCCCAGGAGAGGAGTGCAACACATAAGGACACCTCTTTTTCTCATGGTTCGAGTGTAACATGAGTGAAGGATGTCCCCCAGCAACGTAGGTATAGGATTCCTGGACATAAAGATCTGGACTGCACTGATATCTATAAGCTGATCTGGGTTAGGGAACAACACCAAACCATAGACCAGGAGGGCCACAATTTCTTCAAAAGCTTGTAAGTCAAGGGAGTTCTAACATTCATGGGCCTTTTCAAACAGAAACCTAGCTAAGAACCCTTTGATACCACTTCTAACTTCCCAATGTCCCTTGAGGTCAGATGATTGTAGGTGCAAGGCTTTAGCAATCTCTTCAAGCTTGGGTTCCTTTTCTGTACCGTTGTAGGGTAGTTGATCAAGGATAGGGATCTTCAGGAGCCGGGAGAACTCCTCTAATGTAGGTACCAGCTGATAGTCCAAGAAGGTGAAACAGTGATGCAGAGGGTCAAAGAACTGGAACAAGACCTTTATCATGTCTTCCTCAATGTTGGTGTTGACCAAGCTGATAAGACTTCCATGTCTTTCACTGAATGAAGAGTTCTCGGGAATCCTGGATATAAGCTCCTTAAGCTGAGGAGGGATCCTTACAAGGCTGATTTGAATTGTCTTTCTACGAACAGTTTCCATGTCCTACAAAACAAGAACAAAGATGAAGATTCGAACCCCTGAAATGGTTAGTCAATGCATATGATGCTGGATGATGTCATGATGCTATGATTAAACACACCACAGATATTTACAAAGACAAACATGTAAGGCACACAAGGCACACAAGACAAGCCCTTAGGGTTTAAGGCCAACATGGGGTCTGGGTATTACCCTCTTGAAGTTGGTGGGTTCAACCTGTCCTATTAGAAGTAACCGGGTTCTAAGGGTCCCAATATCACGGGATTGCTTTCATTGTTCATCGTTTCAATTTAGCCACTGAACTGGCGACCGAAATATTCCAGGAAAGCAACCCTCAATTGAGTGTAGTATCGAGTATCAACCAACCTCGGACTACACCAAAGTCAGTTATCTCACTACCCTAAAGAGGCCAAGATAGTTCAATTAAGGTTCCTAAGGTCTGTTGATGCTTCATGACACCACGTGGAGGCCCCATACTCTCCTTGACTGAACTCAAGGGTTACCGGTACACACCAAAGTGCCACATCAACGTAGCATACTGTTTCAACCATGTCGGTATACCCCGCACAGTTCCCTCACAGCCTTGTTGCTACTTTCTAAGAAGGTATCCCCAGATCAGGGTTAGGATCTATAGAACTCCCAAGCAACCCACAATTTAAAGCAAGCAAAGAAAACAATTGAAAACACAGTTATGAACTAACCCTAAGGTACACCTCACTTTAAGTTTTTATCCCCAACAGAGTCGCCAGTTCTGTGATCGGTGGATCTAGAACTGACTGTTTAACGCTGGTTCGCGAGATGTCGTGGAAGCAAGAGTCGCCACCGTCTTTTATTTTCTCCAAATGGAAAGGACAAAAGCACAGAAAAATTCCTTAAAGAGATTGCTCTCGGTTCGGGAGGTAGGTTATAGAAAGGGAAGGTGTTAGCACCCTTTCTATCCATGGTTATCCATGGGCTCTTAGATACTTGCTCATTGTGTTTTCAAAAATGGTTTGTTTGCTTTTCAATGCGGGTTTTAAAAATTTTCTTTGAAAATTTCAGTTCGACTCTTGTATCAGTCCTCAAGAGTGTTTGAAAAATTGCTTTCGAAAGCTTTTTGAAAAGGTGTCGGTGTGAAAAGTATTTTTGATTTGTTTTTGAAATTAGAGCAAGTATCTACGAGAATCTACCTACCCTAAGGAATTCGTCTATGTAAATGTCCTTTAAAGTAGTGCCATCCCACCATTGAGAGGTAGGTAGCACCACCGTTGGAGGTGTTCGGGTCAATTCGAGATTCGGGACATGGTGATCACCGGAGCAATGGGAAGACACCTTAGAAGCTACCCTCATGCCAGGTTCCTGGATCATGAGGACTTACTAAGACATCCTCTACTCGACGATCACCTTTCGAGGCAAGGCAACAGTGAGGCGTACCCTAGGGGTGATGTGTGATTTGTGTGTCATGTTCGTTTATTTTTGTCTTGTTCATGTCAAAGGTGATCTATGCGTTTGTTTTTATTTAATCATTCATTCTTGCATGCATTTATTTAACAGTTAAAAAGTTGCGAGAAATGTAAAATTCTAAACTATTACAAAGGCGCGGGTCCACATCGCCAAAATTTCCAGGACCCGATTTGACAGAAAAATACAGAATTAAAGTGCGAAAGATAAATATTACATGGCCTTGGGAGAATTACATAAATATTTAAAAGAAGGAATAAAAATGCGCGAAAAGAATAAAGAATTGCAAGCGAGGGCGTTGGACCCTTTTTAATGAAATTAAATTATGATTATTAAATTAATGAAATTAAAAGGAAAAAAAAGAAATTATTTTTTTGAGTGTTTTTTGTATTTATGATTTTTTGATGAGAATTTAAATGAAATTAAAATATTAACCCTAATTCTACAATTTTTATTTTATTAAGAAAAGATATTTAAAGTTAAACCTAAATTAACCTAATAAATTAAAGCAATTTGATTTATAAAAATAATAGTAAATAATTAATTATTAGTGAAAAGAAAGAAAAAAAGATAAAAATTGATTAAAACCCTAATTCTACAAATTTTAAGTTTTATTAAAAAAATATTAAGATTTAAACCTAAATTAAAAACTAAAATCAATTAATGATATTTATTTACAAAAATACTAATTAAATATAATATATTTTTGTCTTTTTTCTGATTTTTATATTGTTTTTTATGTTTTTATGAAAATATTAAATTAAAGAAATTAATTAAAAACAATAATTGAATCAAATAAAAAAAATGAAAAAATATAAAAGAAATTGCAAACCTAGGGGGGTCAGTCCCCAAATTGGGAGGTAGAGTCCAGTATTTCAGGCCCATTAAGCCTTTGGCCTTGTTGACTCTGACGCTAGTATGTGGCATCTTTGACTTGTATCCATGATGGTCTTCAAACCATGCCCCTTGGATTGGTCTTAGCATATGCGTGGCAAGCTGGATTTGAGAGACGTATGGTGTTCCTTTGTAACGAAACTGCACGCAATCATGTTAATAAAAATAATATGGAAAGGGATGGGGGACCTGAGGTTCGAACCCAGGTCCTGATGATTACCACTACTATGCCTTGCCAAACGCGCTGCTTTACTTCTTTGTATATCATATAACCAATAAACATAATATAATAAAACAATCGTTAGTGCTTTTTTCCGCGCGAAAATTTGAATCAACCAATTATTGCTGGACACTTCATCATCTTCCTCCTTGTTTTGTTTTTTTCCTGAAACATGAAAAGATTAGCGGGGGTTTTGAACCCCCCCAAAATATGCCATATCCAATAATAGCGAATAGGCCGTGTGGGTACATAAATTAGGCGCGAGGGTTCTATTCAGATCGTCCAAGCATGCTGAGTTTGGTCATGGTATTGAGGTGTTCCAATTTTATGGTATTCAGAAACGCCCAATTTCAAGTTCAAAGAACCCTAGCATCCTTTAATGGTGATTCGGCATATAACGCATGAAAGCTCAATCAAAGCACACAGTTAGCTTTAGAATTAATCAAGGAACATAAATCAAACATAAAAAATTACTAAAGACGCATGAATCATGATGCAAGAATGTAAAAAATTTTCTGTACAGGACACCATTATTCTCACGTTTCTTGGTGTTAGGATGGATGGTTTTGATTTGAAACTCTTCCTTGAAGCCTCAGGAAGGTAATGGAACAAGTCTTTTGGCTTTAATCGACCTGTAACCTAGTTTTCAGTATTTGAATTTTCTTGAAAAAATGCAAACTTGTTGGTCAGGTTCTTGCGCAGCTGGGAGGTTCTTAGGGGTAGGGTTTGCATCCATATATACATGTGAATGATTAGGGTTAAGAAATTGGTCCAAGGAATCAAGGAATTGATGAGAAAATATTTGATTTTCCATGCATATATTTTTTCAATCTTTTCATGCAAATTTGGTTTCAATCATATCCAATCACCATAATTCCTTCCATATCTGATTGTGCACGAAATCCTAAGCCTATTCCATGCACAAAAAGATTTAAAACATTAGGTTTAGTATTTTTCACCTATTTATTTTAATTAAATGAATTATTAATAATTAAAAATCCAAATAAATAAATAAAAATGATAAAAAACTTCCCTTTGGGCCAAATGGTCGTGCACATGCCTTGGATAATGATTCTTTGAAGAAAAAGAGTCCCATTAGCAATTTTAGGACATTTGAAGCAATGTTGACTTTTCAAAATATCCAAAAATTTCCCAACTTCCACAAGGCATAACTTGCTCAATTTTTAAGCTTTGCTCATGTTCTTGGACATTTTGGAAAAGTATTTGAGTCCTCTAACCAATGCCTTTGGTCCCATGTCATTTTGATTTACCAATCTAAAGTTATGGCCTTTGACTTAAAGTCCCTTTTTGTTGACTTTTGAAAATGACCTATAATGTTGAAATTGATAACTTTTTGTGAGAGCATTTCTTGGACTTGAAGTGTGAAGAGGAGTTGTAGGAAATGTCTTTCTCTTCAAAATGAGATTTGGATGGAATTTTTCTGATAATCCATGTGGAAGTTATGCCCTGGTCAAGTTACAGTTGACTTTTTCAACTGTCCAAATATGGAAACTTTTGCATCTTGAGACTTTTTGAACCAAGCTTTGAGAATCATGATCAAGCATTGATCAAATGATGTTTGTGGCTTCAAAATGAGATGTTGACCAAAAATTTGAACTTTTGACTGTCAAATGACCATTTTGCCCCTGCAGTTGACTGTAGGGCAATTAGGGTTTTTGACTGTGCAATTTTGTGCTGTAAGTCTTGAAACTTGGTATGAGGATGCTTGACCATGTTTATAGGCATGTGGGACTTGATTGGACCCTTGGAAACTTCATTTTCTTTGTCAGAACCAAAACCCTAGTTTTTTACTGTTAGGAGGCCCTTGAACTGTGCAACCCTTGGGGAGATTTTGAAGTTTTGACTTGGCAAATTTTGAAGAATATGGGAGGGCAAATTTTGGGGTTTGGTTCTGTTCTTCATGCAAGGCCCAACTCTTGGGTGGTTCAAATGGATTCACTCCACTCAATAACTCTCGACGTGGTCAGTTTTCACTCGCGCGTTAGAGTTACGTTTTGGACCTTCCTCTTATGTTAATCATCAAGCAACATTATTTAAGCTTCGTCAAGTCGGCACCGTAACAGAGTACCAACTACAATTTGAGACGATTTCCAATCAGGTGTTGGGTCTTTCAACCGAATCTTTGCTTAATTGTTTCATTTCAGGGTTACGTGCCGACATTTAACGTGAGCTTGCAATTTTGCAACCTCACTTCATTACTCAAGTAATTGGGTTGGTAAAGTTGGTTGAGGCGAAAATTCTAGATTCCAAACCTTCTTATGCAAGACCGCCACGAAGTGCCAACTCTCCCTTGTTGCTTGGTCCTGCAAGAAACCCTCCGCTGCCTTCTATACCTATTCGCCGGTTATCCCCTACTGAAATGCAAGAGCGGCGTAGCAGAGGGCTTTGTTTTAATTGCGATGACAAGTTTATCCCTGGTCACCGTTGTCAGAAAAAGCAATTTCTCCTGTTTTTGGCGGAGGAGGAGCCGCCTCCAGAGCCATCAACTCTGCTGCAGTTAGACTTTGCGTTGCTCGATCAGCAGGTTGAACCTGTTGCTATACCGGTGGTGGAGGAACTGAGTCAGAGTGCTGAACACTTTCAGCTTTCCCGGGCAGCGTTATTAGGTCCACCCTCTCCAAAAACTCTGCGTGTGAATGGTAACATTAAGGAGTTGGGGGTTACAATTCTAATTGATTCAGGAAGCTCTCACAACATTATGCAACCCAGGATTGCTGAGTTTTTGGGCATTTCAGTTGTGGCACACACTCCCTTTTTGGTGATTGTGGGCAATGGAGATTCCATTCAATGTAATGGGTGTTGTCAAGACGTGCAGGTGAGAATTGTTGAACAAGATTTCCATATCTCATTCTTTATATTGCCTATTCATGGAGCAGACCTTGTCTTAGGAGTTCAATGGTTACAAACTTTGGGTTCTTTTCTGTCTGACTATTCGATTCCATCCATCCAATTTACCTATAACAACAAACCGATCACCTTCACCGGCTCTACTTCCATGACCCTTACTACGGCATCTTATGCTCAGTTTTGTAGGTTTATGTTCACCCAAGCCATTTACTCTATCCATTCACTTCACCTTACCTCCTTTGATAAACCTGATTCAAACACCACAACCAAACCGGAGTACCTAGTCAACAGTAACATTGACCCTGACCTTAAAGACTTACTTCACCAGTACGCCACCATCTTTGACACCCCTCAAGGCCTTCCCCCAGATAGACACCAAAACCATCATATACACCTAAACTCAAACACTCACCCTGTCAATATAAAACCGTACCGTTACCCGCAATTCCAAAAAGAAATTATGAAAAATATGATCCATGACATGCTCCATGAGGGAATCATTAAACCAAGTACCAACCCCTTTTCTTCTCCGGTTTTATTAGTAAAAAAGAAAGATGACACGTGGCGATTTTGTGTGGATTACCGTGCATTAAATGCTGTTACAATTAAGGACCATTTTCCTATTCCCACAGTTGATGAACTTCTTGATGAACTCCATGGCTCCTTTGTTTTATCTAAGCTACACTTGCGTTCGGGGTATAACCAAATACTCGTTGCACCAGAAGACACTTTTAAAACAGCTTTTCGGACCGTGGATGGACACTTCGAGTTCTTAGTGATGCCGTTTGGACTCACCAATGCTCCCTCAACTTTTCAGGCTACAATGAGCGAGGTGTTTCAACCATTTCTACGCAAGAGTGTGCTTGTTTTTTTTTATGACATACTGGTTTATAGCAAGGATTGGCAGTCCCATTTGCACCATCTCCAACAGGTGTTAGAAATTTTGGTCGAACACAAACTGATTGCTAAATTCTCCAAATGTTAGTTTGGAGTTAATCAGATTGGTTATCTTGGGCATATTATTTCGGCCGATGGAGTGGCAGCTGACCCAAAGAAACTACAGGCTATAGCAGCATGGCCCATGCCTACTTCAGTTACAGCCCTTCGTGGTTTTCTTGGATTGACAGGTTATTACCGCCGTTTTGTTCGAGGTTATGCAGCCCTTACTAGTTCCTTAACAGACCTTTTGAAGTCCAAAGGTTTCATTTGGAATGAGCAAGCTGTAGAGGCATTCCAAGCACTTAAGGATGCTATGATCCAGTTGCCTACCTTGGCTTTACCTAGTTTCAAACTTCCGTTTGATGTCACCACAGATGCTTCTGGTATCTCCATTGGAGCAGTGTTGTCTCAAGCTACTTACCCTCTTACATTCTTTAGTAAGAAGTTGTGCACACGAATGCAATCAGCATCTGCTTAAGAGCGCGAGATGTTTGCGATCACGTCGGCTATGAAGAAATGGCGCCATTACTTACTTGGTCGTCATTTCCGCATCTATACGGATCAAAAGAGTTTACGGGGTATGTTCTTACAAACAATCCAAACGCCGACGTAACATAAATGGCTCACCAAATTATTGGGTTTTGATTATGAAATACTTTATACTCCAGGGTGCAGTAATGTAGTAGCAGATGCACTATCCCGAATTCCAGAACCTACAGTGTCAGTATACACTAGTATGTCAGCAAGTCATCCACTATTGTTGATACAATTGGTTGATTATTATGAAAATACCCAGATTGGGCTGAAATTATTGTCTAAATTGAGTATCTCCAGTAGCACACCCATTCACTTTACAATGCAACATGGTCTTCTCTATTTCAAGGGTCGTTTATTCATTCCTTTCGAAGCCAATTTGCGCTCTCATTTGCTACATGAGGCACATGCTTCTGATGTAGGAGGTCATTCCAGGGTCAAAGCGACGATGGCACGTTTGGCAACCACTTATTATTGGCCCTAAATGATTAAGGATGTCAAGTGTTACATGCAGAACTGTGCAACCTGTCAACAGTACAAGACATTGACGCAGAAACCAGGCAGACTGCTGAACCCATTACCCATTCCGGGTCAGATTTGGAAATACATTAGCATGGATTTCATAACTCATTTACCTCCGGTGCAAGGAAAACGACTGTTTGGGTTGTGGTAGATCGGTTATCCAAGTACACGCACTTCAGAGCACTACCTGCTGCGTTCTCCGCATCTATGCTTGGTGCTGTATTTTTAGCGGAAGTTTACAATCTTCATGGTATGCCAAAGACTATTGTGAGTGACCGAGACAAGGTTTTTGTGAGAAAATTTTTGCGTGAACTATTTCGTTTATAGGGTACCACCTTAGCTTTTAGAAGTTCCTACCACCCCCAAACAGACGGCCAAACGGAAGTAACCAACCGCACTTTGGAGACTTATTTGCGTTGCTTGACTGAGGATACACCAAAATAGTGGCTGTTTTACCTGCCGTTGGCAGAGTATTGGTACAACACCACTCACCACTCTGCCATTAAAATGACCCTGTTTGAAGCCGTCTATGGCCGCTCTCTCCCCTCCATCCGTTCCTACATTACAGGGTCCACGGTGGTTGCATCTCTTGATGAAACCTTGGCAAGACGACACCAGATGCTGCGACTCATTAAGGAGAACTTGATGTTGGCACAGATGCGTATGCGTAATCAGGCCAATGTTCATCGACAAGACCGTTCTTTTGAAGTCGGTACTTGGGTTTGGCTTCGTCTCCAACCATACCGACAAATCTCAGTTCGGGGAAGAGCTTCACCTAAACTTTCAAAGTGCTATTTTGGACCATTTCAAATTCTACAGCGCCTTGGCCCGGTTGCGTATGAGTTAGAATTACCAGACACGGCTCGCATTCACCCGATTTTTCATGTTTCCAAGCTCAAAAAATATTACGGAAACCCGCCTTTGGTCACTCCTTCTCTGGACCCATCCGTCATAGGTACCAGGGTTGCCCTCCAAGCTGCTCAGATTTTTGGAGCTCGCGAGCTGCAAACACCTACGGGAATGTGCAAACAGTTATTGATTCATTGGGTAGGATTACCTGCCGTTGAAGCCACTTGGGAAGAGATCAATATGCTCAAGAAAACTTATTCGAATTTCAACCTTGAGGACAAGGTTGTCGTGGAAGAACAGAGTAATGATACGAGTTCAGAGCCCCCTTCAAACCAAAATTCTGCTATTGGGCCTAATGAGGTTGGAGGCCCAGTGTTGAGAAAGAGTCAAAGGGCTAGAAAGCAACCGATTTGGATGCAAGACTTTGCCTAAGTGAAATTTCTACAGTGCTGCCGTCACTTTCTGTTTTACTTTTTACCTTTTTCATTTTAATTATGTACTAGAAGCTTCCACTTGTATTGATCATGTAACAACTGTCATGTGATCCGGAAATCTAGGAAATTTGTTAGAATAATTTCTATTTCCTTATAACCATCTTTTACATGAATGAAAGATAGCCAAAAAAATTTCTCCCAATTTTACATTGGATTCTAACATCTTTCTTTTTTCTGGAGTTGCTCTAGCTCGAATAGAGCCGATAGGTTAATACCCTATCATTTGGATAGATTGGATCAGGTAGCTTATGATGATGTTGCGTTGGAAATTGAATTGTTCAGTTAGTACTGAGATTTGAGGCCCTTTAATTATAGAATTAATGTATCCAAGTTTAGATATATAAGAGCATCTCCAACGGTGCTACTCATATTTGGGTTCTTTGTGGGACCCATTAAGCCACATCATCTTGAAGCAACTCACTCCATTTTTCACTCCAATGGTGCAATTTTAAAGAATTTATATTGGGTCCCACAATTTTACTTTGTATATTAATATTTTATTCATACTAAATTTTATTTGATTTAAAATAATAATTTAAATTATTTAAATTTAAATTAATATAAAATAAATAAAATTAAAATTAAACATAAAATTTAAAATAATAATTAAAATTAATCTCAAAATGATAATGAGAAGAAATTGTTGGGAAAAAATTAAAAATTTATGAATAAAATGATGAAATTGTGAGAGAGAAATTTGAAATTAAAGAGTAAATAAAAGTGAGAAAATAGGATTGGTATACAATTTTCCAACAAACCTATATTTATAATAAATAAAAAAAGTTTATAAAAAAATAAAAAAATAAAGTCGTTGCACAAAGGCTAATTTATTATTTTAATAATAAAAAAAATATGAAGAGCCGTTGCTTATATTTGTACCGTTCACCAGCTGGAACAACTTTTTTGTTGACAATTTCAATGCCAAGCTGGCAAACCAATCTGAAAAACCACTGTTAGAGATGGTTTAACATGTACTTTCAAGAGTACGGTTCTTGATGGAATAAAATACATTCTTATGCGTCTGAAATATAATAGTTTTTCCCTATTTTTTGGTTGACTCTTACGGTAGATTGAAAACCATTACAATTCTAATTTGAAGAGATTTGATGACCGACTGTATTCTTTTCCTTCTTAAAAAAAATAGTTTTACACATTTCTTTAATCATATCTAATTTTAAAAAATTCAATTTGTTACGAGTTTATTAATGTATTAATGTAAGTCTCAGAGTGCCTAAGAGGGGGGGGGGGGGTGAATTAGGTCTTATAAAAATTTATTCGGTTTTATGAGAATGCTTGGTAGTAATTTTTGGTTAAGTGTTTGAAGGTTTTGATTATATCTTTATCTTTTCCTGATTATGGTGATGAAAGCGATAAATGCGGAAAAGTAAAGAACACGGTGATATATCCCGGTTCCCCTCACAATCCGAGAGTACTCCAGTCCCCTTTCCAACACGAAAGAGATTTCACTATAGTTAGAATGATTGTACAGCCTATGCTTACTATCTAACCTATAGGGTGATCAAAGGTTCTTAACACCTTTAAGACCAAACAAACACTAATGTGAATGAAGAACAATCCTCTTCAAATCACAACACTTACTTCCAACAATCCTGGATAGTAAGGGAATAATTTCTTTAAGTAATACAATGATTTAGTTTGAAGTATATGGAGAGCTTTATCAATCTTCAATTGATCTTCTTCTTCAAGATAAAAACAATTCTCAACAATGTATATAAATGTTCACAATGTATGTATGAAACTTGTAATGATAATGAAAGTGTATATGCCAAGTTTCACAAAATTATGAACACATGAAAGTTTATGTGCAAATTTGAATGAATGAGAAAATTGTTAATATGAAGAAGGTTTTTTGTTGTTTGAAAATGTTATATGTGTTCTTTTTTCAAAACTGAAAAAATTTGCATTTTATAAAGTCATAAGAACCTCTTCATTCATACCAATTCATATGAAAAGTTGTAATGCATTCATGAAAAGATACCACTTGAAAAATGTTTAAAAAACAAAATAAAAGCTGCACTGGTTCGCTAGGAACCGGTTCCGACACTGACAGAACCCGGTTCTCAGTGAACGTTATAAGTTGGAATTCAAAAATATCACGCAGGAACCGGTTCCCCTATTAGTACAACCCGGTTCCTGGTACAAAAACCAGGGACATGTTTTTTGAGAAATTCTGGAACCCGGTTCCCTGTTAGGGAGGAACCGGTTCCTAAAGGGTTATTTTCAAAAATATTTTTTGAAAGATATTTCAAACAAAGTTTTCCTTGATGTTAAAGTTATGGAATATGTATATGTTGATGAATGCATATTGTGAACATCTATATTCAAGATTTTAAGAATTATTTATACCATTTGACATTTGATGATTCTTCAATAATCTTCAAGACTTTTATTTGATGTTGATAAGCTTTTTGCACATCCTTTGAATGTTGATGTCCATGTTGTCTTCATCAAAACACACTTTAAATATGACTTGAGAAGCTTGCAATTACATTCTCCCCCTTTTTGATGATGACAACCAAGTCTTGAAAACGATTTCTTGAAATGTTTATGTTGTTTTGTATAGAAAACATGTTGAGAAAATGCAAGGCTCCCCCTAAATTGTATGCTCCCCCTAAGTCCATGATTCTTTAAATTTTGGAGTGAGTTTGATATTTATTTAGGCCTGCAATTTCTTTGAAACAAAACAACACATATGCATATTCTTCTCCCCCTTTGTGAACATCAAAAAGGATGGGGAAAAAGAGTGAAATAAATACATATAAAAATTAAGACGTGCATAAAACACAACCATACATTAAAGTACGAACAAAACACATTGTATGACTTCAAACATACTAAAATACGAACAACGAATTGTACGATTACATAACAATAAAACAAAAATGGCTAAACATCACGAAGCATAAAAATAGAACATTGTCTAAACATTACAAAGTAAAATACATTAAAAAGAAATGACATAGAAAAAATATTTTTAAAAAAACTTTTAATCTTCATCTTCATTCATCTCATCATCATCTTCATCACTTCCACTACCACTTCCGGATACCTCTTCCTTTAGAACTTCTTTTCTGTCAAAGTGATCAAGAATAAGCTTTTTAGTTCTTTGGACATTTCGTAGTTGTCGCCGTGCTGAAGCATTTTCTTGTTGGAGCACATCGAAGCGATCATCCACATGTCTTTGGAAGATTGTCATCTGATTAAACAACATGTCTAAGGTTTAGCCGCCTTCGGGAGGTTGAGCCACATATTGGACAGTTGGTTTGAAGTCCTCTTTGTAGTGAAAGTGACCTCTTGCATCTAGAATGATCCCTGTGTTTTTAAGTGCGGTTGCATCTGTAATTGCCTCTTTATCTCCTTGAATTCTTGTAACTTCCCGTTGAAGGTTAACATGTGCATTTTCCAAAATGTGAGAAATGGCTCGAGCATATGGTAAACCACCATCAAGAGATTCCATAAGTTGCATATGGTACATAATAGAAAGTGCCCAATTTACCGAACAACAACGTCTCAATGCATTAAGAACCATTAATTCAAACTCATTGATACGCGAGTGGTTAGAATTCTTTGGAAAAAGGATATATGCAATAATAAGATGGAGCATTCTGTCACTTACAGAGAGATTTGAGCCAAACAAATTTGATGATGAGAGAAGTTGTTGACGAGCAGTATTTTGCTGATTTGGCCTACACATGTTAATAAAAATTTCCGCCTTATTGTATGGTAGCCAATCATGTGGAATAACACCATTAACAAGAACCAAACCTTCATGCAGAACACCCAACAATTCACCAAATTCCTCAATAGTTAAACAGATACTCTTTGACAGAACATGAGAGGTTAGAGTAATATCACCAAATTCATCAGGTATAAGTTTTAAGTTGTGATAAAATTCTCTAACAAGGTCAGGAAACACTTCACCGTTGTTACCTACAAATCTAGCAACCCCAGCAGAGGCTAACTGAGTAGGAAATAAAAAGCTATGAGCAGGAAATGTATGAAGCCTACAAAACTTAGCTTTAAGAACCTTCTGATTACGAGATTTGAAGGTGAGCCTTCTGGATTTGATGGTATGAGGATGAATGTTAGAAGTCTCTTCTTCAACCCGAGCCTTTCCCTTGCTGGATCTGGTAGCTCTCTTAGGACCCATGGAGATTTGTGATAAATCTGAAAGTTGGGGTTTTGATTTGGGATTTTCGGAATAGGTGAGAGATTGGGATATTTGAGTATGAAATATGGAAGGAGAAGTGATTATATAGTGATTTGGAGTAGTGGGTATTAAAAAAATGGTGAAGAAAAAGAGATGTTGGAGCTTTTATGAGGTGTGTCAATGGAGGTGGAAGGGTTTTGAGAGATGAATGTTGACTATGACATAAAACACATTAAAAAGCACTTAAGCATAAAAAGGGGCGTGTGGCCGGTCTGCATGCTGGGAACCGGTTCTACACTATAGTGAACCCGGTTCCTGGCTTTTGAAAAAATAACGTTTCTGGAAAATGAACCAGGAACCGGTTCCTACCATTATGGGAACCGGGTTCCACATGCAAAAATTGCCAAAAACTTTAAAAAAAAAATGTTATGAAAGGAAAAGTTTTGTACAAACAATATATACACACATATTTATAAAAAAGAACATATATAAAAGAAGGAGTGCACCTTATGTGAAACATTTAGTGATCACCTTTATCCAAAAAACCAAGTTCTTTTCGAAGCTTTTTGTTCTTGATGGACCAAAGAGATCCATGTGAAACAATTGTAGTGGCCTTGTAGTAGACACCACATTCTTAGATTTGAAAGTTGTTTTGGTATGTTTGCCCTTTTGGCATGCATTACATAATTTGTCTTTGATGAACTTCATCTTTGGTAGACCAATAACTAAGTCATGCTTAACCAATTTGTTCAAGTGCTCCATGTGAATGTGAGCGATCCTCTTGTGCCATAACCAAGCGTCATTGTTGTTTACCATAAGACATTGTACCTTCAGAGACAAATCATCTAAAGTAATCATAAAAATATTGTTAGTTCTTATACCTTTGAGTTTTACCTCATTGGTTGCCTCATCCATAATGAGACATTCATCTTTGTTGAATTTGATCTTGAACCCTCTATCGCAAAGTTGACTTATGCTAAGAAGATTGTGCTTTAATCCTTCAACATAGAGAACATCCTCAATTTGAATGGATGGAGGTGTGCCAACTATTCCAACGCCAAAAATCTTTCCTTTGGTGTTGTCTCCATAGGTGACATACCCTTTGGCTTTATGTACTAGATATGAAAATTGGTGTACATCTCCTGTCATATGCTTTGAACATCCACTATCAAGATACCAAACATTTGATGTGGATTTCAAGCATACCTACACAAACAAATTATTCTTTGTTAGGTACCCAAGTTGCCTTGGGTCCTTCATAGTTAGTTCCCTTTTTCACCCACACATAATGCCCACTTGCTATACTAAAGTTTCTAACATAGCAAGCATTAGGTGTATTGCCTTTAATACCACAATAAAAACAAGTAGGTTCAAAGTTACTTCTATATCTAGAAGAATAAGATTTCTTCTTAGGAAATGTTTTCTTTTTTGATACATTAGCCTTTTTCTTTTGATGATTATGAACAACTTGCTTCTTTTCTACTTTCTTGGGATTGGAACTATTACTAGCCTTTAAAAAAACAGTGGGATTGTTACTCGGTTTCTTAGAATTCACATAACCAAGACCCCTTTTATCATTTGGATAACATTGTTGGCTTAGTAATCCTTCAAATCCTATTTGTCCTTTTTCATATCGTTCAATGACTCTTTTCAATTGAACAATTTGAAAGACATTTGATTCACACTTGGAGCATGCAAAGTTTTCCTTTTCTTTAATAAAATTCTGTTTTTGAAGATCAAAATCTTTAGTCATGGTGTCAATTTTTTCTAAACAACTTAGAAGTTCTTTTTCTTGATTTGACACCTTTTTGTATAAACTTTTGCATTCTTTCAAGAGTTCATCAATAGCATCTTGAACATCATCATCAAAAAGATTAAATTCATTACTAACCTCTTCTTCATCGTCGGAGTGATGTGAAGCCATTAATGCTAGATTTGCACATTCGTCGCTTTCCGAATCGGATGAAGAACTTATCTCATTATCTTCCCATGCAACATAAGCCTTTTTGTTCTTGAACTCCTTTTTGCCTTTGAATCCATTTTTCTTGGAGAGTTTTGGACAATCCGACTTTATGTGACCTTGCTTTCCACATTCATAACATGTGACATCTTGTGTTGATGTGGAGGCTTCTTTATCTTTATGATTATAAAATTTCTTCCTCTTGACAAAGTTAGCATTATGAAGATTATTTTTATGACCAAAATATTTTCCTAACCTTTTTACAAGAAGCAAGAAGTTTTCATCTTCCTCCGATGCATCTTTATCTTGACTTTCTTTTGAATCAACTTTCAAAGCAATGCCTTTGGATTTCTTCTCTAAATTTTCATGTTTTTCAAGTCTACCGAGTTCCGTTTCGTATTCTTGAAGTTTGCCAAATAATGTAGTGGAAGTCATTGCGGAGAGACTCTTCTTTTCTGAGATTGCCGTTACCTTTGGTTTCCATTCCCTAGTCAATGATCTAAGGATTTTCAAGTTGAGTTCATCATTTGTCAAGGTTTTACCAAGAGCATTTAAGTGATTTGTCAAATGCACAAATCTCTTTTGTAAGTCAAGAATGGATTCTTCGGGCTGCATTCGAAATAGTTCATATTCTTGACTCAAGGTATTTAGCCTTGATCTTTTTACTTCAGCCGTTCCTTCATGAGTTTGAACCAGGGTATCCCATATTTCTTTTACTGTCTTGCAGTTCGAGACACGGAAAAATTCGTCCATACTGAGTGCACCTTGAAGAAGGTTTATTGCCTTTTTGTCATAGAGAACTTTCTTTTTATCATCGTCGTCCCATGCAGTTTTGGGCTTTGCAGAACCAATGCCATTGATTACTGATATCGGGATAAATGGACCATTTTCAACAGCATCCCATACTTCCTCTCCTTGTGCTTCTAAATGAGCCTTCATGCGTATTTTCCAGAAGTTAAAATATTCACCACAGAATAGAGGAGGCTTGTTGTTACTACCACCATCTCTGAAAACTGGTTGATGATTTGCGGAAGCCATTCTGGATCTTTAGGAACAAGTTACCTATAACTTGCTCTGATGCCAATTGTAAGTCTCAGAGTGCCTAAGAGGGGGGGGGGGGGGGGGGGGGTGAATTAGGTCTTATAAAAATTTATTCGGTTTTATGAGAATGCTTGGTAGTAATTTTTAGTTAAGTGTTTGAAGGTTTTGATTATATCTTTATCTTTTCCTGATTATGGTGATGAAAGCGATAAATGCGGAAAAGTAAAGAACACGGTGATATATCCTGGTTCCCCTCACAATCCGAGAGTACTCCAGTCCCCTTTCCAACACGAAAGAGATTTCACTATAGTTAGAATGATTGTACAGCCTATGCTTACTATCTAACCTATAGGGTGATCAAAGGTTCTTAACACCTTTAAGACCAAACAAACACTAATGTGAATGAAGAACAATCCTCTTCAAATCACAACACTTACTTCCAACAATCCTGGATAGTAAGGGAATAATTTCTTTAAGTAATACAATGATTTAGTTTGAAGTATATGGAGAGCTTTATCAATCTTCAATTGATCTTCTTCTTCAAGATAAAAAAAATTCTCAACAATGTATATAAATGTTCACAATGTATGTATGAAACTTGTAATGATAATGAAAGTGTATATGCCAAGTTTCACAAAATTATGAACACATGAAAGTTTATGTGCAAATTTGAATGAATGAGAAAATTGTTAATATGAAGAAGGTTTTTTGTTGTTTGAAAATGTTATATGTGTTCTTTTTTCAAAACTGAAAAAATCTGCATTTTATAAAGTCATAAGAACCTCTTCATTCATGCCAATTCATATGAAAAGTTGCAATGCATTCATGAAAAGATACCACTTGAAAAATGTTTAAAAAACAAAATAAAAGCTGCACTGGTTCGCTAGGAACCGGTTCCGACACTGACAGAACCCGGTTCTCAGTGAACGTTATAAGTTGGAATTCAAAAATATCACGCAGGAACCGGTTCCCCTATTAGTACAACCCGGTTCCTGGTACAAAAACCAGGGACATGTTTTTTGAGAAATTCTGGAACCCGGTTCCCTGTTAGGGAGGAACCGGTTTCTAAAGGGTTATTTTCAAAAATATTTTTTGAAAGATATTTCAAACAAAGTTTTCCTTGATGTTAAAGTTATGGAATATGTATATATTGATGAATGCATATTGTGAACATCTATATTCAAGATTTTAAGAATTATTTATACCATTTGACATTTGATGATTCTTCAATAATTCTTCAATAATCTTCAAGACTTTTATTTGATGTTGATAAGCTTTTTGCACATCCTTTGAATGTTGATGTCCATGTTGTCTTCATCAAAACACATGCTTTAAACATGACTTGAGAAGCTTGCAATTACAATTAAATCATTATTATTGAATTGAAACTAAATTATATTATGATTTATGATTGTATAATAAATTAAATTTCACCCATTATGTTTTTTTCATTTAAATCAATCATTTTATGATATAGACTTTATTATTAAAATAAATATTTTAGTCATTTATTAAAGAAATTTGCATCATAATCACTTAAATATTTTATTATTTAATTATTTATCATAATTATTATTGTCTTTTATTAAGTTACTCATTAAATTGAAATAATTTAATTTATTATTTTAAATGTGATTTTGTTACTGTACTTTAAATAGATAATAATGAAATTTTTAAAAGTTAATAATCATCATGAAATATCGTTATTATCTATTAATACACATCATTCTCATTAATTATATTCCAATTAATATCATCAACTACTTGCAATTTTTTCGGAGGATCATTCTCAAAAAGACATCTTTTGGCGCAGTTTAAATCAATCATAAATTTATTCTGATACTTCTTCCAGTAAATCTTTTTCTGGCTTAGATTAAATCAACCATAGATTTATTCTGATACTACTTTCAGTTAAAGACAAAAAGACCTCTTCTGACTCAGATAAAATCAAATGTAGATTTATTCTGATACTTCTTCCAATTAAAGACAGACATAGACATCTTCTGTCTCGGATTAAATCAAGCGTAGATTTATTCTGATACTTCTCCCAGTAGACATTTTTCTGGCTCAGATTAAATCAACCATAGATTTATTCTGATACTTCTTCCAGTTAAAGACAAAAAGACCTCTTCTGACTCTGATTAAATCAAGCATAGATTTATTTTGATACTTCTTCCAGTTGAAGTCGAGCGTAGACTTAGTCTAATCTCTATCAACAGTTACTTTGGATGACATCTATAAGCCCATCTCCGATGACTCTCCATCACCTCTCCAAATGACATCTTTAAGCACATTTTTGGTAAAATCAACAACAGCCTTACTTAGTGCATCGACGAGTGCAAATTTTTGGACACTTAAGTGTTAAATCATCTTCTACCTTCAAGTCACGAATGGCAAACATGTCAATCTAACTCTTCAAGTTTAGGAAGATTGAACAGGGGCAATTGTTGTACCCAAAAAATTTCCCTCCCATTTTCTTCAAAAACATGCTTACAAAAGGTCTCAAATACTCAAAGTTACTCAATAGTTTACTGGTCAAACCTCCTCCTAAGCAAAACTCTTTAATTAGGGTTTGGTGCTTCTCAAAGAATATTGGGTTGCAAGGGTCTCAAATGACTCATGGTTCATCATAGGTCCTCAATAATTCTTATGTCAAGTTTTAAGTCTTACATCACATATTTGATCAGTCAATGACTCAGATGATTGAAAATCAACTATATTGAGTACAAAGTCAACTGTGGTCAACATACAGTTAAACTTCAAGATTTTTTGTCAACATCAATATTTTGAAGTTATATTCATCATTTGATCAAGGGTTGATCATGATTCCTCAAGGAAAGTCCTCAAATCATCAAAGATAATAAATTGCCAAAATTAGGATTTTGATTGAAGATGACTGATCATTAACTGTTGGCCTAGTGTATGACCTAATGTCTTAAAGCATGACCTCAAGAGCTCAAATACAACATCTTGACCTAATTACATGACTCAAGATATTTCCAAAGATACAAGTGATTTATAGTTGAAGAATTAAATCAATTGATGAAAAGTAACAATCACACAAAAGTCAAACTTTGACTTTTTGGTCAACATTGAAATTCAAAAATCAAGAATTATCAAGATATTCAAAACTGTCAAACTTGATCATCAAGAATCAAGAAAGTAAACAAAAGTCAAAGTTGAAAGAATTTTAAACACTTAGAAATTTCAAGTGTTTTGTACCTAAAAAACCCTAACTTCACAAGCAAGTTTCCTCAAGATACAAGCTGATTCAAGGAAAACTTTCAAAATAAAAGTTATAGGGATTGATGAATTCTACAACTTTGTTAATGTGGGATGATCTTAAAAAATTGCTTGGGTTAAGAGATATGGGCCCACGAAGTTCTGATTATTTTTACCCAACACTTAGAAAAAATTTCTACGTGTTTTGTTCTTAACAAAGTCACTACTTTATGGCCATTTTTCACTAAGATCCAAATTGATTCAGAAAAAAATCATAAATAAAAGTTGTAGAGCTTGATTCAAGCTTTCAAAAATGTCAAAGAACACAAACTTATCATACTTGAGCTAGAAGTTTTGAAGAGATGAAAATGGCATGTCAAACTTGAATTATAGGCCATTTTTTGAAAATCTTATGATTAAATCTTCATGCTATGCCTTGTAATCTCCCTTTTCAGGCCTCTAAACCTCTAAATTTATCCATAATTATAAGATTACACAAACTTTTGAGCCATTATCCAAGTGATTCAAGCTTTATCCAAGTTTACTTGCCATTTAAGAGAGAAAGGTAACACTTCCATTTTGGAAAAGCATGCTTTATGCAAAGTCCACTCTCCTTGAGCCTCTCAATTGTTTCTTCTGATCACGCTCAACAAGAATACTCAGAAGCAACATCTCTAAGCCTGTCAACCACTCTAGAGGAGTTGTACCACGCCTTAGCACCATGATTTTCCAAGAAACTTCAAAGTTCACTTCCAACCAAACCATAACTCTTCAACTTTAAAAAGGGATGTTCTCATTCCTTATAACCTTTACCTATAAATAGAGTTCATCCTTGCACTTATAAAAGAGGAATTCACAGCTCTAAAACACCTAAAAACGTTCTCAAATTCAGAATTGGATCAAAAACTCCATTTTTGAACCTTGGAGACCTTAACTTCGAAATTCACCACCCTTGCCATATCATTGAAAGCTAACCATCCAAACACCTCAAAATAATCATTTAGAACTTGTCCATACCATTGTTACACTTCTGTAACATCATCATCACCATCCCCCAAACTCCATAACCGAAGCTTGCAAGTTGACTTGGTTGGGGAGATTCAAACACTTTCAACATAAAGTAAGGATTGGAACACGTTCAGGGAGGTCCAAGAAAGCTTAATCAATCATGACATTGCACCTGGAAGCATCCATACGCATTCTAAGTTTTCACTTCAAGGGGTAAGTTTTCCAAATTGTGATATCTCCATTTAAGCATCATTTGCAAATATATTCTAAAGATAAAATGTAGATATCAATTCCGTGAAGTTAACCATGGCCTTAGTTCTCATTTAAATTGGTTGTGTGATGAGAATTTTGACTCTGAAGTGTTAGGGTTTTATTTTGGTACTAGATTAAATTCGTGGTTATCTTTGATTATTAGCTCCTGAGAATTATATCATTGAATTCGTAAGGAAATTCTGAGCAAGTTTCATGTTTATACTTTTGTGTTTGGTTAAGAAATGAGTAAGTTATAAAGATCAAGCCATGGATGTTTTTGTCTTTATTTCAGCGAAGAAGACGATGGCCATGGTGCCATTTCTTCATTTTTAAAATAAGTTTTATAATATATTTAGCTGAAATTGTTTTATGACCGGATGTAATGGTCACCCGAGTGGCAGCGCGCGCGTGTTTAAGTCATACCTATGCCTGGTTCTGGGTTCGATCCAGGCATAGGGCATTTTTTCTAACATTTTCATTGTAGATCCCGTGTGAACCAAGCATACACACTCATCATGCGCCTCATGTTGAACCCATTAGATCTCATCAAAGGCAGATCCAACGCACAAAATGCAAGCCCCATGACGCACCTTCTGAAGATCACCTCCACTGGATCTCAAACAGGCGCCTGAGCTCCTCTGTTTGGGCCTAACATTTTTGCTTCTTCTCACCCTCATTTTTCTTACAACACAGGTCCATTAATTTTCTTTTCTTTTGTTTGTTTTAATTTAATTATTTTCCTTTTTTAATTTCATTTTTTATTTAATCAACAAAAATCATAAAATCATAAAAAATTTAGATTTAAGTTTTTAATTAATTAATTTAATTTTTGATAATTAAAATTAATTTAATTTAATCACCTTGTTTTATTTTAAATGATTAGTTTGTAAATTTACTAAGAATTAGATTTTATTTTTATGAATTACTTCCAAATATTTTTCTAAATAAGAACAACAAAATATTTTTTTAAACACTTAGAAATATTTTAGGGTTTCTTAAACATCTTTCCCCTTTTTCATCTCCGCGCGCTCATTTACTTTTTTTGCATTATTATTCAATATTTGTCAAAGGTTTGTAATAGATAATTAGGGTTTACTACTTTTCATCCCCATTCATAAGTTTGTACTCCCCATCCCTGAAGCCTTGTAATAGCATAGAACATTTAATTTCCATAATTTACTGCTTTCCTTATTACTGTTAGTTTAATAGATTTGTATGACAAGATTAAAATTAACCGATAACAAAACCCTAATTTTAAGACAAAAATAACTAAAATCAATCACTATTCACACACGCACCTCTAGGGTAATCTCATTTGTTACCTCTGATTTAAACAGTCATGTCCCTCGAACGTGGGATGCTTTAGCAAAGACCCTCATTTAAAAGGTCATAGTCCCTCGATGACCCTTCGATGCTGCCTTCGGTAAACGATCTTAGTCCCTTACGACAATTGCTAAAGCGTCCTACAAGTTGCCTTCTATGACTGTATGATGACTCACACCTGTCCCTCAGATCCAATGATAGAGCTTCCTACTAACTAATGGTAGGATAGCACTATCTAAAGGAGGAGGAAAAGAACAAAGACCATTGAGTAAGTAGATTTCTCGTAATCGCTTGCTCACAAACTAAAACAATTTTCACACCTCACACTTTTAAAAACAAACTACTTTCAAAATGCTTTATAAACACTCTCGAGGACTGATACAAGGGTTATTATAAAGCAAAATTGCCTTTGGCGTTTTTCAAAACACTTTTTTCTTTAAATATTTTTCAAAACAAACATTTTGTATACATTCTCAACGATGCGAAAATCATTACAAAATTGTCGCACTTAGGCATTTTAAAAATATTTTCAAACATACACAAACACAAAAATTTCAAAGTAAGCTAGCGATTAAGAGCCCGTAGAAAACTACGGATGAAAAGGGTGCTAACACCTTCCCTTTTTATAACCTACCCCCCTTACTAAAATTCTCAAAAGGTCTTTCCTGTTCTTTTCACCCTTTCCTTTATTGGATAAAATAAAATTCGATGGTGACTCTTGTTATCCACAATATTTGAAATAAAATGCAAAACCCAAAAGTCAGTTCTCCCATCGTATTATAGAACTGGCGACTCTGATGGGGAGACTAATTAAAAGTGGGGTTACCTTAAGAGCTAGATCACCTTTATTAATTTACTTGTTTGCCTTGTATGCTTTACATTTTAGGATATGCTTGGGGTTTATTTCTTGTATAGATCATATACCCGGATCTGGGGGAATTTTAGGTAAGTAGTAATAGATCGTGAAAACTGTACATCATAGACCAATATGGTTGAAATGATGGTTGTGATACGGTGGGAGAACTGACTTGAGTTTTGCGTTTGTTTTCGCAAATGTTTCGGTTGAGCAAGAGTCGCCACCGACTTTTTATTTTATCCTAAGGAAAGGTTAAAAAGCACAACCAAAACCTTTGAGATGTTTTCTTGGGTTCGGGGAGTAGATTATAGAAAGGGAAGGTATTAGCACCCTTTCTATCCATGGTTATCCATGGGCTCTTAGCCACTTGCTTAGATCAACTTGCCTTGATTTTCAATTGTTTGAAATGGTGCTTTGTGTGTGTGGTTTTGAAAATGTTTTGAAAAGAGGCCAATGTGGTGGCAACCTTTGTAATGATCCATGTTGGGACGTATACAAAGGTGTATGTCTTTTGAAAAGGTTTTCAATGTTTTTGAAAGTGTGTTATGATGTGTGTTTTGAAAATAGGCAAGTGTTTTTGTTTTGCAAGTTGGCAAGTAATTAAGAGCTATCTACCCTAAATTTCTCAAAGGTTTTCTCTATGTTTTAACCCTTTTAACAATTTTGTTCCACCATTGTATTTGGTGGACAATCTTGTGTTAGGATGTGAACGGGACGGGCGCGGGTCATCGTTTAGACCATGATTGCAATGGTGCCAAGTATCTTTGGGCAATTTTTCTTTTAAGGGACTTGATCAATTTTTAGGCAACTTTTGAAAGCGTCATCGAGGGACTATGATCATTTGATTGTCTTGTTTTTGCCAAAGATACCTAACATGCAATATGGCCCATTATCGAAGGCAACAAGTGGAGTACCCTAGGGGTGCAAGTGTGACTAGTGTTGTCCATTTTCATGCTTGTTTATCTTGAATTTAGGTCAAACTATTTGTTGTTTTTTTTTTATTTGCATACAAACCCTAATTCTAACATGGCATAATTAGAAAGCTTTTAAATGCGAAAAATAAAAAGGTCCTAAGTTATTACAACATAATATATGGGATGGGGGGTACAAATATTCAAATGGGGGTATTTTGACAAGAAAATAAATTCTAACTATTACATCCAAATTGAAATTCTACAAGGGATTTAATTGCACAAGTATTAAATAAAATAAAAATAAAAATGCAAAAATGCAAAAATGGTTTTCATATGTATGTAAAAAAGTATTTATCATGTGTCAAATAAACAAAAATGAAATGAATTAATTTTTGATGTTTTTAGGTATTTAGGGCAAAACCCTAATTTTGCTAAATAAATGTATTAATTATTTAATATATGCAATATTTATTAATTATGTACAAAAATAAATAAAAGAAGGTATATTATAAAAGAAGGTATTTTTGAGGTCAAAATGTTAATAAAAATAAAATGTATTAATTCTTTGTGTTTTCCCTAAATATATTAATAAATATATAAATATTTACATTATTTATTAAATATATATATTATGTACAAAAAATAAAATATTTAATATTTACAAAAAAAATATATTTTTTATAAAAATGTTTTCATGAGATAATATAAAATAAAAATCAGAAATGAAATATGTTTGTATTATTTTTTGTATTTTAAAATAAAAGTATCTATATTTATTTATTTACATATATCAAGTTAGAACAAATAAATGCCTAAAAATGCAAAAAAAAAGTGAAAAAAATAATTTTAATATTTTTTATGCTTTGTCAAAAATAAATAAGTCAGAAACAAAAATCAAAAGTCAAAAATAATGAAAATAAAATGCAATGGGCCAAGGAGGTGCAAATGTGAAATCATGGTGTAAAAAGTAAAAATATCACAGGCCCATCCCATGAAAGGTTGTCTTCAACCTCTGAACAACAAAACAGAGTAACACGTGATCCCTGCTATCTCCTGATTCCTGGACTTTTAGCACAAGCTTATAACATGGAAGATGTTAAGCATCAAGCCACGATTCCATACATATAAAAAACTCAACTTAACTCTCAGAAATGAGAGAGAATTTCTCCATCCCTAATTCTTAACCTAAGTTTTTGTCAATGTTCAGATTCAAAATACTCTCAGCATATGCAATATAAATGGAAAATGAAGATATGTATAGCTTCAGGGCCATGAGTAGAACATTTTTCATTCATAAACCTAGAGCTAACTCTTCCTATATTGAGAGATAGAGATCCATGAACTTACCTGTTCAGCTTGGATCGTGTCTGGCAATGGAGGCACTTTCAAGGCAAGGTGAGGATTGGTACAGCTTGCTTGAAGTTCAGGGATGCTATTCCAACCTTTAACTTGCTTTGAAACCAACTGAATCAAGCTATGGCAATCAACCTGCAAAACAGAAAAAATGAAAATGGTGAAGTTGGTTAGAGGTGTTACAGGTCGTGTCCAATGCTTGGGATAGCTTGTATATGTGGTATGGAATGTGTATGAACAGGTCTTAGCAAGAATGCACGAGTGGACTGAGTTATGGAAGTCCAACTGCAGAGGTGACCCTGTTTTCTGCTGTAGGAGGGTGTTTTGAGTTTTGATGATGTTTGGAGGGTGTTTTGCTCGTGCCTTAGCTTAGGTTTGATGTTTGGAAGGTGTACAACAAATTTGTCTTAGCTTAGGTTGGCAGAAATGAGAGTTGGTGTGTATTATGCCAAGTTTCTTCACACTTAAGCAAGAAATGTCAACTTGGTTCTCTAGACTTGTACATGCCCCTCAAGTATGTTGCACACTTGAGCCTTGATCAGTGTGATATCTCCATGAATCTTGTGTCCAAAGATATGCATTGTACCACTTGGATTGCAAATTTGACATAAAGTGCAACTTTACCAAAATGGATATGTTGCTTTTTCTAATTATGGCTCAATCTTGTATGCAATGCTTAAACACACAAGATAAGACTTAAACATGAAGGATTGACATTAAATTTATGAGTGTGAATGGGATAAAGGACCTGTAATCTAGCTTAGAGCATGCTGAGTTCAAAAATGCAAAGTTATGGACATGTAAATTGGCCATGAACAAAGTGAGTTTTGCCCATATTGCCAAATTCGATTCTCCCTAACCATAAGGTTGTTTGATGAGTTCTTGGACATTTTGGAAATCTTGGAATGTGTACTACAATCCATATTTGTAATGCAAATTGAAATTCTAAGTGGAAGCATGTGAAAAGTAGCCATGAAGTTAGGCAAAAATCCTGCCTAAAATAGGTCAAAATTTTTCTAAGTTAAGAATGTTTTGCACCCTTGTTCCAAAAATCATAACTTGAGCTACAAGCTTCTTTTGAGGAAACTTTGTGAATCAAAGTTGTAGATTTTGCAATAGACTACAACTTTCATGCTTTGGCTTTTCCTTGAATCCAAATGCATCTTGATGAAAAAGTGGGACAAAGTTAGGAAAAAATTAGGGATTTTCATAACTTAGAAAAATTCTAAGTTATGAAAATTCTTCATTTTAAACCCTAATTTGAAATTTTGGGTTTCTTGATGAACAAGTTTCATATTTTGACATGTTTTGATGGAAAATTAATCTTGACACTTGACTTTGACCAAAAAGTCAAAGTTTGACTTTTCAGTATATAGTAAAAAATTGATCAATTGACTGGAAAATTCATCTGTCAATCTTGTGCATTTGGGATCTTTTGAACTTGTTGAACATGTCAAGACAATTCCATTGGGTCCTTGAGTCCATATATGAGCTTGGTTTGCCATTGGTTAGGTCAAACAGTCAAAAATTGCCTTTGTGCAGTCAAAACCCTAAAAATGACCATTTTGCCCTTTTGGTGATCTGATCAAATTTCTTGTGGAATTGTGATCCAAACTTGACCAAATGGTTTATATGAGTTCAATATGTTGATGTGGGTCAAATTTCATGAGGTTTGACTGTCAACTGGCCACAGTTGACTTTTTACCCAATACAGCTAATTTCTAGGCCAACTGTCCAATTGACTGGGCAAAGATTGGAATCAAGGCTTGAAATTTGGTATGGGTAAACTTGGGAGTCCAATATGAAGCATGAAAGTCATCTTAGGCATTTTAGGTCAAAACATCTTTGTGCAAACACAAACCCTAATTTGGGTCAACAGTGCAAGGAGGAGTCTTGAGCAGAGTGAACCCTAACTTGATCTTGAGCTCCAAGAGTCTTGTGGTGAGAAAATATTGATGAAATGGGAGGGCAAATTTTGGGGTACAACAATGGCTATGTTAGTGCGACACATTGCTTTGTGCTGGTGTCCCTTGAGTCAATCAAGGAGAATGTCGGGTTGCCGCGTGATGTCATAAGCGCTAACTGACCTTAGAACCTTAGTTGACATAACTTAGCCATTAGAAAGTAGTAAGATGACTGGATTTGTGGAGACTAAAGTTGGTTGATACTCGATGCTACACTCATTGAGATTGGACTCTCGGGATATTTCGGTCAAAAATCATATGCTTGTGCTGAAACAATGCTTGAGAGAAAGATCAGTGATATTAAGGCTCCTAGAACCCGGTTACTTATTTTAGGACATGTTGAGCCAACTAAAACTTCAAGAGGGTACTTACCTACAAACTCAATGCAAGCTTAAACCTAAGTGTGATATGGTGGGAAGAACTGACTGTTTTTTGGGATGCTGGTTTGCGTTTTGCGTTTGTTTTCACAAAATGTCGTGGTAAGCAAGAGTCGCCACCGACTTTTATTTTATCCAACAAGGAAAGGAAAAAAGCACAGAAAAATTCCTTTTTCGAGATATTTCTCGGGTCCGGGGGGTAAATTATAGAAAGGGAAGGTATTAGCACCCTTTCTATCCGTGGTTATCCACGGGCTCTTAGGTACTTGCTCAAATGTTTTCAAATTTTCTTTCTTTGTGCTTGTGGGTTTGAAAAAGTTTTTGTTTGAAAACTTCGATTTAACTCTTGCTTCTGTTCTCAAGAGTGTAACGAAGTGTTTTTGAAAACTTTGTTTGAAAAGGAGTGTAAGTGTGAAAATGTTTTGTTTTTTGAGAGAGAAAGTATCTAAGAACCATCTACCTACTCGAAAAAAGAATCGTTCTATGCTAATTTCCTTTAGACAATGCTATCCTACTATTAGTGAGTAGGTAGCACCGTCGTTGGAGTTTGAGGGTCAATTCGAATGAGGGACATGCGGTCACTAAAGCAATGTTAGGACGCCTTAGCGGTAACTCTAATGTCTTAGATCATTTATTTGAGGCAACAATATCCGAGGCAACCATTTCGAGGCGACTATGATCCTTTAGACAAGAGGAAGTCCTCTAAAGTGACCTATACTTAATGACCGCGTACGAAGGCAACTAAGTGGGGTGTACCCTAAGAGTGCGCATGTGCGAGTGTGTTGTTTTTAGTTATTTTTATCTTTGTACATGTTAAAGGTGATCTAAGTTGATTTTAGGTTAAAATATTCCGTCTTGTCATGCCATCCTATTATCAAACATCTAACCGTTAAGTTGCGGAAAATGAATTGCGGAATTTAAATTACAAGGCGTCGGGTATTTACATCGCCAAAGACAAACCCTTTAAAAATAAATAAAGCGATAAATAAATAAAAGTCCTATTAAGCTATTACAATCCTGGAGCAAATACATTATTGGATAAAATAAATTACTCGCGTGCAGGAAATTAAATCGAGCGCAAAGTTCTAGGGTTTTGACCCTTTTTATTAAATAAAAGATCTTTTTGTTTTTTATTTTATTTTAAGAAAGAAATTACCTAAATTAATTACTAAATTAAATTAAGTTAAGTTAATTAATAAAATAAATTATTTTTGGGTTTTTGGTATTTTAAGAAAGAAATAAAAATTAATTGAATTAGTAAAAACCTAATTAAGTCTAGTTAATTTTAATTATTTACAAAAATAGTTAAAATTATTCTAGAATTAAAACCTAAATTGATTTATTAGTATTTATTAATAAAAAATAAAAGTTAAAGTTTAATTTGATAAAAAATATTTTTTGTGATTTTAGTTTATGAAAAGGCAGGATTTTAATTGGTTAGAGTTTAAATAGAAATAATAAAACAAATAATTAAAATAAAACAAATAAGATGAAAAGAAAGGGGGTTTGGGCCTGTTTTGGGTGTTTGAATAGCAATCCTGTGGCCCATGAAGTGCTGGCCCTGTTGACTTTGTGGATCGGATGTGCGCGTGTTGACTTGACTCCATGGCGTGCCTTCAGATCCTGGCCACCAGATTTGGCCTTTGGCCATCTGGCCATTGGATACGTGAGGGTGTATGATGAGCTGCAGACCTGAATATGCATATGATTACCTGTAGAAGAAAAATAACAAAGGGAGTGGGGGACCTGGGATTTGAACCCAGGTCCTGTAGGATATTGGAACATTCGCCTTGCCACTACGCTGCTTGGTTTCATTTGTTAGTAATATACACACAAAATATAATATATTAAAGCAAGTTAATATGCCAACAAAACAAAAATACGCGCAAATTATTTGAACTGACCAATCAGAGGAGGACACGATCTCGTCCCTGTTCTCAGACCTGTAACAATGTTACCTGCGGATTTGAATCTGCAGCTAAAAGCATATGCCACTCCTAAAATCCATCTCAGGCTACATAAATTCATTCCAAGGCCATGGTTGCATTCGTCTTCCTCTTCCGGTCACGCCTATAACCATCACTAAGGTTAATTTTATCTGAAACAAAAAACCCTAAACCAAGATGCAAAACCCTAACAATGGTACTTGACGTTAAAGGTTAGATAAACAAAATTGACTAATACAAAAAGTTTAGAAACATTGTGAGGATTAAAAATATGCAAGCAATTTATTCAAATGATGCAAGAATAGAGAGTTATGATTTCAAGTACAGAGCGGATTATCGTGACACTTACAGCGCTTGTGAAGGTGTGAGGAAGCTTGCTTTGGATTGGTTTCGCTTCAGTGAACGTCCAGGAAGCGATTGAGATGCTTGCCAAGTTCTGAAAATGTCCCTAGCTATGAATTCGATTCCACACTTTTTAATGAATTTTCCAACTTTTGTATTGCCTCTTTCTGCAGCCTCTAACCCTTATTCACGTCCCCTTGGCTTGTTTATGTAGTGTGGAATGTACTAGGGTAATAAACTTGATTCAAATCTTGCTCCAATAATGATTTCCAATTTGATTTGATTCTCCATTACTAAACCTTCCAAATTTGCCAATTTTCAATATTTTTGTACATGGATTGCTTGATTCGAGTTTGATGATGCTAATGATGATAATTAAGACCTGAAACAACCAAAAAGATCTTAGGTAATCAAAGTTTGGATTTTATATGATTTAATTTGATTTAAAATGAATAAATTCAATATTTGAAAGAAAATTCGGTGGTGACTCTTGTTATCCACAATATTTGAAATAAAATGCAAAACCCAAAAGTCAATTCTCCCATCGTATTATAGAACTGGCGACTCTGATGGGGAGACTAATTAAAAGTGGGGTTACCTTAAGAGCTAGATCACCTTTATTAATTTACTTGTTTGCCTTGTATGCTTTACATTTTAGGATATGCTTGGGTTTATTTCTTGTATAGATCATATACCCGGATCTGGGGGCATTTTAGGTAAGTAGTAATAGATCGTGAAAACTGTACATCATAGACCAATATGGTTGAAATGATGGTTGTGATACGGTGGGAGAACTGACTTGAGTTTTGCGTTTGTTTTCGCAAATGTTTCGGTTGAGCAAGAGTCGCCACCGACTTTTTATTTTATCCTAAGGAAAGGTTAAAAAGCACAGCAAAAACCTTTGAGATGTTTTCTTGGGTTCGGGGAGTATATTATAGAAAGGGAAGGTATTAGCACCCTTTCTATCCATGGTTATCCATGGGCTCTTAGCTATTTGCTTAGATCAACTTGCCTTGATTTTCAATTGTTTGAAATGGTGCTTTGTGTGTGTGGTTTTGAAAATGTTTTGAAAAGAGGCCAATGTGGTGGCAACCTTTGTAATGATCCATGTTGGGATGTATACAAAGGTGTATGTCTTTTGAAAAGGTTTTCAATGTTTTTGAAAGTGTGTTATGATGTGTGTTTTGAAAATAGGCAAGTGTTTTTGTTTTGCAAGTTGACAAGTAATTAAGAGCTATCTACCCTAAATTTCTCAAAGGTTTTCTCTATGTTTTAACCCTTTTAACAATTTTGTTCCACCATTGTATTTGGTGGACAATCTTGTGTTAGGATGTGAACGGGACGGGCACGGGTCATCGTTTAGACCATGATTGCAATGGTGCCAAGTATCTTTGGGCAATTTTTCTTTTAAGGGACTTGATCATTTTTTAGGCAACTTTTGAAAGCGTCATCGAGGGACTATGATCATTTGATTGTCTTGTTTTTGCCAAAGATACCTAACATGCAATATGGCCCATTATTGAAGGCAACAAGTGAAGTACCCTAGGGGTGCAAGTGTGATTAGTGTTGTCCATTTTCATGCTTGTTTATCTTGAATTTAGAACCTTATTTTCTTTTACAATAAAAACTAGGGTTTAACCCCCTCCAAGAATAATATTATTTTTTTCCTTTTTTTAGGGTTTAAATTAATTATTTTTCTCATACAAAAATAAGACATAAAACTTTTTTTACATGAATATATTGCATTGCATTTTAAATATTTGTATTATTTATTTAATTCGCGCAATATTCGATTTGATTGTAATAATATATTTAGGTTTATATTTGTGCAAAATCCCCATTCAAACTTGTAATTCCTCCCTCCCATAATAATTGTTGTAATAGCTTAGTTATTTTGCGCAATTTGTCGCTTTATATACTATGCTTAGTAATTAGGGTTTGCATGACAAGAACAAAAAACAAAGCAAAATAGAAAACCCTAAATACAAGACAAAAGCATTAAAATGACACACTTTGCACACAAGCACCCTTAGGGTTTCTCCCACTCGGTTGCCTAAAATAAAATAGCCATGTTACGCATGCAAAGTATCTTGGCAAAACAAAACAAGTATAAGATCATAGTCCCTCGATGACGCTATTCAAAAGTTTCCTAAACAAAATGATCTTGGTCCCTCAAAAATGCTAAGATACTTGGCTACATTGCTATCATGGTCATACGATGATCCACGCCCGTCCCGTTTTCATCTAAAGATAGGGTTGCTTACCAAATCAATGGTAAGTCAACAATGTCAAAGGAATAAAAATACACAAGAAATACATTTGAGTAGGTAGATAGCTTCTAAGTTACTTGCTCCATTTCAAACAATCCTTGCTATTTTCAAAAACAAACACACACATTTCAAAACATCTTACAAAACATTAAAAACATTTTCAAAAGACAAACATCTTTGTATACATTCTTACGAACGAGAATCATTACAAAGATTGCCTAAACGAATGGCCTCTTTTCAAAATACTTTTCAAAACCACACCAAACACCATTTTAAACAAAATAAAGCAAGTGATCTAAGCAAGTAAATAAGAGCCCATGGAAAACCATGGATGAAAAGGGTGCTAGCACCTTCCCTTTTCATAATCTATCCCCCGAACTCAAGAAAACATCTCAAAGGTCTTTCCTGTGCTTTTTTACCTTTCCTTTTGGATAAAAAAAAGTCGGTGGCAACTCTTGCTAACCGCGACATTTGCGACAAAATGCAAAACCTCAAGTCAGTTCTCCCACCGTATCCCACACCCCACACTTAATGATCGTTTACCGAAGGCAACAGAAGTGAGAGTATACCCTAGGAGTGCGCATGTGCGAGTGATTTGATTTCAGTTATTATCTTTGCATATTAGGGTTTGCTAGCCATTTTAAATTAACATGCAATCTTGTCATACAATCCTATCAACATACATCTAACAGTTAATATTTGCGAGAAATAAAAACCTACGCTATTACAAGGCTTCGGGGGAGGGATTAATTACATAGCCAAAAACCCGTAAAACGATAAATAAAAGAAAATCCTAATTAAACTATTACATACCGTGAACAATTACATTAATATCGCAAAGAAATAATAAAATAATAAGCGCGCGCGATGAATCGAATGGAAAGAAAAATTAGGGTTTTGACCCCACTATCCCTAATTGCAAAAGAAAAATCATTTTTTGTTGTTTTGAGAAAATAAGATTTTAATAAATAGAAACCTAATTACTAATTAATTGAATCAACCTTTTTTTTGTATTTTTTGTTTTATTGAGAAAATAAATAAAAATTAAATCAAAAGCAACCCTAATTTTTCTAATTTGATTTTAATTATTTACAAAATGTTAGAATTACCCTAAAATTAAATTTAACTAATATTAAATTAAATTTGATAAGATAAAAATAAAACCTAATTCTAAATTTGTGAAAAATTAATTTTATGATTTTTTATGAAAAAAGAAATTAATTTTGTGGTTAGAAAATAATTAAACAAAATAAATTAAATAAAAGAAAAAATAGAAAAGAAATAGAATGGGCCCGATGTTTGAATAGCAAAGGAGGGGTGCTGATTGCACTTTTGGGCCCAATAGTTTTTGGCCTTCATTGACTTTCTCAATCTTGTATGCACGCTTGGCTGATGCCCATGGTGGACTCTCAGGGATAAGACATTGGATCTGCCTTGTTGAAGATCTGTTAGCTGGATATTGATGGTGTATGGTGGATGCCTTGGATGCTAGCGCGCCTAATTATGCAAAGAAAAATAATATAAGGCAAATATAGGGACACGGGGATCGAACCCAGGCCCTTTGGCATTTTACCATTGCATGCTTTCCAGCTGAACTGGTTGTATTAGTTGTATAACTAATGACAAAATAATATTATATAATAAAACAATAAATTTAAACTCTGAAACGCGCGTAGATTTGAATGGGCCATTCATGGGGCGCCACATTATCATCTTTCTCATCGTCTCCTTCGTTTTAGATCAAGAACTTTTACCTACAGACAAATGGGCGTAGGTACAACCCTGTACCTTTCCAAAATCATGTCCCTGCATGAAAAATCAATACCAGTGGTACCAATCAACTCGTTACAACCTCACGAGCATCATGGTACCACTATCCATGGCCAATTATCCCTGTACAGAAAAACCCTAAAAACGAAACAAGAACCCTAACTATGGCATCTTGATGTATAGTCAGCAAAAACAAAATTAAATGTAACCATTAGTTTGCAAATGACTCAAGGATTAAGAATATGTCAACGAATCATGCTAAATATGCCAGAATTATTGAATTCGATTTCAAGAAAATGTGAAAACTGTGGGGTACTTACAGTGCAATTCTGGATGTTAGGAAGCTTGCTAGTGATTGCAATATGATCCAGAGATATCCAGCAAGCGATTGAGATGGCTGGAAAGGCTTGAGGTAGCCTAAAACCTGGAAAATGATTCACCATTTTTGTTGAATTTTTGCAAGTTTCTTTTCTATTTTGCACGCCTCCAATCTATCTCTTTTTGATCTGAACATGTTCCTTATGTACGCTAGAATGAATTAGGGTTGCAAACTTGTATCAAATCTTCTCCAATTTTGATGATTGAATCATGATTTGATCCTTATGAAAATCTTTCCAAATCAATCCAAAATGCAATATTTTTGTGTCCAAATGAAGCTTGCACGATTTGATTTCACTTCCAGCTATATAATAGACCTAAACATGCATAAAATCTCAAGCTTTGATTAGTTTTTGATATTTTCATGATTTTATTTTGATTTTATTTAATTTAATTGAAATAAAATCAAAATAAATGAAAAAAATAAAAGAATAACAAATGGAAGGGGTCATGGGTCGTGGGTCACATTACAAACTCAATGCAAGCATAAAAAGTTGTGCCCATTTAGCAAAAATGCAATTTTGGCCACATTTGACTTTTGGCAATTTTGCAAAAAGGGTCAACTTTGCCAATGCATAACTCCTTCAATTTTGACCCTAGAGATGTGTTTTTGGACTTTTTAGAAATCTTAAGATGTCCTCTAAGCAACCTGTTTGGTCTTATCTGAATTGAGTCTTCCATGTTCATGTATGAAGCTTTGACCCAAAAGGTATTTTTGTTGACTTTCCAAAGTGACCTATAATGTCCAAATTCATATCTTCTTGTGAGTGCATATTTTGAATTTGGGAGATGAAGATGAATTGTAGGGAATTACATCCTCTTCAAAATGAGCTTTGGATGGGTAATATTTTATAAAGTATGAGAAAGTTATGCTTGATCAAAGTTAAGTTAACTTTTCCTGCAAAACCCTAATTTAGCAACTTTTGGGTTTTGATGAATTGTGAGCAATACTTGAGGAATAATGATAAACCCTTGATAAAATTATGAACAATAATTCAAAATGAGGATGTTTACCAAAAATCTTGAAGTTTGACTGTATGTGGGCCACAATTGACTTTTGCCTTAACACAGTCGATTTTCAGGCCTTTGAGCAATTGACTGAGCAAACTTCCTCTGCAAGGCTTGAAACTTGACATGGATGATCTTGATAACATATTAGGACAATGGTGATAATTTGGGACCCTTTGGATTCAAGTACCTTGATGCAAAGTGAAACCCTAATTTGAGATATACTGCCTTAGGAGAGAGTTTGTCTGGTCAACCCTTGGACTTCTTTGAGCAATTTGAGGACCTCACTTGGAATATATTGCCAAATATAGGAGGACAAATTTTGGGGTACAACAGCTGCCCATGTTCAATCTTCTTAAGCCTGAGAATGTAGATTGGCCTGTCTGCCTTTCGTGATTCAAAGGTGGAAGATGATTGAACACTAGAGTGCCCAGAAATTTGCACTCGCATGAAGTGGTACTGGCCTTGCTATGTCGGGAATGGGCTTATAGATTCCATTTGGAGGTTTATGTCGGAAGATGGGCTTAAAGATGCCATCAGAAGAAGTGTCGATCACATAAGAGATTCCTTTGGGAGAGCCCGTATGTTGTACCCCAAAATTTGCCCTCCCATATTTCTCAAAACATCTCAAGAAAAATTCACAAGTCCAACCCGGCGCGTCATATTCAGGTGTTCTTTCCCCAAGATATCTCTGATAACGTATTCTCAAATTTAGGTTCGGCTCAAGAGTCAATTCTTTAAAGAAGGTATCTGAATGTGTGAGTTTTCTTGAAGAAATATGGTGAAAAAGTGTGCTGAATGTGCAGTTTTTACGCGCTAAAAAATTCATAACTTGAAGATCGTGGCTCGTTTTGAACCCATTCCGGTGGCCAAAATTCCGTCTTGACATTATCTACGTTTTCATCTCTCACGGCTGGAAGCCAAATTCGATCAGAAGGTCTTCAAAAATGTAGATTTATCAAGTATTTTCGTACAGAAAATTTGTGACAGAAGTTTATTTGCGTCATGTTCAGAAAATCATAACTTGGTCGATTTTCATCGTATCGAGCTGGTTCCGGCGCCAAAATTTTACAAATTGAGTTGGCTACATTTTCACAGAAGGTATTGAGTTTAAACGGTATTCAAAAGGCCTTCGTTTTTTGCTCAGAGTGCATGACACGCTGAAAATCCTGAATGCTGAATATTATTTCATCTGGGCCGAAACTTCGAAAATTCATAACTCGGTCAATTTTTATCGGATTGGGCTCATAATTTTACACAAGGTCCCTGACTCATAGATCTACAACTTTGCTTCAAAAGTCGAGACCGGATTATGCTCCGATCAATACCAGTTTTTTATTGAAGAACGTGTGAGAGTCGACACTGGAGCCCAAAATAAGTTTGTCTGAGCTGAAACTTCAAAAATTCATAACTAATTCACCTTTTATCCGATTGAGCCGATTTTCGGACAGGAGTTAGTTATCGATGTCAGCTACATTTTGTTTTCACATTTCAACTTCAAAAATTGCACTTAAGTTCCTGCGATTTAGCCTGGAAAGTGACGAACTCAAGTGAACATTGGAGGCCCAATTGCACATTCAAAGCCCATTTTCTTTACCCTAATTTCCATTTTATAATCACCTTCTTTTCACACAAACCAGAGAAGAGAAAGAGGAGGAAAAAAGAGAAAAAACCTTGCCACAACACTGTTAGAGTATCAAATTCTTTCAAGAACCCTAAAACCTTGAAATTCTTATTACAAATCTCTCTCTCACTACAAACAAGCCATCACAGTTACAAACCAACACCTCACTACTTCTTCAGTAAGGATAAGGCTGGCTTGATCTCCATGATCCAAAGGGTATAAAAGCATTCAGGTCGCTAATTTTCCAGTAAGGGTAAGATTGATTTGATCTCCATGATCAAAAGGGTATAATCATTCATACATGCCATATTGTGCCTAAACATTAAATTTCTTCATATATTGGCTTTATTTGCATTTTATGATTTTATTTAATGTGTTCGTGAGATTCAACACTGCAGATTTAGACAGGATTCCATGCAGGTTCATTAAGGAATGTTGAGGCCAAAACACAAATGGCCAAAAGCCAAAAGCCAAATGGCCAAAAAAGAACAACTTATGCATGACACCAATACATGGCGAGACAGACATCCTGAGAAGATTAAGGAATGTTGAGGCCAAAACACAAATGGCCAAAAGCCAAAAGCCAAATGGTCAAAGTAGAACAACTTATGCATGAAACCCAATCCAATGGCCAAAGAATGCAGACCACGGTACTCAGGAGTCAATGAACACGCACGTGATGCCAGAAAGTCAAACAAGGCTTTTTGTCTAATGGACCACAAATTGCTTCCAAAAAACCTCCCTTTGGGTCTGAATATCCCCCATGGTTTGCATTAATTTTTAAATTTTTATTTGTTTTTTTCTTTCTTAATTCTATTAATTGTTTTAATTGTTTCCTTTAATTTCCTAAAGTAATTTTCATAATAAAAATAAAATACAGAAAAAACTAAAAATATGTTTAATTAATATTTAATTCATTATTATTTTTTGTAAATAAACTTTAATAATTAATTTAGTTAATTTAGGTTTTAAAACTTTAATCTTTTTCTTAATAAATTAAAATATATAGAAATTAGGTTTTTTTAACATTCTCATCTTTTTCTCAAATAAATAATTTTCCCATTATTATTATTATTATTATTAATTATTAAATATCTTTTGTAAATAAATTTGTAAAATAATTAATTAGTGTAAATTAGGTTTTAAACTTTAACCTTTTCTTTAATAATTAAAAATATTTAGATTTAGGGTTTCCTTTTAATTCTTGTTCTTTATTTTCATAAATACAAAAACCTAAAAAACACTTCTTTTCTTAAATTTAATAATTAATTAACTTTTTAATTCAATTTAATTTCAAAAGGGTCCAACGCCCTCGAACGTTCTATTTTTATTCTTTTCGCACATTATTTTATTTTCCTTTGTGAATATTATGTAATTGCTCAAGCCTTGTAATAGTAATTAGGTCTTTTACTTTCCGCATTTTTATTAAAACAGGTCTTTGTAATTTGGCGATGTATAGACCCGCGCCTTGTAATAGCGTAGGATTTTACTTTCCGCATTTAAATTTCCGCACTTTTAAATTATAATTGCATGAAAGAATGTATGGCCTAAATAAAAAACAAGCGTAGATCACCATGGTACATGTACAAGATAAAATATAACATGAAAGCAACACACAAATTCACACACCACTCTTAGGGTACGCCTCACTGTTGCCTTACCTTCGAAACGTGGTCGTCGAGTATAGGACGTTTTAGTAAGTCCTTATGTCCATGACATGATCCAGTTGCCTCGAAACGGTTGCCTCGGAATTAAAAAGGATCAATGGCATAAGGGTAGCTTCTAAGGTGTCCTACTGTTGCTCTGGTGACCACACTGTCCCTACAAACGAATTGACCCGAACACCTCCAACGGTGGTGCTACCTACCTCTCAATGGTGGGATGGCACTACCTTAAGGACATTTACACAGCCTAATTCCTTAGGGTAGGTAGATGACTCGTAGATACTTGCTCTAATTCAAAACAAATCAAAAACTTCTTTTCACACCGACACTTTTCAAAAAGCTTTCAAAAATAATTTTTCAAACACTCTTGAGGACTGATACAAGAGTCGATCTGAAATTTTAAACGAAACTTTTTCAAACCCACTCACGATTGAAAAGCAAACAAACATTTTGAAAACACAATGAGCAAGTATCTAAGAGCCCATGGATAACCATGGATAGAAAGGGTGCTAACACCTTCCCTTTCTATAAATCTACCTCCCGAACCGAGAAACATCTCGAAAAGGAATTTTACTGTGCTTTTATCCTTTCCTTGTTGGAGAACATAAAAGACGGTGGCGACTCTTGCTTACCGCGACATTTCGCGAACCAACGTTAAGCGGTCAGTTCCAGATCCACCGATCACAGAACTGGCGACTCTGCTGGGGATATCTTATAAAGTGAGGGTGTACCTTAGGACTAAGATCACTTGTGTTTTCAATTGTTGTGCTTGTTTGCTTTATTATTGTGGGCTGCATCGGAGCTACATAGATCCTAACCCGGATCTGGGGATACCCTGTTAGGTAGCATAAGCTGTGAGGGACCTGTCCGGCGTAGACCGACATGGGTGAAGCAGTGGCTACATTTGTGTGGCACCTTGGTCTGTACCGATATCCCTTGTGTTGCAACGAGGAGAATATGGGTCTTCTGAGGAGTCATTAAGCACCAACCGACCTTAGAACCCTAAATTGACCCAACTTGGCCATAGAACAGTAGCAGTATGCTACACCCATTGAGGCTAAACTCTCGTGATGGTTCTGGCCGCAAGAAAAGATTGCGATGCTGGAGTTATGACCGATTGAGGGTAGTCAGTGATATTGGGATCCTCTAGAACCCGGTTATTTCTGATAGGACAGGTCTTAACCAACAAACTGAAAGAGGGAAATACCTAGACCCCATGCTGGCCTAAACTCTAAGGGCTCCTTTGTGTGACTTGTGTGCCTTAAAACTTGACTATTTGCATACTTGTTATCTGACACTTGAGTTTCTTGCAGGTTTTGTTTATAGTCCTTAATCGGGACTCATAACAGGGTTTACCTACATTACCCCATGCATAGCATAACATCATACCATTGCATGCATCCTACATAAAGACTAACCCATTTCAAGGATCTCAAAGGCTTGTGATGCAGGTCACGATGAACCAGAATGTCTAGCAAGGGGCAAAGGGGATTTATTTTCCTCTAGCCAGGTTGATGATCGGAGTCAGGGGCTATGACCCACTGGATATGGTGAGCCTTTGACTCTTGAAGAAGGACTCTCAACAACATGAAGTTCCTTCAATCAAGCTACAAAATTCTAACCAATTTCTCTGTTTACCCCGCGAGATCCTTGAAAACATCGCATGCATATCATACATATCATTGCATAACAGGTACCCTTTCTCTACAGGTTGCTTACCTTCTTTGCTGTTTATTTCAGCAGTCTCATCATGAATCCTGAAACATCTACTGAGGAATCCATCCAGGCCCTCCAGGCCCAGAATGCCCAGTTCCAGGAGTTGATTAAGAGTCTAGCCCAGGGCCAACAGGATTTGAAGACTCTGCTCTCGAAGAGGAAGAAGAAGAGGACAGTGTTGTTCAACCCGAGACGCAAATCTGGGAATGGATCACTAAATGAAGTTGAGCAGACTACCCCATCTATTGGAAAGGACATCCCCCATGAAAGGGAGGTTCCTAGTCCAGTGGTCTCCGACAACGAGACAAAGTTCAATGATGAACAGTACCCTCCAGCTGAGGACAGGTACAAACAGTTGGAAGACCGGCTAAGTGCTATGGAGATACAAAAGGTGCCCGGCCTGGACTTCGAAGATCTAGGTTTGTCTTCTGGGGTAGTAATCCCACACAAATTCAAGGCACCTGCCTTTGCAAAGTACGACGGGGCTTCCTGTCCTAAGCTGCATGTCAGGTCATACATAAGGAGGATCCAGCTCTACACGGCTGACAAGAATTTGTGGATTCACTTTTTTCAGGATAGTCTGTCGGGAACTCAACTCGACTGGTTCTATCAACTGAATGGAGCCAACATCCGCAGCTGGGAGGACTTGGCCACTGCATTCTACAAGCAATACCAGTATAATGCCGACCTTGCTCCCACGCGTACTCAGCTTCAGGGGATGTCTATGGGTACAGGCGAAGGCTTCAAAGAATATGCTCAAGAATGGAGGGACCTTGCTGGAAGGGTACAACCACCTCTGACTGACCGCGAACTCGTCGACATGTTCTTAGGGACCCTGTCTGGTCCATTCTTCAACCACCTGATTGGGAATTCTGCTGCTGGGTTTACAGATTTGGTCTTGACCGGGGAAAGAATAGAGGCTGGCATCAAGTCAGGGAAAATACAGAATGGTGACTCCTCGAACACTGAGAAGAAACCATCCAAGAGAGAATCTAGTGCTGTCTATGGCTCAAGAGGGCAGAATAGGTCCGAACACCGCCAAGATGTCAACGCGGTGCTTATTGCAAAACCGGCCGGCGCCCCTCAGCGTCACAATCAGCAAAGGGAAGAGAGACCCAAAAGGCAATTCACTCCCCTCGGCATGACCTTGTCACATGTATTGCCACAGTTGCTGGAAACCAAGTTGGTAACTCTCATGGACCCTCCAAAGAATCCCAACAGGACGCTGTCAAGGTATAACCCCAACGTTCGCTGCGCTTACCATTCTGACAGCCCGGGGCATGCTACAGATGACTGTTGGACTTTGAGAAATAAGGTCCAGGATCTGATTGACGCAAAGGAAGTCCAGCTCGACTCTCCAGAGACTCCCAATGTGATCACTTCTCCCTTGCCAAAATATGGCTAGGACTGGATTTTTTGTTTATTCGAATGTTCAATTTGTAATTTTCTTTTGATTGTTCAAACATTTATTCATGTTAAACATTGTTATTTCATTAATGCACTACACATGTCTGTTTTGAAGTAATTATTTCGTATTCACTATATGCAAACTGTTTTCATTTTTTTGTGATGATCAATTCTCGGTTAATAATTCTAAGCCTCTTGAGGGAGGATGACGAAAACGATACCGCGATCATTACAGTATGCTTTTGAACAGACCCTGCTGATGAGGTACAGGCATTGTTTCAATCCCTAAACACTGGAGTTATAAGGAAGATAATCCCTCGTCAACCCCTCTGAGCCAAAGAAGTAGGAGTTTTTCTTTTCGAAAATTAAAACCCTTAATCATAACCTGGGGCAGGGTAGTTCTCTCAGTTGATCCAAGTGCATAACAAACGACACCAAAGAGGTCCTTACAAAATAAAAAAAAACAGTGATGGTTCCCTATAATCGTCAAGACAGGCAGTCATTATCTTTCAAAAAAAAAAAAAACAAAAGCCCAATAAGTCAAAACCTATGAAGGAGACTTACAAAACTGGGGCATCCCGCTGACTGTAATCACAAAAGAAACAGTTCAGGCAAAAAACAGGGATAACAAAATCAAAAAAAAGGGAAAGAGGTCACACAAACCCTCAATAACAAAAAGGAATGACTGCCTATTCAAAATAAACTATCAACATCCGAACCATCACGGGAATATTAGGACAAAAACTCAAATAAGGTCTAGCGCACGATCAGCTGAGTTTAGGATTGAAGAACATCACGAAGAGCGGGTGGGTACAAATAAAATTTGAGCCTTTATCCTTTGTTTCTTAAAACCGTGAACCAGACCACGTTACAACCCTAAAAAAGTCCTAGCTGAAGCACGGGTTAGTTCGAAAGCATACTGTTACAAAGGTATCCTGACTCCCTAAGGCTCGCAGTAAAATAACGAGTTTGACATCATAGTTTACAAAAGAACTCACTTGTTTTATTAAAAAATTGCATTTCCAAAAACTTCGAAACAGACATAAGCTTTGCATTTTTAACATAACTTTGTTTGCATACGACTATTTGTTTGAACAACAGGGAAATTCGCACGATGAATACCTAGTGAACAAAAGCACTTCCAATCAAGGGGCAGACGTGATTATTGTCCGTCATCTGGGGCAGTTAAGTCAAGATTCAGAGAATCTCTCAAATGCTAAATAGCCTGGGGCAAATCTCCGTCTAAGTCACTTGGGGCATTGGACGATCAAACGAAGATCTTCTGGTGGCATGGCAACACAACAACAGGGGCACCTCCCTACATTCTGAGAACATGGACATAGTCGAAAAAATACTACGCAAAATCAAAGACCCGCTAGGTTGACACACCTAGGCAAAAATAAGGGCTTCCCGGCAAACCAAAAGGGTTCGGGCAAAAATAAGGGATGAAATGAAAAAAATCTGTACACCCGGCAAGTCGAAAACCTGAAAAGGCGGCTTGGGCAAAAATGGGTATCCCGGTGGACTGAAAACCCGAAAGGGCGGTCCAGGCAAAAATTAGGGATCAAAACGTACGACTATGTCCCGGTATCTCGTCACTTGCCTACCAGAAGAAGATTTGTCAAACGGAAGTCATCAAACACCTTCACAGGTACCTTCTTCTCCAACAGAAACTGGGGCAATAATGAGTTGTCTAAATGACCCGGTTGCCCTGTCCACCGAGGTGCCAAGGTAAGTTCAGCTGAAGAATGCGACCAAGATACCTTCACTCCCTGCAGAGCGAACGCGTCTCCCCGGTTTTATTCAAAGGTTATTTCTCCACCAGAGCTTATAACTGGATTATCCTCAGCTAAAAGCCACAGAAAGATCGTCCTCGGCAAAGTTCTTCTTATTCCCCAGCGGAGTTCATCAAAACTTCCAACAGAGCACAACAACGGTATCCCCAGCGGAGTTATCCTCATCAACCTCAGCAAAGTACCTCTCTTTCCCCGCAGAGTAATCTATTCGCCAAGTTTATTCCCCAACAGAGTCATCTTCTTTGACCGGTATTCTTGCAATCATCATCCCCAGCGGAAACGAAGAATCTCACTCTTCAACATCAGCCCAAGATTTGACTTCCCGGCATCCGTCAAGGATCTATTTTCCTAGACGAAGATACATTCATAAACATCACATTGCTATACATCATGATACATGCATATACGCATCATATCATACAATCTCATGTGTTGAAAAATATTATTGCTTGATCCATATCATGCATTGCATATGACTGACCTTTACCTTTTCAGGAAGGATACAGTTAAAAGATCAGCTATGTAGACGAATACAGTCAAAAGAGACCAACCCAGTCAAAGAATACAAATCCAGTTAAATCAATGCCTAAAGATTTCTCTGATACAACCCGTCGTTATAGACACTCGTCATTATAGACACTCGTCGTTATAGACACTCGTCGTTATAGACACTCGTCGTTATAGACACTCGTCGTTATAGACACTCGTCGTTATAGACACTCGTCGTTATAGACACTCGTCGTTATAGACACTCGTCGTTATAGACACTCGTCGTTATAGACACTCGTCGTTATAGACACTCGTCGTCATAGACACTCGTCGTTATAGACACTCGTCGTCATAGACACTCGTCGTTATAGACACTCGTCGTCATAGACACTTGTCGTCATAGACACTCGTCGTTATAGACACTCGTCGTCATAGACACTCGTCGTTATAGACACTCGTCGTTATAGACACTCGTCGTCATAGACACTCGTCGTTATAGACACTCGTCGTCATAGACACCCGTCGTTATAGACACTCGTCGTTATAGACACTCGTCGTCATAGACACTCGTCGTTATAGACACTCGTCGTCATAGACACTCGTCGTTATAGACACTCGTCGTCATAGACACTCGTCGTTATAGACACTCGTCGTCATAGACACCCGTCGTTATAGACACCCGTCGTCATAGACACTCGTCGTCATAGACACTCGTCGTTATAGACACTCGTCGTTATAGACACTCGTCGTTATAGACACTCGTCGTTATAGACACTCGTCGTTATAGACACTCGTCGTTATAGACACTCGTCGTTATAGACACTCGTCGTTATAGACACTCGTCGTTATAGACACTCGTCGTTATAGACACTCGTCGTTATAGACACTCGTCGTTATAGACACTCGTCGTTATAGACACTCGTCGTTAAAGACCACTCGTCCATGAAGATAACCTGTCAGTAGAGACAACTCACCAACCTTACTAATTCCAGACTCGATTCCTGTATCCTGCCAGGGCACGTCTGAAGAGTTTGAAGATCCGATTCCTGTATCTCGCCAGGGTGTATCTGTTGACGACTAACATTATCAGACTCGATTCCTGTATCCTGCCAGGGCACGTCTGAAGAGTTCGAAGATCTGATTCCTTTATCTCGCCAGGGTGTATCTGTTGACGACTATATTCTCCGGACTCGATTCCTGTATCCTGTCAGGGCACGTCTGAAGAATTTAAAGATTCGATTCCTGTATCCAGCCAGGGCACATCTACATAAAGAGTTTGAAGATCAACTCCTGTAACAGGCCAGGTAATTATTTTCTTTTCTCAGGTACGCAAGTTCTCGCTAAGGAATCTCTTACGCGATCGACACTTAGATGGCATCTATAAGCCCATCCATATACCAACAGTCTCCAAATGGCATCTATAAGCCCATTCCCGACAAGGCTCTGTCACAACTCCAAATGGCATCTATAAGCCCATCCTCCTATCCGTCATCTCTCCAAATGACATCTGTAAGCCCATTCCCTGCATCACACTGGTGACACTCTACTATGTGAGTGCAAATTTCTGGGCACTCTAGTGTTCAATCATCTTCCACCTTCGGATCACGAAAGGCCCGAAAGCCAATCTATATCCTCAGGTTTAAGAAGATTGAACAGGGGCAACTGTTGTACCCCAAAATTTGCCCTCCCATATTTCTCAAAACATCTCAAGAAAAATTCACAAGTCCAACCCGGCGCGTCATATTCAGGTGTTCTTTCCCCAAGATATCTCTGATAACGTATTCTCAAATTCAGGTTCGGCTCAAGAGTCAATTCTTTAAAGAAGGTATCCGAATGTGTGAGTTTTCTCGAAGAAATATGGTGAAAAAGTGTGCTGAAAGTGCAGTTTTTACGCGCTAAAAAATTCATAACTTGAAGATCGTGGCTCGTTTTGAACCCGTTCCGGTGGCCAAAATTCCGTCTTGACATTATCTACGTTTTCATCTCTCACGGCTGGAAGCCAATTTCGATCAGAAGGTCTTCAAAAATGTATATTTATCAAGTATTTTCATACAGAAAATTTGTGACAGAAGTTTATTTGCGTCATGTTCAGAAAATCATAACTTGGTCGATTTTCATCGTATCGAGCTGGTTCCGGCGCCAAAATTTCACAAATTGAGTTGGCTACATTTTCACATAAGGTATTGAGTTTAAACGGTATTCAAAAGGCCTTCGTTTTTTGCTCAGAGTGCATGACACGCTGAAAATCCTGAATGCTGAATATTATTTCATCTGGGCCGAAACTTCGAAAATTCATAACTCGGTCAATTTTTATCGGATTGGGCTCATATTTTTACACAAGGTCCCTGACTCATAGATATACAACTTTGCTTCAAAAGTCGAGACCGGATTATGCTCCGATCAATACCAGTTTTTTATTGAAGAACGTGTCAGAGTCGACACTGGAGCCCAAAATAAGTTTGTCTGAGCTGAAACTTCAAAAATTCATAACTAATTCACCATTTATCCGATTGAGCCGATTTCCGGACAGTAGTTAGTTATCGATGTCAGCTACATTTTGTTTTCACATTTCAACTTCAAAAATTGCACTTAAGTCCCTGCGATTTAGCCTGGAAAGTGACGAACTCAAGTGAACATTGGAGGCCCAATTGCACATTCAAAGCCCATTTTCTTTACCCTAATTTCCATTATATAATCACCTTCTTTTCACACAAACCAGAGAAGAGAAAGAGGAGGAAAAAAGAGAAAAAACCTTGCCACAATACTGTTAGAGTATCAAATTCTTTCAAGAACCCTAAAACCTTGAAATTCTTATTACAAATCCCTCTCTCACTACAAACAAGCCATCACAGTTACAAACCAACACCTCACTACTTCTTCAGTAAGGATAAGGCTAGCTTGATCTCCATGATCCAAAGGGCATAAAAGCATTCAGGTCGCTAATTTTCCAGTAAGGGTAAGATTGATTTGATCTCCATGATCAAAAGGGTATAATCATTCATACATGCCATATTGTGCCTAAACATTAAATTTCTTCATATATTGGCTTTATTTGCATTTTATGATTTTATTTAATGTGTTCGTGAGATTCAACACTGCAGATTTAGACAGGATTCCATGCAGGTTCATTAAGGAATGTTGAGGCCAAAACACAAATGGCCAAAAGCCAAAAGTCAAATGGCCAAAAAAGAACAACTTATGCATGACACCAATACATGGCGAGACAGACATCCTGAGAAGATTAAGGAATGTTGAGGCCAGAACACAAATGGCCAAAAGCCAAAAGCCAAATGGCCAAAGTAGAACAACTTATGCATGAAACCCAATCCAATAGCCAAAGAATGCAGGCCACAGTACTCAGGAGTCAATGAACACGCACGTGATGCCAGAAAGTCAAACAAGGCTTTTTGTCTAATGGGCCACAAATTGCTTCCAAAAAACCTCCCTTTGGGTCTGAATACCCCCCATGGTTTGCATAAATTTTTAAATTTTTATTTGTTTTTTTCTTTCTTAATTCTATTAATTGTTTTAATTGTTTCCTTTAATTTCCTAAAGTAATTTTCATAATAAAAATAAAATACAGAAAAAACTAAAAATATGTTTAATTAATATTTAATTCATTATTATTTTTTGTAAATAAACTTTAATAATTAATTTAGTTAATTTAGGTTTTAAAACTTTAATCTTTTTCTTAATAAATTAAAATATATAGAAATTAGGTTTTTTTAACATTCTCATCTTTTTCTCAAATAAATAATTTTCCCATTATTATTATTATTAATTATTAAATATCTTTTGTAAATAAATTTGTAAAATAATTAATTAGTGTAAATTAGGTTTTAAACTTTAACCTTTTCTTTAATAATTAAAAATATTTAGATTTAGGGTTTCCTTTTAATTCTTGTTCTTTATTTTCATAAATACAAAAACCTAAAAAACACTTCTTTTCTTAAATTTAATAATTAATTAACTTTTTAATTCAATTTAATTTCAAAAGGGTCCAACGCCCTCGAACGTTCTATTTTTATTCTTTTCGCACATTATTTTATTTTCCTTTGTGAATATTATGTAATTGCTCAAGCCTTGTAATAGTAATTAGGTCTTTTACTTTCCGCATTTTTATTAAAACGGGTCTTTGTAATTTGACGATGTATAGACCCGCGCCTTGTAATAGCGTAGGATTTTACTTTCCGCATTTAAATTTCCGCACTTTTAAATTATAATTGCATGAAAGAATGTATGGCTTAAATTAAAAACAAGCGTAGATCACCATGGTACATGTACAAGATAAAATATAACATGAAAGCAACACACAAATTCACATACCACTCTTAGGGTACGCCTCACTGTTGCCTTACCTTCGAAACGTGGTCGTCGAGTATAGGACGTTTTAGTAAGTCCTTATGTCCATGACATGATCCAGTTGCCTCGAAACGGTTGCCTCGGAATTAAAAAGGATCAATGGCATAAAGGTAGCTTCTAAGGTGTCCTACTGTTGCTCTGGTGACCACACTGTCCCTACAAACAAATTGATCCGAACACCTCCAACGCCGGTGCTACCTACCTCTTAATGGTGGGATGGCACTACCTTAAGGACATTTACACAGCCTAATTCCTTAGTGTAGGTAGATGACTCGTAGATACTTGCTCTAATTCAAAACAAATAAAAAACTTCTTTTCACACCGACACTTTTCAAAAAGCTTTCAAAAACAATTTTTCAAACACTCTTGAGGACTGATACAAGAGTCGATCTGAAATTTTAAACGAAACTTTTTCAAACCCACTCACGATTGAAAAGCAAACAAACATTTTGAAAACACAATGAGCAAGTATCTAAGAGCCCATGGATAACCATGGATAGAAAGGGTGCTAACACCTTCCCTTTCTATAAATCTACCTCCCGAACCGAGAAACATCTCGAAAAGGAATTTTACTGTGCTTTTGTCCTTTCCTTGTTGGAGAACATAAAAGACGGTGGCGACTCTTGCTTACCGCGACATTTCGCGAACCAACGTTAAACAGTCATTTCCAGATCCACCGATCACACCGTATACCTGTTGTCAAGGAGGATTACACTGGGGAGTGCTAGTCTCAGTCTTGAGAAAAATAGAATTTTAGGAGCTTCAGTCGTCCGTTATTCTACTGGGGAATCATCTCTTAGTCGAGGAGGTGCAAATAAACTGCTATCTGGTCATGCTCCAGGCTTCACAGTAATTTTCTGAGGAAAATAAGACCGACTGCTATCTGGTCATGCTCCAGGCTTCACAGCGACTTACTGGGGGGATGAGATTAAACTTGATATCTGGTCGTTCTCCAGGATTCACAATTTCCCAATTCTTATCAAGTCGTGCTCCAGGCTTCAGAAGGAATCAAGTTGTTATCCGGTCGTGTTGTACCCCAAAATTTTCCCTCTCATATTTCTCCAAACATTGCAAGAAAAATCTCCAAGTGGCTCAAGATTGCTCAAGAGTTGGACATTCAAGCTATCTCCTAAGGCAGTCAACCCCAAGTTAAGGTTTTATGTTGCATCAAGATCCTTGAGTCCAAATGACCTAAAGTGCTCCCCAATGTCCTAATATGTTCTCAAGGTCATCCATGTCAAATTTCAAGCCTTGCAGAGGAAGTTTGCTTAATCAATTGCTCAAAGGGTCCAAAAATCGACTATGCTAGGGCAAAAGTCAACTGTGACCCAAATACAGTCAAACCTCAATATTTTTTGTCAACATTATCATTTTGAAGGATATTTCATCATTTGATCAAGGGTTGATCATGATTCATCAAGAAATGCTCAAAATTCATCAAGACTCAAAAGTTGCTAAATTAGGGTTTTGTAGGAAAAGTCAACTCAACTTTGACCAAGCATAACTTTCTCATACTTTATGAGAAATGACCCATCCAAATATCATTTTGAATATAATTCAATTTCCTACAATCCATCTTCACACCCCAAGATCAAGAAATGCACTCACAAGAAGTTATAAATTTGGACATTATAGGTCATTTTTGAAAGTCAACAAAAACACCTTTTTGTCAAAGCTTATAACTTGAGCATGAAATATCAAAATGAGATGAGACCAAAATAGTTGGTTAGAGGACACCTCAAGCTTTCTAAAAAGTCCAAGAACAGCTCCAAAAGTTCAAAATTGAAGAAGTTATGCATTGTTGAAGTTGGACATTTTTGCAAAATTGCCAAAAGTCAACTATCCCCAAAACATCAAATTTTGTCAAATGGGCCCATTCTTTTCCACTTGATTTGAGCTTGAATCATTGTCCACGTGTCCTAGCTTCAGCCATGATCCCATATCTTATTTTTTTATTTAATTTGATTTTTAATTAAATTTATTCATTTTAAATCAAATAAAATCAAATAAAATCATATAAAATCAAAAGTATTTATAACTCATGATTTTTTGGTTGTTTTAGGCTTTGAGTACAGCTATTATGTGAATCAAATTCGCATCAAGTGCATTGGTTACAAGAAGATATGATTTAGGCCAAATTTGGAAGGTTGTAATGGTGGAATCAAATTCAATTCATGAGCATTGATGTGGAGAGATTTGTACCAAGTTTATTACCCTAATGCAATATACATTACATAAAGAAGGCAAAGGCACGAAAATAATGGTTGGAGGCTGCAAGAAGAGGCAGAACAAAAGTTTGGAAAAGTGGTAAAAAGCTTGAATTTGAGATCATAACAAGAGGCGTTTTCAGAAGCCAAAAGCTATCTCAATCGCTTCCTGGGTTTTCACTCAACCTTCTTGGATCAAGAGCAAGCATTCTCACATACCACAAAGCACTCTAGGGTTGCGTGTTTGTTTTTAGGGCTTTCTTTTTCAGGAAAAATCAGGACTCAAGAAGGACATAATGTTAATCAGGAAATCAAGACGAACTCAACCATGTTTTTGGAATTGATTTATGTGGCCTAGGGAAGATTTTAGAGCAAGCTTGCGTATTTAGATGCGGATACAAATCCGCAGGTAATATTTGCAGGATTTAGAGGTAGAAGACGACGAGTTGTCATTCTCCCATTGGCCAATTCAAATTAATTTTCGCGCATTTTTATTTTCTGGCATATAATTTGTTTTGTTTATATTATAATTTCTTTGTATTTTACTAACAAAAGAATCAAAGTAGTGCAGTGGCAAGCGTGCAAGCATATCACTTTCAGGACCTGGGTTTGAATCCCAGGTCCCCCACTTTCTTTGTTATTTTCATTCTTCAGGTAATTACATGCATATTCAAGCGCGCAGAACACCATACGCCTTCACACATCCAACAGCCAGATGGCCAAAGGCCAGATCTGGTGATCCAGGCCGAGAGTCCACCATGGAGTCAAGTCCAAGTGCGCACACGGTATCCTAAAAGTCAAACCGGGCCAGCGCTTAATGGGCCTCAGCATTGCTATATGCACCACAAAATTCAGGCCCAGACCTCTCTCTCTCTCTCTCTCTCTCTCTTTATTTTATTTATTTTGTTTATTAATTGTTTTTATTATTTTTATTTTTAATTCTAACCAATCATTAAAATTCTTTTTTCTTTAAAATAAAATCACACCAAAATATTTTTATTTAATCAATTTCTAACTTTTATTTTTATTAATAAACATTAATTAAATTAATTTAGGTTTTAATGTTAGAATAATTTTAACCCTTTTTGCAAATAATTAAAATTAACTAGACTTAATTAGGTTTTACTAATTCAATTAATTTTTATTTTCTTTCTTTAAATAACCAAAAATCCAAAAATAACTTTTTTTTCTTCATTTAATTAATTAATTTAATTTAATGTAGTGTTTAATTTAGATTTATTCTTTCTTAAAATATAAAAAACCACAAAACATTTTCTTTATCAAATTAAATTCTAACTTTTATTTTTGTTGATAAACATTAATTAATTGATTTAGAATTTTAATTAGAATAACTTTCACATTTTTGTAAATAATTAAAATTCAATTAGATTTAATTAGGTTTTTTTTACTAACATTAATTAATTTTTATTTCTTTCCTAAAATACAAAAAACTCAAAAATATTTATTTTTATTAATTAATTAATTAATTTAATTTAGTAATTAATTTAGATTTATTTCTTTCTTAAAAAAAAAAAAGATACTTTCTCTCAAAAAGGGTCAAAACCCTATTTGCGCTCGATTTAATTTCTCACACGCGATTTATTTTCTTTTATATCATAATGTATTTGTTCCCGGTTTGTAATAGTTAATAGGACCTTTATTTATTTTTTATCGCTTTATTTATTTTTACAAAGGGTTGCTTTTGGCGATCTAAATACCCGACGCCTTGTAATTTAATTTTCGCAATTTATTTTCCACAAAACATAACTGTTAGATGTTTGATAATAGAGATGCATGACAAGAATGATTGTTTAACCTAAAATCAATTTAGATCACCCTTCACATGTACAAAGATAAAATTAACTGAAAACGACACACTCGCACATGCGCACTCTTAGGGTACACCCCACTTGGTTGCCTTCGTACGCGGTCATTGAGTATAGGTCACTTTAGAGGTCACCCTCTTGTCTAAAGATCATAGTCGCCTCGAAACGGTTGCCTCAGATATTGTTGCCTCAAAACAAATGATCTAAGACATTAGGGTTACCGCTAAGGCGTCCTAACATTGCTTTAGTGACCGTAAGTCCCTAAATTCGAATTGACCCTCAAACTCCAACGACGATGCTACCCACTCATCAATAGTGGGATAGCATTGTCTAAAGGAAGATAGCATAAAACAACTCCTTTTTCGAGTAGGTAGATTAACTCTTAATACTTGCTCTTTCAAAAAACAAAAACTTTTCACACTTACACTTTTCGAACAAAGTTTTCAAAAACACTTCATACGCTCTTGAGGACAGAAGCAAAAGTTAAATCGAAGTTTCAAAACAAAAACTTTTTTCAAACCCACAAGCACAAAGAAAGCAATTTTTGAAAACAATTGAGCAAGTACTTAAGAGCCCGTGGATAACCACAGATATAAAGGGTGCTAACACCTTCCCTTTCTATAATCTATCCCCCGAACCCGAGAAATATCTCAAAAAAGGAATTTTTTTGTGATTTTTTCCTTTCCTTGTTGGATAAAATAAAAGTCGGTGGCGACTCTTGCTTACCACGATATTTTGCGAAAACAAACGCAAAATGCAAACTAGCATTCCAAAAACAGTCAGTTCTTTCCCACCGTATCATAGAACTGGCGACTCTGCTGGGGACACTTAATAAGTGGGGTGTACCTTAGGAATAGTTCATAATGTTTTCAATTGTTTGACTTGTATGCTTTATCTTTGTGGGTTTGAATCAGAGTTACTATAGATCCTAACCCGGATCTGAGGGACACCCTTTAGGCAAGTAACAATAAACTGTGAGGGAACTGTACGGCATAGACCGATACGGTTGAAGCAGCAGCTCTGTTGGTGTGGCACTTTAGTATGTACCGATATCCCTTGTGGCGCAACGAGGAGAATATGGGTCTTCTAAGGGGTCATTAAGCACCAACTGACCTTAGAACCTTTAAATTGACCAACTTGGCCATAGAACAGTAGCAGTATGCTACACTCATTGAGACTAAACTCTCGCGATGATTCCGGCCACAAGAAAAGGTTGCTAAACTGGAATTATGACCGATCGAGGGTAGTCAGTGATATTGAGATCCTCTAGAACCCGGTTACTATTTTTAGGACAGGTTGAACCAACTAAACTGAAAGAGGGTAATACCTAAACTCCATGCCAGCCTAAACTTAAGGCTGTTTGTGTGACTTGTGTGCCTTCAAACTTGAACTACTTGCACATTCTTGTTATCTGACAACATGAGTTCCTTGCAGGTTTTGTTTACAGTCCTTATCCAATAATTTGGATTTATTGCAGGGTTTACTTACATCACTTCACACTTTTGCTTAAACGCATATCATACACATCATAACATCATGCCTTAACATTTCCTTAACCATTTCAAGGATCTCAAGGGTTTGTGATGCAGGTTGGTAAATCAAATGTCTAGCAAGGGGCAAAGGGGATTTATTTTCCTCTAGCCAAGGTTGTCTAGAAATCAAAACACGATAACTTGAGTCAGGGGCTATGACCCACTCGATATGGTGAGCTTGACTCTTGAAGAATGACTCTTAATAACATGAAGTTTCTTCAATCAAAGCTGCAAAATTCAAATTCTAACAAGTTTCTTGTTTACCCCGCGGGATCCTTGAAAACATTGCATACATACATATCATTGCATAACAGGTCTCCCAGTACAAGTCTCTCATGTTCTCGCTGTTCATTTCAGCAATGGCTTTCCAACCAGATAACCAAGACCTTCAAACTCGAGAAGCTCAATTCAGGGACGTATTCCTAAACCTATCCAAGGGACAGGAAGAGTTGAAAACACTCCTCGTTGGGAACTTGGTCAAGAAAAGTCCTGAAGACAATAAGGACGAACGGCTGGAACAACTGCAAGCTGAGTTCACTGCCATGAAAATCCAGATGCTGGGGAAGATGGCTCTTATCTAAGGCTTAGCCCGGGAACAAGAAGAGTTGAGAACCATTATCAACCAACTTCATTAAGACAGATACAATAACATGAAGCAAACAATCAGGGTCGGGGACCAAGTCATTAATCAATTTTCGAGAAGTCAAAGGTTTGGTTTGATGAAGAATAGACCTCTCCAACTTGCTACTACCTCACGGGTCCAACAATAACCTTGCCATAAACAACGGGTTGATCAGAGTAAGCCAAATATGCCCAAGAGGCAATTTACCAAGCTAAACATGTCGTTGTCTCAGGCTTTACAACACCTGTTGAGATTGAATCTGGTGACGTTAAGGGACCCTCCTAAGAATCCCAACATAGCCTCCCCAAGGTACAATCCTTATGCAAGGTATGCATATCACTCCAACATCCCGGGGCATGATACTAACATCTGTTGGGTGTTGAGCAACAAAATTCAAGACCTGATTGATGAAGGAGCATTGGAACTCACACAAGACGGTCAGATTGAATTCTTTTGCCATCCCCCCAAGGTTCACCATTTGAAGTGACAAGTACTGAGACGAGATGACTTTTTGTTTATTAGAATTTTCAAGTTGTAATTTTCTTTTGATTGTTCGAACGTTTATTCATGTCAAACTTTATTACTTTATCAATGCATTGCATATGTCTGTTTTGAATCAATCCACTCGTATTCACTATATTCAAATTGTTTTCATTTTTGTAATGATCAACTCTCGATTAAAAAAATTCTAAGCCTTTAGAGGGAGGATGACGAAAATGATACCAAAATATCTACAGTATGCTTTTGAACAGACCCCGCTGACGATGTACATGCATTGTTTCAAATCCTAAACAGTGGAGTTATAAGGAAGATAATCCCTCGTCAACCCCTTTGAGCCAAAGAAGTTGGAGTTTTTCTTTTCACAAATTAAAACCCTTAATTATAACCTGGGGCAGGGTAGTTTTCTCAGTTGATCCAGGTGCACAATGAATGGCATCAAAGAAGTCCTTCTGAAACAAAAGACGGTGTTGGTTCCGTATAATCGTAAGGACAGACAGTCATTATCTCTCAAAATAAGAGCCCAATAAGTCAAAACCTGTGAAGGAGACTTAAGAAAAACTGGGGCATCCCGCTGACTGTAATCACAAAAAGAAATAGTTCATGCAAAAAACAGGGATAATAAAAACCAAAAGGGAAGAGATCCTGCAAACTCTCAACAAAATGACTGCCTGTTCAAAATAAATTGTCAGTATCCGAACCATCACTAGTATATCAGAGCAAAGACTCAAACAAGATCTAATGCACGATTAGCCGAGTTTAGGATCGAAGAACATCACGAAGAACGGGTGGGTACAAATAAAATTAGAGCCTTTATCCTTTGTTTCTTAAACCGTGAACCAGGCCACGTTATAACCCTTAAAAAGTCCTAACTGAAGCATGGGTTAGTCCGAAAGCATACTGTTACAAAAGGTATCCTGACTCCTGTAGGGCTTGCTGTAAATCCTGAGTTGACGTCACATTTTACAAAATTTTCCTATCTTACTGAAAAAATGCATTTTCAAAAACTTCAAGACATACATAAGCTTTGCATTCTTAAAATAACATTGTTTGCATATGACTATTTGTTCAAACAGCAGAGAAATTCGCACGAAGAATATCTAGTGAACAAAAACCTTTTCAATAAAAAGGGTCACCTCAAGTGGAAAAAACACCTCCAACCAAGGGGCACGGCATGAGCATTGTCCATCATCTGGGGCAGTTAAGTCAAGATTCAAGGAATCTCTCAAAATGCCAAATAGCCAGGGGCAAATCTCCATCTGAATCAATTGGGGCATCAGACATGAATTCCAGCAACAAATCTCGCATGATCAAATGAAGATCTTCTGGTAGTATGGCAACACAACACTACCGACAGTGACACCTCCCTACATCCTGAGAGCGTGGACATAGTCAGAAAATACCGCGCATGAATAAAGACCCGCTAGGTTGACTGGCCTAGGCAAAAATAAGGGCTTCCCGACGAACCAAAAGGGTTCGGGCAAAAATTAGGGATGAGAATGAAAAATTGTACACCCGGTAAGTCGAAAACCTGAAAAGGCGGCTTGGGCAAAAAAGGGTATCCCGGTGGACTGAAAACCCGAAAGGGTGGTCCAGGCAAAAATTAGGGATCAAAGCGTACGACTATGTCTCGTTATCTCGTCACTGGCCTACCAGAAGAAGACTTGTCATTTTGACCGAAAGATACCAAGCACCTCATAGGTGGGGATAATACTCGATCCACAGGGCCTCCGCAGGCACCTTCTCCCGCAGAAACAGGGGCAAAAAAGTCTCGATGCAAGCAATCGTCATATCCTTAACACGCGTCCCAGTAACATTCACTCCCCGCAGAGTAAGACAGTAAAGATAGCTCTCCCCAGCCGAGGCTTGCAACTGTGAATGAGCCGGTAATATTCTCCCCAAGCAGAGTTTATCTACCATCAACACTGAAAAGGCTTAATATCCCCGACAGTCTTAATATTCCCCAGCGGGGTATAAGAATATTCCTCGGCAGAATACAAGATATCCCCAGTGCAGTTAAAATTTTCCCCGTGCAGTCTGAAAAAGCTTACCAAATGGAGTTGAAGAATCATCCCCAGTAGACTCCAGAAGTTCGTCCCCGACGAAGTATAAAAATAAATATCCCCAGCCGAGTTCAAAGGAAGATTGTCCCCAGCAAAGCTCAAAGGATTGTCCCCACAAGAGTCTAACAGGTTATCCCCAGTGAAGTCGCAATTGAAAGATCATCTCCAGCGAAGTTCTTTCCTTTCACAAACAGGAATTCAATCCCCAACAGGATCCAGTATTACCAACAACGGTAATTCATCCCCAGCGGAATTTATCAGTGGAATCCTCAGCAGAATATCTCTTCCCCACAGAGTAATCCCCTCATCAGTTTTATTCCCCAACAGAGTTATCTTCTCCTGCAGGTTTATTCTCACCATCATCTTCGTTCGTCATCCCCAGCAGAAACGAAGAATCCAACTCTATTCTCCAACAGCTATCCGAGATTTATTTCCCCCAGCTAAAAGCATTACATTTCCATACATCATGATACATACATATATGCATCATACAACACAATCTCATTTATTTTTAGAACATCATTGCTTGATCCATATCATGCATTGCATATGACTGGCCTTTACCTTTCAGGAAGGATGCGGTTAAGTTCTCAGCAGTCGAAGACCTGACCGGTTCTTAAATCTCAACTGAATTATCCTCGGTTGAATTTCAGATAAGGTTCTCAATCTCGACAATTTTCCTCCGTCATAGTGTGGACGAGTTCTGTAATCTCAACAGTATACTACGTTGAAGACCAGACAGTTCCTAGATCTTGATGAAGATGTTTCCCTCCGTCATAGTGTGGATGAGTTCTACAATCTCAACGGTATACTATGTTGAAGACCAGATAGTTCCTAGATATTGATGAAGAAGTTTCCCTCCTTCATAGTGTGGACGAGTTCTACAATCTCAACGGTATACTACGTTGAAGACCAGACAATTCCTAGATCTTGATGTTTTCCTCCGTCATAGTGTGGACAAGCTCTTTAATCTCAACGGTATACTACGTTGAAGACCAGACAGTTCCTAGATCTTGATGAAGATGTTTCCCTCCGTCATAGTGTGGACGAGTTCTACAATCGCAACGGTATACTACGTTGAAGACCAGACAGTTCCTAGATCATGATGAAGATGTTTCCCTCTGTCATAGTATGGACGAGTTCTACAATCTCAACAGTATACTACGTTGAAGACCAGACAGTTCCTAAATCTTGATGTTTTTCCTCTGTCATAGTGTGGACGAGTTCTATAATCTCAACGATATACTACGTTGAAGACCAGACAGTTCCTAGATCTTGATGAAGATGTTTCCCTCCGTTATAGTGTGGACGAGTTCTACAATCTCAACGGTATACTACGTTGAAGACCAGACAATTCCTAGATCTTGATGTTTTCCTCCGTCATAGTGTGGACAAGCTCTTTAATCTCAACGGTATACTACGTTGAAGACCAGACAGTTCCTAGATCTTGATGAAGATGTTTCCCTCCGTCATAGTGTGGACGAGTTCTACAATCTCAACGGTATACTAAGTTGAAGACCAGACAGTTCCTAGATCTTGATGTTTTCTTCCGTCATAGTGTGGACGAGTTCTGCAATCTCAATGGTATACTATGTTGAAGACCAGACAGTTCCTAGATCTTGATGAAGATGTTTCCCTCTGTCATAGTGTGGACGAGTTCTACAATCTCAACGGTATACTACGTTGAAGGCCAGACAATTCCTAAATCTTGATGTTTTTCCTCCTTCATAGTGTGGACGAGTTCTACAATCTCAACGGTATATTACGTTGAAGACCAGACAGTTCCTAGATCTTGATGAAGATGTTTCCCTCCGTCATAGTGTTGACGAGTTCTACAATCTCAATGGTATATTACGTTGAAGACCAGACAGTTCCTAGATCTTGATGAAGATGTTTCCCCCCAGTTGAATTATGGACAAGTTCTTAAAACTCAGCAGATATGTTCTCTCAGTTGAAGTACAGGCAAGTTCCTAAATCTCAACAAAGATCAGACTTCCCCTAGCGGAATCTTCTACAACAACAGGTATGCAAGTTCTCGCTGAGGAATCTCTTATGCGATCGACGCTCCTGCAAATGGAATATGTAAGCCCATCCTCCTACCAACAATCTCCAAATGGCATCTGTAAGCCCATTCCCGACATCACCAGGCTGATACCACTTCATGCGAGTGCAAATTTCTGGGCACTCTAGTGTTCAATCATCTTCAACCTTCGGATCACGAAAGGCACGAAAGCCAATCTACATCCTCAGGTTTAAGAAGATTTAACAGGGGCAGTTTTTGTACCCCAAAGTTTTCCCTCTCATATTTCTCCAAACATTGCAAGAAAAATCTCCAAGTGGCTCAAGATTGCTCAAGAGTTGGACAGTCAAGCTATCTCCTAAGGCAGTCAACCCCAAGTTAAGGTTTTGTGTTGCATCAAGATCCTTGAGTCCAAATGAACTAAAGTGCTCCCCAATTTCCTAATATGTTCTCAAGGTCATCCATGTCAAATTTCAAGCCTTGCAGACGAAGTTTACTCAATCAATTGCTCAAAGGGTCCAAAAATCGACTATGCTAGGGCAAAAGTCAACTGTGACCCAAATGCAGTCAAACCTCAAGATTTTTTGTCAACATTCTCATTTTGAAGGATATTTCATCATTTGATCAAGGGTTGATCATGATTCATCAAGGATTGCTCAAAATTCATCAAGACTCAAAAGTTGCTAAATTAGGGTTTTGCAGGAAAAGTCAACTCAACTTTGACCAAGCATAACTTTCTCATACTTTATGAGAAATGACCCATCCAAATATCATTTTGAATATAATTCAATTTCCTACAATCCATCTTCACACCCCAAGATCAAGAAATGCACTCACAAGAAGTTATAAATTTGGACATTATAGGTCATTTTTGAAAGTCAACAAAAACACCTTTTTGTCAAAGATTATAACTTGAGCATGGAATATCAAAATGAGATGAGACCAAAATAGTTGGTTAGAGGACACCTCAAGCTTTCTAAAAAGTCCAATAACAGCTCCAAAAGTTCAAAATTGAAGAAGTTATGCATTGTTGAAGTTGGACATTTTTGCAAAATTGCCAAAAGTCAACTATCCCCAAAACATCAAATTTTGTCAAATGGGCCCATTCTTTTCCACTTGATTTGAGCTTGAATCATTGTCCACGTGTCCTAGCTTCAGCCATGATCCCATATCTTATTTTTATTATTTAATTTGATTTTTAATTTAATTTATTCATTTTAAATCAAATAAAATCATATAAAATCAAAAGTATTTATAACTCATGATTTTTTGGTTGTTTTAGGCTTTGAATACAGCTATTATGTGAATCAAAGTTGCATCAAGTGCATTGGTTACAAGAAGATATGATTTAGGCCAAATTTGGAAGGTTGTAATGGTGGAATCAAATCCAATTCATGAGCATTGATGTGGAGAGATTTGTACCAAGTTTCTTACCCTAATGTAATATACATTACATAAGGAAGGAAAAGGCACGAAAATAATGGTTGGAGGCTGCAAGAAGAGGCAGAATAAAAGTTTGAAAAAGTGGTAAAAAGCTTGAATTCGAGATCATAACAAGAGGCGTTTTCAGAAGCCAAAAGCTATCCCAATCGCTTCCTGGGTGTTCACTCAACCTTCCTGGATCAAGAGCAAGTGTTCTCAAATACCACAAAGCACTCTAGGGTTGCGTGTTTGTTTTTAGGGCTTTCTTTTTCAGGAAAAATCAGGACTCAAGAAGGACATAATGTTAATCAGGAAGTCAAGACGAACTCAGCCATGTTTTTGGAATTGATTTATGTGGCCTAGGGAAGATTTTAGAGCAAGCTTGCGTATTTAGCTGCGGATCGAAATCCGCAGGTAATATTTGCAGGATTTGGAGGTAGAAGACGACGAGATGTCGTTCTCCCATTGGCCAATTCAAATTAATTTTCGCGCATTTTTATTTTCTGTCATATAATTTGTTTTGTTTATATTATAATTTCTTTTATTTTACTAACAATAGAATCAAAGTAGTGCAGTGGAAAGCGTGCAAGCATATCAATTTCAGGACCTGGGTTCGAATCTCAGGTCCCTCACTTTCTTTGTTATTTTCATTCTTCAGGTAATTACATGCATATTCAAGCGCGCAGAACACCATACGCCTTCACACATCCAACAGCCAGATGGCCAAAGGCCAGATCTGGTGATCCAGGCTGAGAATCCACCATGGAGTCAAGTCCAAGTGCGCACACGGAATCCTAAAAGTCAAACCGGGCCAGCGCTTAATGGGCCTCAGAATTGCTATATGCACCACAAAATTCAGGCCCAAACCTCTCTCTCTCTTTATTTTATTTATTTTGTTTATTAATTGTTTTTATTATTTTTGTTTTTAATTCTAACCAATCATTAAAATTCTTTTTTATTTAAAATAAAATCACACCAAAATATTTTTATTTAATCAATTTCTAACTTTTATTTTTATTAATAAACATTAATTAAATTAATTTAGGTTTTAATGTTAGAATAATTTTAACCCTTTTTGCAAATAATTAAAATTAACTAGACTTAATTAGGTTTTACTAATTCAATTAATTTTTATTTTCTTTCTTTAAATAACCAAAAATCCAAAAATAACTTTTTTTTCCATTTAATTAATTAATTTAATTTAATGTAGTGTTTAATTTAGATTTATTTATTTCTTAAAATATAAAAAACCACAAAACATTTTCTTTATCAAATTAAATTCTAACTTTTATTTTTGTTGATAAACATTAATTAATTGATTTAGAATTTTAATTAGAATAACTTTCACATTTTTGTAAATAATTAAAATTCAATTAGATCTAATTAGGTTTTTTTTACTAACATTAATTAATTTTTATTTCTTTCCTAAAATACAAAAAAACCCAAAAATATTTATTTTTATTAATTAATTAATTTATTTAATTTAGTAATTAACTTAGATTTATTTCTTTCTTAAAATAAAAAAAAACAACAAAAAATATACTTTCTCTCAAAAAGGGTCAAAACCCTATTTGCGCTTGATTTAATTTCTCGCACGCGATTTATTTTCTTTTATATCATAATGTATTTGTTTCCGGTTTGTAATAGTTAATAGGACATTTATTTATTTTTTATCGCTTTATTTATTTTTACAAAGGGTTGCTTTTGGCGATGTAAATACCCGACGCCTTGTAATTTAATTTCCTCAATTTATTTTCCGCAAAATATAACTGTTAGATATTTGATAATAGGGATGCGTGACAAGAATGAATGTTTAACCTAAAATCAATTTAGATCACCCTTCACATGTACAAAGATAAAATTAACTGAAAACGACACACTCGCACATGCGCACTCTTAGGGTACACCCCACTTGGTTGCCTTCGTACGCGGTCATTGAGTATAGGTCACTTTAGAGGTCACCCTCTTGTCTAAAGATCATAGTCGCCTCGAAACGGTTGCCTCAGATATTGTTGCCTCAAAACAAATGATCTAAGACATTAGGGTTACCGCTAAGGCGTCCTAACATTGCTTTAGTGACCGTAAGTCCCTAAATTCGAATTGACCCTCAAACTCCAACGACGATGCTACCCACTCATGAATAGTTGGATAGCATTGTCTAAAGGAAGATAGCATAGAACGACTCCTTTTTCGAGTAGGTAGATTAACTCTTAATACTTGCTCTTTCAAAAAACAAATTTTTTTCACACTTACACTTTTCGAACAAAGTTTTCAAAAACACTTCATACGCTCTTGAGGACAGAAGCAAGAGTTAAATTGAAGTTTCAAAACAAAAACTTTTTTCAAACCCACAAGCACAAAGAAAGCAATTTTTGAAAACAATTGAGCAAGTACTTAAGAGCGCATGGATAACCACAGATAGAAAGGGTGCTAACACCTTCCCTTTCTATAATCTACCCCCCGAACCCGAGAAATATCTCGAAAAATGAATTTCTCTGTGCTTTTTTCCTTTCCTCGTTGGATAAAATAAAAGTCGGTGGCGACTCTTGCTTACCGTGACATTTTGCATAAACAAACGCAAAACGCAAACCAGCATTCCAAAAACAGTCAGTTCTTTCCCACCGTATCACAGGTCGCATCCGGGCTTCAACTTGAATTTAAGGCATACTAATATCCAATCGATTTCCGGGCTTTATAGTAATTGACTAGGTAAACTGCTATTTTGTCGAATTCCAAGCTTCGCAGTACCTTATACTGTTATCTCGTCGTGATCCAGGCTTCAGTATCCTCTACCGCTATCTGGTCGTAATCCAGGCTTCACGGTGTCTTATACCATTATCTGGTCGAGTCCAGGCTTCATGGTATCTTGTATTGCTATCTGGTCGATTTCCAGGCTTCACAATAACTTGCTGAGGGTTAAGCTATTTTTCAGTCGATTTCCGGGCTTCATAGCTTGTATTAAGATATACCATTATCTGGTCGATTCTAGGCTTCATAGTATTTTAGAGAGATCAAGATATTATTCGGTCGATTTCTGGGCTTCATAGCTTGTATTTAAGACATACCACTATCTAGTCGGTTCCAGGCTTCATAGTATTTTGGTACTGTTATTCGGTCGTTCTCCGGGCTTCATAGTGTGATGTATTGTTGGTTGACTATTATCCGGTTGATCTCCGGGCTTCATAGATTTTTTAACTGGAATATAAATCTTAGTATCGATTTGACTGAACCAGAGAAAACTTACGAGAACTTGACTGCATCTTTTCCTAAAAGGTAAAGAGTTAGTCGTATGTAATGTCATGATGTATGAAATGTATTAAATAATAATGTTCTCAAAATAAATGAGATTGTGGTGCATGATGCGTATGCGCATGTGTTGTACCCCAAAATTTTCCCTCCCATATTTCTCAAAACATTGCAAGAAAAATCTCCAAGTGGCTCAAGCTTGCTCAAGAGTTGGTCAGACAAGTCATCTCCTAAGACAGTCAACCCCAAATTAGGGTTTTGTGTTGCATCAAGATCCTTGAGTCCAAATGACCTAAAGTTCTCTCCAATTTCCTAATATGTTCTCAAGATCATCCATGACAAGTTTCAAGCCTTGCAGAGGAAGTTTGCTCAGTCAATTGCTCAAAGGGTCCAAAAATCGACTGTGCTAGGGCAAAAGTCAACTGTGGCCTATAAACAGTCAAACTTCAAGATTTTTTGTCAATATTCTCATTTTTAAGTATATTTCATCATTTTATCAAGGGTTGATCATGATTCATCAAGGATTGCTCAAAATTCATCAAGACTCAAAAGTTGCTAAATTAGGGTTTTTGTAGGAGAAGTCAACTCAACTTTGACCAAGCATAACTTTCTCATACTTTATGATAAATGACCCATCCAAAGCTCATTTTGAATAGGATGCAATTTAATACAATCCATATTCATACCCCAAGATTAAAAAATGCACTCACAAGAGGTTATAAATTTGGACATTATAGGTCAATTTTGAAAGTCAACAAAAACACCTTTTTTTCCAAAGCTTATAACTTGATCATGAAATATCAAAATGAGATGATACCAAACGGGTTGGTTATAGGACATCTCAATCTTTCTAAAAAGTCCAAGAACACTTCCAAAAGTTCAAAATTGAAGAAGTTATGCATTGTTGAAGTTGGGCATTTTTGCAAAATTGCCAAAAGTCAACTATCCCTAAAACATTAAATTTTGTCAAATGGGCCCATTATTTTCCACTTGATTTGAGCTTGCATCATTGTCCACGTATCCTAGCTTCATCCATGAGCTCATATTTCATTTTTATTATTTTATTTGATTTTTTATTGAATTTATTCATTTTTAATCAAATAAAATCATATAAAATCCCAAACTTTGATTACATGAGATCTTTTGGCTATTTCAGGATTAAATCATCATCATTAACATCATCAAATTCATATCACATCATATCATGTGCAAAAAGATTGAGTTTTGATAAATTTGGCAAGTTGTAAATAGTGAATCAAATCAAATCCCAAGGCATTGATATGAGAAGATTCAAGCCATAATTCTTACCCTAATACATTCCATAGTACATCAAGCCACAGGGATCGAAACAAGGGTTGGAGGCTACAAGAAGAGGCAAAACAAAGTTTGGAAAAAGTGGTAAAGAGCTTGAGATTGAAATCGTGCCTAGAGGTGTTTTCAGAAGCCAAGAACTATCCCAATCGCTTCCTGGACGTTCACTGGATCTAAACCAATCCAAAGCAAGCTTCCTCACACACCCAAACACGCTGTAAGTCCCTCGTTACCTAGCTCTGTTCTTTGATTCGATTTGGCTCATTATTGCATCATTTGAACAAATCATTGACATGTTTGTGATCCTCATAACATTTCCAAGCTTTTAGCATTATCCAATTGTGTTTTTCTAGCCTGAATGAAGAACCTCCATAGCTAGTGTTCTTCGTGTGTTTTTTAGGGTTTTATTTTTCAGGAAAAATTGGGACTAAAGAAGGGTATAGTGTTGATCAGGAAGCCAAGACGAGTCCAACCATGTTCGTGGAATTTTTTTTCATGGTCTGGAATGGATTTTAGAGCAAGCTTGCGCATTTAGCTGCAGATCCAAATCCGCAGGTAATATTTGCAGGATTTAGAGGTAGGAGATGATGAGTTGTCGTCCTCCTAATGGCCCATTCAAAACCAAGCGCGCCTTTTATTTTTTGCTGGCAATAATGTTTGTTTTCATATAATATATATTGTTTCTAACATATTAACAAATAGAGCAAAACAGTGTAGTGGCAAGCGTGCGTTCCAATCACCATCAGGACCTGGGTTCGAATCCCAGGTCCCCCACTTTCTTTGTTATTTTTCTCTTTCAGGCAATTGTGTGCATATCTAGGTTTGTCGCTCACCATGCACCATCGTTCAATCAATTGCCAGATGGCCCTAGGCCAAATCTGGTGGCCAGGATCTGAAGGTCCACCATGGAGCCAAGTCAGCGCAGGCACATCAGATCCAAAAAGTCAACCAGGGCCAACACAAATGGGCTTTCTCATTGCTATTCATGCCCCCAAAACATGCCCAAACCCCCTTTCCTTTCATCTATTTTATTTTTTGTTTTAATTAATTGTTTTATTATTTTTATTTTTAATTTCTAACCAAATAAAATTCAGCCTTTTCATAAAATAAAATCACAAAAATATTTTTAATCAAATTTCAAAATTTTATTTTTATTAATAAACACTAATTAATAGATTTAGGTTTTAATTAGAATAACTTTAACATATTTTTGTAAATAATTGAAATTAAATTAGACTTAATTAGGTTTTTACTAATTCAATTATTTTATTTTCCTTTCTTAAAATAACAAAAAACCCAAAAATAATTTATTTTTATTAATTAATTTAATTAATTTAATTTAGTAATTGATTTAGGTTAATTTCTCTTTTTAAATTAAAAACAACAAAAAGATATTTCTCTTTAACCAAAAAGGGTCAAAACCCTAATTTGCACTCGATTTAAATTCCCGCACGCGTTGTTTTCTTTTATCCAATAATGTACTTGTTCCCGGTTTGTAATAGCTTAATAGGACCTTTTATTTTTTATCGCTTTATTTATTTTTAAAGGGTTTGTCTTTGGCGATGTAAATACCCGACGCCTTGTAATTTAAATTCCGCAATTTATTTTCCGCAAATTATAACTGTTAGATGTTTGATAATAGGGATGCATGACGAGACTGAATGTTTTAACCTAAAATCAACTTAGATCACCCTTAACATGTACAAAGACAAAAATAACTGAAAATTACACACTCGCACATGCGCACTCTTAGGGTACACCCCACTTGGTTGCCTTCGTACACGGTCATTGAGTATAGGTCACTTTAGAGGTCGTCATCTTATCTAAAGATCATAGTTGCCTCGAAACGGTTGCCTCAGATATTGTTGCCTCAAAACAAATGATCTAAGACATTAGGGTTACAACTAAGGCGTCCTAACATTGCTTTAGTGACCGCATGTCCCGCATTCGAATTGACCCTCAAACTCCAACGATGGTGCTACCCACTCATCAATAGTGGGATAGCATTATCTAAAAGAAATTAGCATAGAACGATTCCTTTTTCGAGTAGGTAGATGGTTCTTAGATACTTGCTCTTTCAAAAACAAAAACTTTTCACACTTACACTTTTCGAACAAAGTTTTCAAAAACACTTTATACACTCTTGAGGACAGAAGCAGGAGTTAAATCGAAGTTTTCAAATAAAAACTTTTTCAAACCCACAAGCACAAAGAAAGTAATTTTTAAAACAATTGAGCAAGTACCTAAGAGCCCGTGGATAACCACAGATAGAAAGGGTGCTAACACCTTCCCTTTCTATAATCTACCCCCCGAACCCGAGAAATATCTCTAAAAAAGGAAATTTTCTGTGCTTTTTTCCTTTCCTTGTTGGATAAAATATAAGTCGGTGGCGACTCTTGCTTACCGCGACACTTTGCAAACACAAAACACAAAATGCAAACCAGCATTCCAAAAACAGTCAGTTCTTCCCACCGTATCACAGAACTGGCGACTCTGCTGGGGACTTAATAAGTGGGGTGTACCTTAGGAATAGTTCATCATAATCTTCTCAATTGCTTGACTTGTATGTTTTATCTTTGTGGACTTGTATCGGAGTTATTATAGATCCTAACCCGGATCTGGGGGATACCCTTTAGGTAAGTAGCAATAAACTGTGAGGGAACTGTACGGCATAGACCGATACGGTTGAAACAGTAGCTACGTTGGTGTGGCACTTTAGTTTGTACCGATATCCCTTGTGGCACAACGAGGAGAATATGGGTCTTCTAAGGGGTCATTAAGCACCAACTGACCTTAGAACCTTTAAATTGACCAACTTGGCCATAAAATAGTAGCAGTATGCTACACTCATTGAGAATAAGCAGATGATGAGTGTCTTAGTCCAGTTCTTTGATCCACTGTACCATTGCTTTACTTTTCCGGACTACCAGTTGGTCCCTACCTTGAAAGAGTTCTCTGATCTGCTTGGTATCTCTATTTTGGAGTAGATCCTGTTCACAGGTTGTGAGAAGATCCTTAGGCCAGAAGAGATTGCTTCTGCCCTCCATCTGACAAAGGCTGAAGTGATGTCTAATTGGGAGACTAGAAGTGGAGCAAAGGGCTTTCTGACTAAATTCTTGGTTGGTAAAGCTAATCAGTTCTGGGACAGTCTAGACTTCCAGGCATTTTAAGACATTCTGGCTCTTCTCATATATGGTTTGGTTTTGTTTCCTAACTCAGATGCTTTCGTCAATGTGAATGCAGTGAAGATTTTTATTTCTGGTAATCCTGTACCCACTCTCTTGGGTGATATTCTTCATTCTCTTTATGCCCGTACGACTCGGAAATGGGGAACCCTTATGAGTTGTGCTCCATTGCTGGCGAGGTGGTTTATTTCTCACCTCCCCAAATCAGTTTTAAAGAACAAGGAAGGCATGGGCTGGGCCTATAGGATTATGTCTCTCTCCCATAATGACATCATTTGGACTATCAAGGGTATAGAAGATGTGGCTATTATTGATCGCTGTGGGTAATACCCCAATGTTCCAATGATAGGAACCAATGGAGGAATCACTTATAATCCATTCTTGGCCTTACGTCAATTTGGGCGAGCTAGGAGGGAAGGACCTCATGAGCTTCTAATGCCAAGTATTGTCTTTGATTTCCAAGGGGATAGTGACGAGCAACGTCGCAGATTCATAAGAGCTTGGGACAAAGTACACAGGTCTGATCCGCATGAGCTGGGTCCAAAGACTTCTCTTCCGATGGAGCCATATCTCCGATGGGTTCGAATCTGTGTGTTGTACCCCGAAATTTTCCCTCCCTAATTTCTCAAGATATTGCAAGAATAATCTCCAAGTTGCTCAAGATTGCTCAAGAGTTGGACAGTCAAATCATCTCCTAAGGCAGTCAATCTCAAATTAGGGTTTTGTGTTGCATCAATGTCCTTGCATCCAAATGGCCTCAAGTTCTCCCCAATGTCCTAATATGTTCTCAAGTTCATCCATGTCAAATTTCAAGCCTTGCAGAGAAAGTTTGGTCAGTCAATTGCTCAAAAGGCCCAAAAATCGACTGTGTTAGAGCAAAAGTCAACTGTGACCCAAATACAGTCAAACCTCAAGATTTTTTGTCAACATTCTCATTTTGAAGGATATTTCATCATTTTATCAAGGGTTGATCATGATTCATCAAGTATTGCTCAAGATTCATCAAGATTCAAAAGTTGCTAAATTAGGGTTTTGTAGGAAAAGTCAACTCAACTTTGACCAAGCATAACTTTCTCATACTTTATGAGAAATGACCCATCCAAATCTCATTTTGAAGATAATGCAATTTCCTACAATCCATCTTCACACCCCAAGATCAATAAATGCACTCACAAGAAGTTACAAAATTGGACATTATAGGTCATTTTTGAAAGTCAACAAAAACACCTTTTTTTCCAAAGCTTGTAACTTGAGCATGGAATATAAAAATGAGATGATACCAAAAGGGTTGGTTAGAGGACATCTCAAGGTTTCTAAAAAGTCAAAGAACACCTCCAAAAGTTCAAAATTGAAGAAGTTATGCATTGTTGAAGTTGGGCATTTTTCCAAAATTGCCAAAAGTCAACTATCCCCAAAACATCAAATTTTGTCAAAAGGGCCCACTTTTTTCCACTTGATTTGATCTTGTCACACTACACACGTGCTCTATCTTTAGTCTTGGGTCCATTTGTTAATTTTTCTATTTTATTTGATTTTCATTCAATTAATTCATTTTAAATCAATTTAAATCCAAATAAAATCCAAATCTTGATAACTTGGTATCTTTTTTATTGATACAGGTCTTAAATATCATTATGGACATGATCAAATCCGAATCAAGCCATATCATGCACAAAATATTGGATTTGGAATGAAATTGGAAGCTTTTTAATGGAGGATCATATCATATCTCCAAGCATTGATTGGCAAGGATTCAAAGCCCAAAAATTGACCTAATTCATTCCAATATACTTATACAAGCTAAAGGCACGAAAATTAGGACAAAGAGGCTGCAAAATCACAAAGGAAAAAACTTGAAAAAAGCTTGAAAAAGCTTGAAACTGAAATCACCCTTAGAGTCGAATTCAAGGCCAAAACACAACGTGGTTCTCTTGCTAGACATCCACTGAGTCTATTGCTATCAAAAGCCAAGCCATTCGCCTCCTAAAACGCGCTATAAGTCTCCCTGAAAGCCGCCTTGTACTCGAAATCGCATCCTCTTATTCTTGCACTTTTTTGACAAAACATTGACATATTCATGATTCTTGAATGATTTCTAAGCTTTCTACATTATTCAATTGCATTTTTATAGCCTGTAATGCCATACCCGAAACTAGGGTATTTGGTTCTTGTTTTTAGGCATTTCAGTTTCAGGTCAAATTGATGCAAACCAGGGACATGGATGAGATCAGGATGTCCAGACGAAGCGAACCATGTACTTGGAATTGATTTTCGTGGCCTAGAACTAATTTTAGGAATGAGCTATGGATTTAGCTGCAGATAAAAATCCGCAGGTAAATAACCAGGTCCAATGAAGAAGACGCTGACGTGTCTCCCTCTCATTGGTTGTTTCAAATCTTGCGCGCTTTTTTATACTTTTCTGATCCATTGAGTTGTTTTAATTTATTATTATTAATTTCTAACATTATAACAATTAAGTGCAGTGGTTGAGTTGGTAAGGGCGCTAGTACAAAATCCAATGGGACCTGGGTTTGAATCCCAGGTCCCCCAATTGCTTGTTATTATTTTTCAATAGGTATTCCCATGCAAGGTCCAAGGCGAACCAAAAGGGTTCGGGCAAAAATAAGGGATGAAAATGAAAAAAATAAGTACGCCCGGCAAGTCGAAAAGCTGAAAAGGCGACTTGGGCAAAAAAGGGTATCCTGGTGGACTGAAAACCCGAAAGGGCGGTCCAGGCAAAAGTTAGGGATCAAAGCGTAACACTATGTTTCATTGGATCACCTTGCATCCAGACTTCAGTATCGACTATCAAGCTCAGACGGAACTGATCAATCATATTTATCTTCAACCTGTAGCAAAGTGATAAGATGCTCGAGGATATAAAGGCAATAACAGAGTTGGAACCCAGTGGGATCATTCACATAGCTGTTTTGTTTAGTTTTTCACAAATTGTGTAAAATTCTATTTGTTCGGCGGCGTTCTCTTACTAGGACGTCAGCCTCTTGTACAGAAACGCCTATTTACAGGCCAAACTTCAAAATCAATACAATTCATTTTCAAAGAAATTTCAAACTGTTTTTCCTTTATCTGTTTTGTTTTGCAAAGAACGTCTAATGTTCATTTTTTATATATGCATTTGACATTAATTGCTGATCTTAAATATTTACATGCGAAACAAAAGACGAATTATGGGTAACATCAGAAACAGGGGCAATAAGAATTGTCCGAGCTGTATGGTTGCTCTATTCACCAGGTACAAAGGTAAATTCAGCTGAAGATTTTGGCTAAAGATACTTTCACTCCCCGCAGAATAAGGCAGTAATGGTAGCTCTCTCAGCTGAGACTTGCAACCGTGAACGAATCAGCAATACTCTCCCCAAGCAGAGTTGGTCTACCATCAACACTAAAAAGGGTCTTAATATTCCCCAGTGAAGTATAAGAATATTCCCCAACAAGTATAAGAGTATCCCCGACAGCCTTAATATTCCTCAACGGAGTATAAGAATGTTCCCCGACAGAATACAAGATACCCCTAGTGGAGCCAATATTTCCCCAACACGGTCTGAAAAAGCTTCCCCAACGGAGTTGAGTCATCATCCCCAATAAACTCCGGAAGTCTACCCCCAGCGGAGTAAAAAAATAAGTCTCCCCAGCCAAGTTCAAAGGATCATTCTCAGCAGAACTCAGAGGTTTATCCCCACAAAAGTCTAACAGGGTTATCCCCAGCAAGTTGCAACTGAAAGATCATCCCCATCAGAGCTCTTTCCTTTCACAAACAAGAATTCAACCGTCAACAGATTTAATATCACCAACAACGGTAATCCATCCCCAGCGGAGTTTATCATTGAAATCCCCAACGAAGCTTATCAGCGGAATCCCCAGCGGAGTTTATCGTTAAAATCCTCAGCAGAGCATCTCTTCCCCACAGAGTAATCTCCTCATCAGTTTATTCCCCAACGGATTTCTCTTCTCCTGCAGGTTTATTCTCGCAATCACCTTCGTTCACTATCCCCAGCAGAAACGAAGAATTCAACTCTACTCTCCAACAGTTATCCGGGATTTATTTTCCCCAACTAAAACATTACATGTCCATACATCATGATACATACATATACACATCATACAATACAATCTCATTTATGTTGAGAACATCATTGCTTGATCCATATCATGCATTGCATATGATTGACCTTTACCTTTTAGGAAAGATCCAGTTAAGTTCTCAGCTATGTCAAAGACCTCCTCGGGTCCAGTTAAACCGATTCCTAAAGATTTTTCTGATACCAACCCAGTCAAAGGAGACAAGACCAGTTAAATCGATTCCTAAAGATTTTTCTGATACCAACCCAGTCAAAGGAGACAAAACCAGTTAAATCGATTCCTAAAGATTTTTCTGAGGCCAACCCAGTCAAAGGAGACAAAACCAGTTAAATCAATTCCTAAAGATTTTTCTAAGGCCAATCCAGTCAAAGGAGACAAAACCAGTTAAATCGATTCCTAAAGATTTTTCTGAGGCCAACCCAGTCAAAGGAGACAAAACCAGTTAAATCGATTCCTAAAGATTTTTCTGAGGCCAACCCAGTCAAAGGAGACAAAACCAGTTAAATCGATTCCTAAAGATTTTTCTGAGGCCAATCCAGTCAAAAGAGACAAGACTAGTTAAATCGATTCCTAAAGATTTTTCTGATGCCAATCCAGTCAAAAGAGACAAGACCAGTTAAATCGATTTCTAAAGATTTTTCTGATGCCAATCCAGTCAAAAGAGACAAGACCAGTTAAATCGATTCCTAAAGATTTTTCTGATGCCAATCCAATCAAAGGAGACAAAACCAGTTAAATCGATTCCTAAAGATTTTTCTGAGGCCAATCCAGTCAAAGGAGACAAAAGCAGTTAAATCGATTCCTAAAGATTTTTCTGATGCCAATCCAGTCAAAGGAGACAAAACTAGTTAAATAGATTCCTAAAGATTTTTCTGAGGCCAATCCAGTCAAAGGAGACAAAACCTGTTAAATTAATTCCTAAAGATTTTTCTGATGCCAATTCAGTCAAAAGAGACAAGACCAGTTAAATCGATTCCTAAAGATTTTTCTGATGCCAATTCAGTCAAGAGAGACAAGACCAGTTAAATCGATTCCTAAATATTTTTCTGATACCAATCCAGTCAAAAGAGACAAAACCTCTGTTGTACCCCAAAATTTGCCCTCCCGTTTCCTCAACATTTTCAAAACCCACCCACACAAAACACCATTTCAAACAATTGAAAGCACCATTTCAAACAATTGAAAATCAAGGCAAGTTGATCTAAGCAAGTAACTAAGAGCCCATGGATAACCATGGATAGAAAGGGTGCTAATACCTTCCCTTTCTATAATCTACTCCCCGAACCCAAGAAAACATCTCAAAGGTTTTTGCTGTGCTTTTTAACCTTTCCTTAGGATAAAATAAAAAGTCGGTGGCGACTCTTGCTCAACCGAAACATTTGAGAAAACAAACGCAAAACTCAAGTCAGTTCTCCCACCGTATCACAGAACTGGCGACTCTACTGGGGAGAACAATTAAAGTGGAGTAACCTTAGGGCTTAGATCACCCTTTTTGCATGACTAATTGTTTGCTTTGATTGCTTTATATCTTGGCTCTCTTGTTTGGGTTTGCAATCCTACACCCGGATTTGGGGAAACATTCATAGATAGCAATACGTTGTGGAAACTGTGCGGGGTATACCGACACGGTTGAAGCAATAGCTATATTAGTGCGACATATTTATGATTACCGGTAACCCTTGAGTTCAATCAAGGAGAGTACGGGGCCACTGAGTGATGTCACTAAGCACTAATGACCTAGAACCTTACTTGACCATCTTGGCCTTTCATTAGGGGTAGTGAGATGATCGGCTTTGGTGCAGTCCGAAGTTGGTAGATACTCAATACTACACTCATTGAGGGTTGTTTTCTTGGAATATTTTGGTCGCTAGTTAAGTGGCTAAACCAAAACAATGAACAATGAAAACAATCCAATGATATTGAGCTCCTTAGAACCCGGTTACTATTTATAGGACAGGTTTTTAAGCCAACTACACTCAAGAGGGTACTTACCTATTGTGATCGGTGGATCTGGAACTGACTGTTTAACGCTGGTTCGCGAAATGTCGCGGAAGCAAGAGTCGCCACCGTCTTTTATTTTCTCCAAATGGAAAGGACAAAAGCACATAAAAATTCCTTATAGAGATTGCTCTCGGTTCGGGAGGTAGATTATAGAAAGGGAAGGTGTTAGCACCCTTTCTATCCATGGTTATCCATGGGCTCTTAGATACTTGCTCATTGCGTTTTCAAAAATGGTTTGTTTGCTTTTCAACTGTGGGTTTTAAAAAGTTTCTTTGAAAATTTCAGTTCGACTTTTGTATCGGTCCTCAAGAGTGTTTGAAAAATGCTTTCGAAAGCTTTTTGAAAAGGTGTCGGTGTGAAAAGTATTTTTGATTTGTTTTGAAATTTAGAGCAAGTATCTAGAGTCGTCTACCTACCCTAAGGAATTCGTCTGTGTAAATGTCCTTTAAAGTAGTGCCATCCCACCATTGAGAGGTAGGTAGCACCACCGTTGGAGGTGTTCGGGTCAATTCGAGGTTCGGGACATGGTGATCACCAGAGCAATGGGAAGACACCTTAGAAGCTACCCTCATGCCAGGTTCCCGGATCATGAGGACTTACTAAGACATCCTCTACTCGACGATCACCTTTCGAGGCAAGGCAACAGTGAGGCGTACCCTAGGGGTGATGTGTGATTTGTGTGTCGTTTTAATTTGCATTTATCTTGTCATGTTATTGGTGTTCTACACTTGTTTTTTTATTTTTGTCCATACATTCTTTCATGCCATTTGTTAACAGTTAAAATACTTGCGGGAAAGTAAATTCTAAGCTATTACAAACGGCGCGGGTCCACATCGCCAAAATTAACCAGGACCCGATTTGACAGAAAAATAAAGAAAGTAAAAGAATTTAAAGTGCAAGAAATTGAAAGGTTACATGGCCTTGGGAGAGATACATAATTATTTAAACGGAATAAAACAATATGCGAATTAATAATTAAATCGAAACGAGGGCGTTGGACCCTTTTTGCAAAATTAAACTAATGAGGAATTAATTAAAATTAGAAAAAGAAAGAATTTGTTTTTTTGGAATTTTTTAGTATTTTAGGATTTAATATGAAAAGGGAAAAATTAATTGAAATTAATATAAGATGCAAACCCTAATTCTAGTCATTTTTTACTTTATTAAGAAATATTGAAGTTTTTTAACCTAAATTAAACCTAATTTTATTTTCATGCAATTTAATTATAAAAAGTAAAATATTTAATTATTTAATATATTTATGAAAGAAAAATAAAAAAAAGATGACAAATTATTAATTAAACCTAATTCTACATTTTTTAGATTTTTATTAAAAGTATTAAAATTAAAACCTAATTTACACTAAGTTTAATTACATGCAAATTTATTTAAGAAAATACTAAAATAAAAAAATTATTTATTGTTTTAACTCTTTTCTGATTTTTTTTATGATATTTTATATTTTTGTGAAAATAATTAATTAAATTAACTAAACAAGCAAAAAATAAGAAAAATAAAGAAAGTTAAGAATTTACAAACCAAGGGGGGTATCAGTCCCCAGATAGGAGGTATAGTTTAGCAATTCAGGCCCATTTGACTTTGGCCTTGTTGGACTTTTTCACTAGCATGTAGCACGTTGACTGCAGCCTACCATGCTCCCTAATTCCTGGCCCTTGGATGGATGAGGTTGGACGTGTGGACATTGGATCTTGGCAGTGTATGGTACGCGTGGATGCTGAACCTGCATGTGAAGATTTATTGCAAAATAATATTGAGAATGTTGAAGACCTGGGGCTCGAACCCAGGTCAAGTGCTTTGCCAATCCTTATGCTTGCCACTGAGCCATTACACACGCGTTTGATATATAATAGTTAATAAACATTATAAAAGAAAAGAAAGTCAGTGGCCACCAACGCGCGCGAAATTTGAACTGGCCTATCACGCTTTGCCACGAGGTTGTCTTCTTCATTATTCCTGAAACATCAAACATTAGACAACGGTTTTTACACCGTTGCAGAAAGTACCATATGAAAAAATAGCGAATAGGCCATAAGGCCTTATAAATTGATCGCGAGTGCTGGCTTCTGTTCGTCCAAACGCGTTGAATCCAATGGCTTTGGTCTCAGCCTCCAATTTTGCCTTATTTCGAAACCCCCAATTCGAAGGTAGAAGAACCCTAAATATCAACAATGGCATAATCGCGTGTAGCACATAAAAATGCAATTAAATATATTGGTTAGCTTCAGAATTTCATAAGGAACATGAATCAATGAATAAAATGTTATGAGGATGCCTGCAAGTCAAAATACGAATGTGCATTTTTCATGAAACATATTGAATTCTGTATACCGATTCCTGAGGTTTTGATGAGTGTTAGTGATTGGAAAACGTTCAGTAATGCTTGAGGAAGCTAATGAGATAGATTTGGAGGCTTGAATCGCCTTGCAAAGGTGTTTTCAGATTTTGAGTTTCTTGCCAAAATTCCAAGTTTAATAATGGCTTTTCTGAGCAGCTGCGTGTGTTTTTTGATTAGGGTTGTGATCCTTGCATATGTAGTAGTGAATTAGGTTAGGAATATTGATCCAAATCTCTTGCAATGATGGTTTTGAAAATTTGATTTTCAAGATCTTTAACCAAATATTTTCCATGCATTTTTGTATCAATTATGATCAATTCAAACCAAATCTTTCTATATTGAGTCATGCACGAAATCTTGAGGATAAAACATGCACAAAAAGATTGAAAAAACTTAGGTTAGCATTTTTCATGTATTTATTTTAATTTAAATGAATTATTATTAATAAAAATCCAAATAAATAAATAAAAAATGAATAAAAACTTCCCTTTGGGCCAAGTGGTCGTGCACATGCCATGGATGATGAATTATGGAAGAAAAATGGGCCCATTAGCAATTTTAGGTCATTTGAATCAATGTTGACTTTTCAAAATATCCAAACATTTCCCAACTTCCACAAGGCATATCTTGCTCAATTTTTAAGCTTTCCTCATGTTCTTGGACATTTTGGAAAGGTCTTTGAGTTCTCTAACCAATGCTTTTGGTCCCATGTCATTTTGATTTACCAATCTCAAGTTATGGCCTTTGACTTAAAGTCCCTTTTTGTTGACTTTTGAAAATGACCTATAATGTTGAAATTGATAACTTTTTGTGAGAGCATTTCTTGGACTTGAAGTATGAAGATGAGTTGTAGGAAATGTCTTCCTCTTCAAAATTAGCTTTGGATAGAATTTTTCTGATAATCCATGTGAAAGTTATGCCCTGGTCAATTTCAGTTGACTTTTTCAACTGTCCAAATAAGGAAACTTTTGCATCTTGATGATTTTTGAGCCAAATTTTGAGAATCATGATCAAGCATTGATCAAATGATGTTTGTGGCTTCAAAATGATATGTTGACCAAAAATTTGAACTTTTGACTGTCAAATGACCATTTTGCCCCTACAGTTGACTGTAGTGCAATTAGGGTTTTTGACTGTGCAGTTTTATGCTGAATGTCTTGAAACTTGATATGAGGATGCTTGACCATCTTTGTAGGAATATGAGACTTGATTGGACCTTTGGAAACTTCATTTTCTTGATCAGAACACAAACCCTAATTTTGCCTGCTTAGGAGACCTTTGCACTGTGCAACCCTTGGGGAATTTTGGAGCTTTGACTTGGCAAATCTTTAAGAATATGGGAGGGCAAATTTTGGGGTACAACACCTATGGAACCCCATGTAAGCCTGAAACTAGGGTTTTGTGTGAATTGCTTGTACACATGTTTGTGCATACATCATGAACATCATAAAGCATCATATGCATACACTAACCATTTCAAGGGTTTAGATCTTCATCTTTGTTTTTGTTTTGTAGGTCATGGAAATTCCTCACAGGAAAACTATCTAAGTCAACCTTGTGAGGATCCCTCCTCAACTCAAAGAGCTCACATCAAGAATTCCGGAAAGCTCTCCCTTCAGTGAAAGACATGGTAGACTGCTCAGCTTAGTCAACACCAACATTGAAGAGGACATGATGAAGGTGCTGTTCCAGTTCTTTGACCCTCTTCACCACTGTTTCACTTTCCCCGACTACCAGTTGGTGCCCACTTTGGAGGAATTTTCTCAACTCTTGAGAATTCCTATCCTTAATCAACTACCTTTCAACGGTACAGAAAAGGAACCAAAGCCTGAAGATGTTGCTCAAGCACTACATCTACAGCCATCTGACATCAAGGGGCATTGGGAAACTAGAAGCGGTGTCAAAGGATTCTTAGCAAAGTTCTTGTTTGAGAAGGCACAAGAGTGTTGGAATTCATTGGACCTACAAGCCTTTGAAGAAATTGTGGCCCTCCTTATCTATGGGTGGGTCTTGTTCCCAAATCCTGACCAGCTTGTAGATGTCAACGCCGTCAAGATCTTCTTATCCAGAAATCCAATACCAACATTGCTTGGGGACATTCTTCACTCATTTTACACTCGAACAATGAGAAAGAGGGGTGTTCTCATGTGCTGTACTCCTCTCCTTGCAAGGTGGTTTATTTCACACCTTCCACAAACTGTCTTGAAGAATGACCAAGGTTTAAGGTGGTCACAACGGTTGATGACCCTTACTCACTCTGATGTACATTGGTGTTCTCGGTCCAGAGAAAACGTCATCATCGTCAATCGTTGTGGAGAGTTCCCTAATGTTCCATTACTTGGCATTAGGGGAGGCATTACCTACAACCCTTGTCTAGCCTTGAGACAATTTGGATATGCACGGAGGGATGGCCCTCACGACATGCTGATTCCTGACCTAGTTTTTGACTTCGACAATGATGCGCAAGGACTTCGCCAAAGATTCATCAGAGCTTGGAGGATGCCTAACAAGGTTGACAGCAAGACACTGGGGCACAAGAATTCTATCCCTCTTGAGCCTTATCTCAAGTGGGTACGAGCCCGAGCCCAGAGTCTAATGATGCCTTATCCTCATGTTCTCCCTGTGATTAAAGAGCCCGTTACGGAAGGGGAGGTTCCCTACACCATCCTACATCCTGACATGCCTACATCGTGGGAGGAGATGCAGAAGAGTTGGATCCAACTCAAGGAGGAACAAAATACTTTTGAAGCCAGCTTCTACGCCAGTGAGAAGAAGGTTCTAGAGCTTACCTGCCGACTCCACGAGGAAGATACCCTCAACACCTACATCGCACCAAAAAGGATGCGCAATTTCTTTTTACCTTGAGAAGTTTTTTATGATATTTGGCCCATGGGGCATTTATGTACTGACAAATTTCTTCTTATTAATATGACGTGCGTTCTTTTTTTTGTTTGCAACAATTTTGAATGTTCTAAATCCTTGAATGCATTCATCATGTGCATAAGCAGGTCTCCACACCAGGTTTCCTTATCTTTCTGCTGTTTATTACAGTAAGATGGATCTCGAACAGACGGTCAAGGACTTGCAATCTCAAAACGCACAGTTTCAACAACTCCTGATGACCTTGGCTAAGGGTCAGGAAGATCTGAAAGCCCTGCTGGGGAACAAAGACCAAGTGAAAAAGAAGAAGAAGAGAATCGGGGTGGCTACCCTAGGAAGAAGGTTTGAGGGTGAAGCCAGAAGAGTGCTTGAATTTCCCCCTACATCTGAAGAAGGAACCAGTAAAGGGAATGCGGCTGCGGTACCTTCCGAATCCGAGGTTGAGGAAGAGGAGGCTGAAGAGGACGAAGACTACTCTGATCAACAATACCCGCCCGCTGATGATAAGTACAAAGGCTTGGAAGACAGGTTGTCAGCTATGGAGCTGCAGAGAGTTCCCGGCTTAGATTTCGAAGACTTGGGATTAGTTGCTGGAATTGTAATCCCCTGAAGTTCAAGGTGCCAGTTTTTGTAAGGTATGACGGGTTGTCCTGCCCGAAAATGCATCTCAGATCATATGTGTTGTACCCCAAAATTTGCCCTCCCATATTCTTCAAGAAATTGCCAAATCAAGCTGCAAAATTCCCCAAGGGTTGCACAGTCAAAGGTCTCCTATACAGTCAAAACTAGGGTTTGTGTTCTGATCAAGGAGTTGAAGTTTCCAAGGGTCTAATCAAGTCTCACATGCCTACAAATATGGTCAAGCATCCTCATATCAAGTTTCAAGACATTCAGCACAAAAATTGCACAGTCAAAACCCTAATTGCACCACAGTCAACTGTAGGGGCAAAATGGTCATTTGGCAGTCAAAAGTTCAAATTTTTGGTCAACATCTCATTTTGAAGCCACAAACATCATTTGATCAATGCTTGATCATGATTCTCAAAACTTGGCTCAAAAATCATCAAGATGCAAAAGTTTCTATATTTGGACAGCTGAAAAAGTCAACTGAAATTGACCAAGGCATAACTTTTTCATGGTTCATCATAAAAATCCCATCCAATGCTCATCTTGAAGGGGGAGACATTTCCTACAACTCATCTTCATACTTCAAGTCCAAGAAATGCTCTCACAAAAAGTTATCAATTTCAACATTATAGGTCATTTTCAAAAGTCAACAAAAAAGAACTTTAAGTCAAAGGCCATAACTTGATATTGGTAAATCAAAATGACATGGGACCAAATACATTGTTTAGAGGACTTCAAGACCTTTCTAAAATGTCCAAGAACATGAGCAAAGCTTAAAAATTGAGCAAGTTATGCATTGGAGAAGTTGGGAAATTTTTGTGAAATGGCCAAAATCATTTATCCTTGAAATCTCATTTTTGACAAAAGGGGCCCACTTTTTCCACTTGAATTGACTTGGCCATGCTTCCCACGTGTCCCATCTTTTATTTCAGATTTTTTTTATTAATTTTTTCATTTTTATTGATTTTATTGGATTTAATTAATTTTAAATCTTTTAAAATCAAAAGAAATTCAAAAAAATTAATTTAAAGGGATATTTTGCTTTGATTAACCTTGAAGCATCATTATGTGCCTACCATTTTTCGTGCTAAGGCTTAAACAAGGCAAAAATTCAAATTTGAATCAAAAGTGGAAAGTGTGATAATGGTGGTTTATGCCAAATCCTAAACATCAATGCAAGGCATTATTGGCCATAATTTTCATTCATACACATTGCATAAGACATGTACAAGTGAAAGTGTCCAGGTTCATTCAAGAGACATGCATATTTCAAAAAAGGAAAACTTTTAATGTGTCTGATTCTTGTCTCATGGCATTAAAGGCCTGGTTAAATGGCTGTCTCTTACCGTTACAAGACCCTCACACTCCTATAAATACAAGGGCCAGTGGCACATTACGACGGACGAAAAAACACACAACAGGAGAACGAAAGAAACATTGGAGAGAGGCTGCCCACAAAATCCATCAAAGGTTGCCAGAATTTTCCAAGCAAGGCCACCCTTCAGCAAAAGTAGCCAAGCCCAGAAGCCCAGATCGAAGGTGCCTACATTCAGGAAGCGCCCAAATCGAAGGTCCAATCTACTGGTAAGAGAGGGTAAACTGTCCAACCTTGTATTTGCATTACACATTCGTGCTTGTTGTTACCTTCAATTTACTATCCTAGACAGGATCAAAGGGCCTGGGTTTGGCCCCAGGTCATGTTCTTCGTTTGCTAACATTTGCTGCAGATTTATCCTGAAAAGACTCAGCGCACGTAGGATCGAAGGGCCTGGGGTTCGATACCAGGCCCTGAGTTTATTTTGCTAACATACTTTTGCAGGTATAGCATCCCAGATCGAAGGAGACACCTTCTCTGGATCGAAGCTTCCCAGGCCTCCAGAATTATGCTTTTTTTTTATTTGCTGCCTGTTTCCGTCGTTTTTCTTATACTTATTTTGACTATTTTTATTTCTTTTTTTTAATCAACATAAAATCAAAAACACAAAAAAATCAGAAAAGACAAAAAAATAAATAATAATTTTATTTTAGTATTAATTTTGTAAATAAATCCCTTAATTAATTTAGATTTAATTTTAGGTTATAATTTAATTCTATTTCACAATAAACCAAAAATAATAAAAAATAGATCTTTAACACTTTTTACCTTTTTTTAATTAATTAAATATTTTTATTATAAGTATCATTAACCATTAACTTTGTAAATAAAATTTATAATTAATTTAGTTTTAATTCTAGGTTTTAACTTTAATGCATTTTCTTTAATAAATTAAAAACAATTAGAATTAGAATTAATCATTTGACTTTTAATTAATTTAATGTCATAAATACAAAAAAAACATAAAAAACAAGTTCTTTCTTTTTATTTAATTTAATTATTCTATTAATTTTATTTTAATTCCTTAAAGGGTCCAACGCCCTCGCATTCGATCATATTTTCCTTTTTTCGCGCGTTTTATTTATTTCTGTTGTAAATATAATGTAATTGCTCCAAAGCCATGTAATAGCTATTAGATATTTATTTTCTGCACTTTATTTTAAATCGGGTCTGGATTAATTTGGCGTTGTAGACCCGCGCCTTGTAATAGCGTAGGACTTTTATTTTCCGCACTTTAAATTCCCGCACCTTTAACTGTTAAACAATAACATGAAAGAATGAGTGCCCAAAAATAAAATCGAAACGTAGATCACCAATGCATGACAAGACAAACAATAAACTGAAAATAACACACAATTCACACACCACCCCTAGGGTACGCTTCACTGTTGCCTTGCCCCTCGAAAGGTGGTCGTCGAGTAGAGGATGTCTTAGTAAGTCCTCATGATCCGGGAACCTGGCATGAGGGTAGCTTCTAAGGTGTCTTCCCATTGCTCTGGTGATCACCATGTCCCTACAAACTCGAATTAACCCGAACACCTCCAACGGTGGTGCTACCTACCTCTCAATGGTGGGATGGCACTACCTAAAGGACAATTACACAACTTTATTCCTTAGGGTAGGTAGATTCTCATAGATACTTGCTCATCTCAAAAACAAACAAAATACTTTTCACAACTACACTTTCTAAAAGTTTTCAAACAAATTTTTCATACACTCTTGAGGACAGATACAAGAGTTACTTAGAAATTTTTTTCAAACGAAACTTTTTCAAAACCCACTCACAATTGAAAAGCAAACCTTTTGAAAACACAATGAGCAAGTATCTAAGAGCCCATGGATAACCATGGATAGAAAGGGTGCTAACACCTTCCCTTTCTATAATCTACCTCCCGAACCGAGAGCATATCTCTATAAGGAATTTTTCTGTGCTTTTGTCCTTTCCATTTGGAGAAAATAAAAGACGGTGGCGACTCTTGCTTACCGCGACATTTCGCGAAACCAGCTTAAAAACAGTCAGTTCCAGATCCACCGATCACAGAACTGGCGACTCTGCTGGGGACACTTAAAGTGAGGTGTACCTTAGGACTAAGATCACTGTGTTTTCAATTGTCTGAATTGTTTGCTTTATTATTGTGGGTACTGTCTTGGGAGCTCTATAGATCCTAACCCGGATCTGGGGATACCTTCTTAGAAAGTAGCAACAAGGCTGTGAGGGAACTGTGCGGGGTATACCGACATGGTTGAAGCAGTCTGCTACGTTGATGTGGCACTTTGGTGTGTACCGGTAACCCTTGAGTCAATCAAGGAGAGTACGGGGCCTCCGCGTGGTGTCGTGAAGCATCAACAGACCTTAGGAACCTTAATTGAACCATCTTGGCCTCTTTAGGGTAGTGAGATGACTACTTTGGTGTACTCCGAAGTCGGTTGATACTCGATACTACACTCAATTGAGGGTTGTTTTCTTGGGATATTTTGATCGCCAGTCAGTGGCTAAATCGAAACGATGAACAATGAAAGCAATCCAATGATATTGAGATCCTTAGAACCCGGTTACTTTGATAGGACAGGTTTGAGCCCACCAACTTCAAGAGGGTAATACCTAGACCCCATGCTGGCCTAAACTCTAAGGGTTTCTCTTGTGTGACTTGTGTGCCTTCGTACTTGAACTACTTGCGTGCTTATTATCTGACCCTTGAATTTCTTGCAGGTTTTGTTTACAGTCCTTAATTGGAACTCATAACAAAGTTTACTGAGTTTCTTGCAGGTTTTGGTTTGCAGTCCTTAATTGGGACTCATAAAAGGGTTACTTACATTACCCCCATGCATAGCATGACATCATACCATTGCATACATCCTGCATAAGGACTAACCCATTTCAAGGATCTCAAGGGTCTGTGATGCAGGTCATGATGAATCAAACATCTAGCAAGGGGCAAAGAGGATTTATTTTCCTCTAGCCAAGGTAGTCAGGGGCTATGACCCACTGGATATGGTGAGCCTTTGACCCTTAAAGAAGGACTCTCAACAAAGTACCTTCAATCAAGCCACCAGTTTCCAATGCTAACGATTTTCTTGTTTACCCCGCGAGGTCCTTGAAAACATTGCATGCATACATAACATTGCATCACAGGTACCCTTTCTTTACAGGTCACTTACCCTCTCTGCTGTTTATTTCAGCATCATCATGTCTTCTGCATCATCCAATGAACAATCCATCAAGGCCCTCCAGGCTCAGAATGCCCAGTTCCAAGAGCTGATCATGAATTTGGCCCAGGGGCAGCAAGATCTGAAGACTCTGCTCCTGAAAAAGAAGAAGAAGAGGACTGTTTTGTTCAGCCCTAGACGCAGGTCTGGGAATACACCACAGGATGAAGCTGAGAGAACAACTCCATCTGTTAGGATAGACAGTCCCCATGGGAGAGAGGTGCCTAGTCCAGTGGTCTCCGACAACGAGACGGAGTTCAATGATGAGCAGTACCCTCCAGCTGAGGACAGGTACAAACAGTTGGAAGACCGGCTAAATGCGATGGAGATACAAAAAGTGCCCGGCCTGGACTTCGAGGATTTAGGTCTGTCTTCTGGGGTAGTGATCCCGCACAAGTTTAAGGCACCTGCCTTTGCTAAATACGACGAGGCATCCTGTCCTAAATTGCATCTCAGGGCTTACACAAGGAGGATCCAACCCTATACAGCTGACAAAAACCTATGGATCCATTTTTTCCAGGAGAGTCTTTCAGGGACTCAGCTCGAGTGGTTCTATCAACTGAGTGGAGCCAACATCCGCAACTGGGAGGACTTGGCCACTGCATTCTACAAGCATTACCAGTACAATGCCGACCTCGCTCCCACGCGCACTCAGCTTCAGGGAATGTCTATGGGTGCAGGTGAAGGTTTCAAAGAATATGCTCAGAAATGGAGAGACCTTGCTGGAAGGGTACAGCCACCCTTGACTGACCGCGAGCTCGTCGACATGTTCTTGGGGACCCTGTCTGGTCCATTCTTCAACCACCTGATTGGGAATTCTGCTGCTGGGTTTACAGATCTGATCTTGATCGGGGAAAGAATAGAAGCTGGTATCAAGTCAGGGAAAATACAGACTGGTGACTCCTCGAACACTGAGAAGAAACCATCCAAGAGAGAATCTAGTGCTGTCAACGTAGTAGCTATTGCAAAGCCGGCCGGTGCTCCTCAGCGTCACCATCAACAAAGGGAAGAGAGACCTAAGAGGCAATTTACTCCCCTCGGCATGACCTTGTCACAAATATTGCCACAGTTGCTGGAAACCAAGATGGTAACTCTCATGGACCCTCCAAAGAATCCCAACAGGACGCCTTCAAGGTATAACCCCAATGTTCGTTGCGCCTATCATTCTGACAGCCCGGGGCACGCTACAGATGACTGTTGGACTTTGAGAAATAGGGTTCAAGATCTGATTGACGCAAAAGAAGTCCAGCTCGACTCCCCAGAGGCTCCCAATGTGATCACTGCTCCCTTGCCAAGACATGGCTAGGATTAGTTTTTGTTCATTCAAATATTCAAGTTGTAATTTTCTTTCAATTGTTCAAACATTTTGTTTCATGTCAAACTTGGTTATCTCATTAATGCATTACACTTGTCTGTTTTGAAGCAATTATGTTTACTATGCCTAAAACTGTTTTCATTTTTTTGTGATGATCAACTCTTAAATAATAATTCTAAGCCTCTTGAGGGAGGATGACGAAAACGATACCACGATCTTTACAGTATGCTTTTGAACAGACCCCGCTGATGAGGTGCAGGCATTGTTTCAATTCCTAAACACTGGAGTTATAAGGATGATAATCCCTCGTCAACCCCTCTGAGCCAAAGAAGTAGAAGTTTTTCTTTTCGAAATTTAAAAACCTTAATCATAACCTGGGGCAGGGTAGTCTCTCAGCTGATCCAAGTGCATAACGAATCGCACCAAAAAGATCCTTACAAAACAAAGAAAGACAGTGAGGGTTCCGAATGATCAATAAAGAAAGGCAGTCATTATCTTTAAAAAAAAAACATTAAGTCAAAACCCATGAAGGAGACTTACAAAACTGGGGCATCCCGCTGACTGTAATTCCAAAAAAGGAAACAGTTCAGGCAAAAAAAATAGGGGTAACAAAGTCAAAAAAGAAAGAGGTCTTACAAACCCTCGACAAATGACCGCTTATTCAAATAAACGTTCAACATCCGAACCATCACTGGAATATCAGAGCAAAGACTCAAACAAGGTCTAACGTATGATCAACTGAGTTTAGGTTTGGAGAACATCACGAAGAGCGGGTGGGTACAAATAAAATTTGAGCCTTTATCCTTTGTTTCTTAAACTGTGAACCAGGCCACGTTATAACCCTTAAAAGCCCTAGCTGAAGCATGGGTTAGTTCGAAAGCATACTGGTACGAAAGGTATCCTGACTCCTTAAGGCTTGCGGTAAAAATAACGAGTTGACATCACAGTTCACAAAGGACTCACTCGTTTTATTAAAAAATTGCATTTTCAAAATCTTCAAGACAGACATAAGCTTTGCATTTTTGATATAACATTGTTTGCATATGACTATTTGTTTGAACATCAGGGAAATTCGCACGATGAATACCTAGTGAACAAAAGTACTCCCAACAAAGGGGCAGGCATACTCATCGTTCATCATCTGGGGCAGTTAAGTCAAGATTCGGAGAATCTCTCAAAATGCCGAACAGCCTGGGGCAAATCTCCGCCTGAGTCACCTAGGGCATTCCAGCAACGAATCTTGCCTGATCAAACATCTTCTGATGGCATGGCAAAATACTTCCAACAGGGGCAACTCCCTGCATGCTAAGAGCATGGACATAGTCGAAAAGATACTACGCAAAATCAAAGACCCGCTAGGTCGACGCACCTAGGCAAGAATAAGGGCTTCCCGGCGAACCAAAAGGGTTCGGGCAAAAATAAGGGATGAAATGAAAAATCTGTACACCCGGCAAGTCGAAAACCTGAAAAGGCGGCTTGGGCAAAAACGGGTATCCTGGTGGACTGAAAACCCGAAAGGGCGGTCCAGGCAAAAATTAGGGATCAAAGCGTACGACTATGTCCTGGAATCTCATCATATACCTACCAGAAGACTTGTCAAGCACCCTCATAGGTCTTCCTCTCCCACATCAGAAACAGGGGCAATGATGAGTGGTCTAAACGATCTAATTGCTCTGTCCATCAAGGTATCAAGGTAGGTTCAGCTAAAGAACATGACCAGTACATCTTAATTCCCCAGAGAGTGAGCCAGCAAACAGTATACTCTCCTCAAACAAGGCAGTTATCAACCTTAAAGAAGTTGGGTGTCCTCCAGCAGACCTCAACATTCTCCAGCAGCATACATGTTCTTAACAAGCATCCCCGGCAATCTCGGTCTAAAGATTGTTCCCCGGCGGCATACCAAGCATTCAAAGGGATCACTTCCCCCACAGTTCAATACTTCCCCAGGAGAGTCCAATCCAGTTCCCCAGGAAAATTGGAACTCATCTCCCCAAGCAGCAAGCTTATCCCCAGTAGATCCTGGAAGCTTGTCCCTCGCAGAGCACGAACGCGTCGTCCGGCTTTATTCAAAGAGTTATTTCCTTAACAGGATATAACTGGGTTATCCTCAGCCAAAAGCCACGGAAAGATCGTCGTCGACAAAGTCTTATCATCCCCATCAAGGTCTATTAACACTCCCAACATAACAACGGTATCCCCAGCGAAGTTACCATCAACATCTCGACAAGAGTACCTCTCTCCCCACAGAGTATTGTTCCCCAGCCAGATAGCTAGATTAATTTTCTCCCCGCAGAGTAATCCATTCGCCAAGTTTATTCCGCAACGGAGTCATCTTCTCCCACCGGTATTCTTGCAACTATCATCCCCCAGCGGAAGCAAAAGCTATTCTTCAATATCAGCCCAGGATATGACTTCCCGGCACCCGTCAAGGATTCATTTTCCTAGATGAAAAACATACATAAAACATCACATACATCATTATAGCATGCATAAACGCATCATATCATACGAATCTCATTTATGTTGAGAACATCATTGCTTGATCCACATCATGCATTACATATGACTGACTTTTACCTTTCAGGAAAGATGCAGTTTAAACTCTCAATCACATTTCAAGACCTTCTCTGGTTCAGTCAGATCGACCCTAAGATCTCCCTGATGCTTATCCAGTTGAAGATTTCAAGACCTTGCTTGGTTCAGTTAAATTGACCCTAAGATTTTTCTGATTCTTATCCAGTCAAAGGCCTTCTCTGGTTCAGTCAGATCGACCCTAAGATCTCCCTGATTCTTATCCAGTTGAAGATTTCAAGACCTTGCTTGGTTCAGTTAAATCGACCCTAAGATTTTTCTGATTCTTATCCAGTCAAAGGCCTTCTCTGGTTCAGTCAGATCGAACCTAAGATCTCCCTGATTCTTATCCAGTTGAAGATTTCAAGACCTTGCTTGGTTCAGTTAAATCGACCCTAAGATTTTTCTGATTCTTATCCAGTCAAAGGCCTTCTCTGGTTCAGTCAGATCGACCCTAAGATCTCCCTGATTCTTATCCAGTTGAAGATTTCAAGACCTTGCTTGGTTCAGTTAAATCGACCCTAAGATTTTTCTGATTCTTATCCAGTCAAAGGCCTTCTCTGGTTCAGTCAGATCGACCCTAAGATCTCCCTGATTCTTATCCAGTTGAAGATTTCAAGACCTTGCTTGGTTCAGTTAAATCGACCCTAAGATTTTTCTGATTCTTATCCAGTCAAAGGCCTTCTCTGGTTCAGTCAGATCGACCCTAAGATCTCCCTGATTCTTATCCAGTTGAAGATTTCAAGACCTTGCTTGGTTCAGTTAAATCGACCCTAAGATTTTTCTGATTCTTATCCAGTCAAAGGCCTTCTCTGGTTCAGTCAGATCGACCCTAAGATCTCCCTGATTCTTATCCAGTTGAAGATTTCAAGACCTTGCTTGGTTCAGTTAAATCGACCCTAAGATTTTTCTGATTCTTATCCAGTCAAAGGCCTTCTCTGGTTCAGTCAGATCGACCCTAAGATCTCCCTGATTCTTATTCAGTTGAAGATTTCAAGACCTTGCTTGGTTCAGTTAAATCGACCCTAAGATTTTTCTGATTCTTATCCAGTCAAAGGCCTTCTCTGGTTCAGTCAGATCGACCCTAAGATCTCCCTGATTCTTATCCAGTTGAAGATTTCAAGACCTTGCTTGGTTCAGTTAAATCTACCCTAAGATTTTTCTGATTCTTATCCAGTCAAAGGCCTTCTCTGGTTCAGTCAGATCGACCCTAAGATCTCCCTGATTCTTATCCAGTTGAAGATTTCAAGACCTTGCTTGGTTCAGTTAAATCGACCCTAAGATTTTTCTGATTCTTATCCAGTCAAAGGCCTTCTCTGGTTCAGTCAGATCGACCCTAAGATCTCCCTGATTCTTATCCAGTTGAAGATTTCAAGACCTTGCTTGGTTCAGTTAAATCGACCCTAAGATTTTTCTGATTCTTATCCAGTCAAAGGCCTTCTCTGGTTCAGTCAGATCGACCCTAAGATCTCCCTGATGCTTATCCAGTTGAAGATGTTTCAAGACCTTGCTTGGTTCAGTTAAATCGACCCTAAGATTTTTCTGATTCTTATCCAGTCAAAGGCCTTCTCTGGTTCAGTCAGATCGACCCTAAGATCTCCCTGATTCTTATCCAGTTGAAGATTTCAAGACCTTGCTTGGTTCAGTTAAATCGACCCTAAGATTTTTCTGATTCTTATCCAGTCAAAGGCCTTCTCTGGTTCAGTCAGATCGACCCTAAGATCTCCCTGATTCTTATCCAGTTGAAGATTTCAAGACCTTGCTTGGTTCAGTTAAATCGACCCTAAGATTTTTATGATTCTTATCCAGTCAAAGGCCTTCTCTGGTTCAGTCAGATCGACCCTAAGATCTCCCTGATGCTTATCCAGTTGAAGATGTTTCAAGACCTTGCTTGGTTCAGTTAAATCGACCCTAAGATTTTTCTGATTCTTATCCAGTCAAAGGCCTTCTCTGGTTCAGTCAGATCGACCCTAAGATCTCCCTGATTCTTATCCAGTCAAAGGCCTTCTCTGGTTCAGTCAGATCGACCCTAAGATCTCCCTGATTCTTATCCCAGTAAAAGGCACCCAAGGTTTTTCTCAACGAGCGTTGTTGAAGTTAAAGTCACCCAAGGTTCTCTTACCGTTCATGCAAGTTAGTAACCATCCCTGGTTCATTCATCATCATTTGAAGCTCCAGACCCAGCTCCTGTAACCAGTCAGGACATATCTATACCGAGCATCTGAAAACCAGCTCCTGCAACGTGTCAGGTACTCATTTTTCTTTTGCAGGTATGCAGGTTCTCGCTAAGGAATCTCTGACGCGATCAACATCCAGATGGCATCTATAATCCCATCACCTTATTCATCAATCCCCAAATGGCATCTGTAAGCCCATTCCATCATCACCGCTACTATGTAAGCGCAAATTTCTGGGCACTCTAGTGTTCAATCATCTTCCACCTTCGGATTACGAAAGGCACGTCAGCCAATCTGCATCCTCAGGTCTAAGAAGATTGAACAGGGGCAACTGTTGTACCCCAAAATTTGCCCTCCCATATTCTTCAAGAAATTGCCAAATCAAGCTGCAAAATTCCCCAAGGGTTGCACAGTCAAAGGTCTCCTATACAGTCAAAACTAGGGTTTGTGTTCTGATCAAGGAGTTGAAGTTTCCAAGGGTCTAATCAAGTCTCACATGCCTACAAATATGGTCAAGCATCCTCATATCAAGTTTCAAGACATTCAGCACAAAAATTGCACAGTCAAAACCCTAATTGCACTACAGTCAACTGTAGGGGCAAAATGGTCATTTGGCAGTCAAAAGTTCAAATTTTTGGTCAACATCTCATTTTGAAGCCACAAACATCATTTGATCAATGCTTGATCATGATTCTCAAAACTTGGCTCAAAAAGTCAACTGAAATTGATCAGGGCATAACTTTCACATGGATCATCAGAAAAATCCCATCCAATGCTCATCTTGAAGGGGGAGACATTTCCTACAACTCATCTTCATACTTCAAGTCCAAGAAATGCTCTCACAAAAAGTTATCAATTTCAACATTATAGGTCATTTTCAAAAGTCAACAAAAAAGGACTTTAAGTCAAAGGCCATAACTTGATATTGGTAAATCAAAATGACATGGGACCAAAGACATTGTTTAGAGGACTTCAAGTCCTTTCTAAAATGTCCAAGAACATGAGCAAAGCTTAAAAATTGAGCAAGTTATGCATTGGAGAAGTTGGGAAATTTTTGTGAAATGGCCAAAATCATTTATCCTTGAAATCTCATTTTTGACAAAAGGGGCCCACTTTTTCCACTTGAATTGACTTGGCCATGCTTCCCACGTGTCCCATCTTTTATTTCAGATTTTTTTAATTAATTTTTTCATTTTTATTGATTTTATTGGATTTAATTAATTTTAAATCTTTTAAAATCAAAAGAAATTCAAAAAAATTAATTTAAAGGGATATTTTGCTTTGATTAACCTTGAAGCATCATTATGTGCCTACCATTTTTCGTGCTAAGGCTTAAACAAGGCAAAAATTCAAATTTGAATCAAAAGTGGAAAGTGTGATAATGGTGGTTTATGCCAAATCCTAAACATCAATGCAAGGCATTATTGGCCATAATTTTCATTCATACACATTGCATAAGACATGTACAAGTGAAAGTGTCCAGGTTCATTCAAGAGACATGCATATTTCAAAAAAGGAAAACTTTTAATGTGTCTGATTCTTGTCTCATGGCATTAAAGGCCTGGTTAAATGGCTGTCTCTTACCGTTACAAGACCCTCACACTCCTATAAATACAAGGGCCAGTGGCACATTACGACGGACGAAAAAACACACAACAGGAGAACGAAAGAAACATTGGAGAGAGGCTGCCCACAAAATCCATCAAAGGTTGCCAGAATTTTCCAAGCAAGGCCACCCTTCAGCAAAAGTAGCCAAGCCCAGAAGCCCAGATCGAAGGTGCCTACATTCAGGAAGCGCCCAAATCGAAGGTCCAATCTACTGGTAAGAGAGGGTAAACTGTCCAACCTTGTATTTGCATTACACATTCGTGCTTGTTGTTACCTTCAATTTACTATCCTAGACAGGATCAAAGGGCCTGGGTTTGGCCCCAGGTCATGTTCTTCGTTTGCTAACATTTGCTGCAGATTTATCCTGAAAAGACTCAGCGCACGTAGGATCAAAGGGCCTGGGGTTCGATACCAGGCCCTGAGTTTATTTTGCTAACATACTTTTGCAGGTATAGAATCCCAGATCGAAGGAGACACCTTCTCTGGATCGAAGCTTCCCAGGCCTCCAGAATTATGCTTTTTTTTATTTGCTGCCTGTTTCCGTCGTTTTTCTTATACTTATTTTGACTATTTTTATTTCTTTTTTTTAATCAACATAAAATCAAAAACACAAAAAAATCAGAAAAGACAAAAAAATAAATAATAATTTTATTTTAGTATTAATTTTGTAAATAAATCCCTTAATTAATTTAGATTTAATTTTAGGTTATAATTTAATTCTATTTCACAATAAACCAAAAATAATAAAAAATAGATCTTTAACACTTTTTACCTTTTTTTAATTAATTAAATATTTTTATTATAAGTATCATTAACCATTAACTTTGTAAATAAAATTTATAATTAATTTAGTTTTAATTCTAGGTTTTAACTTTAATGCATTTTCTTTAATAAATTAAAAACAATTAGAATTAGAATTAATCATTTGACTTTTAATTAATTTAATGTCATAAATACAAAAAAAACATAAAAAACAAGTTCTTTCTTTTTATTTAATTTAATTATTCTATTAATTTTATTTTAATTCCTTAAAGGGTCCAACGCCCTCGCATTCGATCATATTTTCCTTTTTTCGCGCGTTTTATTTATTTCTGTTGTAAATATAATGTAATTGCTCCAAAGCCATGTAATAGCTATTAGATATTTATTTTCTGCACTTTATTTTAAATCGGGTCTGGATTAATTTGGCGTTGTAGACCCGCGCCTTGTAATAGCGTAGGACTTTTATTTTCCGCACTTTAAATTCCCGCACCTTTAACTGTTAAACAATAACATGAAAGAATGAGTGCCCAAAAATAAAATCGAAACGTAGATCACCAATGCATGACAAGACAAACAATAAACTGAAAATAACACACAATTCACACACCACCCCTAGGGTACGCTTCACTGTTGCCTTGCCCCTCGAAAGGTGGTCGTCGAGTAGAGGATGTCTTAGTAAGTCCTCATGATCCGGGAACCTGGCATGAGGGTAGCTTCTAAGGTGTCTTCCCATTGCTCTGGTGATCACCATGTCCCTACAAACTCGAATTGACCCGAACACCTCCAACGGTGGTGCTACCTACCTCTCAATGGTGGGATGGCACTACCTAAAGGACAATTACACAGCTTTATTCCTTAGGGTAGGTAGATTCTCATAGATACTTGCTCATCTCAAAAACAAACAAAATACTTTTCACAACTACACTTTCTAAAAGTTTTCAAACAAATTTTTCATACACTCTTGAGGACAGATACAAGAGTTACTTAGAAATTTTTTTCAAACGAAACTTTTTCAAAACCCACTCACAATTGAAAAGCAAACCTTTTGAAAACACAATGAGCAAGTATCTAAGATCCCATGGATAACCATGGATAGAAAGGGTGCTAACACCTTCCCTTTCTATAATCTACCTCCCGAACCGAGAGCATATCTCTATAAGGAATTTTTCTGTGCTTTTGTCCTTTCCATTTGGAGAAAATAAAAGACGGTGGCGACTCTTGCTTACCGCGACATTTCGCGAAACCAGCTTAAAAACAGTCAGTTCCAGATCCACCGATCAATATGTAAGGAAGATCCAACCTTACACTGCAGACAAGAACCTTTGGATCCATTTCTTTCAGGATAGCCTTTCTGGGGCTCAACTCGAGTGGTTCTATCAGCGGGATAGAGCCAGTATCCGAAACTGGGAAGACTTGGCCACCGCATTTTATAAACAATATTAGTATAATTCTGACCTCGCTCCTACGCGTACCCAACTTCAGGGTATGTCACTGGGGACGGGCGAAGGATTCAAGGAGTATGCACAAAAGTGGAGAGACCTGGCTGGCAGGGTGCAGCCACCGCTGACTGACCGTGAACTTGTTGACATGTTCCTAGGGACCCTGTCCGGACCATTCTTCAATCATCTAATTGGGAATTCTTCTGCTGGGTTTACAGATTTAATCTTGACTGGTGAGAGGATAGAAGCAGGTTTCAAGTCAGGGAAGATACAGAAAGGTGCCGCTGCGAGTATTGAGAAGAAGCCTTTCAAGAAGGAAGCTAGTGCTGTTTATGGTCCTAGAAGACAAGTTAAGCCGGAACGCCGCCAAGCTGTCAATGCGTTGGTAATTTCAAAGCCTGTTGCTGCTCCTCAGCAGTATAATCAACAAAGGGGTGAGAGACCCAAGAGGCAGTACACTCGGCTCAGTATTACCCTATCTCAGATTTTACCGCAACTACTGTCAACCAATCTGGTAACTGTCAAGGAAGCTCCGAGGGTGGTGAACACAGCTTCTCCAAAGTACAACCCCAACGCCCGTTGCGCTTATCACTCTGATAGCCCCGGGCATACCACAGACGATTGCTGGGCTCTGAGGAATAAGGTTCAAGACCTTATTGATGCTAAGGAAATACAGTTTGAGGCGCCTGAAAGGCCCAATGTTGTGACTGCTCCCATGCCCCAGCATGGAGTGAGTGTTGTGGAAGAAGACCGATATGTAGCCTCCGTGGAAGAGATTGTTACTCCATTATCGACTGTTAAAAGGAATTTGTTGCTAGCCGGTTTATTTCCGGGATATGGTGAAGATTGCCTTCTGTGTGCTGTTTCGCCTTTTGGTTGTCCTTTGCTGAAATCAGGTATCCAAAGCCTGATGGATAGCAAGGAAATCTTGTTCGAGAAGATTGTTGTTCCTACTATCCCTGCCGAAGAAGTTTCTATTGTCACTATTTTCAACAAACCTCCTAAGGCTCCTTCAAAGAAGCCTGTCAAAATCATGTTCACTCAGAAAATTGCTCCCATCATCATTACTGTTCCGGGGCCCCTCCCCTATACATCCGACAAAGCTGTCCCATGGCACTATGGGGCAGATGTTTATGTTCTTGGAGTGAAGCAAGAGTTTGATACAAGTACCGGTGTCAGTAACATCACCGGGCCTGCCAAAATTACCCGCAGTGGTAGGTTGTTTTCGCCAGATATCGCACCAACAGCTATTCAAAAACCCCTTATCATCACACCCGCAAGTGTGCATGTTCCACTTCCTAATCAAGTTCATGTTTCTACCCCTGCCGCCGAGTCCTCTGACGCTCGGGGCAAAGGGATTGCTATTGATTTGCCTGCCCTGACGGAGGCGCCGAAGACAACCACTGTTGAAGCCTCCCAGCAAGAGATGGAGGAGATCCTCAAGATTATCAAGAAAAGTGATTTCAATGTTGTTGAGCAGTTGGGGCACACCCCATCAAAAATTTCTATGCTATCACTATTGTTATGTTCAGAGGCCCATGCCAAAGCCCTGATCTCCTTCCTGAAGACGACCCATGTGCCGCAAGAAACATCGGCTGATCAATTTACTGATTGTGTGGCCAACTTGACTGCTGATAATGGTCTGGGCTTCTCTGACGCCGATCTGACTACAAAAGGCAAAAACCATAACGACGCCCTGCATGTCTCTATTGAATGCAGGGGCACTACTCTTGCCCATGTGTTGGTAGACACCGGTTCTTCATTGAATGTATTGCCCAAGAAAGCCTTGGACAAGTTAGATTATGAGGGTTTGGAGCTCAAGCCTAGTAACATTGTTGTCCGAGCCTTCGACGGTTCGAAAAGGATGGTACATGGCGAAGTTGACATCCCAATCAGGGTTGGTTCTCAAGTTTTTGATTCCACTTTCTATGTGATGGACATCCGTCCATCCTACTCTTGTTTGCTGGTCCGTCCATGGATCCACAAGGCTGGAGCTGTGACCTCCACACTACATCAAAAGCTTAAGTACCCAGTCAGAGGAAAGATTGTTACAGTCCAAGGGGAAGAAGAGTATATGGTCAGCCACTTAAACTCGTTCCGGTACATAGAAATGGATGGGGAATTCATTGAAACCCCCTTTCAACACTTTGAAGAGGTGCCTCAGACACTGGCGTCAGCTGAAACTGTGATTGAAGACCCTCCTTTGAAGATGGCTTCCTTAAAGGATGCCCGGGCTGTGATTGAGAAGGGTGAGTGCGCAAACTGGGGCCGACTTCATGACTTCACTCCAAAGACCGACAAGTTTGGTTTGGGCTTCACTGCAGAGGCTCAGAGGGCTGTTCGCAAAGCAAGGATTGGAAGACCTCCCGTGTTCATCACCAACCCAGGAGTGAATGCTGTGGAAGACGACGTGGAGGAATCCGAATTTGACAGCTGGATCTACCCAACAACCGACAATGCACCAAGCAACTGGACTGCCAAAGACTTCACCCCTATTACTTTTGTCACTCAGTAATGAACTCTTTTGTTTTCAATTTGTAACAAACAATATGTTGAAACTTTTATGGCTCGGTGTCCTACCCGGGGCACCGTGGCTCCATTTGTGAGGGCTTTTGTATGACATTTTCATATATCATTAATCAAAACATTGGACGTTTGTTGCATTTCAAATCTTGTGCTCCTTTTCGTTCTTTATCATATATTGCAAAACAGCTATATTTACACACACTCACTTATACAGGTTCCAATCCACTCTGGATCTCACTGGTAACGACTCTGCTACCGCCAGTTATGACTTCGAAAATCTGATCAACTTAGCCGAAGACAAAGGTGAAGATGATTGCGAAGTGCCTGGTGAACTTGCAAGGCTGCTACTCCAGGAAGAGAGGGCCATTCAGCCACATGAAGAGCCAGTGGAAACAGTAAATCTGGGTACGGAGACAGACAGAAAGGAAGTCAAGATCGGTGCCAACCTAGAGCTCAGTGTGAAACAACGGTTGATTCAGATGCTGCATGACTATATGGAGATCTTTGTTTGGTATTACGAAGACATGCCTGGTTTAGATGCCGACATTGTGGTTCATCACCTGCCTACCAAGGAAGACTGCCCTCCGGTAAAGCAGAAGGTCCGCTGTATGCGTCCAGAGATGTCCGAGAAAATCAAAGCTGAGGTTATGAAACAATTTGATGCCGGGTTTCTAGTAGTGACTTCTTACCCTCAGTGGATTGCTAACGTAGTTCCGGTGCCAAAGAAAGATGGTAAGGTTCGGATGTGTGTTGATTACAGGGATTTGAACAGGGCCAGCACCAAGGATGATTTCCCTCTGCCTCATATCGACGTTCTGGTTGACAATACTGCTCAGCATAAAGTTTTCTCCTTCATGGATGGCTTCTCCGGTTATAATCAGATCAAGATGGCTCCTGAAGACATGGAAAAGACCACTTTTGTTACTCAGTGGGGCACCTTTTGCTACAAGGTCATGCCATTTGGGTTGAAAAATGCTGGGGCAACCTACCAACGTACCATGGTTGCTTTATTCCATGATATGATCCACCATGAAATAGAAGTGTATGTCGATGATATGATTGCAAGGTCTCAAACTGAGGAGGAACACCTTGACTATTTACAGAAGCTGTTTGACCGTCTAAAGTTGTACAAGCTGAGGTTGAACCCGAACAAGTGCACCTTTGGGGTGAGATCTGGAAAACTACTAGGTTTCATTGTAAGCGACAAAGGTATTCAAGTGGACCCTGTCAAGGTGAAAGCCATACAAGAGATGCCAGCTCCCAAGACAGAGAAAGAAGTCAAAGGCTTTCTAGGACGGTTGAACTACATTGCCCGATTCATCTCACACCTAACTGCTACCTGTGAACCAATCTTCAAGCTGCTAAAGAAAGATCAAGTAGTACGTTGGAATGATGAATGTCAGGCCGCTTTCGAAAAGATTAAAGAGTATCTCCAAGAACCACCCATTCTTATGCCGCCGGTTGAAGGGAGACCTCTAATACTATACTTGACAGTACTTGACAACTCAATGGGGTGTGTGCTGGGGCAGCATGACGAGCCTGGCTGAAAAGAGCACGCTATTTATTACCTGAGCAAAAAGTTTACTGACTGTGAGACTCGGTACTCACTGCTCGAGAAAACTTGCTGCGCTCTGGTATGGGCTGCTCGCCGGCTGAGACAGTATATGTTGACTCACACTACTCTGTTGATTTCAAAGATGGATCCAATCAAGTACATATTCGAAAATCCTGCTTTGTCTGGAAGAATAGCAAGATGGCAAATGATCTTGACGGAATATGACATCCAGTACACGACTCAGAAAGCAATCAAGGGAAGTGTATCGGCAGACCATTTGGCACACCAACCGGTGGACGATTACCAGTCATTGAACTTTGAATTCCCAGACGAGGATATCATGGTAGTGACTGATTGTGAAGTACCTGGACCGGATGAAGGACCTGAGGAAGGATCCCGATGGTCTATGCACTTTGATGGAGCCTCGAACGCTTTGGGTAATGGTATTGGCGCCGTGATCATATCCCCAAAAGGCACTCATACTCCACTCACCGCTCGATTATGTTTCAACTGCACCAACAACATGGCGGAGTATGAGGCATGTATCATGGGTCTTCAAGCTGCAATCGACTTAAGGATCAAGTTTCTGAGTATCTTCGGAGATTCCGCTCTCGTGATCAATCAGGTCAAAGGCGCGTGGGATACGAAACACCCAAATCTTATTCCTTACAAGGAGTATGTGCTGACATTGCTTCCCCACTTCGAAGAGATAACTTTTGAACACTTCCCAAGAGAGGAGAATCAGTTGGCAGACGCGTTAGCTACGATGTCTTCAATGTTCAAAGTCAAATGGGACAACGAGGCGCCCCGGATCATCATTTGGAAGTTGGACGAGCCTGCATATTGCTGTGATCTTGAGATTGAGGAGGTAATTGACAAACCCTGGTATCATGAAGTGAAGAGGTACTTGGAAGCTCAAGAATACCCCGAGGGTGCATCCGTTAACGATAAGAAGTTTATGAGAAGGTTCGCAGCAAAATTCTTCCTCAGTAATGGCATTCTCTACAAGTGAAACCATGACTCAACCTTACTGCGTTGTATGGATAAGACTGAAGCAGAAAGGATCATGGCGGAGCTTCATGAAGGTACATTCGGAACACATTCCAGTGGACATACCATGGCAAAGAAAATCCTTCAGGCAGGATATTTCTGGTCCACAATGGAAGCTGACTGTTACCAGCATTCTCGAACTTGTCATAAATGCCAGATCTATGCCGATAAGGTGCACATTCCTCCAGTTCCTCTGAACGTCCTGACGGCACCTTGGCCTTTCGCAATGTGGGGCATTGATATGATCGGCGAGATCCGACCGACGGCATCCAACGGGCACCGCTTCATCTTGGTAGCAATTGATTACTTCACAAAGTGGGTTGAAGCAGCCTCCTACGCTACCGTAACCAAGAGCGTTGTGGCACGGTTCATTCGGCACAGCCTGATCTGTCGATATGGTGTACCTGAGAGGATCATTACGGACAATGGTACCAATCTTAACAACAAGATGATCACTGAGCTCTGCGAGCAATTCAAGATACAGCACCACAATTCTTCTCCTTACCGGCCGAAGATGAATGGGGCTGTAGAAGCAGCAAATAAGAATATCAAGAAGATTATGCAGAAGATGACAGTGAACTATAAAGATTGGCACGAGATGTTGCCATTTGCTCTTCATGGGTACCGTACCTCAGCACGGACGTCAACAGGGGCAACCCCCTTTTCCTTGGTCTATGGCATGGAGGCAGTCTTGCCTATTGAAGTCCAGATACCCTCTCTCCGAATAATGAAGGATGCAGACTTGAGCGAAGATGACTGGATCCAGACTCGGCTTGATCAATTAAACCTAATTGACGAAAAGAGACTCACTGCTATTTGCCATGGTCAGACGTACCAAAAACGGATGATCAGGGCATTTAACAAGAAAGTCAGACGACAAGAGTATCAAGTCGGAGACCTGGTAATCAAGCGCATCATTCTTCCTCAAAGTGATCCCAGGGGAAAATGGACCCCCACGTACGAAGGGCCATTTGTGGTTAAGCATGTCTTCTCAGGAGGAGCTATGATTCTAACCACCATGGATGGTGACGACCTTCCTCACCCCGCCAATGCAGACATAGTAAAAAGATACTACGCATAAATCAAAGACCCGCTAGGTTGACACACCTAGGCAAAAATAAGGGCTTCCCAGCGAACCAAAAGGGTTCGGGCAAAAATAAGGGATGAAATGAAAAAATCTGTACACCCGGCAAGTCGAAAACCTGAAAAGGCGGCTTGGGCAAAAGTGGGTATCCCGGTGGACTGAAAACCCGAAAGGGCGGTCCAGGCAAAAGTTAGGGATAAAGCGTAATACTATGTCTCATTGGATCACCTTGCATCCAGAATTCGGCATCAACTATCGGGCTCAGATGGCTACAATCAATCAGCTTCATCTTCAACTAAGCAGCAAAGTGATGAGACGCTTGAAGACATAAAGGCGATAGCAGAATTGGAACCCAGTGGGATTATTTTTCACATAGCTGTTTTGTTTCTTTTCACAAAATTGTATAAACTCAATGTTATTCGGCGGCGTTCTCTTACTAGGACGTCAGCCTCCTGTACATAAACGCCTACTTACAGGCAAATTTCAAAATCAATACAAGCTCATTTTTTTTCAGGCAAATTGCCAATTGTTTTTCCTTTTTCTGTTTTGTCTTGCGAAGAACGTCCAATGTTCAATTTTGATATATGCATTTGACATTAATTGCTAATCATAAATACCTGCATGCGAAACAAAAGACTAATTACAGATGACTTCAGAAGCAGGGGCAATTTAGAAATGTCTAGGCGATCTAGTTGCTCTGTCCACCAAGGTACCAAGGTAAGTTCGGCAGAAGAACGTAACCAGGTTACCTCAATTCCCCACAGAATAGTCCCAGCAAGTCAGCAATGCTCTCCTTAAGCAGAGATAATCCACTGTCAGCCTTAAGGAATTTGAGCATCCCCAGAAGATCTCAACATTCCCCAGCAGATTATAGGCATTCCTCAGCAAGCATCCCCGGCAGTCTTAATATAAGGTTATTCCCCGGCAGAATATTATCCCCTAGTCTATCTGAAAAGTTTCCCCAGATGAGTTGAGTCATTATCCTCAGTAGATTCTGGAAGCTTGTCCCCTGCAGAGTACGGGCGTCTCTCCCCCGACTTTATTCAAAGGTTATTTCCCCCACCAGGGTATAACTGGGTTATCCTCAGCTAATTGCCACGGAAAGATCGTCCTCGGCGAAGTTCTGCCTATCCCCAGCGGAATTCATCAAAGTTCCTTAACATAACTTATCAGCAAAATCCCCAGCGGAGTTTATCGTTGAAATCCCCATCAGAGTTCTCATTAAAACCTCAGCGAAGTATCTCTTCCCACAGAGTAATTCCCCTCAGAGTAATTTCTCCAACAAGTTTATTCCCCAACAGAGTTATCTTCTCCTACCGGTTTATTCTTGCAACCATCATCCCCAGCGGAAGCGAAGAACTCTACTCTTCAACATCATCCCAAGATTTGATTCCCCGGCCAGTCGTCAAGGATTTATTTTCCTAGACAAAAATACATTGAACATTTCATACATCCTGCTTGCATACATGATAAAGTGCATACAACACTATCTCATTTTGAGCATCATGACATCATGCATCTCATACATCATGACTTCGCATACAACTGATGTTTTGCCTTTTCAGGAAAAAGGTCAATCCAAAGATGATTACTATTAACTATTGTAATTCCAGATTCGATACCTGTATCTAGCCAGGGCACATCTGTGAGTGATTGATTAAAGATTCGATACCTGTATCTAGCCAGGGCATATCTGCATGAAGAGTTTGAAGATCAACCCCTGTAACAGGCCAGGAAATTATCTTTCATTCTCAGGTCAGAGGTCTACACCTGTATCCAGCCAGGAAAGCTATCTCTACCTACTTTTTGCAATTCCAGATTCGACACCTGTATCCAACCAGGGCACATCTGTGAGCAACTAATTCCAGATTCGATACCTGTATCCATCCAGGGCATATCTGTAGACAACATTTCCAGATTCGATACCTGTATCCAGCTAGGGCATATCTGTAGACAACATTTCTAGATTCGATACCTGTATCTAGCCAGGGCACATCTGTGAGCAACCAATTGTAGATTCGATACCTGTATCTAGCCAGGGCATATCTGCATGAAGAGACTGAAGATCAACACATGTAACAAGCCAGGAAACATCTTTCTTTCTCAAAATACACAAGTTCTCGCTAAGGAATCTCTTATGCGGTCAATACTTCCAAATGGCATCTATAAGCCCATTTCCGACAAGGTTCTGTCACATCTCCAGATGGCATCTATAAGCCCATTCTCCTATCCACCATCTTTCCAAATGGCATCTATAAGCCCATTCCCGCCATCACATTGCTGATGCTACAACATGCGAGTGCAAATTTCAGGGCACTCTAGTGTCCAATCTCCTTTTACCCTCGAGTCGCGAAAGGCAAACTTGCCAATCTAACTCTTCAGGTTCAAGAAGATTGAACAGGGGCAACTGTTGTACCCCAAAATTTGCCCTCCCATTTCCTCAACATTTTCAAAACCCACCCACACAAAGCACCATTTCAAACAATTGAAAGCACCATTTCAAACAATTGAAAATCAAGGCAAGTTGATCTAAGCTAGTAACTAAGAGCCCATGGATAACCATGGATAGAAAGGGTGCTAATACCTTCCCTTTCTATAATCTACTCCCCGAACCCAAGAAAACATCTCAAAGGTTTTTGCTGTGCTTTTTAACCTTTCCTTAGGATAAAATAAAAAGTCGGTGGCGACTCTTGCTCAACCGAAACATTTGCGAAAACAAACGCAAAACTCAAGTCAGTTCTCCCACCGTATCACAACCTCCTCTGGTCCAGTTAAATCGATTCCTAAAGATTTTTTTGATACCGATCCAGTCAAAGAAGACAAAACCTCCTATGGTCCAGTTAAATCGATTCCTAAAGATTTTTCTGATACCATTCTAGTTGAAGTTTAGACCACCTACCAAAAAGTCTCCAAATGGCATCTGTAAGCCCATTCCCGACATCACAATGCTGATACCACTTCATGCGAGTGCAAATTTTTGGGCACTCTAGTGTTCAATCATCTTCCACCTTCGGACTACGAAAGGCTCGAAAGCCGATCTATATCCTCAGGTTTAAGAAGATTGAATATGGGCAACTGTTGTACCCCAAAATTTGCCCTCCCATATTTCTCAAGATATTGAAAGAATAATCTCCAAGTTGCTCAAGATTGCTCAAGAGTTGGACAGTCAAATCATCTCCTAAGGCAGTCAATCTCAAATTAGGGTTTTGTGTTGCATCAAGGTCCTTGCATCCAAATGGCCTCAAGTGCTCCCCAATGTCCTAATATGTTCTCAAGTTCATCCATGTCAAATTTCAAGCCTTGCAGAGAAAGTTTGGTCAGTCAATTGCTCAAGAGGCCCAAAAATCGATTGTGCTAGGGCAAAAGTCAACTGTGACCCAAATACAGTCAAACCTCAAGATTTTTTGTCAACATTCTCATTTTGAAGGATATTTCATCATTTTATCAAGGGTTGATCATGATTCATCAAGTATTGCTCAAGATTCATCAAGATTCAAAAGTTGCTAAATTAGGGTTTTGTAGGAAAAGTCAACTCAACTTTGACCAAGCATAACTTTCTCATAATTTATGAGAAATGACCCATCAAAATCTCATTTTGAATATAATGCAATTTCCTACAATCCATCTTCACACCCCAAGATCAATAAATGCACTCACAAGAAGTTACAAAATTGGACATTATAGGTCATTTTTGAAAGTCAACAAAAACACCTTTTTTCCAAAGCTTTTAAATTGATCATGGAATATCAAAATTATATGAGACCAAAATGGTTGGTTATAGGACATCTCAAGGTTTCTAAAAAGTCCAAGAACACCTCCAAAAGTTCAAAATTGAAGAAGTTATGCATTGTTGAAGTTGGGCATTTTTCCAAAATTGCCAAAAGTCAACTATCCCCAAAATATCAAATTTTGTCAAAAGGGCCCACTTTTTTCCACTTGATTTGATCTTGTCACACTACACACGTGATCTATCTTTAGTCTTGGGTCCATTTGTTAATTTTTCTATTTTATTTGATTTTTATTGAATTAATTCATTTTAAATCAATTTAAATCCAAATAAAATTCAAATCTTGATAACTTGGTATCTTTTTGATTGATACAGGTCTTAAATATCATTATGGACATGATCAAATCCGAATCAAGCCATATCATGCACAAAATATTGGATTTGGAATGAAATTGGAAGCTTTTTAATGGAGGATCATATCATATCTCCAAGCATTGATTGGCAAGGATTCAAAGCCCAAAACCTGACCTAATTCATTCCAGTATACTTATACAAGCTAAAGGCACGATAATTAGGACAAAGAGGCTGAAAAATCACAAAGGCAAAAACTTGAAAAAAGCTTGAAAAAGCTTGAAACTGAAATCACCCTTAGAGTCGAATTCAAGGCTAAAACTCAACGTGGTTCTCTTGCTAGACATCCACTGAGTATATTGCAATCAAAAGCCAAGCCATTCGCCTCCTAAAACGCGCTGTAAGTCTCCCTGAAAGTCGCCCTGTACTCGAAATCGCATCCTCTTATTCTTGCACTTTTTTGACAAAACATTGACATATTCATGATTCTTGAATGATTTCTAAGCTTTCTACATTATTCAATTGCATTTTTATAGCCTGTAATGCCATACCCGAAACTAGGGTTTTTGGTTCTTGTTTTTAGGCGTTTCAGTTTCAGGTCAAATTGATGCAAACCGGGGACATGGATGAGATCAGGATGTCCAGACGAAGCGAACCATGTACTTGGAATTGATTTTCGTGGCCTAGAACTAGTTTTAGGAATGAGCTATGGATTTAGCTGCGGATAAAAATCCGCAAGTAAATAACCAGGTCCAACGAAGAAGACGCTGACGCGTCTCTCTCTCATTGGTTGTTTCAAATCTTGCGCACTTTTTTATATTTTTCTGATCCATTGAGTTGTTTTATTTTATTATTATTAATTTCTAAAATTATAACAATTAAGTGCAGTGGTTGAGTTGGTAAGGGCGCTAGTACAAAATCCAATGGGACCTGGGTTTGAATCCCAGGTCCCCTAATTGCTTGTTATTATTTTTCAATAGGTATTCCCATGCAAGGTCCAAGGCGTGGCATATCATGTGTCCTCATCCAGATGGTTGCCAGATGGCCCCAGGCCAGATCTGGTGGCCAAGATTGAACGTCCATCATGGTCCCAGGGTCAACGTGTCACATGGAATTGCAAAAGTCAATACAGGCCTGCGCCTGTTGGGCCAAAGAATTGCCAATCTCACTCCCTTTCCAGGCCCAACACCCCCCTTGAGTATTTCTTTCTTTCTTTTTTTATCTTATTTTATTTATTTGTTTTACTAATTATTTTTATTGTTTAATTGACCAATTAAATTATTTTCCTCATAAAATCAAAAACACAAAAATATATTTTATTTATTAAAATTAATTTCAGTATTTTATTTTTGTAAATAAATTAATTTAATTAATTTAGTTTAATTAGGTTTAACTTTTAATATTTTTTGCAATATTTAAAATTAATGTAGAAAATTAAGTTTTTACTAACTTTAATCAAATTTATTTTATTTCTTTAAACATCCAAAAAATCCAAAAAATATTTTTTTTAATTAATTAATTCATTTAATAATTAGCTTAGTTTAATTCCTTTTAATTCAAAAAATAACAAAAAAATCACTTTCTTTCAAAAAGGGTCAAAACCCTAAAAAATGCATTCGATTTAATTTTTCGTGCGCGATCCATATTTTCATATTATTGTACTCGCTTCCGGAATGTAATAGCTTTAAATAGGACTTTAATTATTTTATCGCTTTCTTTTATTTTCCGCATTTTAATTAAAGGGTTGTTTTTGGCGATGTAAATACCCGACGCCTTGTGATAGTTTTGATTTAATTTCCGCAAAATATTAACTGTTAGATGTTTGGATAATAGGGAATGCATGACAAGATCAAATGTATGAACTTAAAATCAACATAGCTCACCCATTGACATGTACAAAGATAAAATAACTGAAATAACACACTCGCACATGCGCACTCTTAGGGTACACCTCGCTTGGTTGCCTTCGAACGTGGTCATTGAGTATAGGAAGTTTTAGAGGTCTCCCTCTTGTCCAAAGATCATAGTTGCCTCGAAACAGTTGCCTCGGAAAAATGATCTAAGACATTAGGGTTACCGCTAAGGCGTCCTAACATTGCTTTAGTGACCACACGTCCCTTAATCGAATTGACCCTTAAAACTCCAACGACGGTGCTACCTACTCATTCATAGTGGGATAGCATTGTCTAAAGGACATTTGCACAGACTAATTCCTTTTTCGAGTAGGTAAATGGTTCTTAAGTACTTGCTCCTTTTAAAACAAAACAAAACTTTTCGCACTTACACTCCTTTCAAACAAAAATTTCTTTCAAACCCACAAACACAAAGAAAAGCAAATTTTGAAAACACTATGAGCAAGTACCTAGGAGCCCTTAGATAACCACAGATAGAAAGGGTGATAACACCTTCCCTTTCTATAATCTACCCCCCGGACCCGAGAAACATCTCGAAAAAGGAATTTTTCTGTGCTTTTTTCCTTTCCTTGTTGGATAAAATAAAAGACGGTGGCGACTCTTGCTTACCACGACATTTTGTAAACACAAACGCAAAACGCAAACCAGCATTCCAAAAACAGTCAGTTTTATCCCACCGTATCATACCGTGCCCAAAAGCTTGGAATGTCGTATGAAGCCGTCTTGCCTATAATTGTTGAGGTTGCTGATGAAGAAGGGGTTCCTCCTACCATTCTCCATCTGTACATGCCTACCGACATTGGGGCATTGAAGAGATCATGGATGCAGCTGAGAGAAGAGCGGGATACTTATAGAGAAAAGTATCACGACCAAGAGCTGGAGATTCAGAAGTTGACAAGACATCTGGAGAACAAGCAGATCCTTAATGACTATGTCCGCACCGACAAGAAACGACCATGGGAGCACTGATTGTCTTTTTTTGATTATTTCTAGTTTTGATTTACTTTTCAGTTTAATTTCTTGTAATGCCTTAAAGGCATCTGTTGAACAATTGAATTTCAAAGTTTATCTAATAAAAGGGTGTTTCATTTTTTGTTTACGAATTTGAATCTCTCGATGTCTTTGAAATCATATCATGCGCATATCATTCCCATGCACCTCATAACAGGTACCCTTACAGATTTCTCATCTTCTTCGTTGTTTATTTCAGCATCATGTCTTCTGAAACTTCAACTGAACAAGCAATCAAGGCTCTACAGGCTCAAAACGCCCAGTTCCAGGAATTGTTCATGAGTTTGGCTAAGGGTCAGCAAGATCTGAAGACCCTTATCCTGAAAGAGAAGAAGAAGAAGAAGAAGACAGTCCTGTTTAATATGGGTCGCGGATTCGGAAATGATTTGCGAGAAGAGGTTGATTTGACCCCCTCATTTGGAGGGAAAGATAATCAGGAAGAAAGGAGGGCTCCTAGCCCTGTGGTTTCCGATAACGAGATGGACTTCGACGAAGACCAGTATCCTCCAGCTGAGGATAGATACAAGCAACTGGAAGACCGGTTGAGTGCGATGGAAGTTCAGAAAGTGCCTGGTCTGGACTTTGGTGATCTTGGTCTGTCATCTGGGGTGGTGATTCCCCACAAGTCAAAGCACCAGCCTTTGCTAAGTACGACGGGGTTTCTTGTCCAAAATTGCACCTCCGTTCGTATGTTAGGAAGATTCAGCCGTACACCGCTGACAAAAACCTCTAGATCCACTTCTTTCAAGACAGTCTTTTAGGGACTCAGCTTGAATGGTTTTACCAGTTAGAAGGAGCTAGTATCCGTAATTGGGAAGATTAGGCTACTGCTTTCTACAAGCAGTACTGTGATACGGTGGGAGAACTGACTTGAGGTTTTGCGTTTGTATTCGCACTTGTTCGGTTTAGCAAGAGTCGCCACCGACTTTTTATTTTATCCTAAAGGAAAGGTTAAAAAGCACAGGAAAAACCTTTGAGATGTTTTCGTGGGTTCGGGGGGTAGATTATGAAAAGGGAAGGTGCTAGCACCCTTTTCATCCATGGTTATCCATGGGCTCTTAGTTACTTGTTTTAGATCACTTGCCTTTGCTTTTCAATTGTTTGAAATGGTGCTTTGTGTGTGTGGTTTTGAAAATGTTTTGAAAAAGATGCTTTGTCTAGGCAACCATTGTAACAATTCTTTACTCGAATGTTTTACAAAGGTGTTTGTCTATTTGAAAAGATGTTTCAATGTTTTTGAAATTTGTTTTGAAAGTTGTGTTGTGGAGTGTGTTTTGAAAGTAGGCAAGTGTGTTTTGCAAGTTTGATCAAGTAACTAAGAGTTGTCTACCCCTAAATTTACTCAAATATCTTTCCTTATGTTTTTAACCCTTTTAACAGTGTTGTTTCACCATTGTATTTGGTGAACAACCTTGTGTTAGGATGTTAACGGGACGGGCGCGGGTCATCGTTTAGACCATGAGAGCAATAGTGTCAAGTGTCTTTGGCATTTTCTTGAAGGGACTTTATCATTTTTGTTTAAGCAACTTGATAGCGTCATCGAGGGACTATGATCATTTGATTTGTTTTTGTTTTGCCAAAGAAACTGAACATGCAAACATGGCCCATTTTTGAAGGCAACAAGTGGAGGAACCCTAGGGGTGCAAGTGTGAATTGTGTATTGATTGTCATGCATTTGTATTGTATTAGGTTTTCTAGCGGTTGATTTTGAATCTTCCCATACAAACCCTAATTACTATACAGTATATAGAAAGCGATAAATTGCGGGAATTTAAAGTCTAAGCTATTACAAATAAGTATCCGGGGATGGGGGTACAAATGTTTACAAATGGGGATGAGTCTTATCAGGATAGTAGTGTCCAAATAATATTTACAACCAAATCGAATCGCATTCTCAATGTAAAATATAGCAAAGTATAAGGATAAAAGAGAATCAAAAGTATTGTAAAAAGCATATGATTATTTACAAGTGATGCAAAAATGTTAACCTAATGTATTTATTAAGTATTATTATTTTTGTGTTTTTTGTTAATGTTATATAAACAAAGATCTTAAATAAATAAAGAATTATTCAATTTAATAAGAAAATCTATTGTTTATGTATTTTTATTAATGCTTTATATACAAGGTTTAATTTAAACAAGAAGGGTTTTAATAAAAGAAAAATTGTTTAAACTTAATAAACCTAAGATTTATGTATTTTTAATTGTTCTAAAATAAAAAAAAGAAGCATTTATAAAAATTTTACATGAAAAATTAACATATTATTTAACAACAAAGAAGAATTAGGTTATAAAAGAAAAATGAAAATTAAGGTGAAAATAGAATAATAAAAAAGAAGTGTTGATTTATATATATAAAAAAAAGTGTTAAGAAAATTTAATGGGCTTAGGGGTATCTATGGCCTAAAGTGTAAAATAAAGATGGATTAAAACAAAAAAGGGGGAGTGGGGGTGTATAGTCAAATGGGCTTAACAATTTTGGTTCAAAGTGGCAAGCCCAAACGCGTGTGACAATTTGTTAGGGTTGGGAATAGTTTTGTTCAGAATGGGTTTGTGACTTTACAAACGGCGCCGCTCCCATCTTCTTCTTCGTTGTCCTCTTCTTCTTTCTCAACGTCCTCTCCGTTCTCAACCAAACGTGAGCTTCTGACTAACTCCTCCCATGTCTGGCTACTGGACGCCATCTCCGCTTCCTCCTCCTCATGGTAGCTCAGGCGGTGACAACAAGGTATTATTTCTGTCTTCAAATATGTTTTAGGTTTTGACTATCCGCGCATGTTTTTAGCTTTTTCATATTCTGATCTTTTGTATTATTTATGTTTGTGTGAGGTGTTAAAAAAGAAAAGGGAGGAGTTACTACCTTTGTTGGCTTTTGGAGAAGAGGCGGAGAAGTGGACAGGAGGCGTCTTCGGTGGCCAAGGCGAGGGAGTATGTGATGCTGGCTTTGTTCTGGTAACCTCGTATCTTTAACCTCTTTGAATGGTTTTCTGATGATAGTGTCTGAAAACCCTGTAGTAGTTACTTTTCCTCTACTGATCGCTTGCCTCTGTATGTTTGTTTGATGATGTTCTTTGATGAACTTTGCTTATGAATTTCCCTCTCTTTGGCTTGCTTCACGATGATGAGCTTTTGCTCTGAGAGTATGTTTGGAGTTTTTTTTTGTTGAATCTTTTCTGGTTCAGGCTTGAAGTCCTTATGTAGGTTTGAAGTTTGTTTTTGAAGTAGGCAAGCTTGGAGGTTTAATAACTGGTATTATGCAGGTTTATATGCTTGTTTGTATACAAGTTTGAAGCAGGCCTGTGGTATATGCAGTTTTTGAGTTTTGTTTGTTTTTGAGAGCTTTGATGCAGGATGTGTTATATTTTTTCTATGTATGTTCTGCCCCCTTTTTCAATTGTTCTGATACTCTTTGTTTTATATCTCTATCTCCTAAGCCTGCAAACTGTAAGCCTCCACTTCTCTCTCCCTTTCTCTCTCCACAGAAAAGTATATTTAATTACTTGAACTGTCCTTTTCTGAAAAGGTGTTTGGCTGGGAAATGATGATAATTTGAAATATATGCTTGCAATGTTAGCTTTCCTCTGCATCTTGTACTTATCTCCCAGATTTTCTGCATTGCTTTGATATCTTCTTTGGACAGTTTTGACAGCTTAGTTGACATTTTGACAATGCAATTTGGTTTTGGCATTTCAGTTTGGCTTGCCTTTTCAGTTTGCAATTTGGTTTGAAACTTGTTCAGCTTAGTTTGTCACTTTGAACTTTGCAGCTTGCTTGCCCATTTTGACAATGCAATTTATGCAGCTTTATGCATTTGTTTAATATGCTGCCTTGTTCCTTTTTTTTATAATTGATTTATCTTGCAAGATAATTTTATTTCCCTCTTTGTGAACCAAGAAGAGACATCTTCTTGCGATTTGCAGAGAGGACGAACAAACTGATTCCGGCCAACACCTTTAATGATGAGTTTTAATTATCTGTCTGAGAATGCCTTTTTAAATTAATTTGTATTGACTTTTCTTTTTTCTGGATTTGCAGATAAATATCAATTGAGCAAAGGATGCAATCAGTAGAAGATGAAGATTTCCAGAGATTTAGGATATAGTTTTAAATTACTTTTAATCATTGTAATAATATTAATGTAAACAACTGTAAATAAATTTACAGTGTTCAAATAATATTTGTAACAAACAATTAAAAATGAATAAAAAACTTTCTTTGTCAGATATCTCTTTTAATTCTTCTGTAATTGCTTATTTAATTACTTAAATTTCTTGAATTATAATAATTGGAAATTATCCAATAATTTTAACTTAGAAATTATAAATAATCAATAAACGTCCGGCGTTCCGAATAACCAAAAGCATTGCACAGTTAAACAAACAAACGTCCATATGTCCTTTATCTCACTGATCAAACTTAAACTTCAAACATTCAATCAGAAGCCTCAACTCATGTCCCAGAGTCAATTGAAAAGAACTGCAGAATCAATTCCTTCTGAGAATGCGCGCGCAAACCCTAATTCTTGATTTATTGTCAAAGAAACGTCCGCCTGATCAAACCCTGAGCCAAACTCAACCAAACCCTAAAAAACTGCTTGAACTGATTCAAAATCAATGGAAACCCTAATTTTGTCTGACTGATGAGAAAAGTCTGTTTGACTGATTCTTGAGCCAATCTGAAAAATCAGGAAAAGCCCGAAACTGTGATTTCTTGTGAAAAAGAAAGAGGGCAAATTTTGGGGTACAACAGTTGCCCCTGTTCAATCTTCTTGAACCTGAAGAGTTAGATTGGCAAGTTTGTCGTTCGTGACTCGAAGGTAAAAGGAGATTGGACACTAGAGTGTTGATAACACGAATTTATATAACATATTTGGCTTAATTTTCATAGATAATATTAGTATTTTTATTTATTTATTCTATTTTATTTTTGTATTACGTTGGTATTTCTTTTGTTTCAGGTATTTGTATTAAATAAAAGATCAATTGAGCAAAGAAACAAAATTGAGGGAAAATCAGATTAAAAAGCCAAAGAAATGAAGCAAAGGGGTGATATAGCAAAAAGGAGGAGTTAAGAAGAAAGAAATAATTATACAAAGAAAAAGACTAAGCCCGGAAGAGAAAAAGCCCAGCAGAAGTTCAGTCCACAAGGTGTTACGACCGTAACAGCCTTGTGACGACCGTAACGCGCTATATTTCAACTTCCTCACGTCATGGAGACGTGTCCCATGTTCTCCCATGATTCTGGTAGTTATTCCCATGTTCTCCCATGATTCTGGTAGTTATTCCCATGATCTCCACTAGCCTTCGTACAACATGGAAACGGGAAGTTACAAATGAAGCCTATAAATACAAGTTCAACCTTCAGAGCAAGGGTCGGCAATTTTACCGAACAACCGTTATTTAGTCTTTCTTTATTTTTCTGTTTTCGTATTTTCTTTTCAGTTTTGTATTTTTACCATACTTTTCTAGTTCAGTTTCTTTCTTTAGTTTTTATTTTAGTTTAAGTTTCTATAATTTTCACTGATCTAACCTTACGTTAGACCTAGTGCTTTTTATTTCTTGTCGTAATTTTTCTTTTCAATTCAAGAAGTCTCCGAGCAGATCCAACCGACTTGTGGGGGAATGCTCGTTTATTTCGAAGAACAAGATTATTCAAGCATTATTATTATTTCCAGGTTCTTAATATAATTATTTTATTTTATTTAAGTATTGTTGCTTGGTGTTTATTTATTTGATTATGGGAATGTTTAAATATATTGAACCTTATTATTTATGCATGTCCGAATTAATAAATATGTCCGGCTAAATCGTTTAGGTATCGGTAAGTAATAGTAGTAAGAGTAGGAATTAAATTGTTCATAAGTTAAAATACTAATTAACTTAATTTCTGGTTATGACTTTTTATAATTAAAACTACGCTTTTTGTTACGAAAGTAAGGAAAGTAAATAGGTTAGATCGAGACCACGAAAGTGTGAGGTTTTTAACCAGATAGCTAAAGTTAGGCATTTGATTTAAATACAGTGAAAGCGCTTTAAACCAAATTAAAATTAATTAAGTTTCCAAAAAATACTTCTAAACACTTATAGGCTAGCGAAAGCAGGTATAGGGCTTTAGACGTATAGTCCGAGATAAGACCATGAAAGTGTGAGTCGAGGATATTTAAACTAATAAATTCTACAGAACAATTAAGTTAACCATCTTTATACGCTTAAGTTCAATTTAAGCCGCTTAGGTTCACTACTTTACGTACCGATATCCGTTTTATTTATATTTATATTCCTTAACCAATATTCTAAAAGAACTATTCGCCTTAGCTGTGTACCGTAACTTAGGATAACAATAGATCGATTTATAGTCTCTGTGGGTTCGATATCTTTTAAAACTACGCGATAGGACTGTGCACTTGCAGTCTCCCGATTAACAGACGATAAAGTCTTGCGATCAAGTTTTTGCGATCAAGTTTTTGGCGCTGTTGCCGGGGACTATTTAAGTCGATATTGTAACTCTGGTGTTACACCGTATAGACTAAGGCACCTTTACTTTATTTACTATGTATAACCCAAATTTTTCCTACGCCCATTATCAGTATTTTGAGGAACCACAAGAATATCATAGATCCAACCTTGAAATACTGATGGAAGATTTCAATGCTTCACAAACCTACTCTTACCAAAATTACCTCCAAAACTACCAATCCCCACATTTTGAGGAACCACAAGAAACTTATAATTTCAACCAAACTTTTCCTCAACCCAATTCTCTCTATAATTACCACACCCAATATTTTGAAGAATCACCTGAACCATATAAATTTGATCTCGAAATATTAATGGAAAATTTTAATGAAACATCTAGGATGATAAAACACTTAGGGGAAACACAAAAGGAGACTTTAACTTACTTCCAAGACTCTGAAGAATCGCAAGATTTTAACTTCGAAACACCAATAGAGGACTCTGATGAGATGATAACCAACGCTAGGTTAGAGTCTATGATTGAGCATTTTGTAGAAACACAAACTGTCCAAAATGAAGAGGTAAGAAAACAAAGTCTTCAAAATAATGAAAACCTTAGCCAACTAACCGTTGAGGTTGAGTCCCTCACGACTCACAACTTGGCCTTAGAAACTCAAATCTCCCAACTTGAACAAAAACTTCTAGGACCATTCCCCAAAGAAGATGTGGATGTTGAAACAACCATTATAGAAAAACTATTTGAAAATCTAGAGAGTGATGATGAGTTTGAAGAGAGTGATATTGCGGCCAAGGAAAGTTCTGACGAGAAAATAGTGGAGATTTTGACAGATTCACCAACGTTGTTCGAAAAGGAGGTTGTAAACGAGGTAGAGAAGGAAGCGCAAATTGTAATCCCAAATCACTACATCCCACTGATTTCTTTCCCGAAAATTTTTATGGAAACTCCGGTAGACTCCCAATTTAAAACGTATGTTGAGGTATTAAAAAATATCCACATTAATGTACCACTATTTGAAGTCTTGCCTAAAAAGCGAAAATTAGAGGACCATAAAATTAATGGTATAATTGCTGTTAAAAGGGTGAGGTTAACTTATAAGGCGATGGATGAAATCACTAAGCCCAAATTTGAAAAACTTATACTTATGATAGATCCAGAACCACTACCACAATTTCGAAAGAATAAACCACCCTACAGAAGAAAGAAAAGAAAAGGTGAGGGATATGTGAGATGGCTTGATAAGTGGCCATGGAAAATCAACCAGTAGTCGTCCTGGTCTCTAATTTTAAATTTTCTCTTCCATATTTTCATTTTTTCTATTTTATGTTAAATTTTATATTTAAGTCGATTATCGGTTGCACCCTTTCATCTGATGCGTTTGAACTATTTCCCCGTAATACCGATAATTATACTCAATTAAATAATTCACGTTAAAATTTATAATTATAATTGAGTATTATTTTAATTATCATATTTCCCCGTCTCGTATTAATATACTGAACTAATACTTCCCAATATTTATAGTATCAATCATAATGCATTATATACTAGTATTATACATATATACTATTAATTAAAATTCTAGATTTATCTATTATACATATATATATATATATATATATATATATATATATATATATATATATATATATATATATATATATATATATATATATATATATATATATATATATATATATAGTATGTAGTATGTATGCATGTGAGCTGAAATACAATTCCTTGTTCCTTATTCTGCCTAAATTCAAATCGTTGCCCAAGACGGTCGCCTCAAGTCCCCACACCATGCTCTGGAATATATCTGCACTAGTTTGAAAATAAATACTGGACGCAATAATGCTTTGTAATGTATCTGTAGTAAGAAAGAAATGTCACAGAACAGAAACAGCTCTGTTCTGCTAAAAGTTACAAAATTCGTAGCTGTTACGACCGTAACAAAGCCCTTATGACCGTCACACGCCTTTTAGCGTGTTACGACCGTCATGCCCGTGTTACGACCGTAACACAGGTTATATCAGTAACCCCTATAGCAGACAGAATCTCTTCTTCTTCTTCAACCTCCCACTCTTCTACTTCCACTACCTCCATAACCGTCCCACTACGTCCATAACCCCCGCCTCAGCTCGTGCTTCCCCAGATGCATGTTGTCTTTTCTGCTCCCTTGACTGACTGTTTGTTTCGTCCTTTTCTTCTTTTCATTTTCCCACTTTACTCCCATTCAACTCTTATTTACTCTTCCATCAAAATATTCTTCTTATTCATCTTCCACCATAATTCTTATTCAAACTTTCCCTCTTCATTTCCTAACACATTATTATTATAATAATTCCTCTTCAATCTTAACCCTCTATAAACACTCTTCTACATTTCTTCTCATTTCACGTCCCTTCCATCTAATTCTCATATACTTTCTCTCATCCATTTCATTTTCTACCATTCTATCCTTCATTTCATACTCTTCCATGGCTCCACGAAACACTCAACGTCAAGTGAGGCCAGACCGACCACCACCCGACCTATCCACGATTATATTCTGAGAAGACGATGATGGCCAACAAAGAGGAAAGTACATGAAATTCTATTCCCATTCGGTTGTCCCCACTGAATATGTGGACACCGATTGTTTGGATGCCTTGGGTAGGGCGGAAAGCATCACTTTTATGCTTACGAATACGAGTTTGTTAAATCTCTGTTTAAATCCTTCTCCGACCTTCGAACCGCTCGTGCTTGAGTTCCTCAGTTCATTCTCATACAATACGCCTCCCGACGATCCATTCACAACCGGTACCGCGAACTTCTGCATGTTTAATCAAGAATATTCAATTGATCAAGAAAGAGTCGCTGAACTTTTAGAATTCACTAGAGGTCTGACCGTTCATTGCAAACCTTTCGACCCCGAAGGCGACATTTCTTGGGATAAAGTTGGTTTTTCCCTTTGGGATGATCCAACCGGTCAACCCACGGAAAGTTGGCGAGATCTCTGCGCTTCGCATATTCATAATCCCGCTCTGAGGTACTTTCATCGAATTCTCGCAAACATCATTTTTGGGAGGACCAATAATCACAAGGTCAACCAAAATGAGATGTTTCTTATTTTCTGTGCCCTCAACGGTCAAGCTGTCAACGCCGCTCCCTTCATGCTTAGCCACTTTCACACATGCGTAAATGCGGCCGGTACCAACCCATTTGTCTTCGGTGGAATCATCACATCTTTAGCATATGCTTTAGGCCTTTTCGACGAGCTTTTGTCCTTGGGACAATATATGATGCCGGCCCAGATGCTAGATGTTATGTACTGCCGCGATTCACATCTGATTCCCAATATAATACTTCCACGTCCAAATCAGATTAATGTGCAAAATTTCCAAAATTGGCGTTTCAATTTGAATACACCAGTCAAGCCGGCTGCACAACCAGATAATGATCATCCTCCGGCTACTCTAGAAGCAATGTATGCTACGATTCTACAACAAGATCAATGTTTCCAAGCAATGGAAGTCGTTCAAAATGAAACATTGCGCCTAGTTCGAGAAATGCAACGCGACTAACACGACTACGCACATTGGAATAACCGCAATTACGAAGCGATATCAAATCAAATGGAGGATTTCAATGAGTCCATACATGCCTTAAACCTTAGAATCGATGGATTGCATGATTACGACTCTGATAGACGTAGAAGACAATGAAATAAAAATAGAGGAGCAAGAGGACAAAATTCTCTAAGCGACGAGTGATCACCCTTCTCTTTTCTGATTTCTCCTGGTACTATCGCATTGAGGACAATGCTTACTTTAAGTTTAGGGGAGTCAGAACATTTCTTACTTTGTTTTTATTATCTTTGCTCTATTTAGTATTCCCTTTTAGTTTCCTTTTTTTTTCCCTATGTACTGCGAAATTTCCATTTAATAAAATACATGTTTATGAAATTTTAGCCTTTTATGTAAAAATTCTCGTGCTTATTCGAATTCCTCCATATTCTTGAGCCATAACGAAAAAATTCAAACGTTATATTAACATATTCAACTAGTATTAAGGTTGCTTATTTTTATAAATAAGAACTCGAGCGCGACTAAAGCAAAATTATTATTATCATAACACTTCAATACCCCAACGTGTTAGATTGATTTAAGTACTTATTATACCAACACCTTAAGACTTAGTTTTAAAGTAATCCCGAGTAGTTTATAAAAGCAGTCAGCACCGCCTTGAACGACAAACTACGTGGAGAATCGATGAATATAAGTGTTTGATCAAGATTTTTAAAGAGAAATTTTTATTAGAAGATGCACTTATTAAGTTAGATGATCCTTACCAGATCATTTAATTCAACGGTTGCAGAAACTATAAAATATTTATGCAAACAACCATTATGAATTGGTTCAGTGGTCTCTGGTGCTGAACTTGGTAGGGCGGACGACGGTCCGATCCCCCGCAATTTGTAATTGGATAAAGGAGTACCAAATATAACTACCAGAACTCCAAGCTAGATTATAAAGATCAAAGTCACTAACCGGTTACTCCACTATGTGCGCATAAGGTAAAGGGCTTAATGTGATTGCACCAGAATGAAAACGGGTGAAACGAAACGAAAGTATTAGGTCGAGTTATAATTCATGACTTAATTTGGTCTGCATAAATGAGGGTATCTAGTGTCATTACGGTAATTTTGGTGTCGAAGTCTGAACTCGAGTTATCCAAACAAAAGAATTGACCTGCAACCAAATACGAATTGAATTGTGTTTTATATCTACGTTTGACTTATGCTTAATTAATTTTTCATTTTTAATTTTTGCTTGAGGACAAGCAAAGGTTTAAGTATAGGGGTGTTGATAACACGAATTTATATAACATATTTGGCTTAATTTTCATAGATAATATTAGTATTTTTATTTATTTATTCTATTTTATTTTTGTATTACGTTGGTATTTCTTTTGTTTCAGGTATTTGTATTAAATAAAAGATCAATTGAGCAAAGAAACAAAATTGAGGGAAAATCAGATTAAAAAGTCAAAGAAATGAAGCAAAGGGGTGATATAGCAAAAAGGAGGAGTTAAGAAGAAAGAAATAATTATACAAAGAAAAAGACTAAGCCCAGAAGAGAAAAAGCCCAGCAGAAGTTCAGTCCACAAGGTGTTACGACCGTAACAGCCTTGTGACGACCGTAACGCGCTATATTTCAACTTCCTCATGTCATGGAGACGTGTCCCATGTTCTCCCATGATTCTGGTAGTTATTCCCATGTTCTCCCATGATTCTGGTAGTTATTCCCATGATCTCCACTAGCCTTCGTACAACATGGAAACGGGAAGTTACAAATGAAGCCTATAAATACAAGTTCAACCTTCAGAGCAAGGGTCGGCAATTTTACCGAACAACCGTTATTTAGTCTTTCTTTATTTTTCTGTTTTCGTATTTTCTTTTCAGTTTTGTATTTTTACCATACTTTTCTAGTTCAGTTTCTTTCTTTAGTTTTTATTTTAGTTTAAGTTTCTATAATTTTCACTGATCTAACCTTACGTTAGACCTAGTGCTTTTTATTTCTTGTCGTAATTTTTCTTTTCAATTCAAGAAGTCTCCGAGCAGATCCAACCGACTTGTGGGGGAATGCTCGTTTATTTCGAAGAACAAGATTATTCAAGCATTATTATTATTTCCAGGTTCTTAATATAATTATTTTATTTTATTTAAGTATTGTTGCTTGGTGTTTATTTATTTGATTATGGGAATGTTTAAATATATTGAACCTTATTATTTATGCATGTCCGAATTAATAAATATGTCCGGCTAAATCGTTTAGGTATCGGTAAGTAATAGTAGTAAGAGTAGGAATTAAATTGTTCATAAGTTAAAATACTAATTAACTTAATTTCTGGTTATGACTTTTTATAATTAAAACTACGCTTTTTGTTACGAAAGTAAGGAAAGTAAATAGGTTAGATCGAGACCACGAAAGTGTGAGGTTTTTAACCAGATAGCTAAAGTTAGGCATTTGATTTAAATACAGTGAAAGCGCTTTAAACCAAATTAGAATTAATTAAGTTTCCAAAAAATACTTCTAAACACTTATAGGCTAGCGAAAGCAGGTATAGGGCTTTAGACGTATAGTCCGAGATAAGACCATGAAAGTGTGAGTCGAGGATATTTAAACTAATAAATTCTACAGAACAATTAAGTTAACCATCTTTATACGCTTAAGTTCAATTTAAGCCGCTTAGGTTCACTACTTTACGTACCGATATCCGTTTTATTTATATTTATATTCCTTAACCAATATTCTAAAAGAACTATTCGCCTTAGCTGTGTACCGTAACTTAGGATAACAATAGATCGATTTATAGTCTCTGTGGGTTCGATATCTTTTAAAACTACGCGATAGGATTGTGCACTTGCAGTCTCCCGATTAACAGACGATAAAGTCTTGCGATCAAGTTTTTGCGATCAAGTGCCCGAAAAATTTGCACTCGTCAAAGCGTAGTTTGAGGGAATGGGCTTAAAGATGCTATTTGGAGATGTGACAGAATCTTGTCGGGGGATGGGCTTGTAGATGCCATCCAAGAATGTTTGTTGAACTGTATGTCGTTGTTGAGTGGGTGAGTATCAGAAAGGTATCAATATTTGGAACGTCTCTGAATTGGGGATCTGAACAAGCAATGAATTTACATCCATGTTTGGAATCATCCGTGAACTGTTTTCAGAAGTCTTGGAGTTGAATAAGCAATAGATCAACATCCATGTTGGGAAGCGTCCGTAAATTGTTTTCAAAAGTTGAATCTGAACAAGCGATAGGTTAACATCCGTATCTGGAGAACCCGTAAACTGTTTTCAGAAGTTGAATCTGAACAAGCGATAGATTAACATCCGTGTTTGGAGAATTCGTAAACTGTTTTCAGTAGTTGCATCTGAACAAGCGATAGATTAACATCCGTGTTTGGAGAATCCGTAAACTGTTTTCAGAAGTCTTGAATCTGAACAAGCGATAGATTAACATCCGTGTTTGGAGAATCCGTAAACTGTTTTCAGTAGTTGCATCTGAACAAGCGATAGATTAGCATCCGTGTTTGGAGAATCCGTAAACTGTTTTCAGAAGTCTTGAATCTGAACAAGCGATAGATTAACATCCGTGTTTGGAGAATCCGTAAACTGTTTTCAGTAGTTGCATCTGAACAAGCGATAGATTAACATCCGTGCTTGGAGAATCCGTAAACTGTTTTCAGAAGTCTTGAATCTGAACAAGCGATAGATTAACATCCGTGTTCGGAGAATCCGTAAACTGTTTTCAGAAGTCTTGAATCTGAACAAGCGATAGATTAACATCCGTGGAGGAGAATCCGTAAACTGTTTTCAGTAGTTGCATCTGAACAAGCGATAGATTAACATCCGTGTTTGGAGAATCCTTAAACTGTTTTCAGAAGTCTTGAAGTTGAATAAGCAATAGATCAGCATCCATGTTGGGAAGCATCCGTAATTTGTTTTCAAAAGTTGAGTCTGAACAAGCGATAGATTAACATCCGTGTTTGGAGAATCCGTAAACTGTTTTTAGAGGTATTGGAATCTGAACAAGCGATAGGTTAACATCCGTATCTGGAGAACCCGTAAACTGTTTTCAGAAGTCTGAGCTTGTCAATCTTATCCTGAAATGGGTAAAATATTAGCTGAAACACAAAGTTATGTTGCATGAAATGTATGATGCAATGTATGTTATATCAATGTTTATGATATGAATGTAATGAATGCGCATGTAAGCTGATGAGTTGTCTTACTGGGGATAGATGAATCCTGGATAGCTGGAGATAATAGAATCTTGACTGTTGTCGGGGAAAGTGAATCTTTGACTGCTGCAAGGGATTGAAAATCCTTTGATTTGTTGAAAATGAGAAGTCTTGGGACCACTGTTGGGGAATCAGGAGCTTGGGTTGTATGCCAATCTACTGGGGATTCCTGTCTTGAGGAGATCTTCACTGGGGGAATATCTGAATATCCCGTGAGGAACTGAGAATGAGAGTCTTCATTCTGCTTGGGGATTGATAGTTGGAAGTTTTAGCTCCGCTGGGGATTGCAAGAATCTTTTGATTGCTGCAGGTATTGATCTGGGATCTTGAAAAGGTTGGTCGGTGAGATAGTTGTCCTGGCTGGTTTCAGGTATTAATCTCTGACCTGAGAAAGAAAGATAGTTTTCCTGGCTTGTTACAGGTATTAATCTTCAATCTCCTCATGTAGATAGTTTTCCTGGCTGGTTTCAGGTATTAATCTACAATCAGTCGTCCATAGATAGTTTTCCTGGCTTGTTACAGGTATTAATCTGGAACTTGGATTATACGCCACTTTGAGAATGAGAATCTTCATTCTGTTGGGGGTCAGAAATTGGGAGTATACCAATCTTCTGAGGTGATGAGAATCTTCATTCTATTAACGGTCAGAAATTGGGAGTATACCAATCTTCTGAGGTTTTAAGGATGAGAGTCTTCATTCTTGAGGGTCAGAAATTGGGAGTATACCAATCTTCTGAGGTGATGAGAATCTTCATTCTATTAACGGTCAGAAACTGGGAGTATACCAATCTTCTGAGGTTTTAAGGATGAGAGACTTCATTCTTGAGGGTCAGAAATTGGGAGTATACCAATCTTCTGAGGTGATGAGAATCTTCATTCTGTTAACGGTCAGAAACTGGGAGTATACCAATCTTCTGAGATTTTAAGGATGAGAGTCTTCATTCTTGAGGGTCAGAAATTGGGAGTATATCAATCTTCTGAGGTGATGAGAATCTTCATTCTGTTAACGGTCAGAAACTGGGAGTATACCAATCTTCTGAGGTTTTAAGGATGAGAGTCTTCATTCTTGAGAGAAACAGATTTTTAGGAGCTTCAATTGTCCGTTATTCTGTTGGTGGTTGTAACTTCTAGCAGGTGATGAAGTAATTTTGATGATGACCGCAACTTCCAGAAGGAAATTTTGAACGCTCTTGAATTCCAGCAGGTGATGAAGGAATTTTTGATGATGACCGCAACTTCCAGCAGGTGATGAAGGAAATTTTGAACGACCTTGGTTTTGACATTCGAATTTCCCAAGTGATGGTGAGGGAGACTTGCCCCAAGTTAATCTGTAATTGAGAGATTTGTTGAAATCTTGACTGGACTGCCCCAGGTTAACTGAACTTTGAAAGATTTTGTTGAAATCTTGACTGGGCTGCCCCAGGTTAACTGGATAGTGACATGTCATGTCCCCTTGTTGATAGGAGATTTGTCAATGGAAGTGTCATCCTTCTTGAAGTGATTTTACTCACTGAGAGAGTTTTCGTTCCTCCGAACATTCGCTGTAGGAATTTCTTCGCTGTCAAAAAAATAAACATGTGCAAACAACGATATTCAAATAATGCAAAGTTTATGCTTGTCTCAAAGTTTTGAAAAATGTGTTTTTTAGCAGAAAAGTTTTTGTAAGACAAATTCAACACAAGATTTAGGGCCAAGCCTTACAGGAGTCAGGATACCTTTTGTAACAGTATGCTTTCGAACTAACCCATGCTTCAATTAGGACTTTTAAAGGGTTGTAACGTGGCTTGGTTCACGGTTTAAGAAACAAAGGATAAAGGCTCAAAGTATATTTGTACCCACCCGCTCTTCGTGATGTCCTTCAATCTTAGACTCAATTAATTGTGCGTCGCACTCTATTCGAGTTTGGAACGACTTTTGGGTGATGGTTCACCAGTTGCATTTTATGGGAAGACAGTCATTTTTGCAACATTTTTTATGTTGTTTGAGGATTTGTAGTGACCTCGGTCTTTTGATTTGTTATCCCTAACTTTTGCCTGACTGTTCCTGTTTTCGAGATTACAGTCAGCGGGATGCCTCTGCTTTCTTAAGCCTCCTTTGTAGGTTTTGGCTTAGTGGGCCTTTCTCTTTTGAGAGATAATGACTGCCTATGAGATAAAGAACCATCACTGTCTTTTGATTCCAGAGGAATGCTTTTCTCTTCTTTTTTTTTTGATGTCGTTTGTTGTATTAGGAACTGAGTTTGCGACTTTAATGCGCACCTTTTTTGAATTAACTGAGAGACTACCCTGCTCCAGGTTTAAATCAAAGGTTTTAATTTGTTTAGAACAGAAAACTCCTACTTCTTTGGCTCGAAGGGGTTGACTAGGGATTATCTTCCTTATAACTCCAGTGTTTGGGATTTGAAAGAAATGCATGTACATCATCAGCAAGGTCTGTTCAAAAGCATATTGTATGAGATTATGGTATTGTTTCGTCATCCTCCCTCTAAAGGCTTGCAGCTTTTTATCAAGAGTTAAATATCATAAAGAAAGCATAAGAGTAGTGAAAACGAATGGATGAATTCAAGACAAACATATGCAATGCATTAATGAAACAGAGTTTGACATCAACAGATAATTGTTTGAATCACAAAAGAAATTACAACTTTGAAAATTCAAATGGAACAAAAGTCTCTCAGTTCGAGCTTTGTCATTTCAGGTGGAGAAACCCTTAACGGAAGATTTTCATCTCGCCATTTGGCATGAATCTCAGCACTCCAATGTCAATCAGATCTTGAATCTTGTTCTTCAATGCCCAACAGTCGTCGGTGTCATGTCCCGGACTATAGGAGTGGTATACACAAAATGCGTCGGGATGATAGCTAGGAGCAGATGTATTGGGCTTCCGAATAGGATCCCTTAAAGCAGTCAGATTGACCTCCAACAAGCGTTCCAGTATTAGAGATGACGGTATGTCAGTCTCAGTGAACTGTCTTCCAGACGTAGTTTGCTTACGCCGATTACCCCGTTGACGCTGACGCGGTTGTTGATGGGCTTGTGATCCTGGAGCAAGTAGAGGAGCCTTTCCCTTGTCTTCTTGTCTCAAAGGGGGTTGAATGATGACTTGCTCTTCAACCTCATATGTTTGCCCTACTTGGTTGTCCCGAAGCAGTTGGTTGACGAGAACTCTGAGCTCCTCTTGTCTTTGAGCCAAGTCCTGGATGAGAGCCATCTGGCCCACCAATTGTCCCATCATCTGGATCCTCATTGTAGTCAGCTCAAACTAAAGTTCTTCCAACTGATCACTCCTGGCATTGCTTGAATTCCCCTGTACCATGCCCCTTGTGAGGAGAGCTTTCACTTCTTCTTGCCCCTGGGACAGGTTCAAGAACATCTCTTGAAGTTGAGCATTTTGGTCCTGGATATCTTTGACAGCCCTCTCTAGAGCCATCTCTACTGAAATAAACAGTAGGAGAATAAGGAAACCTGAAAAGGAAATAACTGTTATGATGCAATGCATGATATGTGGATGCATGTTTTCAAGGATCTCGTGGGGTAAACACAAGAAAATGTTAGAGGTTGAACTTCGATCTTTGATTGGAGAACCTTGTAGTGGTGGATGTCTTTCCACGAGAGTCAAGCTCACCATGTCAAGTGGGTCATAGCCCCTGATTCAAGTTGTTGCACTTGATCTTTGATGGCATTTGTTTAGAGGAGAAAACCTCTTGCCCCTTGGTAGACGTCTGGTTCAACGTGACCCTGCATCAAAAGAACCCTCGAGATCCTTGAAATGGTTATTGAAAAAAATGCTATGGTATGATGTTATGATGTTATGTACATGTATGAAAATGTAAGTAAGTGTATATACAGGTAATCATATTCACACAAAGCAAACAAGTCCTTAGGTTTAGGCTTGCATGGGGTTCGTAGGTAAGTACCCTCTTGAAGTTAGTTGGCTCATCCTGTCCTAAAATAGAAATCGGGTTCTAAGGAGCTCAATATCATTGGATTATTTTCTGTGTTCATTGTTTTGGTTTAGCCACTTAACTGGCGACCAAAATATTCCAAGAAAACAACCCTCAATGAGTGTAGTATCGAGTATCTACCAACTTCGGACTGCACCAAAGTCGGTCATCTCACTACCCCTAAAAAGGCCAAGATGGTCAATTAAGGTTCTAGAGTTCGTTAGTGCTTCATGACATCACTCAGCGGCCCCGTATTCTCCTTGACTACTCAAGGGCTACCGGTACTCACAAATATGTCACACTAACATAGCTACTGCTTCAACCATGTCGGTATACCCCGCACAGTTCCCTCACAGTTTATTGCTATTTACCTAAAAAGGTACCCCCAAATCCGGGTGTAGGATTTACAACAAAACCAAACAAGGAACCCAAAAAGGTAAAGCAATCAAAGCAAGCATGTATTGGTGATCTAAAACCCTAAGGTAACCCCACTTTTAAAAATAATCCCCAGCAGAGTCGCCAGTTCTGTGATACGGTGGGAGAACTGACTTGAGGTTTTGCGTTTGTATTCGCACTTGTTCGGTTTAGCAAGAGTCGCCATCGACTTTTTATTTTATCCTAAAGGAAAGGTTAAAAAGCATAGGAAAAACCTTTGATATGTTTTCGTGGGTTCGGGGGGTAGATTATGAAAAGAGAAGGTGCTAGCACCCTTTTCATCCATGGTTATCCATGGGCTCTTAGTGACTTGTTTTAGATCACTTTCCTTTGCTTTTCAATTGTTTGAAATGGTGCTTTGTGTGTGTGGTTTTGAAAATGTTTTGAAAAAGATGCCTTGTCTAAGCAACCATTGTAACAATTCTTTACTCGAATGTTTTACAAAGGTGTTTGTCTTTTTGAAAAGATGTTTCAATGTTTTTGAAAGTTGTTTTGAAAGTTGTGTTGTGGAGTGTGTTTTGAAAGTAGGCAAGTGTGTTTTGCAAGTTTGATCAAGTAACTAAGAGTTGTCTACCCCTAAATTTACTCAAAGATCTTTCCTTATGTTTTTAACCCTTTTAACAGTGTTGTTTCACCATTGTATTTGGTGAACAACCTTGTGTTAGGATGTTAACGGGACGGGCGTGGGTCATCGTTTAGACCATGAGAGCAATAGTGTCAAGTGTCTTTGGCATTTTCTTGAAGGGACTTGATCATTTTGGTTTAAGCAACTTGATAGCGTCATCGAGGGACTATGATTATTTGATTTGTTTTTGTTTTGCCAAAGAAACTCAACATGCAAACATGGCCCATTTTTGAAGGCAACAAGTGGAGGAACCCTAGGGGTGCAAGTGTGAATTGTGTATTGATTGTCATGCATTTGTCTTGTATTAGGTTATCTAGCGGTTGATTTTGAATCTTCGCATACAAACCCTAATTACTATACAGTATATAGAAAGCGATAAATTGCGGGAATTTAAAGTCTAAGCTATTACAAATAAGTATCCGGGGATGGGGGTACAAATGTTTACAAATGGGGATGAGTCTTATCAGGATAGTAGTGTCCAAATAATATTTACAACCAAATCGAATCGCATTCTCAATGTAAAATATAGCAAAGTATAAGGATAAAAGAGAATCAAAAGTATTGTAAAATACATATGATTATTTACAAGTGATGCAAAAATGTTAACCTAATGTATTTATTAAGTATTATTATTTTTGTGTTTTTTGTTAATGTTATATAAACAAAGATCTTAAATAAATAAATAATTATTCAATTTAATAAGAAAATCTATTGTTTATGTATTTTTATTAATGCTTTATATACAAGGTTTAATTTAAACAAGAAGGGTTTTAATAAAAGAAAAATTGTTTAAACTTAATAAACCTAAGATTGATGTATTTTTAATTGTTCTAAAATAAAAAAAGAAGCATTTATAAAATTTTTACATGAAAAATTAACATATTATTTAACAACAAAGAAGAATTAGGTTATAAAAGAAAAATGAAAATTAAGGTGAAAATAGAATAACAAAAAAGAAGTGTTGATTTATATATATAAAAAAAAGTGTTAAGAAAATTTAATGGGCTTAGGGGTATCTATGGCCTAAAGTGTAAAATAAAGATGGATTAAAACAAAAAAGGGGGGGGGGTGTATAGTCAAATGGGCTTAACAGTTTTGGTTCAAAGTGGCAAGCCCAAACGCGCGTGACAATTTGTTAGGGTTGGGATTAGTTTTGTTCAGAATGGGTTTGTGACTTTACAAATGGTGCCGCTCCCATCTTCTTCTTCATTGTCCTCTTCTTCTTTCTCAACGTCCTCTCCGTTTTTAACCAAACGTGAGCTTCTGACTAACTCCTCCCATGCCTGGCTACTGGACGCCATCTCCGCTTCCTCCTCCTCATGGTAGCTCAGGCGGTGACAACAAGGTATTATTTCTGTCTTCAAATACGTTTTAGGTTTTGACTATCCGCGCATGTTTTTAGCTTTTTCATATTCTGATATTTTGTATTATTTATGTTTGTGTGAGGTGTTAAAAAAGAAAAGGGAGGAGTTACTACCTTTGTTGGATTTTGGAGAAGAGGCGGAGAAGTGGACAGGAGGCGTCTCCGGTGGCCAAGGCGAGGGAGTATGTGATGCTGGCTTTGTTCTGGTAACCTCGTATCTTTAACCTCTTTGAATGGTTTTATGATGATAGTGTCAGAAAACCCTGCAGTAGTTGCTTTTCCTCTACTGATCGCTTGCCTCTGTATGTTTGTTTGATGATGTTCTTTGATGAACTTTGCTTATGAATTTCCCTCTCTTTGGCTTGCTTCTCGATGATGAGCTTTTGCTCTGAGAGTATGTTTGGAGTTTTGTTTTGTTGAATCTTTTATGGTTCAGGCTTGAAGTCCTTATCTGCGTTTGAAGTTTGTTTTTGAAGTAGGCAAGCTTGGAGGTTTAATAACTGGTATTATGCAGGTTGATATGCTTGTTTGTTTACAAGTTTGAAGCAGGCCTGTGGTATATGCAGTTTTTGAGTTTTGTTTGTTTTTGAGAGCTTTGATGCAGGATGTGTTATATTTTTTCTATGTATGTTCTGCCCCCTTTTTCAATTGTTCTTATACTCTTTGTTTTATATCTCTATCTCCTAAGTCTGCAAACTGTAAGCCTCCACTTCTCTCTCCCTTTCTCTCTCCACAGAAAAGTATATTTAATTACTTGAACTGTCCTTTTCTGAAAAGGTGTTTGGCTGGGAAATGATGATAATTTGAAATATATGCTTGCAATGTTAGCTTTCCTCTGCATCTTGTAATTATCTCCCAGATTTTCTGCATTGCTTTGATATCTTCTTTGGACAGTTTTGACAGCTTAGTTGACATTTTGACAATTCAATTTGGTTTTGGCATTTCAGTTTGGCTTGCCTTTTCAGTTTGCAATTTGGTTTGAAACTTGTTCAGCTTAGTTTGTCACTTTGAACTGTGTAGCTTGCTTTCCCATTTTGACAATCCAATTATGCAGCTTTATGCATTTGTTTAATATGCTGCCTTGTTCCTTTTTTTTAATTGATTTAGCTTGCAAGATAATTTTCTTTCCCTCTTTGTGAACCAAGAAGAGACATCTTCTTGCGATTTGCAGAGAGGACGAACAAACTGATTCCGGCCAACACCTTTAATGATGAGTTTTAATTATCTGTCTGAGAATGCCTTTTTAAATTAATCTGTAATGACTTTTCTTTTTTTTGGCTTTGCAGATAAATATCAATTGAGCAAAGGATGCAATCAGTAGAAGATGAAGATTTCCAGAGATTTAGGATATAGTTTTAAATTACTTTTAATCATTGTAATAATATTAATGTAAACAACTGTAAATAAATTTACAGTGTTCAAATAATATTTGTAACAAACAATTAAAAATGAATAAAAATCTTTCTTTGTCAGATATCTCTTTTAATTCTTCTGCAATTTCTTATTTAATTACTTAAATTTCTTGAATTATAATAATTGGAAATTATCCAATAATTTTAACTTAGAAATTATAAATAATCAATAAACGTCCGGCGTTCCGAATAACCAAAAGCATTGCACAGTTAAACAAACAAACGTCCATATGTCCTTTATCTCACTGATCAAACTTAAACTTCAAACATTCAATCAGAAGCCTCAACTCATGTCCCAGAGTCAATTGAAAAGAACTGCAGAATCAATTCCTTCTGAGAATGCGTACGCAAACCCTAATTCTTGATTTATTGTCAAAGAAACGTCCGCCTGATCAAACCCTGAGCCAAACTCAACCAAACCCTAACAAACTGCTTGAACTGATTCAAAATCAATGGAAACCCTAATTTTGTCTGACTGATGAGAAAAGTCTGTTTGACCGATTCTTGAGCCAATCTGAAAAATTAGGAAAAGCCCGAAGCTGTGATTTCTTGTGAAAAAGAAAGAGGGCAAATTTTGGGGTACAACAAGTACCAATACAATGCCGACCTCGCTCCCACGCGTACCCAACTCCAGGGTATGTCAATGGGCACGGGAGAAGGCTTCAAAGATTATGCTCAGAAGTGGAGGGACCTCGCTGGAAGAGTGCAACCACCCTTGGCTGATAGGGAGCTAGTGGATATGTTTCTGGGGACCTTGTCTGGTCCGTATTTTAACCATCTGATTGGAAGTTCTTCGTCCGGGTTTATAGAGATGATTATGACCGGGGAAAGAATCGAGGCCGGTATCAAGTCTAGTAAAATACAGAAGGGTGCTTCATTAGGCACCGAGAAGAATCTGTTTAAGAAAGAGTCGAGTGTTGTTTATGGTTCAAAGAGTCAGAATAGACATGAGCGCCGCCAAGCTGTTAATGCGGTTATTATTTCAAGACCTGTTATTGCACCTCAGCGCAACAATCAGTCAATGGACAAGAGACCGCGAAGACAATTCACTTAGCTCAACATGATGTTATCCCAAATTCTGCCGCAGTTATTAAAGACCAATCTAGTGATTCCAAGGGAGGCCCCGAAGAATCCAAATACAACATCACCGAAGTACGATCTGAATGCCCGCTGTGCTTTTCACTCTGATAGCCCGGGGCATGATACGGATGACTGTTGGGTCTTGAAGAACAAGGTACAGGACCCGATTGATGCCAAGGAGATCGAGTTCGGAGCACCAGAAAAGCCTAAACATGACACAGGGGTGAATGCTATCGGGGATGATGATGATGAAGAGTTTGACATTGACAACTGGATTTACCCAACTGCCGAGGGTGGATTAAGAAACTGGATAGCGAAGGATTCTATGCCCGTTTCTGTTATCACCCAGTAACGAGACTTTTTGTTTTGTGTTTGTAACAAACAATGTTTTAAACTTTGCGACCCAGTGTCTAACCCGGGACACCGTGGCTTCATTTGTGAGGGCTTTATGTGTGTCATCTACATATATCATTAATAAAAGCATTGGACGTTTCTTGCATTTCAAATTTTGCGCTCCTTGGTCTTCTTTTATTTGAAAAAAACTATTTTACACACACTCATATATACAGGTCTACATCCACTCTGGATCTCAGTGGTAACGACTCTGCTACTGCCAGTTATGACTTTGAAAGTCCGATCAACTTAGCCAAAGACGAAGGTGAAAATGATTGTGAAGTGCCTGGTGAACTTGCTAGACTGTTACTCCAGGAGGAGAGGGCCATTCAGTCGCATGAAGAGCCGGTGGAATCAGTAAATCTGGGTAAAGAGGTAGACAAGAAAGAGGTAAAGATCGGTGCAAATCTGGAAGCTAGTGTTAAGCAACGGTTGATTCAGATGCTGCGTGACTATGTTGAGATCTTTGCCTGGTCATATGAAGATATGCCTGGGTTGGATACCGATATTATGGTTCACCGCCTGCCTACCAAGGAAGACTGCCCTCTAGTAAAACAGAAGGTCCGCCGAATGCGCCCGGATATGTCTGAGAAAGTCAAGGCTGAAGTTATGAAACAGTTTAACGCCAGTTTTCTAGCAGTTACTTCTTACCCACAGTGGGTGGCCAACGTGGTTCCTGTGCCGAAGAAGGATGATAAAGTTAGAATATGTGTTGACTATAGGGATCTGAACAGGGCAAACCCCAAGGATGATTTCCCTCTACCTCATATCGACGTTCTGGTTGACAACACCGCACATCATAAGGTCTTCTCCTTTATGGATGGTTTCTCTGGTTATAATCAGATTAAAATGGCTCCCGAAGACATGGAGAAGACAACCTTTTGTTACTCAATGGGGTTACTTTTGCTACAAGGTCATGCCTTTTGGATTGAAGAATGTCGAGGCAACGTATCAGCGTGCCATGGTTGCTTTGTTTCATGACATGATCCATCATGAAATTGAGGTATACGTCGACGACATGATTGCAAGATCCCAAATTGATGAAGAGCATCTGGACCACCTGCAGAAGTTATTTGACTGGTTGAAGTTGTACAAGCTGAGGTTAAACCCGAAAAAGTGCACCTTCGAAGTGAGATCTGGTAAACTGCTAGGTTTCGTCGTAAGTGATAAAGGTATTCAAGTGGATCCTGTGAAGGTGAAAGCTATACAGGAAATGCCAGCTCCCAGAACAGAAAAAGAAGTCAGAGGCTTTCTGGGACGTCTGAACTACATTTCCTGATTCATCTCGCACCTGACTGCTACTTGTGAGCCAATCTTCAAGCTACTGAAGAAAGATCAAGTGGTAAGATGGAATGATGAATTTCAGGCCGCTTTTGAAAGGATCAAAGAGTATCTCCAAGAGCCACCTATTCTGATGCCTCCAGTTGAAGGGAGACCTTTGATCTTATACTTGATAGTACTCGACAACTCAATGGGGTGTGTGTTGGGTCAGCATGACGAGTCTGGCCGAAAAGAGCATGCTATTTATTACCTTAGAAAAAAGTTTACCGTTTGTGAGACCCGATACTCACTGCTCGAGAAAACTTGCTGCGCTTTGGCATGGGCTGCTCACCGGCTGAGACAGTATATGTTGACTCACACTACTCTATTGATTTCAAAAATGGATCCAATCAAGTATATCTTCGAGAAGCCTGCCTTATTCGGGAGAATAGCAAGATGGCAGATGATCTTGACTGAGTATGACATCTAGTATACGACCCAAAAAGCAATCAAGGGAAGTGTGTTGGAAGACCATTTGGCACATCAAGCTGTGGATGATTACCAGTCTATGAACTTTGAATTCCCGGATGAGAACATCCTGTTGGTAACTGACTATGAGACACCTGGACCGGATGAAGGACCTGAGGAGGGATCCCGATGGTCTATGTACTTTGATGGAGCTTCGAACACTTTAGGTAATGGCATTGGCGTTGTGATTATATCTCCTAAAGGCTCTCATACTCCGTTCACCGCCCGACTATGTTTCAACTGCACCAACAATATGGCGGAGTATGAAGCATGCATTATGGGTCTTCGAGCAACAATTGACCTAAGGATTAAGTTTCTAAGTGTCTTCGGAGATTCATCTCTCGTGATCAGTCAGATCAAAGGCGAGTGGGATACGAAACACCCAAATCTTATTCCTTACAAGGAGTATGTATTGACATTGCTTCCACATTTCGAAGAGATAACCTTTGAAGACTTCCCTAGAGAGGAGAATCAGTTGGCGGACGCGCTAGCTATGATGTCTTCTATGTTCAAAGTCAATTGGGACAACGAAGCTCCCCGGATTATCATTGAAAGATTGGACGAACCTGCACATTACTGTGACATTGATACTGAAGAGGTAACAGAAAAGCCCTGGTTTCATGAGGTGAAGAGGTACCTTGAAACTCAAGAGTACCCCGTGGGTGCATCGGTTAATGATAAGAAGTTTCTGAGGAGCTTCGCGGCGAAGTTCTTCATCAGCAATGGTATTCTTTACAAGTGTAACCTTGATTCAACCTTATTGCGATGTGTGGATAAGAACGAGGCAGAAAAGATCATGGAAGAATTACATGAGGGTACTTTTGGAACTCATTCCAGTGGATACACCATGGCAAAGAAAATCTTTCGGGCAGGATACTTTTGGTCCACTATGGAAGCCGACTGTTATCAGCACTCTCGGACTTGTCACAAGTGCCAATTTTATGCTGATAAGGTGCACATACCTCCAGTTCCTCTGAACGTCTTGACAGATCCGTGGCATTTTGCAATGTGGGGCATTGATATGATCGGCAAGATCAGACCTACAGCGTCCAACGGGCATCGTTTCATCCTGGTAGCAATTGATTACTTTACGAAGTGGGTTGAAGCAGCTTCCTTTACTACATTGACCAAGAACGTCATGGCATGTTTCATTCGGCACAATCTGATTTTTCGATATGGTGTACCAGAGAGGATCATTACGGACAATGGTACAAATCTCAACAATAAGATGATCACCGAACTCTGCAAACTGTTCAAGATACAGCATCACAACTCTTCTCCTTACCGACCGAAGATGAATGGGGCTGTAGAAGCGGCTAATAAGAACATTAAGAAGATTGTGCAAAAGATGACAGTGACATACAAAGATTGGCATGAGATGCTACCGTTTGCTCTTCATGGGTACCGTACCTCAGCGCGGACGTCAACAGGGGCAACACCCTATTCCTTGGTATATGGCATGGAGGCAGTCTTGCCCATTGAAGTTAAGATACCCTCTCTTCGGATCATGAAGGATGCAGGTTTGAGTGAGGACAATTGGATCCAGACCCGGCTTGATCAGCTGAACCTAATCGACGAAAAGAGACTTACTGCTATTTTTCATGGTCAGACGTATCAAAAGAAGATGATCAAGGCATTTAACAAGAAAGTCAGATGACAAGAGTATCAAGTTGGGGATCTGGTAATCAAGCACATTATCTTACCTCAAGGTGATCCCAGGGGCAAATGGACCCCTACTTACGAAGGGCCATTTGTGGTTAAGAACATTTTCTCAGGAGGAGCTATGATTCTAACCACCATGGATGGTGACGACCTTCCTCACCCCGTCAATGCAGACATAGTGAAAAAATACTACGCATGATCAAAGACCCGCTAGGTCGACTGGCCTAGGCAAAAATAAGGGCTTCCCGGCGAACCAAAAGGGTTCGGGCAAAAATAAGGGATGAAAAGGAAAAATCTGTACACCCGGCAAGTCGAAAACCTGAAAAGGCGGCTTGGGAAAAAAAAGGGTATCCCGGTGGACTGAAAACCCGAAAGGGTGGTCCAGAAAAAAATTAGGGATCAAAGCGTAACACTATGTCTCATTGGATCACCTTGCAACCAGACTTCGGTATCGACTATCAAGCTCGGACGACACTAATAAATCAGATCTACCTTCAACCCAGTAGCAAGTGATGAGATGCTCGAAGACATAAGGGCAATAGCAGAGTTGGAACACAGTGGGATCATTCACATAGCTGTTTTGTTTAGTTTTTCGCAAATTGTGTAAATTCTATTATTCGGCGGCGTTCTCCTACTAGGACGTCAGCCTCTTGTACAAAAAAGAACGCCTATTTAATGGCCAAACTTCCAAATCAATACAATTCATCTTCAAATAAATTTCAAACTATTTTTCCTTTATCTGTTTTGTTTTGCAAAGAACATCCAATGTTCATTTTTGATATATGCACTTGACATTAATTGTTGCTCATAAATATTTACATGCGAAACAAAAGACGATTACTGGTAATATCAGAAACCGAGGCAATAGGAATTGTCCAAGCTTTATAGTTGCTCTATCCACAAGGTACCAAGGTAGATTCAGCTTAAGAATATGTCCAAGGTGCTTTCACTCCCCGCAGAGTAAGACAGTAATGATAGCTCTCCCCAGCTGAGACTTGCAACTGTAAATGAATCGGTAATATTCTCCCCAAGAAGAGTTTATCTACCATCAACACTGAAAAGGCTTAATATCCCCGGCAGTCTTAATATTCCCCAACGGAGTATAAGAATATCCCCCGGCAGAATACAAAATATCCCCAGTGGAGTTAAAAAATTTCCCAACGCAGTCTGAAAAAAGCTTCCCCAGTGGAGTTGAAGAATCATCCCCAGTAGACTTCGGAAGATTGTCCCCAACAGAACTCAAAAGGATTATCCCCCATAAGAGTCTAAAAGGTCATCCCTAGTGAAGTCGCGACTGAAAGATCATCCCCAACGAAGTTCTTTCCTTTCACAAACAGAAGTCAATCCCCAACAGGATTCAGTATCACCAGCAACGGTAATTCATCCCCAGCGGAATTTATCGGTGGAATCCTCGGTAGAGCATCTCTTCCCCACAGAGTTAATCTCCTCATCAGTTTATTCCCCAACGGAGTTATCCTCTCCTGCAGGTTTATTCTCATAATCGTCTTCGTTCACCATCCCCAGCGGAAATGAAGAATCTAACTCTATTCCCCAGCAGCTATCCGGGATTTATTTTCCCCAGCTAAAAGCATTACATTTCCATACATCATGATGCATGCATATACGCATCATACAACACAATCTCATTTATTTTGAGAGCATCGTTGCTTGATATATATCATGCATTGCATACGACTGACCTTTACCTTTCAGGAAAGATGCAGTTAAAGTTCTCAGCTCAGTCGAAGAACTGACTGGTTCTTACATCTCAACTGAATTATTCTCGGTTGAATTACAGATAAGGTTCTAAATCTCGACAATTTTCCTCCGTCGAAGTGTGGACGAGTTCTTAAATCTCAACAGAATTATCCTCCGTTGAAGTAACAGACAGTCCTAGATCTTGATGAAGATGTTTCCCTCAGTCGAAGACCTGACCGGTTCTTAAATCTCAACTGAATTATTCTCGGTTGAATTACAAATAAGGTTCTAAATCTCGACAATTTTCCTCCGTCGAAGTGTGGACGAGTTCTTAAATCTCAACAGAATTATCCTCCGTTGAAGTAACAGACAATCCTAGATCTTGATGAAGATGTTTCCCTCAGTCGAAGACCTGACCAGTTCTTAAATCTCAACTGAATTATTCTCGGTTTAATTACAGATAAGGTTATAAATCTCGACAATTTTCCTCCGTCGAAGTGTGGACGAGTTCTTAAATCTCAACAGAATTATCCTCCGTTGAAGTAACAGAAAGTCCTAGATCTTGATGAAGATGTTTCCCTCAGTCGAAGACCTGACCGGTTCTTAAATCTCAACTGAATTATTCTCGGTTGAATTACAGATAAGGTTCTCAATCTCGATAATTTTCCTCCGTCGAAGTATGGACGAGTTCTTAAATTTCAACAAAATTATCCTCCATTGAAGTAACAAACAATCCTAGATCTTAATGAAGATGTTTCCCTCAGGCGAAGACCTGAACGGTTCTTAAATCTCAACTGAATTATTCTCGGTTGAATTACAGATAAGGTTCTCAATCTCGATAATTTTCCTCCGTCGGAGCGTGGACGAGTTCTTAAATCTCAACTGAATTATCCTCGGTTTAATTATAGATAATGTTCTAGATCTCGGCAATCCTCCTCAGTCGAAGTATTGGCCGGTTCTTAAATCTCAACTAAATTAGTCTCAGTTGAATTACAGATAAGGTTCTAAATCTCGACAAATTTCCCCCAGCTGAATTACAGGCAAGTTCTTAAAACTCAACAGAGATTTTCTCTAAGTTGAAGTACAGGTAAGTTCCTAAATCTCAATAAAAATCAGGCTTCCCCAGCGAAATCTTCCACAACAACAGGTATGCAGGTTCTCGCTAAGGAATCTCTTATGCGATAGACACTCATGCAGATGGCATCTTTAAGCCCATCCTCCCGCCAGCAATCTCCAAATGGCATCTGTAAGCCCATTCCCGACATCACAAGGCTGATACCACTTCATGCGAGTGCAAATTTCTGGGCACTCTAGTGTTCAATCATCTTCCACCTTCGGATCACGAAAGGCACGAAAGCCAATCTACATCCTCAGGTTTAAGAAGATTGAACAGGGGAAGCTGTTGTACCCCAAAATTTTCCATCCCATATTTCTCAAAACATTGCAAGAAAAATCTCCAAGTGGCTCAAGCTTGCTCAAGAGTTGGTCAGACAAGTCATCTCCTAAGGCAGTCAACCCCAAATTAGGGTTTTGTGTTGCATCAAGATCCTTGAGTCCAAATGACCTCAAGTTCTCCCCAATTTCCTAATATGTTCTCAATATCATCCATGACAAATTTCAAGCCTTGCAGGGGAAGTTTGCTCAGTCAATTGCTCAAAGGGTCCAAAAATCGACTGCGTTAGGGCAAAAGTCAATTGTGGCATATAAACAGTCAAACTTCAATATTTTTTGTCAATATTCTCATTTTTAAGTATATTTCATCATTTGATCAAGGTTTGATCATGATTCATCAAGGATTGCTCAAAATTCATCAAGACTCAAAAGTTGCTAAATTCGGGTTTTTGTAGGAAAAGTCAACTCAACTTTGACCAAGCATAACTTTCTCATACTTTATGATAAATGACCCATCCAAAGGTCATTTTTAAGAGGATGCAATTTCCTACAATACATCTTCATACCCCAAGATCAAAAAGTGCACTCACAAGAAGTTATAAATTTTGGCATTATAGGTCATTTTTGAAAGTCAACAAAAACACCTTTTTTGCCAAACCTTATAACTTGAGAATGGAATATCAAAATGCGATGAGACCAAAAGGGTTGGTTAGAGGACATCTCAAGATTTCTAAAAAGTCCAAGAACACTTCCAAAAGTTCAAAATTGAAGAAGTTATGCATTGTTGAAGTTGGGAATTTTTGCAAAATTGCCAAAAGTCAACTATCCTCAAAACTTCAAATTTTGTCAAATGGGCCCATTCTTTTCCACTTGATTTGAGCTTGCATCATTGTCCACGTGTCCTAGCTTCAGCCATGAGCTCATATTTCATTTTTATTATTTTATTTGATTTTTATTGAATTTATTCATTTTTAATCAAATAAAATCATATAAAATCTCAAACTTTGATTACATGAGATCTTTTGGATATTTCAGGATTGGATCATCATCATTAACATCATCAAGTTCATATCACACCATATCATGTGCAAAAAGATTGAGTTTTGATAAATTTGGCAAGTTGTAAAGAGTGAATCAAATCAAATCCCAAGGCATTGATATGAGAAGATTCAAGCCATAATTCTTACCCTAATACATTCCATAGTACATAAGCAAGCCACAGGGATTGAAACAAGGGTTGGAGGCTGCAAGAAGAGGCAGAAAGTTTGGAAAAAGTGGTAAAAAGCTTGAGCTTGAAATCGTGCCTATAGGTGTTTTCAGAAGCCAAGAACTATCCCAATCGCTTCCTGGACGTTCACTGAAGCTAAACCAATCCAAAGCAAGCTTCCTCACACACCCAAACGCGTTGTAAGTCCCTCTTTACCTAGCTTTGTTCTTGGATTCGGTTTGGCTCATTATTGCATCATTTGAACAAATCATTGACATGTTTGTGATCCTCATAACATTTCCAAGCTTTTAGCATTATCCAATTATGTTTTTCTAGCCTGAATGAAGAACCTCCATAGCTAGGGTTCTTCGTGTGTTTTTTAGGTTTTTCTTTTTCAGGAAAAATTAGGACTAAAGAAGGGTATCGCGTTGATCAGGAAGCCAAGACGAGTCCAACCATGTTCGTGGAATTTGTTTTCATGGTCTGGAATGGATTTTAGAGCAAGCTTGTGCATTTAGCTGCGGATCTAAATCCGCATGTAATATTTGCAGGATTTGGAGGTAGGAGGTGATGAGTTTTCGTCCTCCTAATGGCCCATTCAAAACCAAATGCGCTTTTTATTTTTTGCTGGCAATAATGTTTATTTTCATATAATATATATTGTTTCTAACATATTAACAAATATAGCAAAACAACGTAGTGGCAAGCGTGCGTTCCAATCACCATTAGGACCTGGGTTCGAATCCCAGGTCCTCCACTTTCTTTGTTATTTTTCTCTTTCAGGCAATTGTGTGCATATCCAGGTTTGCCGCTCACCATGCACCATCGTTCAATCAATTGCCAGATGGCCCTAGGCCAAATCTGGTGGCCAGGATCTGAAGGTCCACCATGGAGCCAAGTCAGCGCAGGCACATCAGATCCACAAAGTCAACCAGGGCCAACACAAATGGGCTTTCTCGTTGCTATTCATGCCCTCAAAACAGGCCCAAACCCCCTTTCCTCTCATCTATTTTATTTTTTGTTTTAATTAATTATTTTATTATTTTTCTTTTTTAATTTCTAACCAATTAAAATTCAGCCTTTTCATAAAATAAAATCACAAAAATATGTTTAATCAAATTTCAAATTTTATTTTTATTAATAAATACTAATTAATAGATTTAGGTTTTAATTAGAATAACTTTAAGATATTTTTGTAAATAATTGAAATTATATTAGACTTAATTAGGTTTTTACTAATTCAATTATTTTATTTTCCTTTCTTAAAATAACAAAAAACCCAAAAATAATTTATTTTTATTAATTAATTTAATTAATTTAATTTAGTAATTGATTTAGGTTAATTTCTCTTTTTAAATTAAAAATAACAAAAAGATATTTCTCTTTAACCAAAAAGGGTCAAAACCCTAATTTGCACTCGATTTAAATTCCCGCACGCGTTGTTTTCTTTTATCCAATAATGTATTTGTTCTCGGTTTGTAATAGCTTAATAGGACCTTTTATTTTTTATCGCTTTATTTATTTTTAAAGGGTTTGTCTTTGGCGATGTAAATACCTGACGCCTTGTAATTTAAATTTCGCAATTTATTTTTCGCAAATTATAACTGTTAGATGTTTGATAATAGGGATGCATGACAAGACTGAATGTTTTAACCTAAAATCAACTTAGATCACCCTTAACATGTACAAAGACAAAAATAACTGAAAATGACACACTCGCACATGCGCACTCTTAGGGTACACTCCACTTGGTTGCCTTCGTACGCGGTCATTGAGTATAGGTCACTTTAGAGGTCGTCCTCTTGTCTAAAGATCATAGTCGCCTCAAAACGGTTGCCTCGGATATTGTTGCCTCAAAACAAATGATCTAAGACATTAGGGTTACCGCTAAGGCGTCCTAACATTGCTTTAGTGGCCGCATGTCCCACATTCGAATTGACCCTCAAACTCTAACGACGATGCTACCCACTCATCAATAGTGGGATAACATTATCTAAAAGACATTAGCATAGAACAATTCCTTTTTCGAGTAGGTAGATGGTTCTTAGATACTTGCTCTTTCAAAAACAAAAACTTTTCACACTTACACTTTTCGAACAAAGTTTTCAAAAACACTTCATACACTCTTGAGGACAGAAGCAAGAGTTAAATCGAAGTTTTCAAATAAAAACTTTTTCAAACCCACAAGCACAAAGAAAGCAATTTTGAAAACAATTGAGAAAGTACCTAAGAGCCTGTGGATAACCACGGATAGAAAGGGTGCTAACACCTTCCCTTTCTATAATCTACCCCCCGAACCCGAGAAATATCTCGAAAAAAAGAACTTTTCTATGCTTTTTTCCTTTCCTTGTTGGATAAAATAAAAGTTGGGGGCGACTCTTGCTTACCGCGACATTTTGCAAACACAAAACGCAAAACGCAAACCAGCATTCCAAAAACAGTCAGTTTTTCCCACCGCATCACAGCATGCCATGATGTATGAATATGCAATGTTCTTGTGATGTTCTCTAGCTGGGGAAAATAAATCCTGGACTATTGTTGGAGAGTACTAGGAGTTGAGTTCTTCGTTCTTGCTAGGGATAGTGACGGAGGCTGATTAGCTGGAGACTTGCGCCTGTTATGCTCGAGAACATTCTGCCGGGGGAGATTTTGCTTGAGAATAAACTTGTGGGAGAATGACTTTATGGGGAAGAGAGATACTTTGTTGGATGAAATGCCGATTTGGAGAAATAAGCTCAGCTGGGGATGAATTACCGTTGCTGGTGATAATGAACTCTGTCGGGGATTTTAATTTCTGCCTGTGGAAGAAATAAACTCCACTGATGGTGAACTTCTATTGTTGGTGATAGATAAATTCTGCTTGGGGAGAATGTTGCCGACTTATTCGTGATTATGAACCTCAGCTGGGGAGAGCTAACATCACTGTTTTTGGATACTTCCTACTCTGCGAGGAGTGTATGTATCTTTAGTCATATTCCCAAGCTGGTTCTATCCCTGTACCTGGTGGGTAGAGCAACTGTAAGGTTTGGACACTTCCTGTTTTCCCCTGTTCCTGGAATTACGAGTACTTGTCTTTTGTTTCTTGTGTAAATATTTACGAGCAGCAATTATTTTCAAATACATATATCAAAAATGAATCATTGGACGTTCTTGCAAAACAAAACATAAAAAGGAAAAACAATTTGAAATTTCTGAAAATGAATTGTATTGATTTTTGAAGTTGGCCTGTAACAGGCGTTTTGTACAAGAGGCTGACGTCCTAGTAAGAGAATGTCGCCGAAAGAACAGAGTTTATACAATTTGTATAAAAGAAAACAGCTATGTGAAACAATCCCATCGGGTTCCAACTCTGCTATTGCCTTTATATCTTCGAGCGTCTCATCACTTTGCTACTAGGTCGAAGGTAGATCAGATTGATTAGCGTCGTCCGAGCTTGATAGTCGATACCGAAGTCTGGTCGCAAGATAATCCAATGAGTCATAGTGTTACGCTTTGATCCCTAATTTTTGCCTGGACCGCCCTTTCGGGTTTTCAGTCCACCAGGATACCCTTTTTGTACCAAGCCGCCTTTTCAGGTTTTCGACTTGCCGGGTGTATAGTTTTTTTTCATTTTCATCCCTTACTTTTTCCCGAACCCTTTTGGTTCGCCAGGAAGCCCTTATTTTTTCCTAGGCCAGTCGACCTAGCAGGTCTTTGGTTATGCGTAGTATCTTTTCACTATGTCTACATTGACGGGGTGAGGAAGGTCGTCACCATCCATGGTGGTTAGAATCATAGCTCCTCCTGAGAAGATGTTCTTAACCACAAATGGCCCTTCGTATGTGGCGGTCCATTTGCCCCTGGGATCACCTTGCGGTAGTATGATGCGTTTGATCACCAAATCCCCGACTTGATATTCTTGACGTCTGACTTTCTTGTTAAAATCCTTAATCATTCGCTTTTGATACGTCTGACCATGACAAATAGCAGTAAGTCTCTTCTCGTCGATTAGATTCAGTTGATCAAGCCGAGTTTGGATCCAGTCGTCTTCGCTTAAACCTGCATCCTTCATAATCCAAAGAGAGGGTATCTGGACTTCGATGGGTAGGACTGCCTCCATGTCATACACTAGAGAGTAGGGTGTTGCCCCTGTCGATATCCGTGCTGAGGTACGGTACCCATGAAGAGTGAATGGTAGCATCTCGTGCCAGTCTTTGTATGTCACTGTCATCTTATGCACAATCTTCTTGATGTTCTTATTAGCTGCTTCAACAGCCCCATTCATCTTCGGCCGGTAGGGACAAGAGTTATGATGCTATATCTTGAACTGTTTGCACAGCTCGGTGATCATTGTATTGTTGAGATTTGTACTATTGTCCGTAATGATCCTCTCTGGTACACCGTATCAACAGATCAGATTGTGTCGGATAAACCGTTCCACGATGTTCTTGGTTACTGTAGCAAAGGAGGCTGCCTCAACCCACTTTGTAAAATAGTCAATAGCTACCAGAATGAAACGATGCCTGTTAGACACAGTAGGTATGATCTCGCCGATCATATCGATGCCCCACATTGCGAAAGGCCAAGGAGCTGTCAAAACATTCAGCGGAACTGGAGGTACATGCACCTTATCAGCATAGACTTGACACTTATGACAGGTTCGAGAATACTGATAACAATCGGCTTCCATAGTGGACCAATAATATCCTGCCCGTAGGATTTTCTTTGCCATGATATGTCCACTGGAATGAGTTCCGAAGGTACCTTCATGTAGATCTGCCATGATCCTTTCTGCCTCGCTCTTGTCTATACACCACAGTAAGGTTGAATCATGGTTACGCTTATAGAGGATTCCATTACTGATGAAGAACTTCGCAGCGAAACTTCTCAGAAACTTCTTATTATTAACAGATTCCCCCTCGGGGTATTCTTGAGCCTCAAGATACCTCTTTACCTCGTGAAACCAGGGTTTATCTGCTACCTCTTCAGTCTCAATGTCACAGCAATGTACGGGTTTGTCCAACCTCTCAATGGTAATCTGGGGAGCTTCATTGTCCCACCTGACTTTGAACATAGAAGACATGGTAGCTAGCGCGTCCCCTAACTGATTCTCCTCTCTCGGGAAGTGTTCAAAGGTTATCTCCTCAAAGTGCGGAAGCAATGTCAGTACATACTCCTTGTAAGGGATAAGGTTTGGGTGCTTCGTATCCCACTCGCCTTTGATTTGACTGATCACTAGAGAAGAATCTCCGAATACATTCAAGAATTTAATCCTTAGGTCAATAGCTGCTCCAATCCCCAGGATACATGCTTCATACTCCGCCATATTATTGGTGCAGTTGAAACATAGTCGGGCGGTGAACGGAGTATGACATCCCTCAGGAGATATGATCACAACGCCAATGCCATTACCCAACGCGTTTGATGCTCCATCAAAATACATAGACCATCAGGATCCTTCCTCAGGTCCTTCATCCGGTCCAGGTTCTTCACAATCGGTCACCAACATGATGTTCTCATCCAGGAACTCGAAATTCCTGGATTGGTAGTCATCCACGGCCTGATGCGCCAATTGATCCGCCAGTACACTCCCTTTGATTGCCTTTTGGGTTATGTATTGGATGTCATACTCAGTTAAGATCATCTGCCATCTTGCTATTCTTCCGGACAAGGCAGGCTTTTCGAAGATATACTTGATTGGATCCATCTTTGATATCAATAGGGTAGTGTGAGTCAGCATATACTGTCTCAGTCGACGAGCAGCCCATTCCAAAGCGCAACAAGTTTTCTCGAGCAGTGAGTATCGGGTCTCACAGTCAGTAAACTTTTTGCTAAGGTAGTAAATAACATGCCCTTTTCGTCCAGACTCATCATGCTGCCCCAGCAGCACGCACCCCATTGAATTGTCCAGTACTGTTAAGCATAAGATCAAAGGTCTTCCTTCAACTGGAGGCATCAGGATAGGTGGCTCTTGGACGTATTCTTTGATCCTTTCGAAAGCGGTCTGACATTCATCATTCCATTTTACCACTTGATCTTTCTTCAGCAGCTTGAAGATTGGCTCACAAGTAGCAGTCAGATGTGAAATGAATCTGGCAATGTAATTTAGACGTTCCAAAAAGCCTCTAACTTCCTTTTATGTGCGGGGATCCGACTTCTCCTGTATAGCCTTTACCTTGGCAGGGTCCACTTGAATACCCTTATCACTGACGACGAAACCCAACAGCTTACCAGACCTTACCCCGAAAGTGCACTTGTTTGGGTTCAACCTCAGCTTGTACATCTTCAACCTTTCGAAACGTTTCTGGAGATGGTCAAGGTGTTCTTCCTCAGTCTGGGACCTTGCAATCATATCATCAACGTAAACCTCAATCTCATGATGAATCATGTCGTGGAACAAAGTGACCATGGCACGCTGATAAGTTGCCTCGGCATTCTTCAACCCGAAAGGCATTACCTTGTAGCAAAAGGTGCCCCATTGTGTAACAAAGGTTATCTTATTCATGTCCTCAGGAGCCATCTTGATCTGATTGTAACCAGAAAAATCATCCATAAAGGAGAAGATCTTATGTTGCGCGGTGTTGTCGACCAGAACATCGATGTAAGGAAGTGGGAAATCATCCTTGGGGCTTGCCCTGTTCAGATCTCTATAGTCCACACACATCTGTACCTTACCATCCTTCTTAGGTACTGGAACAACATTGGCAACCCACTGTGGATAAGAAGTGACAGCTAAAAATCCCGCGTCGAACTGTTTCATGACCTCAGCTTTGATTTTCTCAGACATCTCAGGGCGCATACGACGAACTTTCTGCTTTACCGGGGGACAATCTTCTTTAGTTGGCAAGTGATGAACCATAATATCAGTGTCCAAACTAGGCATATCTTCGTAAGATCAAGCGAAGATCTCAACATAGTCGCGTAACATCTATATCAACTGTTGTTTGATGTTAGGCTTCAGATTCGCACCTATCTTAACCTCTTTCCTGTCTTCTTCTGTACCCAAATTCACTGATTCAACTGGCTCCTCATGGGGCTGTATGGACCTCTCTTCCTGTAGTAACAGTCTAGCAAGTTCCCCAGGCACCTCACAATCATCCTCACCTTCGTCCTCGGCTTGGTTGATCGGATTTTCGAAGTCATAACTGGCAGTAGCAGAGTTGTTATCAATGGGATCCAGAGTGGATATGGATCTGCATTATGATACGTGAGTGTGTGTAAGAGAATAGTTGTTTTTGATAAAGCAAGAGACAAAAAAAGAAAAACAAAGAGCAAAAAATTTGTAATGCAAGAAACGTCCAATGCTTTATTGATGATATATGAAAATGCCAAATAATAAGCCCTCACAAGCAAAGCCAAGGTGCCTCGGGTAAGGCACCGGGCCGTAAAGTTTCAAACTGTTTATTATAACTCTTAAAACAAAAGTCAATTACTGTGTAATAAAAGAAACAGGTATGAAGTCCTTCGCCGTCCAGTTGCTCAATCCACCATTGGTTGTTGGGTAGATCTAGCTGTCGATATCTGAATCTTCTTCACCATCTTCAACCGCATTAATTCCCTGATTGCTGATGTGCAAATGAGGTCTTCTAATCCGCGCGCGCCTAACAGTCCTTTGAGCCCCTGTAGTAAAGCCCAAACCAAATCTGTCAGTTTTGTGTGTGAAATCAGGGAGCTGACCCCAATTTTCACACCCACCTTTTTCAATTACAGCCCTGGCATCCTTGAGGGAAACCATCTTCATCGGAGGTTTGTCAGTAGCAACTTCAGTTGACGCCAAAGTCTGAGGGACCTCTTCAAAGTCTTGACAAGGGGTTTCGATGAACTCCCCATCCATCTCCACATAGTGAAAGGAATTGAGATGACTCACCATATACTCCTCTTCTCCTTGCACCGTAACAATCTTCCCCTTTACCGGATATTTCAACATTTGATGGAGCGTAGAAGTCACTTCCCCAGCCTTATGAATCCAAGGATGACCCAACAAGCAAGAATATGATGGTCTGATATCCATCACATAAAAAGGTGGATGCAAAATTTTGAGAGCCAACTTTAACAGGGATGTCCACCTCCCCGTGCACCATCCTTTTTGACCCGTCAAAATCCCTGACCACAATATTGCTTGGCTTTAGAATCAAACCTTCACAGTCCATACGGTCCAATGCTTTCTTTGGCAGAGCATTCAATGAGGACCCGGTATCTACCAGTACATGGGCCATAGTAGTGCCCCTACACTCGATCGAGACGTGCAGAGCATCATTGTGATTTCTTCCTTTAGAAGTCAGATCTGCATCTGAGAAACCCAACCCATTCTCGGCAGTCAAACTAGCTACGCAGTCTTTGAATTGATCGGCTGAAGTTTCCTGCGGCACATGCGCAGTCTTGAGGAAAGCAATTAAAGCCTTTGCATGGGCTTCAGAACACAATAACAAGGAAAACATGGAGATTTTTGACGGGGTCTGCCCCAGCTGCTCGACTACGTTGTAGCCGCTCTTCTTGATAATCTTCAGAATTTCCTCTATCTCCTGCTTAGAGGTTTCTACAATGATCTTCTTAGGTGCCTCCGTCCGGGCAGGCTCACCTGTGATTTCTTTGCCCTGAATGCCAGACGGCTCGGTGACAGGGGTGATAATTGGGATAGGAACTGGGATAGTAGCTGATGTACTAGCAGATGGAATAACAACAAGTTTGTAGACAGTTGGAGGGGAAATCTCGGGAGAAAAGAGTCTTCCGCTTCTGGTGACCTTGCTAGCCCCGATAATGTTGTTGACATCAGCATCAGCTTCCTCACTTTTTAAGTCTTGTTTAACTCCATGGTAATACACATCAGCCCCATAGTGCCAAGGGACAGCCTTATCCGAAGTGTATGGGATATGACCAGGGACAGTAATTATTAACGGAGCAATTCTTGGGACGAGTGTAATCCTAACTGGATTTCTCGAGGAAACCTGGGAAGGATTGGCGGAAATGGTTATGATGGCAACATCTTCAATTGGAACCAACAAAATCATAGTCTTCTCGAACAGGATCTCTTTGTTATCCATCAGGCGTTGAACACTTGATTTCAATAAGTGGCAACCAGCAGGCAGAATTGAACACATGTGGCAACCTTCACCACAGCCCGGAAATAAATCGGCCAACAATATATTCTTCTTAACTGTCATCAAAGGAGTAGCAATTTCTTCCACGGAGGTCACAAATAAATCATCGTCCACAACATTCACTCTATGACCATGTTTGGGCATAGGAGCAGTTATGACGTTGGGCTTCTCCGGAGCGCCAAACTCAATCTCTTTGGCTTAGATCAAGTCTTGCACCTTATTCTTCAAGGCCCAACATCTGTTTGTATCATGCCCTGCACTTTCGGAGTGATAGGCGCAGCGGGCATTTGGATTATATTGAGGAGAAGTGGTGTTGGGGTTCTTCAGGGCTTCCCTCAGAGTTACCAGATTGGTCTTCAACAATTGTGGTAGAATTTGAGACAAGGTCATATTGAGCCAGTTTACTGTCTCTGTGGTCTTTCCACCCTTTGTTGATTGTTGCATTATGGAGCAACTGTGGGTCTTGATATCACTATCGCATTTACTGCTTGATGGTGTTCAGTTCTTCTTTGTCTCCTCGAGCCATATACTGCACTAGCTTCTTTCTTACCGGTGAATGGCTTCTTTACTGCACTTGATGAAGTATCTTTCTGTATCTTACTGCTTCGGATACCAGCTTCTACTCTCTCCCCAGTTAAAATCAACTCAGTAAACCCAGATGACAAACTTCTGATCAGATGGTTTAAAAATGGACCAGATAGCGTCCCTAGAAACATGTCAACCAACTCCCTATCAGACAAAGGGGGTTGGACTCTTCCAGCTAAATCTCTCCACTTTTGAGCATAGTCCTTAAAACCTTCACTTGCACCCATACATACCCTGAAGCTGAGTACGAGTGAGAGCAAGGTCGGTGTTATATTGATACTGCCTGTAAAAAGCAGCAGCAAGGTCTTCCCAGTTTCGGACGTTGGCTCCTTCCAACTTATAAAACAATTCAAGCTGAGTCCCTGACAGACTATCTTGAAAGAAGTGTACCCACAAATTTCTATCAGTAGTGTGGAGTTGTGTTTTTCTGACATACGAGCGGAGATGGAGTTTTGGACAGGATACTCCATCGTACTTTACAAAAACTGGAGCCTTGAACTTATGAGGGATCACCACTCCCGATACAAATCCTAGTTCTCCGAAATCCAACCCAGTGATCTTCTGAATCTCCATAGCACTCAACCGGTCTTCTAACTGCTTGTACCTATCCTCAGCATGAGGATATTTCTCATCATCATAATTTGTATCATTATCAGAAACCGCAGGACTGGGGCCCTTTTCTTCTTCTTGGTTCTCCCTTTCCTTGGATGAAAAGGACAGATCAGCTTGCTGTTTCAACCTATCCCCAAAACTTTTTCCCATACTCAGAAGAACGACCTTCTTCTTCTTCTTCTTCTTCGCTTTATCTTTTAGAATGAGAGCTTTCAAATACTCTTGCCCTTTAGCCAAGCTCAAGAACATCTCTTGGAATTGGGCGTTTTGTGCCTGAAGATCTTTGATGGCTTGATCAGAAGACATTTCGTGCTGAAATAAACAGCAAAGAAGATGTGAAACCTGTAATGGTACCTGTAATGGTGTGTGTTGTACCCCAAAATTTTCCCTCTCATTTTATCAACATTTCTCATCATAAGACTCTTGGAACTCAAGATCAAGCTAGGGTTTGCTCTGCTCAAGACATCTCCTTACACTGTTGACCTGAAATTAGGGTTTGAGTTTGCACAGGGATATTTTGACCTACAATGCCAAAATTGACTTTCATACTTCATGTTGGACTCATAAGTTTTCCCATACCAAGTTTCAAGCCTTGTATCAAATTTTTGCCCAGTCAATTAGACAGTTGACCTAGAAATCAGCTGTATTGGGGAAAAAGTCAACTGTGGCCAACTTACAGTCAAACCTCATGAATTTTGACCCACATCAACATTGTGAACTCATATTAACCATTTGATCAAGTTTGGACCATAATTCCACAAGAAATTTGATCAGATCACCAAAAGGGCAAAATGGTCATTTTTAGGGTTTTGACTGTACAAAGGCAATTTTTGACTGTTTGACCTAGACAATGGCAAATCAAGCTCAACCATGGACTCAAGGACTCAATTAAATTATCTTGACCTATTCAACAAGTTCAAAAGATCTCAAATGCATAGGATTGACAGATGAATTTTTTAGTCAACTGATCAAAATTTGATTGTACACTGAAAAGTCAAACTTTGACTTTTTGGTCAAAATCAAGTGCCAAGGGTCATTTTTCATCAAGATGTGTCAAATTATGAAACTTGTTCATCAAGAAACCAAAAATTACAAATTAGGGTTTGAAATTGAAAATTTTCATAACTTAGAAATTTTCTAAGTTATGAAATTTTCTTAATTTTTCCTAACTTTGCCCCACATTTTCACCATGATGAAAATGGATTCAAACAAAACTTACAACATGAAATTTGTAGTCCATCACAAAGTCTACAACTTTTATTCACAAAGTTTTCTCAAAAGAAGCTTGGATCTCAAGTTATGATTTTTGGAACAAGGGTCCCTAAAACTTTTAACTTAGAGAAATTTTGCCCTAGTTTAGGCAGGATTTTGACCCATCTTCTTGGCCATTTTTCACATAGTTCCACTTGGATTATCAAGTTGCATTTCAAAGATGGATTATAGTACATGTTGAAATATTTCCAAATTGTCCAAGAACTCCTCAAACACATTTGTGGTTAGGGAGAATCGAATGCTTGAAGTTGGCAAAAACTCACTTTGTAACCATGGCCAATACATGTTCATACAAGTTGCAAAATCTGACCAAACTAGCTTTGTACTTTATTACAGGTCTTTAAACCAATTTACACTCAAAAATTGAATGCAAACACATTAGTTAGAGGCATTGTTCTGATCAAGGGAGCATTATACAATGAATAATTCCATTTTGGGCATAAAGATAACACTTCCATTTTCATAAAGCATAACTTTTGCAAAGTTATTTCTCTTGAGCCTTGGACCTATTTCTTTGCAGCAAACAAGTTCCACAAACTTAGGCAAAGGTACAAGAAACTTGTGCATGCTTGGAGATAGCCTGTACAGGCCTATCTCATTTCACTTCACACTTTTCTTTCAAAACAAGTCAACTTGCCAAAAGGACATATCTTGTAAATCTGATATATTCAACTTAAGCCAACATTTCAAACAAGTTTTTGCACATCCTTGTGAGCCAAAAACACGAGCCATTCATCCCTCAAACACCCTTGTACACAAAAACCACATTTTCTTGCAAAACAGGGCAGGCCCTGCAGAATCACTTCCATCTTCACATTGCCTCGTGCGTTTTACCCCAAACTTGTTCCAATACCTTCCATTCAACTCACTCAAGCTATCCCAAACCTCCATTGCCAACTGTAACTCCATTTACAGTGTTCACCATTTTCGTTTCAAGCTTATGCATGTTAACTTCTAGGGGTTGATTCAGGGACATTCAAGGCAAACTAAGCATTGGGAAAGGTTCAGGGAACATCAAGCAAGCTCAAAAGAATCTCAGGCCTCACTGAAAGTTGCTGCATTGTCCAACTTGTATCCAACTGAAACAGGTTTTTCGTCAACTTCTATCTCTCTATTTAGGAACATTTAGCCTTTGGTTTGTGAATGAAAGATGTAGTACTCAGTGCCCTGAAACCATACATATGCTCAGTTTTCATTTATATTAAGTGTGCTAGGAGAATTTTATCTATGAACATGCTGAAAAAGTTAGGTTAGATTTTAGGGCCAGAGAAATTCTCTCTGGTCTTTGAGAGTTAGATTTAATGCTTTATATGGTTAGATCCGTATTTAAATTCTCTACAAGTTTGATGTTGTGAGTTTTGGCAAAAAGTTACGTTTCCAGGATGTTCAAAAATGGATACAGGACGCGCGTTTTCTGTTGTCACAAGGAAGAAGATGAAGTAGCTGGGCTGGGCCTGGCTATTTCTCACTTTTTGCACCCTTATGCTTGCTTTTCACACCCCCTGGCCCAACTTCTTGTATATTTATTATTTTTGCATTTTAATTTCATTTCTGACATTATTATTTTATTTCCAAACATAAAAAATGTTTAAAAAATATTTTCATAATTTTTTACATTTGTTTGGTATTTATTTTAATTTTTTCCAATATAAAAAACATTTTAATACCTTTTTATTATTTGTTTAAATCTAAAAACAATATAAATAATACTTCTACTTTTATTTTTTATTTTTATTCATACTGAAAATATTTTCTTGAATATATTTTATTTTTGTAAATATTTTATTTTTATTTTATACATATTTAATATATTTAATAGATATATATACATATATACTTTATTTTATTAAAAACATAGAATAAAAATACAAAAATAGTATATTTTTATTTTTATTGTTATTTTATACTAAAAAACACTTTTTTTCAATATATTTTTATTTTTTGTACATATTAATATATTTTGGTATATAAATAATATAATATTATTTTCTTTAAGGAAAATTAGGGTTTACCCCTTAATTAAATAAAATTAACCTTTTTTTTAATTATTTACACCTTTTTCACATTAAAAAATACTTTACATACATTAATAAATAAAAACTTCTTTTTTGCATAATACATTTTATTCTATATTTATTTATTTTGTTTATTTAAATATTGTACATTTAAATATTATGCATTGTAAATTCAATTTGGTTGTAATAATTTAGAGTTTAAATTTATTGTCAAATAATCCCCTATTCAAAATTGTACCCCCCTCCCTATATCAAAGTTGTAATAGCTTAGATTTATTTTTACGCACTTAAATGCTTTCGATTATGCCATGATTAGAGAATTAGGGTTGTATGCCAAAATCAAATTAACAATTAGTTTGACCTAATCAAAGACAAAATGCATGAAAAACAAACACAATGCACACTTGCACCCCTAGGGTTACAATCCACTTGTTGCCTTCAAAAGTGGGCCATGGTATGCATGTTAAGTACTTTGGTAAAACAAGAACAAACAAAAGATCATAGTCCCTCGATGACGCTATCTGAGTTGCCTAAACAAAATGATCAAGTCCCTCAAGAAAATTGCCAAAAATACTTAGCACAATTACTATCATGGTCCATACGATGACCCGCGCCTGTCCCGTTTAACATCCTAACACAAGGTTGTTCACCAAATACAATGGTGAAACAACACTGTTAAAAGGGTTAAAAACATAAGATCTTTGAGTAAAATAGGGTAGATAGCTCTTAGTTACTTGATTAAAAGCTTGCAAAAACATCCTTGCTATTTTCAAATACACTTCACAACACAATTTCAAAATCCAACTTTCAAACATTGGAAACTTTTCAAAAGACAAAAACACCTTTGTATACATTCAAACAAGAATCATTACAAAGGTTGCCACAACGATGGCCTCTTTTCAAAACATCTTTCAAAACCACACACAAAGCACCATTTCAAACAATTGAAAAGCACCATTTCAAACAATTGAAAAGCAAATCAAGTGATCTAAACAAGTAACTAAAAGCCCATGGATAACCATGGATAGAAAGGGTGCTAATACCTTCCCTTTCTATAATATACTCCTCGAACCCAAGAAAACAACTCAAAGGTCTTTCCTGTGCTTTTTGACCTTTCCTTAGGATAAAATAAAAAATCGGTGGCGACTCTTGCTAAACCGAAACATTTGCGAACACAAACGTAAAACCCCAAGTCAGTTCTCCCACCGTATCACAGTGTGCATGACAATGGGATGCGTATGTAATGATTTCAAAGACTTTGGGAGATTTAAATTTGCAAACCAAAAATAAACGAACTTTATTATATTAACTTGTAAAAAGGTTCAACAATGCCTTTAAGGCGTTACAAAGAAATAAATGGAAAACAAATCTAAAAATAGAAAAGCAAAAGCAAAAATCCAATGGACGTTTCCCCTTTGTGCTTACGTAGTCATTGATCGTTCTTTCCTCCTAGAGTTGCCTGGTGAGCTTCAAAATCTTCCTTTCTTGTTCATGGTACTTCTCCCGGTAAGTATCCCTTTCCTCTTTCAGCTGAATCCAAGACCTTTGCAATGCCCCTAGATCAGTGGGCATGTAAGGATATAGAACTGTGTAAGGAACACCTTCTTCATTGGTGGGCTCCATAATTACTGGCAGTGTTTCTTCATAGGGCATCCCAAGCTTCTGGGCACAAGCTCGGACCCATTATAGGTACGGCTGCATAGGAAGGGAAGTCCTAGGTCCCAGCTCTTGGGGGTCAGATCTGTTCACCATGCCCCAAGCTCATATAAACCTCTGACGGTGCTCCTCAACGTCTTCCTTGTAGTCAAAAGCAATATCTGTAAGAAGTAGCTCATGGGGACCGTCTCTCCGAGCACGACCAAACTGTCGCAAAGCTAGGTAAAGATTGTAGGTTATGCCCCCTCTGATTCCAAGTAATGGGACATTAGGGTATCCCCCACAACGATCAATGACAGCAGTGCTTTCCATAACCCGGGAGCTCTAAAGAATGTCTGTATGGGTAAGTGACATTATCATGTAAGACCATCCCAAACCTTCTTCATTCTTCAACACGGACTTAAGGAGGTGCAAAATAAACCACCTTGATAGCAACGACATACAACACATAAGAGTCCCTCTTCTACGCACAGTACGCGTGTAGAGGGCATGCAAGATATCACCCAAAAGAGTAGGGACTGGATTATGAGAAAGGGAGATCTTAATCGCATTCACATCCACAAAAAAATCCGGATTCGGGAAGAGGACCAAATCGTAGATAAGGAGAGCCAAGATGTCTTCAAAAGCCTGGAAATCTAAATTATTCCAGAATAGCTGAGCCTGATCTATCAGAAACTTGGATAAGAAACCTTCAACCCCGCTTCGTGTTTCCCAATTGGATACTACATCAGCCCGTTTCAGATGCAGAGCTGAACAATGTCTTCTGGTCTAGGAGTCTCTTCCATACCTGTGAAGGGCATCTGCTCAAGGATAGATATGCCCAATAAGTGAGAAAACTCTTCTAAAGTGGGAACCAGCTGATAATCTGGAAAGGTGAATCAATGATGCACATGATCGAAGAACTGGAAAAGCACACTCATCATCTGCTCATCAAACTTTGAGGTGACCAGGCTAAAAAGCTGACCATGTCTCTTAATGAATGAAGAAGTCCCATAAAATCTTGAGACTAACTCTTTGAGTTGAGCAGGTATTTGCACAAAGTTAACTCGGATGGTGTTTCTGTGCACGGAAGCCATAATCTGCAAAACAGAACAAAGGTAAATCCCCTCGGTCTTTGAAATTGTTAGTATAATGAAGTATGCATGCTATGTTATGATGCATGTTGTCATGATAAAAACAACACAGGCGTAGCAGATAACAGACATGGCAAAGGCAAACAAGTCACACAAAATCCCTTAAGTTTAAGGCTTGCATGGGATCTAGGTATTACCCTCTTGAAGTTCAGTTGGTTTCAACCTGTCCTAGCAAAAGTAATTGGGTTCTAGAGGTTCTCAATATCACTGACCATCCTCCATCGGTCATGGTTTCAGCTCACGCAATCTTTTCTTGCAACCGGAACTATCTCGAGAGTATGGTCTCAATGTGTGTAGCATCGAGTATCAATCAGTTCTCAGCTTTACACTGAGGCCGGCTATCTCACTACTTTATAATGGCCAAGTTGGTCTATTAAGGGTTCTAAGGTCAATTGATGCTTAACGACACACATAGCAGCCTCGTATTCTCCTCGTTTCTCCATAAGGGATACCGGTACCAACCAATGTGCCACATCAACATAGCTACTGCTTAAACCGTATCGGTCTACGCCGTACAGTTCCCTCACAGTTTATTGCTACTTACCAAAAAGGTGTCCCCAGATCCGGGTTAGGATCTATAGTAACTCCCAATACAAAACCCTTAAAGTAAAGCAACCAAAACAAACAAGAGAAGCAATTTATGATGAACTAATATCCTAAGGTATACCCCACTTATTAATCCCCGGCAGAGTCTCCAGTTCTGTGATATGGTGGCAGAACCGACTATTTTGGAAAATGCTGATTTGTGTTTTGTGTTTGTGTTCGCAAAATGTCGCGGTAAGCAAGAGTCGCCATCGACTTTTATTTTATCAAACTGGAAAGGACAAAAGCACAGAAAAATTCCTTTTTCGAGATTTTGAGTACGGGGGGTAGATTATAGAAAGGGAAGGTATTAGCACCCTTTCTATCCGTGGTTTTCCACTGGCTCTTAGGTACTTGCTCATCTTTTTTAAATTGCTTGTGTGTGTTTGTTTTGAAAATTTTTATTTGGCTTCGTTTTAACCCTTGCTTCTGTCTTCAAGAGTGTTACAAAGAGTTTTTGAAAACTTTGTTTGAAAAGTGTTTGGTGTGAAAAGTTTGATTTTGAGCAAGTACCTACTAGCATCTACCTACTCGAAAAAAGAATTGTTTCTATTCTCGTGTCCTTTAGACAGCGTTATCCTACTTATTTGAGAAATAGGAAGCACCGTCGTTGGAGTTGTAAGGGTCAATTTGAAAGGGACGTACGATCACTAAAGCAATGTTAGGACGTCTTAGTAATAACCCTAATGTCTTATGATCATATTCGAGGCAACATTTCCGAGGCGATGTTTCCGAGGCAACGTTTCTGAATGGGACATTTGATCTTTGTTTAAACAGAAGGGTAACCACTAAAACACCCCATACTTAATGATCGTTTACCGAAGGCAACCGAAGTGAGAGTATACCCTAGGAGTGCGCATGTGCGAGTGATTTGATTTCAGTTATTATCTTTGCATATTAGGGTTTGCTAGCCATTTTAAATTAACATGCAATCTTGTCATACAATCCTATCAACATACATCTAACAGTTAATATTTGCGAGAATTAAAATGCGAGAAATAAAAACTTACGCTATTACAAGGCTTCGGGGGAGGGATTAATTACATAGCCAAAAACCCGTAAAAACGATAAATAAAAGAAAATCCTAATTAAACTACTACATACTGTGAGTAGTTACATTAATATCGCAAGAAATAATAAAATAATAAGCGCGTGCGATGAATCGAATGGAAAGAAAAATTAGGGTTTTGACCCCACTATCCCTAATTGCAAAAGAAAAATCATTTTTTGTTGTTTTGATTGTTTTGTGAAAATAAGATTTTAATAAATAGAAACCTAATTACTAATTAATTGAATCAACCTTTTTTTTGTATTTTTTGTTTTATTGAGAAAAGAAATAAAAATTAAATCAAAAGCAACCCTAATTTTTCTAATTTGATTTTAATTATTTACAAAAAGTTAGAATTACCCTAAAATTAAATTTAACTAATATTAAATTAAATTTGATAAGATAAAAATAAAACCTAATTCTAAATTTGTGAAAAATTAATTTTATGATTTTTTATGAAAAAAGAAATTAATTTTGTGGTTAGAAAATAATTAAACAAAATAAATTAAATAAAAGAAAAAATAGAAAAGAAATAGAATGGGTCTGGTGTTTGAATAGCAAAGGAGGGGTGCTGATTGCACTTTTGGGCCCAGTAGTTTCTGGCCTTCATTGACTTTCTCAATCTTGTGTGCATGCTTGGCTGATGCCCATTGTTGTACCCCAAAATTTGCCCTCTCATTTTATCAAGATTTTCCTCACAAGACTCTTTGGACTCAAGACAAGATTAGGGTTTGCTCAGCTCAAGACCTCTCCTTGCACTAATAACCTGAAATTAGGGTTTGAGTTTGCACAAGGATTTTTGGATCATAAATGCTTCATGTGACTTTCATATACCATCTTGGACCCCTAAGATTTCTCATACCAAGTTTCAAGCCTTGAATCAAATTTTTGACCAGTCAATTGGACAGTTGACCTAAAAATCAATTATATTGGGAAAAAGTCAACCATGGCCAATTTACAGTCAAACTTCATAATTTTTGATCCACAACAACATTTTAGGCTCATATGTACCATTTGATCAAGTTTGGATCACAACTCCTCAAGAAATTTGATCACGTCATCAAAAGGGCAAAATGGTAAAAATTAGGGTTTTTAACTGTAGAAGGGCAATTTCTGATTTTTGATCTAGCCAGTGACAAATTGGGTTCAAACATGGTTTAAATGACTCAATAGCATCATCTTGACCTAATCACAAGGTTCAAAAGATCTCAAGTACATAGGATTGACAAATGAATTTTCCAGTCAACTGATCAAAAATCAACTGTACACTGAAAAGTCAAACTTTGACTTTTTGGTCAAAATCAAGTGCCAAGGGTCATAATTCATCAAGATATGTCAAAATGTGAAACTTGTTGACTAAGAAACCTAAAATTGCAAATTAGGGTTTTAATTTGAAATTTTTCATAACTTAGAATTTTCTAAGTTATGGAAATTTCTTATTTTTTCCCAACTTTCTACAACTTTTTCACCATGATGCAATTGGATTCAAAGAAAAATTCCAACATGAAAGTTGTAGTCCTCCATTAAATCTACAACTTTCATTCACAAAGTTTTCCCAAAAGATTCTTGGATCTCAAGTTATGATTTTGTGAATAGGGGTCCATAAACTTTTTAACTTAGTGAAATTTTGCCCTAGTTTAGGCAGGTTTTTGACCTAAATTCATGGCAACTTTTCACCTAGTTCCAAGAGGTATCTCAAGTTGAATTTCAAATATGGATTGTAAAGCATGTTACAAGCTTTCCAAAATGTCTAAGAACTCTCCAAGATCATTTATGGTTAGGGAGAATCAAAGAATAGAAAATGGTAATTTGTCACTTTTGTTCAAGCCATGTTTACAAATGCTTCAAGTTGCAAATTTGTCCTAGCATGCTTGTACCTTGCATTACAGGTCCCAAATACCTTCTACACTCCATAATTAAATTCAAACTTAATGGATATTGGCTTTGTTTTGACTTTTGAAGCATTGCACAATGAATTAATCCAAAAATGGCATAAAGTTCACAATACTACTTTGATAAAGCATGCTTTTTGCAACTTTGCAAATCTTGAGCCATGGACCTGATATTTTGCTGCAAACAATATCCACAAATATCATGCAACTTATACCAACTCTATGCAGCTAGCAAGCAAGCCTGTACAGGCATTTGGCATTGTCACTTCCAACTTTCTTCAAAAGCAGGCAAACTTGCAAAAGTCAAGACAACTTGGATATCTGTAAAAGGGAAGCCTTAGCATCATTTGAAAAAACTGGAGAAACTTGTTGCAAGCCTAAGCACGAATTCACAACATCCCAAACACTCCCAAACACAAAAAACACCAATTTCTGCCCAAACAGGGCATCTTATGCAGAACCCTTGCCAAGTCAATATTGGCTCGTGCGTTTCTTGTTTCAAGGCTTCAAACACTTTACATACATCTTATCTAAGTTGTCCAGGCCCTTGTCTTGCAACTGTGAGCTCAGTTTCACACTTCACCATTTTCATTTTGCAAGGTTGCAGGTTGACTCGTGCAGGGAGTTTCAAGCATCTTCAAAGCAAGTTGAGCATTGGAGAAGCTTGAGGGAACTTCAAGCAAGCTCACACGACCTTCAGGCCTCACTCAAAGCCCCCACACTTCCATATCCAAACTCAATTGAACAAGCATGAGCAAGAACAGGATTTGAAGAAGAACGCGCGCGTTTGGAGAGACAGAGGACAGGGACGAAGTTGTCTGGGCCTGGCGCGCCTTGGACCTATTTGTTTCACTTTTCACACCCCGCCCCCCAATTTACTTTTGCACCCCCGTGACTTATTATTTTATATTTTTGTATTTTCTTGCATATTTTTATTTTTTATGCTTGCATTCATTTTTCTAATGATAAAAAATCTCAAAAAATATTTTCTTAATTTTTTGCATTTTAATTTTAATTTTTATCTTATTTTTTGCATATAAAATAGTTTTATCTTAATAAATAGAAATCATTTTCTTAAAATAACTTGTAAATAATTTTAAAAATATCATACATTTTTATTATTCATATACTTAAAATATTATTTTCATGCATATTTTAATTTTTAACATTTTTGTGCATAATATTATTATTACTTTTCTTGAACAAAAATGAATAAAATAATAATAGAAAACATATTCTCTTTTAAAACAAAATTAGGGTTTCCCCCTTTCAAAAATAATAATATTATTTTTCTTATTTTTAGGACTTAGATAATTTTATTTTCTCATACATAAAACAATTACAAAACATTTTTTTGCATATTTACATTTTTATTGCATATTTAAATAATTGCTTATTTATTTATTATACAATAAATTCAATTGGGTTGTAATAGTGAATTAGGGTTTTATTTTGAGCAATATCCCCCATCCAAACTTGTATCCCCCCTCCCATAATATTGTTGTAATAGCTTAGATTTACTTTACGCAATTTATCGCATTATATACATGTTTAGTAAATTAGGGTTTGTATGATAAGACAAAAATCAAACAAATAGCATGACCTAATCCAAAACAAAATGCATGAAAAATGACAACACATTGCATACAAGCCCTACTTAGGGTTTCACCCACTTTGTTGCCTTAAAAATGGCCATGGTATGCATGCAAGGTATCTTGGCAAAATCAAACAAAACAAAAGATCATAGTCCCTCGATGACGCTATCAAAAGGTTGCCTAAAAACAAATGATCTTAGTCCCTCAAAATGCTAAAGATACTTGGCACAATTGCTATCATGGTCATACGATGACCCACGCCCATCCCGTTTAACATCCAAAGATAGGGTTGTTTACCAATGTAATGGTAAAACAACAATGTCAAAGGAATAAAAATGTACAAGAAAGACTTTTTTATTAGGTAGATACTTCTAGTTACTTGATCAATTTGCAAACCATCCTTGCTATTTTCAAAAAAACAAACACACATTTCAAAAACATTTTCAAACAACTTTCAAAACATTGAAACATTTTTCAAAAGACAAACATATTTGTATACATTCTTACGAACAAGAATCATTACAAAGATTGCCTAAACGATGGCCTCTTTTCAAAATACTTTCAAAACCACACAAAGCACCATTTCAAACAATTGGAAAAGCAAAGCAAGTGATCTAAACAAGTAACTAAGAGCCCATGGAAAACCATGGATGAAAAGGGTGCTAGCACCTTCCCTTTTCATAATCTACCCCCTAAACTCAAGAAAACATCTCAAAGGTCTTTCCTGTGCTTTTTTACCTTTCCTTTTGGATAAAATAAAAGTTGGTGGCGACTCTTGCTAAACCGCGACATTTACGACAAAACGCAAAACCTCAAGTCAGTTCTCCCACCGTATCACAGAACTGGCGACTCTGCTGGGGAAAATCAGAATAGTGGGGTTACCTTAGGGTTTTAGATCACCTTTACATGCTTATCTTGCTTGACTTGTTTGCTTTACACTTTGGTTCTATTGTCTGGGTTTGAATCCTCTACCCGAATTTGGGAAACATTCATAGGTAAATAGAAATACATTGTGGAAATTGTGCGGGGTATACCAACACGGTCTAAGCAATAGCTATGTTAGTGCGACATATTTATGGGTACTGGTAGCCTTTGAGTCAATCAAAGAGAATACGGGGCCGCTGAGTGAAGTCATGAAGCACTAACGAACTTTTAGAACCTTTACTTGACCAACTTGGCCTTTTAGGATGTAGTGAGATGACCGGCTTTGGTGCAGTCCGAAGTTGGTAGATACTCGATACTACACTCATTGAGGGTTGGTTCCTTGGAATATTTTGGTCGCCAGTAAAGAGGCTAAACTGAAACTATGAACACAGGAAACAATCCAATGATATTGAGCTCCTTAGAACTCGGTTACTATTTACTAGGACAGGTTAAGCCAACTAAACTTCAAGAGGGTACTTACCTATGAAACCCCATGCAAGCCTAAACTAGGAACTTGTGTGATTTTCTTGTACATATATACTTGTGCATAAAATCATGGACATCATGAGCATCATTTGCATCCACTAACCATTTCAAGGATTTTGTAAATTCATCTTTGTTCATATTTTGTAGCTTATGGAATCACTTCGCAGGAAAACCATCCAAGTCAACCTTGTAAGAATTCCTCCACAACTCAAGGAGCTAGCTTCAAGGATTCCTGAACTCTCCGTTCACCGAGAGACATGGTCATCTTCTCAACTTAGTCACTTCCAACACAGAGGAAGACATGGTGAAAGTTCTTTTCCAGTTCTTTGACCCTTTACAACACTGCTTCACATTTCCTGATTACCAGCTTGTGCCCACTTTGGAGGAATTTTCTCAACTCTTAAGGATTCCTATTCTCAATCAACTACCCTTCAATGGTATGGAAAGAGATCTAAAGCCAGAATAGATTGCTCAAGCCTTACACTTTCACTCATCTGATGTCACAACACATTGGGAAACTAGAAGTGGTGTCAAAGGCTTCTTGGTAAAGTTTTTGTTTGAGAAGGCCCAAAGCTGCTGGAATTCCTTGGACTTACAAGCTTTTGAGGAGATTGTAGCTCTTATCATCTATGGGATGGTCTTGTTCCCTAACCCTGATCAACTCATAGATGTGAGTGCTGTCAAAATCTCCATGGCTCGCAACCCGGTGCCTACATTGCTTGGAGATATCTTACACTCTTTTCACACTCGAACAATGAGGAAAAGAGGTGTTCTCATGTGTTGCACTCCTCTACTGGCAAGATGGTTTATTTCTCATCTTCCCCAATCAGTCTTGAAGAATGAGCAAGGTTTGAGGTGGTCACAACGGCTGATGACTCTTACACATTCAGATGTTCATTGGTGTTCTCGATCCAGAGAAAATGTTATCATCATCGACCATTGTGGGGAATTCCCTAATGTCCCTCTACTAGGCATTAGGGGAGGCATCACCTACAACCCCTGCTTGGCTCTGAGACAGTTTGGTTATGCCTGAAGGGATGGCCCACATGACACGCTGATTCCAGACTTGGTTTTTAATTTCGACAACGAAGATCAAGGACTTCGACAAAGGTTTATCCGAGCTTGGAGAATGCCAAACAAGGTAGACAGTAAGACTCTAGGACACAAGAATTCCATCCCCCTTGAACCTTACCTCAAGTGGGTACGAACCTGCGCCCAAAGTCTTATGATGCCTTACCCCTCTATTCTCCCAGTGATTATAGAGTCTGTTATGGAAGGAGAGGTTCCATACACCCTCCTACATCCTGACATGCCAACATCACTCGAAGATCTGCAAAGGAGTTGGATACAGCTCAAGGGAGAACGCGATACTTTTGAAGCCCAATTCTACGCAAGCGAGAAGAAGGTTTTGTAACTTACTCGGTTACTTCACGAAGAGAAGACTCTCAACACCTACATTACACCGAAAAGGATGCGCAACGTCTTTTTATCTTAGAATTTTGTACTATTTTTCCCTATGGGCATTGATGTAAACAAATTTTATTTTATTTATATAACGTTTGTTCCTTTTTGTTTAACACAAATTTGAATTTTTCTGAATCCTTGAAAGCATTACATGAATACATATCATTCATCATATGCATAAACAGGTCTTCACACCAAGTTTCCTCATCTCTCTGCTGTTTATTTCAGCAAGATGGATATTGAACAAACGGTCAAAGACTTGCAAGCTCAGAATTCACAATTTCAACAGCTACTCCCGACCTTGGCTAAGGGGCAGGAGGAGCTCAAAACCCTGTTAGAGAAGTAAAAAGAGAAAAATAAAAAGAAGTAAGTCGGTGTGGTTCTTATGGGCAGAAGGTTTGAAGGACAAGCCAGACGGACTTTGGAATTTCCATCAACCTCTGAGGAAGGAGAGAGAAAAGGTAAAGAGACTGCAGTACCATCTGAATCTGAAGCTGAAGAAGAGGAAGATGAGGACTACTCAGAACAACAATACCCTCCGGCCAATGACAAATACAAAAACTTGGAAGAGCGTCTAGTTGCCATGGAGATACAGAGAGTTTCGGGGCTGGACTTTGAAGAGTTAGGGTTGGTATCGGGAATTGAAATTCCTCCTAAGTTTAAGGTGCCACTATTTGCTAAGTACGATGGGTTGTCTTGTCCCAAGATGCACCTACGATCTTATGTTAGGAAAATTCAGCCACATTCTTCTGACAAAGACCTGTGGGTCCACTTTTTCCAGGACAGTTTGTCGGGAACACAGCTTGATTGGTTCTACTAGTTGGAGAGGTCTGATGTGCATAATTGGGAAGACTTGAAGATGTGAAAAACACAAGAAGGGGGGTTGAATTGTAAAACTTAAAATCAAATGCAGACAACACGTTATTTTTATCCTGGTTCGTTTGATCTCAAACTACTCCAGTCCACCCGTCAAGGTGATTTTGCCTCTCTCCAACGAGGTATTAATCCACTATATTCAACTGAATACACAACTTCTTTATCAACTGTTAAAGCCTTCTTGAGTCTAACCACAAACCGGTTAATCTCAAGGAAATTCTCTTATAGATAATTGAACAAAAGTGTGTTTGATGTTTTCTAGAAAAACTATATATCACAGCTATGATAATACACAATAGTAAGCTTAGATTGAACTAGACTGCTAATTCTATTGAGTAGGCGTGGTTGAAAGCTTTAGCAATTTTAGTGAGAGAGTTTTCGTATGCGTGCGTGCGTGTAGAGTATTAGCCATTTCTTTTCTCACTGACTTGTTTAAATAGCCTAGGAAGAGATACATTGTTGTCCATAAATCCATTTCAATGCTCATAACGTTCTTTCCTTTTTGAGAAGATATTTGTCTTGGAATAAAGCCGTTGGTAATTAATTTGTATTGAATGCATAGTAATGTTGACACTTCAGAGTGTTCTGCTAATGATAATCAGAGTGTTCTTGGCTTTAGCTTATTTTGACGCTTCTGAGTGCTGATGACATGGTTAGGATATTGATCAGAGTCAGAGTATTTTATGTGCAGATTCTGTTTATCAGGCTTCAGCGTATAGCACATGTTATTTGATCTTCTGATGCTGTCATATCTTCTGATGCTGATGTTGATACTGATATTCTGATGCTGATTCCATCAGAGTTTCTGTAAATACACAACATAATTTTAAGTAGCATATATGTCTTATATAAATCTCATAATTCATTTAATCTTGTATTTTGTTATCATCAAAACTCTAACTGAGGGTTGTACAATCAAACTATGTTCTAACAATCTCCCCCTTTTTGATGATGACAAAAACCGGATTTTTTCAATTAAAATAAAACAATAAAAGGTATCAGAGATAAGAAGATAAGGAATAAAAGGTATCAGAGTAATGAAGAGAAAAATTCCCCCTGAGTTTATTACTTCCCTTTAATTCCATGAGACCTTGAGCATCAGAACTTTATTGAACTTTCTTTGAGCATCAGAACTTTATTTTATCAGAGTTCATCAGATTCTTGTACCTGTAAGCTTTTAAGAAGAAAGAAATTCAAATATATCAGAATGTTAGAATGTTTGAGACTTATGTCTCAGTAATCCGTTATTGAAAAATATCATTCTTTCTCCCCCTTTTTTGTCAGTTATCAAAAAGCACAAATAATCAGTTAAAATGATCAGAGCAAAAAGAGCGTTTATATAAAAAAATAGAAGCAATGATTAAGTTCAGAACACGTAAAATATTACAGACAAACATGTAAAGAAAACAATGGAAAACACAATAAAATTCTAAGAGGAAGGTGGAAGACGTGTGAACAGGAGGTTTTTGAAAAAGATTGAAAGGTTTTCTTGAGAAAGTAAGAACACAGAAATCAGAAATATTGAGAGAAAACGAAAGTGAAGGTAAAAAGTGTGAATGGTGTGAAGTGTTTAAATAGATTTCTAAAAAGTTTTTGAAAACATAAACGTTTAAGAGAGAGAAATAAATAATGATTATTAGCATTTAATGATAGCTGATTTTAGGGGATTCAGAAAGATACTTGGAACGGTTACCCATGACATGTGTCTCAATGCATCCAATCAGCGCTTTGCCTTTTTCAGAAACGTGAACGCGTGTTCAGCCTCAGAAAGCAGCTGATGATTGAATGACACTTGTTTGCTTGAGTGAACAGCACTTCTATCCTTGAACTGAAGCGCTCAGATCTTCATGGATAGATTCTGATACAATCTGCACTTCTAAGATTCTGAAAGAAGATTGATCAGAAGTTCACAGAAAATAAACACAATTCTGAAGGTTAATATATAAAATTAAAACAATTTTATTCTGGGCAGAGCTTCATGCTGAGATGTTTCAGAATGAAGTTGAACCTATCTTCAGAAAGTGGTTTTGTGAAAATATCAGCCCATTGATGGTCTGTGTTAATAAATTTTAAATTTAAAATCCCTTTCTGAATATAGTCCCTAATAAAATGATGTTTTATTTCTATATGCTTAGCCCTAGAATGCAAAATTGGATTTTTACTTAAGCAAATAGCATAAGTGTTGTCACAGAGGATAGGAATGTTACTCTCAAATATCTGGAAGTCCTCAAGTTGACTTTTCATCCAGAGCATTTGTGTGCTGCATCCAGCTGCTGCTATGTATTCAGCTTCTGCTGTTGATAGAGCAATTATGGATTGTCTTTTGCTGGACCATGAGATCAGATTTTCTCCCAGAAACTGGCAGCTTCCAGAAGTGCTTTTACGCTCTACTCTGTCTCCAGCAAAGTCAGCATCACAGTATCCTACTAAGCTGTAATCACTTAATTTTCTATAAAATAGACCAAGATTAGTAGTACCTTTCAGATACTAGAAAATTCGCTTAACAGCTGTTAAGTGAGATTTTCTAGGATCTGATTGGAATCTTGCACAAATGCATACACTGAATAAAATATCAGGCCTTGAGGATGTCAGATAAAGAAGAGAACCAATCATACCTCTGTAGACCTTTTGTTCTACCTTTTTGCTTACCTCTTCTCTTTCCAGAATGCACGTGGGATGCATTGGAATCTTTGATGGCTTACATTCTGAGAGATTAAATTTCTTCAGAAGTTCTCTGACATATTTGCTCTGATGAATGTACGTTCCTTCTGGGGTTTGATTGATCTGAATGCCCAGAAAGAATTCCAGTTCCCCCATTAGGCTCATCTCAAATTCTTCCTGCATACACTTAGCAAACTTTCTTCCCAGAGAAGGTTTAGTAGATCCAAAAATGATATCATCAACATAAATCTGACATACTAAAATGTCATTCTTAACTGTCTTACAAAATAGAGTTGTGTCCATTTTCCCTCTAGTGAATTCCTTTTCTAACAGGAAGTTACTCAGCCTTTCATACCAAGCTCTGGGAGCTTGTTTCAGACCATACAGTGACTTCTTTAGTTTGAAAACATATTCTGGATTTTTTGAACTTTCAAAACCAGGGGGTTGGTGCACATATACCTCTTCTTCTATATAGCCATTTAAAAATGCACTCTTAAAATCCATCTGATACAGAGTGATGCCTTTATTAACAGCAAAAGAAATTAAGAGTCTGATAGATTCTAACCTGGCGACTGGAGCAAAGGTTTCTGTATAGTCTATCCCATCTTGCTGACTATAACCTTGTGCTACCAATCGTGCTTTGTTTCTGATGACTTCACCTTGTTCATTCAGTTTGTTTCTGAACACCCATTTTGTTCCAATGACTTTGAATCCTTTTGGTTTGGGAACTAGATCCCATACGTCATTCCTTGTGAATTGATTCATCTCCTCTTGCATTGCTAGAATCCAGTCATTGTCCAAAAGTGCTTCATCAATTGAAGATGGTTCAATCATAGAAATAATTCCCATGAGGGATTCTTCAGAGTTTCTGAAGCTGGCTCTTGTTCTGATTGGATCTTCCTTTCTTCCTAAGATTGTTTCTTCTGGGTGATCCATGCTGCTTCTGGATGGTCTTTTCTGAAGTTGATCAACAGAAGGTGCTGGATTACTTGCAGTGCCTCTTTCTGTTGTTGAGGGAGTGTCTTTGTTAAGAGCTTCTGATGACTTGTCTTCAGTACCTGTGAATTCAACTTCCATACCTGCAAGTAAGTCATTCTGCTTTGACTTTTGAGAGTCAAGCTTATGATCAAAACGAACACTGATTGATTCTTCAACAATCTGTGTTTCTGTATTGTATACTTTGTACCCTCTTGAGTGTTCAGAGTATCCTAACATAATACACTTTTATGCTTTAGAGTCAAACTTGTTCAAATAATTTTTAGTATTCAAAATAAAACAAGTACATCCAAATGGATGAAAATATGAAATGTTGGGCTTTCTGTTCTTCCACAATTCATATGGAGTCTTTTCCATAATAGGTCTTATGGAGATTCTATTTTGAATGTAGCATGCTGTGTTTATTGCCTCTGCCCAAAAGATCTTAGCAACGTTAGTCTCGTTGATCATGGTTCTGGCCATTTCTTACAATGTTCTGTTCTTTCGTTCTACAACTCCATTTTGTTGGGGAGTTCTAGGACAAGAGAAATCATGCAGAATGACTTTGTCATTAAAAAATGATTCAAAATCTTTGGTTTCAAACTCTCCACCATGATCACTTATGACTTTGACGATTCTAAGATCCTTTTCATTCTGATCTTGGTTGCAGAAGGTGACAAACACAGAGTGTGACTCGTCCTTGTGTCTTAAGAACTTTACCCATGTCCATCTTCTATAGTCATCTACGATTACTAACTCATACTTCTTGCCACTGACTGAAGCAGTTTTAACTAGTCCAAATAAGTCAATGTGCAGAAGTTCTAATGGCTTAGAGGTGGAAACAACGTTTTTAGATTTGAAAGCTGGTTTTGCAAACTTGCCTTTCTGACATGCTTCACACAGAGCATCTAAATTGAACTTCAGGTTAGGAAGTCCTCTGACCAGATTGAGTTTGTTAATCTGAGATATTCTTCTCATACTAACATGTCCCAATCTTCTATGCCAGATCCATTGCTCGTTGTTAACAGACAGAAGACACTTTACATTCTGACTTTTCAGTTCAGAAAGTTTTATTTTATATATGTTGTTTCTCCTCTTTCCATTAAATAGGATAGTCCCATCTTTCTGGCTAACAGCTTTGCATGAATTTTGATTAAATATTATATCATAACCGTTATCACTTAATTGACTTATGGATAACAGATTATGCATTAATCCATCTACTAATAAAACATTACTTATAGAGGGAAGATTTCAATTACCTAATTTTCCAGAGCCAATGATCTTTCCCCTCTGATTTCCTCCAAAGCCTACGTGGCTTCCAGGCTTAAGTTCCAGGCTTTGGAACATATGCTTTCTTCCCGTCATGTGTCGTGAGCAGCCAGAGTCCAGGTACCATGACTGGTGTTTCTGCTTTGCTGCTAAAGATATCTGCCACATGTATTATTTTATCCTTAGGTACCCATATTTCCTTGGGTCCTGATTTGTTAGTTTTACCAAAACTCTGGTTGAATTTTGGTTTGACAGAATAATTACTACTAGTATATTTGATGTCATGTGTGTGCCCATATACAAAGTGTGAATTAAGTGGAGTTCGTTTTATAACTAAATCCATGGCATTCTTTGGTTTAGGTACCTTACCTCGGTATCCTATTCCTTTTCTGCCATTTCTGCTAACTCCATAGATCATTGAAGCCATTTTGCTTCTATCTATGTTTTTAGCTAGAAACTTCTGAAAGTTGTGATCATACTCCTTGATGATCTCATCAGCACTGCTGGGAGTTTCAGGGATTGTTTCCTTCTGAGAGTTTTGCAATAGATTTTCTAATTTTGAAACTTTATCTTTTAACTCAGAATTCTCCAATTTGAGACTCTCAGTTTTATCAGAGTCAGAAGCAAGATTCCTTTTCAGGTTTCTGAATTTGACTCTGATCTGCTGATATCTTTCCAGAATTTCATTAAGGCTTTCAGCTAGTTCAGCCTTAGTAAATTTAATAGCAAAGTCAGGAAATACCTCTTTTGTGTCTGATTCAGAGTCTGATTCAGAAGCTTCACTGTCTTCTGGTATGTTTGCCATGAGAGCAATGTTTGCTCTTTCATCATCTGATTCTGAGTCAACTTCAAATGTGTCAGAGTCATCCCATGTAGCCATGATACTTTTCTTCTTTTCCTTGTCAAACTTCTTTTTGGGCTTTTCCCTCTGAAGCTTTGGGCAATCACTCTTGTAGTGTCCTTGCTCGTTGCATTCATAGCAGATGATGTCTTTGTTGTTTGGCTTTCTGCTTCTTGAAGAGCCTTAAGATCTTCTGTGTCCAGAGGAGGATTCTAACCTTCTGTATCTGGAGGAGGATTCATTCTGATTCTCTGATCTTCTGGGATTCCTGAACTCCCTTTGCCTCTGCTTCCATAATTGATTCACTCTTCTGAAGAGGAGAGATAGTTCATCTTCTTCTGATGAGGACCCATCAGAGGTTTCTTCAACAGCCTGCAAAACTTTGGAGTCAGATTTTCTGTTAGATTTTAAAGCTAATGGCTTACCTTGCTTTTGAGGTTCATCTGCTTCTAGCTCTATCTCGTGACTTCTGAGGGAGCTGACAAGTTCCTCCAGAGATATTTTGTTGATATCCTTAGCTAGCTTCAGCGCTGTGACCATTGGCCTCCACTGTTTTGGCAAGCTTCTGATGATCTTCTTAACATGATCAGCAGTAGAATACCCTTTGTCCAGAACTTTGAGACCAGCAACCAGAATTTGAAATCTTGAGAACATCGTTTCTATTGATTCACTTTCTTCCATCTTGAATGCCTCGTACTTCTGTATGAGCGTAAGAGCTTTGGTTTCTTTGACTTGAATGTTGCCTTCATGCGTCATTCTCAGAGAGTCAAACATATTCTTTGTAGTGTTTGTGTTTGATATCTTTTCATATTCAGAGTAAGAGATGGCGCTGAGAAGAATTGTTCTGTCCTTGTGATGATTTCTGAAATCACGCTTTTGTTGATCAGACATTGCTTTCCTGTCAATCTTCTGACCACTTCCATTCACTGGGTGCGTGTATCCATCAGTCACCATATCCCACAGATCAGCATCATGGTCCAGAAAGAAGCTTTCAATTCTGTCTTTCCAGTAATCAAAGTTCTCTCCATCAAAGACTGGAGTTTTGCCACTGAATCTGTCTCTTTCTTCATTGTTGTCATTGTTGATGTTTTGATGTGGTCCTGCCATTGTGTTTTTCTAACGATGGGCCTTGTACTGACACGGTTAAGTGTTATAAGCTCAGAACCAGGCGCTCTGATTCTAATTGAAGATGTGAAAAACACAAGAAGGGGGGTTGAATTGTAAAACTTAAAATCAAATGCAGACAACACGTTATTTTTATCCTGGTTCGTTTGATCTCAAACTACTCCAGTCCACCCGTCAAGATGATTTTGCCTCTCTCCAACGAGGTCTTAATCCACTATATTCAACTGAATACACAACTGCTTTAACAACTGTTAAAGCCTTCTTGAGTCTAACCACAGACCGGTTAATCTCAAGGAAATTCTCTTACAGATAATTGAACAAAAGTGTGTTTGATGTTTTCTAGAAAAACTATATATCACAATTGTGATAATACACAATAGTAAGCTTAGATTGAACTAGACTGCTAATGTTATTGAGTAGGCGTGGTTGAAAGCTTTAGCAATTTGAGTGAGAGAGTTTTCGTGTGCGTGCGTGTAGAGTATTAGCCATTTCTTTTCTCACTGACTTGTTTAAATAGCCTAGGAAGAGATACGTTGTTGTCCATAAATCCATTTCAATGCTCATAACGTTCTTTCCTTTTTGAGAAGATCTTTGTCTTGGAATAAAGCCGTTGGTAATTAATCTGTCTTGAATGCATAGTAATGTTGACACTTCAGAGTGTTCTGCTAATGATAATCAGAGTGTTCTTGGCTTTAGCTTATTCTGACGCTTCTGAATGCTGATGACATGGTTAGGATCTTGATCAGAGTCAGAGTATTTTATGTGCAGATTATGTTCATCAGGCTTCAGCGTATAGCATATGTTATTTGATCTTCTGATGCTGTCATATCTTCTGATGCTGATGTTGATACTGATATTCTGATGCTGATTCCATCAGAGTTTCTGTAAATACACAACATAATTTTAAGTAGCATATATGTCTTATATAAATCTCATAATTCATTTAATCTTGTATTTTGTTATCATCAAAACTCTAACTGAGGGTTGTACAATCAAATTATGTTCTAACAAGACTTAGCAGCCGCATTCTATAAACAGTATCAATACAACGCCGACTTGGCGCCAACCCGTACCCAGCTACAGAGTATGGCTATGGCTACCAATGAGGGCTTCAAAGACTATGCCCAGAAATGGAGGGATTTGGCCGGAATGGTGCAACCACCTTTATCTAAAAGAGAGCTAGTGGACATGTTCTTAGGGACTCTGCCAGGTCCTTTCTTTAATCACCTGATTGGAAGCTCCTCTGCAGGTTTCACTGAGTTGATTCTAACTGGCGAAAGGGTGGAAGCTGGTATTAGAAGCGGAAAAACTCAGAAAGATGCGTCTACCTCTGCTGTTGCCAAAAAACCCGTCACTGATAAAAAGGAGGTGTCTGCTGTCTATGCCCAGAGAAATCAGGGAAGAACCGAACGACGACCAACAGTGGGGGCCGTTATGATTCAAAAGTCTGCCTCAGACCAACCAAGAAACAGTCAGCCGAGAAATGATCAGCCGAGGAATAACCAGCAAAGGGTGGAAAGGCCTGTAAGGCAATTCACCAAGATAAACATGACTCCTGCTCAAGTCCTACCACATCTCTTGAAGTTGAATTTGGTCATGCTAAAAGAGGCCCCTAAAAATCATAATACTACATCTCCACACTACCATTCGAATGCCAGGTGTGCTTACCATTCAAAAAGTCCAGGGCGCGACACCAACAACTGTTGGGCCCTGAAGAACAAGATCCAAGATTTGATTGACGCAAAGGAAGTTGAATTTGAAACTCCTGAAAAACCAAATGTTATCTCTACTCCAATGCCTAGGCATGGACACAATGCCAGTGCTATGGAAGAAGATCTGTTTTTTTCTACTGTGGGTGAACTGTTAACTCCTCTCCTAACCATCAAGTTGAATTTGTTGAAAGCTGGGGTGTTCCCAGGTTGTGACCAAGATTTCCATGCTTGCCTATCCTCCCCATTTGACTGCCCTCTGTTGAAGAAAGGAACCCAACAATTGATTGATAACAAAGAAATTTTGTTTGAGAAAGCTCCTATCTCACCCATTTCAGTTCCAGAAGTTTCAATAATAAACATATACGCCAATCCTTCCAGGGTTCCTAAAAAACCCGTTAGGATTACATCCGCTCCTATGACTACTCCGTTGAAGATAACAATGTACGGGCCTGCCCCATACAAATCAGATAAAATGGTACCATGGAACTATGGTGGAGAAATCTACTACCATGGTGTCAAACAGATTGAACAGACTGCCGAAGACGAAAGCTCTGAAGAAGAAAATCCTGACATCAGTAACATTGCTGGAACAAGCAAAATTACTCGTAGTGGGAGAATTTTCTCTCCAGATATTGTGCCACCAAAGGCAGTCTCTAGACCCGTTCCGAAGATTACAGTTGTACCAGTGATTACACCTGCAAGTGTACCCGCCAACAATGACAATGCAATTCCCATCCCTATTTCCGCTGCTGAGAAAAAGGAAAGAATGTTCAAGAGGAGCCTGTCTTGACGAAGGCTCAGTCACTAATCATTCCTGAAACATCCCAGAAAGAGATGGAAGAAATTCTGAGGATCATTAAGAAAAGTGATTATGATGTTGTTGAACAACTGGGGAAGACCGCTTCCAAAATCTCTATGTTAGCCCTGTTGCTATGCTCTGAGTCACATGCTAAAGCTTTGGTCAAGTTTTTAAAGACGGCCCATGTGCCGAAAGAAACCTCCACTGATCAATTCCAAGAGTGTGTAGCCAGTCTGACAGCTGACAATGGCCTGGGTTTCTCCGATGCCGACTTGACCTCTAAAGGGAGAAGACATAACGATGCACTACATGTCTCGGTGGAGTGTAGGGGAACCACATTAGCCCATGTTTTGGTTGATACTGGATCATCTCTAAATGTCTTGCCAAAGAAATCCTTGGATAAATTGGATTGTGAAGGCCTAACCCTGAAACCCAGTAATATCATTGTGAGAGCATTTGACGGCTCTAAAAGGATGGTCCATGGAGAGGTGGACATCCCGATCAAGGTGGGTACCCAGACGTTCAATTCAACATTCTACGTGATGGACATCCGACCTTCCTACTCTTGCCTGTTGGGACGTCCCTGGATTCACAACACCGGTGCGGTCACCTCAACTTTACATCAAATGCTGAAGTACCCTGTCCAAGGGAAAATCATAATTGTCCATGGTGAAGAGGAATACATGATTATTCATCTAAATTCTTTCCGATATGTAGAATTGGATGGCGAATTCATTGAGACCCCTTTCCAACACTTTGAAGAAGTTTCTGAAGAAATAGCGGCGACTAAAGCAGTATCCTTAACTCCTATGATCACAAGACCTGTACCTCAGATGTCTTCTCTAAAAGATGCAAGAGCAGTAGTGGAAGAAGGCGGATCCACTATCTGGGGGCAGCTTCCCGACTTTCCTTTCAAATCAGATAAGTTCGGCCTAGGGTTTACTTCGACTAGTCAAAAGGTTGTGCGCCACTCCCGTGCCGGAGGGCCACCTGTGAAGATCAGCCACCAAGGGGTTAATGCACTAGAGGACAGTGATGAAGAGGGCAGCTTGGAAGACTGGATTTTTCCTACTGTTGGTGGAGGACTGTGCAACTGGGAAGCAAAAGACTTTGTTCCGATTACTTTCATACCGCAGTAATTTATCTTTTCCATTTCTGTTGGATCTGTAATAATTCATAAACAATTCGTACTTTTCAACCTTATGTCTTACCCGAGGCACATAGTTCCATTTGTAAGGGTTCTTATTTCATTTTCATATGTCATTTTAATGAATCATGGACGCTTTTCATATTTAAAACTTTTGTGCTCATTGTCTTTCTTTTACGTTTTGTTGTTTTAAGATGGCTATGCCCTTACACACACCCACACTCACAAATGCAGGTACCCTTCCACTCCGGAACCCATGGGTAACGATACTGCTATAGCCTTCAGTGACTCTGAAGATCTAGTCTACCAAGCCGAATACGAAGGTGAGGAAGATTGTGAGTTGCCAGGGGAGTTGGCCAGATTACTTCAACAAGAGGAAAGAGCAATTTTGCCTCATGAGGAGCTGTTAGACACAATCAACTTGGGTACAGAGGAAGACAGAAAGGAAATCAGAGTGGGTGCCAACCTAGAGCCAAGTGTCAAGGAGCGCCTAATTCAGTTGTTGCATGAATATGTTGAGATCTTTGCCTGGTCATACGAAGACATGTCGGGACTCGATACAGACATTATGGTACACCGTCTACCCACAAGAGAAGATTGTCCACCAGTTAAGCAGAAAGTTCGCCGCATGAGACCAGACATGTCAGAAAAGATCAAAGCAGAAGTTATGAAGCAGTTCAATGCTGGATTTCTGGCTGTTACTTCCTATCCACAATGGGTTGCTAGCATTGTGCCCGTGCCTAAGAAGGACGGTAAAGTGAGAATGTGCGTGGATTGTAGAGATTTAAACAGGGCTAGCCCTAAAGATGACTTTCCACTTCCGCACATCGACATCCTGGTCGACAATACAGCTCAACACAAAGTATTTTCTTTCATGGATGGATTCTCAGGCTATAAACAGATAAAAATGGCCCCTGAGGACATGGATAAAACTACTTTCGTTACACAGTGGGGTACGTTCTGCTACAAAGTGATGCCATTCGGACTGAAGAATGTCGGGGAAACCTATCAACGTGCCATGGTAGCTTTGTTTCAAAATATGATACATCATGAGATAGAGGTCTACGTAGATGACATGATAGCCCGATCACAAACTGAAGAAGAACACCTTGATCACTTGCAAAAGCTGTTTGTCAGGTTGAAGGAGTACAAGCTCAGATTGAACCCTAACAAGTGCATATTCGGAGTCCGGTCTGGAAAACTCTTGGGTTTCATTGTCAGCAACAAAGGCATCGAGGTTAATCCTACCAAAGTCAAAGCTATACAATAAATGACTGCTCCTCGCACTGAGAAGGAGGTCAGAGGTTTCTTGGGACGCCTAAACTACATTTCTAGGTTCATTTCTCATCTAACATCTACCTGTGAACCAATCTTCAAGTTGTTGAAGAAAGATCAGGTAGTTAAATGGAATGATGATTGTCAAGTTGCTTTCGATAAAATCAAGGAGTATTTGCTAGAGCCTCCCATTTTGATGCCGCCCTTCGAAGGAAGACCGCTAATCATGTATCTGACCGTCTTGGATAACTCAATAGGGTGCGTATTGGGGCAGCATGACGAGTCTGGCCGAAAAGAGCATGCCATTTATTACCTTAGCAAAAAGTTTACCGACTGTGAGACCCGATACTCACTGCTCGAGAAAAATTGTTGCGCGCTTTAGTATGGGCTGCTCGCCGTCTAAGGCAATACATGTTGACTCATACCACTTTACTGATATCTAAGATGGATCCGATAAAGTACATCTTTGAGAAGCCTGCTATATCTGGAAGAATAGCTAGATGGAAGATGATCCTAACGGAATACGACATACAGTACACGACCCAAAAAGCTATAAAGGGGAGTGTGCTAGCTGACCATCTGGCTCATCAAGCTGTCAAAGATTACGAATCCATGAGGTTTGACTTCCCTGACGAGGATATCATGACATTGAACAACATTGAAGACTTCAGACCATATGACGGACCTGAACAAGGATCCCGATGGATCCTTTACTTTGATGGGGCCTCTAATGCACTTGGCAACGGTATCGGCACGGTACTCATCTCCCCAGAAGGTTGCCATACTCCTTTCACCGCCAGACTTTGCTTCAACTATATGAACAACATGGCAGAGTATGAAGCTTGCATCTTTGGACTCAAGGCTGCCATAGACTTGGGAATCAAATCTTTAGTTATGTTTGGGGACTCAGCTTTGGTCATCAGTCAGATCAAAGGAGAGTGGGACATTAAACATCCAAACCTCATCCCTTACAAAGAACATGTCTTGACATTGTTACCACATTTCGAATAGATTACCTTTGAGCACTTCCCGCGAGAAGAAAATCATCTAGCAGATGCTCTAGCTACAATGTCATCCATGTTTAAACTTAACTGGGATAATGAGGCTCCCCAAATCACAATTTAACGGATGGACGAACCTGCACATTGTCACGAGATTAATACCGAAGAAGTAGTGGACCAACCATGGTTTCATGAAGTCAAAAGGTATCTCGAGCCTCAGGAATACCCTGAAGGAGCTTCAGTCAATGACAAAAAGTTCTTAAGGAGATTCTCAGCTAAGTTCTTCCTAAGCAATGGCATCCTGTACAAACGCAATCATGATTCTATTCTGCTCCGTTATGTGGACAAGATTGAAGCTGAAAGGATTATGGCTGAATTGCATGAAGGTACATTTGGCACTCACTCTAGCGGACATACGATGGCTAAGAAGATTCTAAGGGCAGGCTATTACTGGTCTACCATGGAAGCTGACTGCTATCAACACTCCCCACTTGTCATAAATGTTAGATCTATGCAGACAAGGTACACGTTCCCCCGGTTCCTCTAAATGTCTTAACAGCTCCTTGGCCATTCGCTATGTGGGGAATCGACATGATTGGAGAGATCAAGCCTACAACATCCAATGGACACCGCTTTATTCTAGTGGCCATTGATTATTTCACAAAATAGGTCGAAGCAGCCTCCTTCGCATCTGTTACTAAGAATGTTGTTGCCCGCTTCATCAAGAAAAATCTCATTGGCCGGTACGGTATCCCCGAAAGGATCATCACTGACAACGGTACAAACCTTAACAATACTATGATCACCGCCTTGTGCGAACAATTCAAGATTCAACATCACAATTCATCTCCCTATCGACCAAAGATGAATGGTGTTGTCGAAGCTGCGAACAAAAACATCAAAAAGATCATACAAAAAATGACAGTCACTGTGATCGGTGGATCTGGAACTGACTGTTTAACGCTGGTTCGCGAAATGTCGCGGAAGCAAGAGTCGCCACCGTCTTTTATTTTCTCCAAATGGAAAGGACAAAAGCACAGAAAAATTCCTTAAAGAGATTGCTCTCGGTTCGGGAGGTAGGTTATAGAAAGGGAAGGTATTAGCACCCTTTCTATCCATGGTTATCCATGGGCTCTTAGATACTTGCTCACTTGTGTTTTCAAAAATGGTTTGTTTGCTTTTCAACTGTGGGTTTTTAAAAAGTTTCTTTGAAAATTCCAGTTCGACTCTTGTATCGGTCCTCAAGAGTGTTTGAAAAATTGCTTTCGAAAGCTTTTTGAAAATGTGTTGGTGTGAAAAGTATTTTTGAATTTGTTTTGAGATTTAGAGCAAGTATCTACGAGAACCTACCTACCCTAAGGAATTCGTCTGTGTAAATGTCCTTTAAAGTAGTGCCATCCCACCATTGAGAGGTAGGTAGCACCACCGTTGGAGGTGTTCGGGTCAATTCGAGGTTCGGGACATGGTGATCACCGGAGCAATAGGAAGATACCTTAGAAGCTACCCTCATGCCAGGTTCCCGGATCATGAGGACTTACTAAGACATCCTCTACTCGACGATCACCTTTCGAGGCAAGGCAACAGTGAGGCGTACCCTAGGGGTGATGTGTGATTTGTGTGTCGTTTTCATTTGTATTTATCTTGTCATGTCATTGGTGTTCTACGCTTGATTTTATTTAAGGCCATTCATTCTTGCATGCTTTGTTTAACAGTTAAAATATTTGCGGAAAAAGTAAATCTAAAACTATTACAAATGGCGCGGGTCCACATCGCCAAAATTAACCAGGACCCGATTTGACAGAAAATAAAGAATTAAAGAAAATAAAGTGCGGCATATTAATTTACAAGGCTTCGGGAGAGGTACATAATTATTTAAGCAAAATAAAATAAATATGCGAAATTAAACAAAATTAAGAACGTGGGCGTTGGACCCTTTTGCAAAATATTAAAATTACATGAATTTAATTAATTAAGAAAGACTTGTTTTTTTGGTATTTTTGTGTATTTTTATGTATTTTAAGATTTAATGAAAAAGGAGTTAATTAAAATTAAAATAAAACGCTAACCCTAATTCTAACGGCTTTTAAGTTATTAAGAAAAATATTAAAGTTTTTTAACCTAAATGAAACCCTAATTAATTTACATGCAAATTTGATTATAAAAATAAATAAAATAAATAATATTATTGTGAGAAAGAAAAAATTAAAAAAAGGAATAAAAACATTAAACCTAATTCTATATTTTTTTGGATTTTTTGTTATGAAGGGAATTAAAATTAAACCTATTTTAAACTAATTCAATTATATACAATTTATTTATGAAAATAATTAAAAGAAAATACTTATTATATTTTTGATATTTTCTGATTTTTTTATGCATTTTTTATATTTTGTAGAAATAATTAATTAATTTAAACAAATAAAGAAAATAAAATAACAATTAAAAATAAAACATGAAAAAAATGGAGAATTGCAAACCAGGGGGGTTCAGGCCCCAATATGGAGGTATAGGTCCAAGAATCCTGGCCCAACAAGCTCCAGGTCCGTTTGACTTTTTTGAGTAGCGTGTAACAATGTTGACCTGAGTTTATGGTGCTCTCCCAATCTCCGCCCTTGGCTTGATCTCAGTGTACATGTGGGTGGATAGATGATGAAGGACTATGATGGTTCTCAGTATGGTGCCTGCATGTGATAATGGATTGAAAAATAATATTGAAAGAACATAGACCTGGGGTTCGAACCCAGGTCACTAGCATCACCAATCAACACCTGTGCCACTGAGCCATGTCAACGCGTTTGATATATCAATAACAAATAAATAATATAAAAGGAGACAAAGGAGTTAGTGGATAGCGCGCGAAATATTCAAACGCTCCAATCAACGCCTTCCACGTGATCGTCTTCTTCGTGGCCCTTTTTTATTTTTCTGAAACAAGAACATTAAGCCACGGTTTTGGATTTGTTCCCTTAGGCCCTTTTCAAGAAAATAGCGACTAGAGCTCAGGCATTCATAAATTGGGCGCGATGGTCCTATCTTCTTCGTCCAGACGTGCTAAATCCAACTATGGTATTGAGGATGTCCAATTTTACAGCACCTGAAAACCCCTAATTTACAGTTCTACAAACCCTAAAAGTTATCAATGGCAAATCTCCAAATATGGCACGAAAACGAAATTAGACCACAGGGTTAGCTTCAAAACTTCACAAGGAACATGAATCTACAATTAAAATGCTATGAGGATGTCTAGAAATTAAAATACGATCATGGATTTTTCTTGATACAGTTTGAGTTCGTTTTACCAATTCTTGGCGTGGTGATGGATGATTTTGATTGGAATGTGATCAGTAATCCTTGAGGAAGCTATTGAAACAAGTCTTGTGCTTTGAATCGACCTGTAACCTTGTTTTCAGAATTGACTTTTTTTGACAATTTTCCAAGTTTGTTCTTAGTTCTTCTGCGCAGCTTGATGTCTAGCATGATTAGGTTTATGATCAGGCATATGTAGTGAATGCATTAGGTCAACAAAACTCAATCAAATCCATTGCCTTTATTGATTTTGGAAATTTGATTTTCTTAAGGATCTTTTCATATCTTTTCCATGTGTTCTTGTGTCAATTAGGATCCAATCAAGCCAAATCTTTCCACATTTGCATATGCACGAAATATTGAGCCTAAAACATGTATAAAAAGATTGGTTTGGTTAAGTTAACTATTTTTCATATATTTAAATGATTTAAATGAATTAATATAAATAAAAATTCAAATAAATAAATAAAAAATGAGAAAATACTTCCCTTTGGGCCAAGTGGTCGTGCATATGTCATGGATGATGAATCATGGAAGAAAAATGGGCCCATTAGCAAATTTAGGTCATTTGAATCAATGTTGACTTTTCAAAATATCCAAAAATTTCCCAACTTCCACAAGGCATAACTTGCTCAATATTTAAGCTTTTCTCATGTTCTTGGACATTTTGGAAAGGTCTTTGAGTCCTCTAACCAATTCCTTTGGTCCCATGTCATTTTGATTTACCAATCTCAAGTTATGGCCTTTGACTTAAAGTCCCTTTTTGTTGACTTTTGAAAATGACCTATAATGTTGAAATTGATAACTTTTTGTGAGAGAATTTCTTGGACTTGAAGTATGAAGATGCGTTGTAGGAAATGTCTTTCTCTTCAAAATGAGCTTTGGATGGAATTTTTCTGATAATCCATGTGAAAGTTATGCCCTGGTCAATTTCAGTTGACTTTTTCAACTGTCCAAATAAGGAAACTTTTGCATCTTGATGATTTCTGAGCCAAATTTTGAGAATCATGATCAAGCATTGATCAAATGATGTTTGTGGCTTCAAAATGATATGTTGACCAAAAATTTGAACTTTTGACTGTCAAATGACCATTTTGCCCCTACAGTTGACTGTAGTGTAATTAGGGTTTTTTACTGTGCAATTTTGAGCTGAATGCCTTGAAACTTGACATGAGGATATTTGACCATATTTGTAAGCATGTGAGACTTGATTGGGCCCTTGAAAACTTCCTTTTCTTGATCAGAACACAAACCCTAGTTTTGACTGTATAGGAGACCTTTGCACTGTGCAACCCTTGGGGAATTTTGCAGCTTGACTTGGCAATTTTTTGGAGAATATGGGAGGGCAAATTTTGGGGTACAACAGTTGCCCCTGTTCAATCCTCTTAGACCTGAGGATGCAGATTGGCTGACGTGCCTTTCGTAATCCGAGGGTGGAAGATGATTGAACACTAGAGTGCCCAGAAATTTGCGCTCACATAGTAGCAGTGATGGTGGAATGGGCTTATAGATGCCATTTAGAGGTTGCTGGATAGGATGATGGGCTTATAGATGCCATTTAGAGGTTGTTGGATAGGATGATGGGCTTATAGATGCCATTTAGAGGTTGCTGGATAGGATGATGGGCTTATAGATGCCACCTGGATGTTGATCGCGTAAGAGATTCCTTAGCGAGAACCTGCATACCTGCACAAGAAACATGAGTACCTGACACGTTGCAGGAGTTGATTTCAGATGCTTGGCTTAGATATGTCCTGACTGGTCACAGGAGTTGAATCTGGAGCTTCAAATAATGATGAATGAACCAGAGATGGTTACCACCTTAGCCTGAATGGTAAGAGAACCTTGGACGACTTTAACTTCAACAACGCTCGTTGAGAAAAATCTTAGCGGGAATTACCATCTTTGCAGTATCGGGAAGAGAACCATAGGCGATTATAATCTGAAAGGGGATCACCTCACTCACCGTCGGAGAGGGAACTATAGGAAATTATAATCTGAAAGGAATTATCACCTCACTCACCGTCGGAGAGGGAAACATCTGAAAAAGGAATTACCACCTCACCCACCGTCGGAGAGGGGACCATAAGAGACTATCACCTCACACTCACCGTCGGAGAGGGAAACATCTGAAAAAGGAATTACCACCTCACTCACCGTCGGAGAGGGGACCATAAGAGACTATCACCTCACACTCACCGTCGGAGAGGGAAACATCTGAAAAAGGAATTACCACCTCACTCACCGTCGGAGAGGGGACCATAAGAGACTATCACCTCACACTCACCGTCGGAGAGGAAAACATCTGAAAAGGAATTACCACCTCACTCACCGTCGGAGAGGGGACCATAAGAGATTATCACCTCACACTCACCGTCGGAGAGGGAAACATCTGAAAAAGGAATTACCACCTCACTCACCGTCGGAGAGGGGACCATAAGAGACTATCACCTCACACTCACCGTCGGAGAGGAAAACATCTGAAAAGGAATTACCGCCTCACTCACCTTCGGAGAGGGGACCATAAGAGACTATCACCTCACACTCACCGTCGGAGAGGAAAACATCTGAAAAGGAATTACCACCTCGCTCACCGTCGGAGAGGGGACCATAAGAGATTATCACCTCACACTCACCGTCGGAGAGGGAAACATCTGAAAAAGGAATTACCACCTCACTCACCGTCGGAGAGGGGACCATAAGAGACTATCACCTCACACTCACCGTCGGAGAGGAAAACATCTGAAAAGGAATTACCACCTCACTCACCGTCGGAGAGGGGACCATAAGAGACTATCACCTCACACTCACCGTCGGAGAGGAAAACATCTGAAAAGGAATTACCACCTCACTCACCGTCGGAGAGGGGACCATAAGAGATTATCACCTCACACTCACCGTCGGAGAGGGAAACATCTGAAAAAGGAATTACCACCTCACTCACCGTCGGAGAGGGGACCATAAGAGACTATCACCTCACACTCACCGTCGGAGAGGAAAACATCTGAAAAGGAATTACCACCTCACTCACCGTCGGAGAGGGGACCATCTGGGATAACTTCTACTTAGTCTTTATCAGAAAAATCTGTTGGGAGTCGATTTAGCTGGACTAGATAAGGCCTTGGACGGGATAACAATAGAGAATCTTAGGGTCGATTAACTGAACCGGTCTAGGTCTTGAAATGTCTTCAACTGGAATAAGTGTCAGAATGTCGCCATATCTGGTTCATATCTGGACTATATCTGGAAGGAAATCTGGAAGCAGCATCAGAACGTCACCATATCTGGTTTACATCTGAAACTATATCTGGAAGGAAATCTGGAAGCAGCATCAGAACGTCACCATCTCTAGTTTACATCTGAAACTATATCTGGAAGGAAATCTGGAAGCAGTATCAGAACGTCACCATCTCTGGTTTACATCTGAAACTATATCTAGAAGGATATCTGGAAGCAGTATCAAAACGTCGCCATATATGGGTCATATCTGAAACTATATCTAGAAGGATATCTGGAAGCAGTATCAGAACGTCGCCATATCTGGGTCATATCTGAAACTATATCTAGAAGGAAATCTGGAAGCAGCATCAGAACGTCACCATCTCTGGGTCATATCTGAAACTATATCTAGAAGGATATCTGGAAGCAGTATCAGAACGTCGCCATATCTGGTTTACATCTGAAACTATATCTAGAAGGATATCTGGAAGGAGTATCAGAACGTCGCCATATTTGGTTTACATCTGAAACTATATCTAGAAGGATATCTGGAAGGAGTATCAGAACGTCGCCATATATGGGTCATATCTGAAACTATATCTAGAAAGAATTGCGATAGTTGATAGTAATCATTTTTGTATTGATCTTTTTCCTGAAAAGGCAAAACATAATTGTATGCAAAATCATGATGCATGAACTGTATGTCTTCAAAATTAATGAGATTCGTGTAGTATGATGCATATGCATGCTATAATGTATGAAGATGTGATGTTTATGAACGTATTCTTGTCTAAGAAAATAAATCCTTGACGGGTGCCGGGAAGTCACTCCTGGGCTGATGTTGAAGAATAGGTTTTGCTTCCGCCGGGGATGATAGTTGCAAGAATTCCGATAGGAGAAGATAACTCTATTGGGGAATAAACTTGGCGAATGGGTTACTCTGCGGGGAGACAAATACTCTAGTAATCTTGCTGGGGAGCAATACTCTGTGGGGAGAGAGACACTCTGTTGATTGTTGATAGTAACTTGTTGAGGATATCCTTGTTGTTGGAAGTGTTGATGGACTTCGCTGGGGATACGAAGGCTTCGTTGACGACGCTCTTTCCGTGGCTTTTGGCTGAGGATAACCCAGTTATATCCTGTTAGGGAAATAACTCTTTGAATAAAGTCGGGAGACGCATTCGTGCTCTACGAGGATAAGCTTCCAAAATCAACTGGGGATAAGCTTACTGCTTGGGGAGATGGATTCCAACTTTCCTGGGGAAGCTGGATTGGACTCTCCTGGGGAAGTATTGAACTGTATTGGTTATGTTCTTCAACGGAACCTACCCTGATACCTGGGAGGATAGAACAATCAGATTGCTTAGACCACTCTTTATTGCCCCTGTTTCTATGGGGGAGGCACTTGTGGGGTGCTGATAGTTGTTGATGGACAAACCTTCTTCTGGTAGACAGATGGCAGGACATAGTCGTACGCTTTAATCCCTAACTTTTGCCTGGACCGCCCTTTCGGGTTTTCAGTCCACCGGGATACCCATTTTTGCTCAAGCCGCCTTTTCAGGTTTTCGACTTACCGGGTGTACAGATTTTTTCATTTCATCCCTTCATTTTGCCCGAACCCTTTTGGTTCGCCGGGAAGCCCTTATTTTTGCCTAGGTGTGTCAACCTAGCGGGTCTTTGATTTTGCGTAGTATTTTTCGACTATGTCCACGCTCTTAGAATGCAGGTAGGTGCCCCTGGCTGCTTGTGTTGCCATATTACCAGAAGGTGTCTGATCGTGCAAGATTCGTTGCTGGAGTGCCCCAAGTGACTCGGGCAGAGATTTGCCCCAGGCTTTTTGGCCTTTTGAGAGATTCTCTGAATCTTGACTTAACTGCCCCAGATGGTAGACCATGATCATGCCGTGCCCCTTGATTGGAGATACTCTTGTTCATTAGACTTTCGTCATGCGAATTTCTATGTTGTTCAAACAAAAAGTCATATGCAAACAAAGTTATGTTAAAAATGCAAAGCTTATGTCTGTCTCAAAGATTTTGAAAATGCATTCTTTTTTCATAAAACAAGTGAATGTTTGTAAAACGTGATGTCAACTCCGTATTTACCGTAGGCCTTAAGGAGTCAGGATACCTTTCGTGACAGTATGCTTTCGAGCTAACCCATGCTTTAGCTAGGACTTTTGAGGGTTATAACGTGGCCTGGTTCACGGTTTAAGAAACAAAGGATAAAGGCTCAAATTATTTGTACCCACCCGCTCTTCGTGATGTTCTCCAAACCTAAACTCAGTTGATCGTGCGTTAGACCTTGCTTGAGTCTTTGCTTTGATGTTCCAATAATGGTTCAGATGTTGATGATTTCTTTTGAATAGGCAGTCATTTTTTGCTTTGGTTGAGGGTTTGTGAGACCTCTTTCTTGATTTTTGTTATCCCTTTCTTTTTTTGCCTGAACTGTTTCCTTTTTTGGAATTACAGTCAGCGGGATGCCCCAGTTTTGTAAGTCTCCTTCATGGGTTTTGACTTAATGGGCGTTTATTTTGAGAAGTAATGACTGCCTATCTTTATGATCGTTCGGAACCATCACTGTCTTTTGTTTTGTAAGGACTTCTTTGGTTCCATTCGTTATGCACTTGGATCAACTGAGAGACTACCCTGCCCCAGGTTATGATTAAGGGTTTTAAATTTCGAAAAGAAAAACTCCTACTTCTTTGGCTCAGATGGGTTGACAAGGGATTATCATCCTTATAACTCCAGTGTTTAGGAATTGAAACAATGCCTGTACCTCATCAGCGGGGTCTGTTCAAAAGCATACTGTAGATTATGGTATCGTTTTCGTCATCCTCCCTCAAGAGGCTTAGAATTCTTAATCGAGAGTTAACATCAGAAAAAATATGAAAATAATTTGCATATAGTGAATACGAATATATTGTTTCAAAATAGACATAAGCAATGCATTAATGTGATAACAATGTTTAACATGAATAAAGGTTTGAACAAAAGAAAATTGCAACTTGAACATTCGAATGAACAAAAATTTCCTAATCTCAGGGCTTTGTCACTTCAAATGGTGTCTCCTGTAGGGATGGTAGAAGCACTCAGCCTGGCCATCTTGGGTGAATTCCACAGCTCCTTCCTCGATCAGATCCTGGATTTTATTCTTCAAATTCTAACAATCCTCTGTAGCATGCCCCGGGCTGTCAGAATGATAAGCGCAGTGAGCATTGGGGTTATACCTTGAAGGTGTCTTGTTGGGATTCTTAGGAGGATCCTTTCGAGTTACCAATTTCAACCTCAGTAGTTGTTGTAAGGCTTGAGGCAGTGACACGTTGAGCTCGGTGAATTGCCTTTGGGGCTTGTCTAGTTGAAGCTGGTGAGGTTGATACTGAATCGGTGATACTGGAGCCATATGAGGAGCTTTCTCCTTGCCTCTTTGTCTCAAATATGGTCGAACGATGACTGGTTTTTTACCCTTAGATGTTTGCCCCAGTTGGTTACCCTGAAGCAGTTGGTTGACGAGAAACCGGAGCTCATCTTGTCTTTGAGCTAAACCTTGAATGGCATTCCTCTGCCCCAGCATTTGGGCTTTCATAGCATCCATCTCAGCTTGTAGGTGTTTCAGCCTTTCATCCTCAGCACTGTTCCTGACAAAGGTCCCCATGAGAAGTGTCCTTAGTTCCTCCTGCCCCTTGGATAGATTCAGAAGGATTTCCCCTAACCGAGTTTCTTGAGCAAGAAGGTCCTGGTTGTCTGGTTGGAAGGCCATTGCTGAAATAAACAGCGAACAGGGGTAAGTGACCTGCAACAAGGGTACCTGTAATGCAATGATATGTATGATATATATGCAATGTTTTCAAGGATCTCGCGGGGTAAACAAGAAAATTTGTTAGCATTGGAATTTATAGCTTGATTGAAGGACACCCATGTTGTTGAGAACTCTTCTTCAAAGGTCAAAGGCTCACCATATCCAGTGGGTCATAGCCTCTGACTTTAGTCATTATGTTGGTTTTGATTTCCAAACAACCTTGGTTAGGGGAACCTTCTTCAGGAGTCAAAGCTCACCATGTCAAGTGGGTCATAGCCTCTGACAACTTTGGCTAGAGGAAAATAAATCCTCTTTGCCCTTTGCTAGATGTTTGATTCATCATGACCTGTATCACAGACCCTTGAGATCCTTGAAATGGGTTAGGATGTATGCAATGGTATGATGTCATGGTATGCATGGGATAATGTAAGTAACCCTGTTATGAGTCCTGATTAAGGACTGTAAGCCAAAACCTGCAAGAAACTCAAGTAAAACCTGTTATGAGTCCTAATTAAGGACTATAAACGAAACCTGCAAGAAACTTAGTATACTCTGTTATGAGTCCCAATTAAGGACTATAAACAAAACCTGCAAGTAGTTCATGTGTCAGATAACAAGCATGCAAGTAGTCAAGTACGAAGGCACACAAGTCACGCAAGAGAAGCCCTTAGAGTTTAGGCCAGCATGGGGTCTAGGTATTACCCTCTTGAAGTTGGTGGGTTCAACCTGTCCTAATCAAAGTAACCGGGTTCTAAGGTTCCCAATATCACGGGATTGCTTTCATTGTTCATCGTTTCGATTTAGCCACTGAACTGGCGACCGAAATATTCCAGGAAAGCAACCCTCAATTGAGCGTAGTATCGAGTATCAACCAACCTCGGACTGCACCAAAGTTAGTTATCTCACTACCCTAAAGAGGCCAAGATAGTTCAATTAAGGTTCCTAAGGTCTGTTGATGTTTCACGACACCACGCGGAGGCCCCGTACTCTCCTTGACTGAACTCAAGGGTTACCGGTACACACCAAAGTGCCACATCAACGTAGCAGACTGTTTCAACCATGTCGGTATACCCCGCACAGTTCCCTCACAGTCTTGTTGCTACTTTCTAAGAAAGGTATCCCCCAGATCCGGGTTAGGATCTATAGAACTCCCAAGCAACCCACAATTTAAAGCACACAAGGAAAACAATTGAAAACATAGTTATGAGCTAGCCCTAAGGTACACCCCACTTTAAGTATTTATCCCCAGCAGAGTCGCCAGTTCTGTGATCGGTGGATCTGGAACTGACTGTTTAACGCTGGTTCGCGAAATGTCGCGGAAGCAAGAGTCGCCACCGTCTTTTATTTTCTCCAAATGGAAAGGACAAAAGCACAGAAAAATTCCTTAAAGAGATTGCTCTCGGTTCGGGAGGTAGGTTATAGAAAGGGAAGGTATTAGCACCCTTTCTATCCATGGTTATCCATGGGCTCTTAGATACTTGCTCACTTGTGTTTTCAAAAATGGTTTGTTTGCTTTTCAACTGTGGGTTTTTAAAAAGTTTCTTTGAAAATTCCAGTTCGACTCTTGTATCGGTCCTCAAGAGTGTTTGAAAAATTGCTTTCGAAAGCTTTTTGAAAATGTGTTGGTGTGAAAAGTATTTTTGAATTTGTTTTGAGATTTAGAGCAAGTATCTACGAGAACCTACCTACCCTAAGGAATTCGTCTGTGTAAATGTCCTTTAAAGTAGTGCCATCCCACCATTGAGAGGTAGGTAGCACCACCGTTGGAGGTGTTCGGGTCAATTCGAGGTTCGGGACATGGTGATCACCGGAGCAATAGGAAGATACCTTAGAAGCTACCCTCATGCCAGGTTCCCGGATCATGAGGACTTACTAAGACATCCTCTACTCGACGATCACCTTTCGAGGCAAGGCAACAGTGAGGCGTACCCTAAGGGTGGTGTGTGATTTGTGTGTCGTTTTCATTTGTATTTATCTTGTCATGTCATTGGTGTTCTACGCTTGATTTTATTTAAGGCCATTCATTCTTGCATGCTTTGTTTAACAGTTAAAATATTTGCGGAAAAAGTAAATCTAAAACTATTACAAATGGCGCGGGTCCACATCGCCAAAATTAACCAGGACTCGATTTGACAGAAAATAAAGAATTAAAGAAAATAAAGTGCGGCATATTAATTTACAAGGCTTCGGGAGAGGTACATAATTATTTAAGCAAAATAAAATAAATATGCGAAATTAAACAAAATTAAGAATGTGGGCGTTGGACCCTTTTGCAAAATATTAAAATTACATGAATTTAATTAATTAAGAAAGACTTGTTTTTTTGGTATTTTTGTGTATTTTTATGTATTTTAAGATTTAATGAAAAAGGAGTTAATTAAAATTAAAATAAAACGCTAACCCTAATTCTAACGGCTTTTAAGTTATTAAGAAAAATATTAAAGTTTTTTAACCTAAATGAAACCCTAATTAATTTACATGCAAATTTGATTATAAAAATAAATAAAATAAATAATATTATTGTGAGAAAGAAAAAATTCAAAAAAGGAATAAAAACATTAAACCTAATTCTATATTTTTTTTGGATTTTTTGTTATGAAGGGAATTAAAATTAAACCTATTTTAAACTAATTCAATTATATACAATTTATTTATGAAAATAATTAAAAAAAAATACTTATTATATTTTTGATCTTTTCTGATTTTTTTATGCATTTTTTATATTTTGTAGAAATAATTAATTAATTTAAACAAATAAAGAAAATAAAATAACAATTAAAAATAAAACATGAAAAAAATGGAGAATTGCAAACCAGGGGGGTTCAGGCCCCAATATGGAGGTATAGGTCCAAGAATCCTGGCCCAACAAGCTCCAGGTCCGTTTGACTTTTTTGAGTAGCGTGTAACAATGTTGACCTGAGTTTATGGTGCTCTCCCAATCTCCGCCCTTGGCTTGATCTCAGTGTACATGTGGGTGGATAGATGATGAAGGACTATGATGGTTCTCAGTATGGTGCCTGCATGTGATAATGGATTGAAAAATAATATTGAAAGAACATAGACCTGGGGTTCGAACCCAGGTCACTAGCATCACCAATCAACACCTGTGCCACTGAGCCATGTCAACGCGTTTGATATATAAATAACAAATAAATAATATAAAAGGAGACAAAGGAGTTAGTGGATAGCGCGCGAAATATTCAAACGCTCCAATCAACGCCTTCCACGTGATCGTCTTCTTCGTGGCCCTTTTTTATTTTTCTGAAACAAGAACATTAAGCCACGGTTTTGGATTTGTTCCCTTAGGCCCTTTTCAAGAAAATAGCGACTAGAGCTCAGGCATTCATAAATTGGGCGCGATGGTCCTATCTTCTTCGTCCAGACGTGCTAAATCCAACTATGGTATTGAGGATGTCCAATTTTACAGCACCTGAAAACCCCTAATTTACAGTTCTACAAACCCTAAAAGTTATCAATGGCAAATCTCCAAATATGGCACGAAAACGAAATTAGACCACAGGGTTAGCTTCAAAACTTCACAAGGAACATGAATCTACAATTAAAATGCTATGAGGATGTCTAGAAATTAAAATACGATCATGGATTTTTCTTGATACAGTTTGAGTTCGTTTTACCAATTCTTGGCGTGGTGATGGATGATTCTGATTGGAATGTGATCAGTAATCCTTGAGGAAACTATTGAAACAAGTCTTGTGCTTTGAATCGACCTGTAACCTTGTTTTCAGAATTGACTTTTTTTGACAATTTTCCAAGTTTGTTCTTAGTTCTTCTGCGCAGCTTGATGTCTAGCATGATTAGGTTTATGATCAGGCATATGTAGTGAATGCATTAGGTCAACAAAACTCAATCAAATCCATTGCCTTTATTGATTTTGGAAATTTGATTTTCTTAAGGATCTTTTCATATCTTTTCCATGTGTTCTTGTGTCAATTAGGATCCAATCAAGCCAAATCTTTCCACATTTGCATATGCACGAAATATTGAGCCTAAAACATGTATAAAAAGATTGGTTTGGTTAAGTTAACTATTTTTCATATATTTAAATGATTTAAATGAATTAATATAAATAAAAATTCAAATAAATAAATAAAAAATGAGAAAATACTTCCCTTTGGGCCAAGTGGTCGTGCATATGTCATGGATGATGAATCATGGAAGAAAAATGGGCCCATTAGCAAATTTAGGTCATTTGAATCAATGTTGACTTTTCAAAATATCCAAAAATTTCCCAACTTCCACAAGGCATAACTTGCTCAATATTTAAGCTTTTCTCATGTTCTTGGACATTTTGGAAAGTTCTTTGAGTCCTCTAACCAATGCCTTTGGTCCCATGTCATTTTGATTTACCAATCTCAAGTTATGGCCTTTGACTTAAAGTCCCTTTTTGTTGACTTTTGAAAATGACCTATAATGTTGAAATTGATAACTTTTTGTGAGAGCATTTCTTGGACTTGAAGTATGAAGATGCGTTGTAGGAAATGTCTTTCTCTTCAAAATGAGCTTTGGATGGAATTTTTCTGATAATCCATGTGAAAGTTATGCCCTGGTCAATTTCAGTTGACTTTTTCAGCTGTCCAAATAAGGAAACTTTTGCATCTTGATGATTTCTGAGCCAAATTTTGAGAATCATGATCAAGCATTGATCAAATGATGTTTGTGGCTTCAAAATTATATGTTGACCAAAAATTTGAACTTTTGACTGTCAAATGACCATTTTGCCCCTACAGTTGACTGTAGTGCAATTAGGGTTTTTGACTGTGCAATTTTGAGCTGAATGCCTTGAAACTTGATATGAGGATATTTGACCATATTTGTAAGCATGTGAGACTTGATTGGGCCCTTGAAAACTTCCTTTTCTTGATCAGAACACAAACCCTAGTTTTGACTGTATAGGAGACCTTTGCACTGTGCAACCCTTGGGGAATTTTGCAGCTTGACTTGGCAATTTTTTGGAGAATATGGGAGGGAAAATTTTGGGGTACAACAGTCACCTACAAGGACTAGCATGAGATGCTACCATTTGCTCTCCACGGGTACCGGACCACGGCACGCACATCAACTGGGGAAACACCCTATTCTTTAGTTTATGGCATGGAAGTTGTTTTACCTATTGAGGTTCAGATCCCCTCTTTGAGAATCATGAAGGATGAAGGTGTGAGTGAAGATGATTGGATCCAAACCCGGAATGATCAGTTGAACTTAATTGACGAGAAGAGACTTACTGTTGTTTTCCACGGTCAGACGTATCAAAAACGGATGATCAAAGCTTTCAACAAGAAAGTCAGACGACAAGTGTATCAAGTTGGAGAGCTTGTGATCAAGCGCATTATCTTGCCGCAAAGTGATCCCAGGGGCAAATGGACTCCTACCTACGAAGGACCATTTGTGATCAAGAACATCTTTTCTGGTGGGGCAATGATCTTAACCACCATGGACGGCGACAATCTGCCGCACCCTGCGAACGCAGACATAGTCAAAAGATATTACGTATAAATGACCCGCTAGGTTGACACGCATATGCAAAAAAGGGCATCCCGGTGAATCTAAAACCCGAAAGGGAGATTCAGGCAAAAAATTAGGGATAGATAAATTAAAAAAATTTGTACACCCGACAAGTTGAAAACCCGAAAGGGCGACTTGGGAAAAAAAAGGGTTTCCCGGTGGATCGAAAACCCGAAAGGGCGGTCCAGGAAAAAGTTAAGGAATTAAAGCATATGACTATGTCTCGTCGGATCACTTTAAGGACAGTCTCTTCACTGACAAACCTGGAGCTTCTGATCAATTCAATCATCTTCGAATGAAGCAGCGAATGGACAAGATATTCGGAGTTACGAAGGCTATAGCGGAATGGGAATCCCATGGGATTTTTTACACATAGTTATCTTTCTTTGTATAAAAATTTTCTCAATTTTTATGACACCATCCTCTTACTAGGATGCCTGTCTCCTTTGTACAAAACACTTATTCAAAGTTAATACAAAGATACCTCTTTAAAGTACATAAAACTATTCGCCCTTTTCTTTTTACACTTGTGTTTTATTTGCAAAAACATCCAATGATTCATTAATGAACATATGCATTTGAACATAATTACTATTTACAAATAGACAGAAGTGAAAAAGAACAATTACTGACAGGATGAGAGGATAGGAAAACGTCTTTCGGCTATTCCATGAGCAATCCCTACAGTAGATCATTTAGATCACCAACGGAGCTAAATTTCAAAATCCCCATCAGAGTTAAAAACTTCAAACTCCCAATCCCCAGCGGAGCCAAAACTTTGAACCACAGATCCCCAGTGGAGCTGAAACCTTCACTCCCCAGCGGAGTCAAAATTCCAACTATCAATCCACAGCAGAAACCATCCAGATTCCTCAGCAAGTTATCTTGAAGTCTGAAAAGCATCCAGATAACAGTTAACTTTTTGTATCGCCCCAGGCTAGGATGATTCCCCAGTAGAGTGGCATACAACCCAAACTCCTGAACTTTTTTCCAAACAGGAATAAGCTTTTTCCCCAAAGTCCTAAACTTACTCCCCAGCTGTAAAGCCTTCTTCCCCGTAGAGCTTTATTATTCCCCAGTGAAGTCGCCAGAATGAAGATTCTCATTCTTAACTCCCTGTAGAAGTCATCAGAGTTTTCTCTATTCCTCAGCAGAATAAGGATTCCCTTTGTGTAATCCCCAATAGACGCCATTAAAGTTCTTTGGATTCCCCAAGCAGATTATTCAAGCAGTTTGGCATTACTCTCACAACAGAATTTTTGTCAAATACTCCAACTCCAAGACATGAAGGATCCTCATATCCCCACAGAAGTTTTCAAATCTCCAACAGTCGCCAAGGATTTCTCATCCTCAGTAATCAAAGATTTTGAATCTCCAGCAGCGCTCAAGGATTTATTTTCTCGGCGGCAGTCAAAGATTTTATTATCCCCAGCTTTCAAGAATTCATTTTCCTCAGCAATACAGCTAATCAGCTTACATGCGCATACATTACATTCATATGTCATAAACATTGATAAAACACCTTTATTGCATCATACATTTCATATAACTCTGTTTCAGCTAACATTTTACCCTTTTCAGGATAAGATTAACAGCTATCTTTAACAATGTTCAAAGATTCATGATATAGTATAGATACGCTCCAGACAAGGATGTCATTCTGATATTCATTCAAATCTCAAACTTCAGATACAGTAAAGATACACTCCAGACACGGAAGTCATTCTATTACTCATTCAGAATTCAAGGTCAAGATACAGTCCAGATATGCTCCAGACACGGAGGTTATTCTTCTACTTATTCAGATCCCAGTCCAGATACGCTCCAAACACGGTTGCCATTTTGTCACTTATTCTGACTTTTTCCCCAACTTAGACACGCTCCAGACGCGGATGCCATTCTGTCGCTTATTCAGATTTCAGATTCAGATACAATACAGATACACTCTAGACGCGGAAGTCATTCTGTTATTCATTCAGATTCAAGTATAAGTTACAGCTCATATACGCTCTAGACACGGACGTCATTCCATTGCTCATACAGTTTCAGTCTCCAGATACAGTTCAGATACTTTCCAGACATGGATACCATTCTGATACTTATTCTTCTGATTTACAACTTACATTTCAACAAACATTCTTGGATAGCATGTACAAGCCCATCTCCAACAAGGTTCTATCACCTCTCCAAATGGCATCTTTAAGCCCATTTCCTCAACTACACTTTGACGAGTGCAAATTTACGGGCACTCTAGTGTCCAATCATCTTTTACCTTCGAGTTACGAACGGAAAACTCGCCAATCTAACTCTTCAGGTTCAAGAAGATTGAATAGGGTCAGCTGTTGTACCCCAAAATTTTCCCTCTCATTTTATCAAGATTTTCCTCACAAGACTCTTTGGACTCAAGACAAGATTAGGGTTTGCTCAGCTCAAGACCTCTCCTTGCACTAATAACCTGAAATTAGGGTTTTAGTTTGCACAAGGATTTTTGGATCATCAATGCTTCATGTGACTTTCATACACCATCTTGGACCCCTAGGATTGCTCATACCAAGTTTCAAGCCTCGAATCAAATTTTTGACCAGTCAATTGGACAGTTGACCTAAAAATCAATTGTATTGGGAAAAAGTCAACCATGGCCAATTTACAGTCAAACTTCATAATTTTTTATCCACAACAACATTTTAGGCTCATATGTACCATTTGATCAAGTTTGGCACAACTCCTCAAGAAATTTGATCAGATCATCAAAAGGGCAAAATGGTCAAAATTAGGGTTTTTAACTGTAGAGGGGCAATTTCTGATTTTTGATCTAGCCAATGACCAATTGGGTTCAAACATGGTTTCAAGGACTCAATAGAATCATCTTGAACTAATCACAAGGTTCAAAAGATCTCAAGTACATAGGATTGACAGATGAATTTTCCAGTCAACTGATCAAAAATCAACTGTACACTGAAAAGTCAAACTTTGACTTTTTGGTCAAAATCAAGTGCCAAGGGTCATAATTCATCAAGATATGTCAAAATGTGAAACTTGTTGACCAAGAAACCTAAAATTTCAAATTAGGGTTTTAATTTGAAATTTTTCATAACTTAGAATTTTTCTAAGTTATGGAAATTTCTTATTTTTTCCAAAATTTCCACAACTTTATCACCATGATGAAATTGGATTCAAAGAAAACTTCCAAAATGAAAGTTGTAGTACTCCATGAAATCTACAACTTTGATTCACAGTGTTTTCCCAAAAGATGCTTGGATCTCATGTTATGATTTTGTGAATAGGGGTCCATAAACTTTTTAACTTAGTGAAATTTTGCCCTAGTTTAGGCAGGTTTTTGACCTAACTTCATGGAAACTTTTCACCTAGTTCCAAGAGGTATCTCAAGTTGAATTTCAAATATGGATTGTAGATCATGTTACAAGCTTTCCAAACTATCCAAGAACTCTCCAAGATCATTTATGGTTAGGGAGAATCGAAGAAGAGAAAATGGCAATTTGTCACTTTTGTTCAAGCCATGTTTATAAATGCTTCAAGTTGCAAATCTGTCCTAGCATGCTTGTACCTTTCATTACAGGTCCCAAATACCTTCTACACTCCATAATTAAATGCAAACTCAATGGATATTGGCTTTGTTTTGACTTTTGAAGCATTGCACAATGAATTAATCCAAAAATGGCATAAAGTTCACAATACTACTTTGATAAAGCATGTTTTTTGCAACTTTGCAAATCTTGAGCCATGGACCTGATCTTTTGCTGTAAACAATATCCACAAATATCAAGCAACTTGTACCAACTCTATGCAGCTAGCAAGCAAGCCTGTACAGACCTTTGGCATTGTCACTTCCAACTTTCTTCAAAAGCAAGCAAACTTGCAAAAGTCAAGACAACTTGGATATCTGTTAAAGGGAAGCCTTAGCATCATTTGAAAAAACTGGAGAAACTTGTTGCAAACCTAAGCACGAATTCACAACATCCCAAACACTCCCAAACACAAAAAAAAACCAATTTCTGCCCAAACAGGGCATCTTCTGCAGAACCCTTGCCAAGTCAATATTGGCTCATGCATTTCTTGTTTCAAGGCTTCAAACACTTTACATACATCCTATCTAAGTTGTCCAGGCCCTTGTCTTGCAACTGTGAGCCCAGTTTCACACTTCACCATTTTCATTTTGCAAGGTTGTAGGTTGACTCGTGCAGGGAGTTTCAAGCATCTTCAAAGCAAGCTGAGCATTGGAGAAGCTTGAGGGAACTTCAAGCAAGCTCACACGACCTTTAGGCCTCACTCAAAGCTCCCACATTTCCATATCCAAACTCAACTGAACAAGCATGAGCAAGAACAGGATTTAAAGAAGAACACGCGCGTTTGGAGAGACAGAGGACAGGGACGAAGCTGTTTGGGCCTGGCGCGCCTTGGGCCTGTTTGTTTCACTTTTCACACACCCCCAATTTACTTTTGCACCCCCCTGACTTATTATTTTATATTTTTGTATTTTCTTGCATTTTTTTTTGTGCTTGCATTCATTTTTCTAATGATAAAAAATCCCAAAAAATATTCTCTTAATTTTTTGCATTTTTATTTTAATTTTTATCTTATTTTTTGCATATAAAATAGTTTTATCTTAATAAATAGAAATCATTTTCTTAAAATAACTTGTAAATAATTTTAAAAATATCATACATTTTTATTACTCATATACTTAAAATATTATTTTCATGCATATTTTAATTTTTAACATTTTTGTGCATAATATTATTATTATTTTTCTTGAACAAAAATGAATAAAATAATAATAGAAAACATATTCTCTTTTAAAACAAAATTAGGGTTTCCCCTTTCAAAAATAATAATATTATTTTTATTATTTTTAGGACTTATATAATTTTATTTTCTCATACATAAAACAATTACAAAACATTTTTTTGCATATTTACATTTTTATTGCATATTTAAATAATTGCTTATTTATTTATTGTACAATAAATTCAATTCGGTTGTAATAGTGAATTAGGGTTTTATTTTAAGCAATATCCCCCATCCAAACTTGTATCCCCCCTCCCATAATATTGTTGTAATAGCTTAGATTTACTTTACGCAATTTATTGCATTATATACATGTTTAGTAAATTAGGGTTTGTATGATAAGACAAAAATCAAACAAATAGCATGACCTAATCCAAAACAAAATGCATGAAAAATGACAACATATTGCACACAAGCACTCCTTAGGGTTTCACCCACTTTGTTGCCTTAAAATGGCCATGGTATGCATGCAAGGTATCTTGGCAAAATCAAACAAAACAAAAGATCATAGTCCCTCGATGACGCTATCAAAAGGTTGCCTAAAAACAAATGATCTTAGTCCCTCAAAATGCTAAAGATACTTGGCACCATTGCTATCATGGTCATACGATGACCCACGCCCGTCCCGTTTAACATCCAAAGATAGGGTTGTTTACCAATGCAATGGTAAAACAACAATGTCAAAGGAATAAAAATGTACAAGAAAGACTTTTGATTAGGTAGATGCTTCTAGTTACTTGATCAATTTGCAAACCATCCTTCCTATTTTCAAAAAAACAAACACACACATTTCAAAAACATTTTCAAGCAACTTTCAAAACATTGAAACATTTTTCAAAAGACAAACATCTTTGTATACATTCTTACGAACAAGAATCATTACAAAGATTGCCTAAACGATGGCCTCTTTTCAAAATACTTTCAAAACCACACAAAGCACCATTTCGAACAATTGGAAAATCAAAGCAAGATATCTAAACAAGTAACTAAGAGCCCATGGAAAACCAAGGATGAAAAGGGTGCTAGCACCTTCCCTTTTCATAATCTACCCCCCGAACTCAATAAAACATCTCAAAGGTCTTTCCTGTGCTTTTTTACCTTTCCTTTTGGATAAACTAAAAGTCGGTGGCGACTCTTGCTAAACTGTGACATTTGCGACAAAACGCAAAACCTCAAGTCAGTTCTCCCGCCGTATCACACCCATGGTGGACTCTCAGGGATAAGTCATTGGATCTGCCTTGTTGAAGATCTGTTGGCTGGATATTGGTGGTGTATGGTGGATGCCTTGGATGCTAGCGCGCCTAATTATGCAAAGAAAAATAACATAGGCAAATATGGGGACCTGGGGATCGAACCCAGGCCCTTTGGCATTTTACCATTGCACGCTTTCCAGCTGAGCTGGTTGTATTAGTTGTATAACTAATGACAAAATAATATTATATGATAAAACAATAAAGCTAAACTCTGAAACGTGCGCAGATTTGAATGGGCCATTCATGGAGCGCCACGTTATCATCTTCCTCGTCGTCTCTGTCGTTTTAGATCAAGAACTTTTACCTACGGACAAATGGGCGTAGGTACAGCCCTGTACCTTTCCAAAATCATGTCCCTGCATGAAAAATCAATACCAGTGGTACCAATCAACTCGTTGCAACCCCACGAGCATCATGGTACCACTATCCATGGCCAATTGTCCCTGTACAGAAAAACCCTAAAAACGAAACAAGAACCCTAACTATGGCATCTTGATGTATAGTCAACAAAAACGAAATTAAATGTAACCATTAGTTTGCAAATGACTCGAGGATTAAGAATATGTCAACGAATCATGCTAAATATGCCAGAATTATTGAATTCGATTTCAAGAAAATGTGAAAATTGTGGGGTACTTCCAGTGCAATTCTGGATGTTAGGAAGCTTGCTAGTGATTGCAATATGATCCAGAGATATCCAGCAAGCGATTGAGATGGCTAGAAAGGCTTGAGGTAGCCTGAAACCTGGAAATTGATCCACCATTTTTGTTGAATTTTTGCAAGTTTCTTTTCTGTATTGCATGCCTCCAATCTCTCTCTTTTTGATCTAAACATGTTCCTTATGTACCCTAGAATGAATTAGGGTTGCAAACTTGTATCAAATCTTCTCCAATTATGACGATTGAATCATGATTTGATCCTTATGCAAATCTTTCCAAGTCAAGCCAAAATGCAATCTTTTTGTGTCCAAATGAAGCTTGCACGGTTGGATTTCACTTCCAACTGTATAATAGACCTAAACATGCACAAAATCTTAAGCTTTGATTAGTTTTTGATATTTTCATGATTTTATTTTGATTTTATTTGATTTAATTGAAATAAAATCAAAATAAATGAAAAAACTAAAAGAATAACAAATGGAAGGGGTCGGGTGTTGTGGGTCACATTACAAACCCAATGCAAGCATAAAAAGTTGGGTCCATTTAGCAAAAAATGCAATTTTGGCCACATTTGACTTTTGGAAATTTTGCAAAAAGGGTCAACTTTGCCAATGCATAACTCCTTCAATTTTGACCCTAGAGATGTGTTTTTGGACTTTTTAGAAAGCTTAAGATGTCCTCTAAGCAAAACTTTTTGTATCATCTCAATTGAGTCTTCCATGTTCATGTATGAAGCTTTGACCCAAAAGGTGTTTTTGTTGACTTTCCAAAGTGACCTATAATGTCCAAATTCATATCTTATTGTGAGTGCATATTTTGAACTTGGGAGATGAATATGAATTGTAGGGAATTACATCCCCTTCAAAATGAGCTTTGGATGGGTCATTTTTGATAAAGTATGAGAAAGTTATGCTTGGTTAAAGTTGAGTTGACTTTTCCTACAAAACCCTAATTTAGCAACTTTTGGGTTTTGATGAATTGTGAGCAATCCTTGAGGAATCATGATCAACCATTTATCAAATGATGAATAATACTTCAAAATGAGGATGTTGACCAAAAATATTGAAGTTTGACTATATGTGGGCCACATTTGACTTTTGCCCTAGCACAGTCGATTTTCAGGCCTTTGAGCAATTGACTGAGCAAACTTCCTATGCAAGGCTTGAAACTTGACATGGATGATCTTGAGAAGATATTGGGACAATGGTGAGAATTTGGGACCCTTTGGACTCAAGTACCTTGATGCAAAGTGAAACCCTAATTTGAGGTATACTGCCTTAGGAGAGAGTTTGTTTGGTCAACCCTTGGACTTCTTTGAGCAATTTGAGGAGCTCACTTGAAATGTATTGCCAAATATGAGAGGGCAAATTTTGGGGTACAACAGAAGCAGTAGAAAGAAATAAGGATTTGGAAGAGAACGTGAAGCTGTTGGAAATAGTGGAAAACGGCAAGAACGTGAATTCAACCCGGAAATTGTAGAGCGGCCTTCAATCCAAGGTAAGGGTGGGGTTCTGACTTTATAATTGGGTTAATGTTGATTGATATGTGGGGTTAGAGGGGACTACTATTTTGTTCTTGAATTGGATGTATACGATGATGTATGATGAAGATTTGATGAATTTTAGATGAATAATGATGTCATTATGTTGTTTGATTGATGTAGTAATATAGGATAATGTTAGGTGATGATTTATCATGATTATAATAAGGTTTGTAAGGTTAAGAATATGATTATCATAGTAAAAATGCAGAGGAAATCGTGAAATTATGCAAGAAGGGTCAGGAAGGGTCAGGATATATATCCACGATGAATGCAATGAATTTCATAGAAGAATTTGTGACGTCCCGATTCGGTTGCATGTTTGAACTTATAACTCTGATTTATTTTGCATAACTGCTTAGGGTAGAATTGGGGTGTTACAAATTTGGTATCAGAGCAAAAGGTTTGTCTGACCTTGTCGTCGAGTCTTAGTTGTCTAACAATCGAGTATTGTTATTTGAGTTCTAATAGTTGTTTATGTTGTAGTGAGAAGTTGAGATGGATGGAAGGAATGATGATGCACTTGTTGCTGCTCTAGAAGCAATGGCTCATGCGATGGAAAATCAGCTGAATGCTGACGGGAATGCTGGATCTCGTAGCTTGGCGACCTTCCAAAGAGAGAATTCGCCTACGTTCAAGGGAAAGTATGATCCTGACGGAGCATTGGAATGGTTGAAAGAGATTGAGAGAATATTTCGCATGATGGACTGCACTCCAGCGCAGAAGGTTCGTTATGGGACTCATACGCTAGCAGTCGGGGCTGATGACTGGTGGCTAGAGACTTGTCATAAGTTGGAAGCTACAGGTGAGAGTGTCACTTGGGTTGTGTTCTGTAGAGAATTTTTGAGAAGTACTTTCTTGAAGATGTCCGTGGTAAGAAGAAAATTGAATTCCTTGAGCTGAAGCAAGGAAGTATGTCTGTGGTTGAGTATGCTGCCAAGTTTGCTGAGTTGGCTAAGTTTTATCTGCATTACGATGAGGAAAATGTTGAGTTTTTGAAGTGTATTAAGTTTGAGAACAGGTTGCACCCGGAGATTAAGAAAGCAGTTGGATATCAGAAAATCCGTGTCTTTGCTGATTTGGTTGATAGCTGCAGGATTTATGAGGAGGATAATAATGCTCATTACAAGATTATCAGTGAGAAGAGGGGTAAGCACCCACAGAATTGTGGTAAGCCTTATGATTCCCCAGTTGGTAAGGGTAAACAGAAAGTTGCTCATGGACAGAGGACTAGTGGGGGAGATGCTCCTGCTGGTGTGGTTTGTTTTAAGTGTGGAAAACATGGGCACAAGAGTAATGTGTGCACTACTGAAGTGAAGAGATGTTTCTGTTGTGGAAATAACGGACATGTTGTATCTGAGTGTGAACATAAGAATGTGATTTGTTTCAATTGTAGAGAAGAATGGCACATTGGTAGTCAGTGTCCGAAACCGAAGAGGGCTCAGTCAAGTGGTAAAGTGTTCGCTTTAGTGGAGGATCAGACAGCTGCTGAGGACCGACTTATTAGAGGTACATGTTTCATTAATAGTACTCCTTTAATTACTATTATTGATACTGGTGCTACGCATTGTTTTATTGCTGCTGATTGTGTTGAAAGATTGGGTCTTATGTTGTCTTCTTTGAATGGAGAAATGGTCGTCGATACTCCAGCCAAGGGGTCGGTGACTACTTCTTTTGTGTGTGTTAAGTTTCCCTTGTCGATCTTCGACAGAGACTTTGTTATTGATTTGGTTTGTTTACCGTTAAGAGGTTTGGATGTAATTCTGGGTATGAACTGGTTAGAGCATAATTGTGTTCATATTAACTGTTATGACAAGTCTGTGAAGTTTTCTACTCCTGAAGAAGAGGAAGATGGTTTGTTGTCTGCTAGACAATTGAGGAAATTGATGCAAGAGGAAGTACAGATGTTTTCGTTGATGGCGTCGCTATCTGTAGAGACTCAATCTATAATTGAGGAATTGCAGGTGGTGTGTGAATTTCCTGAAGTTTTCCCTGACGAGATTCCTGACGTACCGCCAGAGAGGGAAGTTGAATTTGCAATTGATCTTGTACCTGGTACCAGACCTGTGTCTATGGAACCATACATGATGTCTGCATCTGAATTGTCAGAGTTGAAGAAGCAATTGGAAGAGTTACTTGAGAAGAGGTTTGTAAGGCCAAGTGTGTCTTCGTGGGGAGCTCCAGTGTTGTTAGTAAAGAAGAAAGATGGAGGTATGAGGATTTGTGTTGATTATAGACAGTTGAATAAGGTGACGATTAAGAACAAGTATCCGCTTTCAAGAATAGATGACTTGATGGACCAATTGGTGGATGCCCGTGTGTTTAGTAAGATTGATTTAAGGTCGGGTTACCATCAGATTAAAGTGAAGGATGAAGATATTCAGAAGACGGCTTTCAGAACGCGTTATGGACATTACGAGTATTCGGTGATGCCTTTTGGTGTTACTAATGCGCCGGGAGTATTCATGGAATATATGAATCGTATCTTTCATACTTATTTGGATCGGTTTGTAGTGGTGTTCATTGATGATATTTTGATTTACTCTAAGTCAGAAGAAGAGCATGTTGAACACTTAAGAGTAGTATTGCAAATTTTGAAAGAGATGAAGTTGTATGCAAATCTGTCCAAGTGTGAATTTTGGTTAAAAGAGGTTAGTTTTCTTGGTCATGTGATTTCAGGTAGTGGCATTGTTGTAGATCCATCAAAGGTTGATGCTGTGTTGCAATGGGAAACTCCAAAGTCAGCTACTGAGATTAGAAGCTTCTTGGGATTAGTTGGTTATTATAGAAGGTTTATTGAAGGGTTTTCTAAGTTGTCACTTTCGTTGACTAAGTTGACTTATAAAGGTAGAGCTTTTGTGTGGGATGTTCAGTGCAAAGAAAGTTTTACAGAATTGAAGAAGAGGTTGACGTCGGCTCCGATTTTGACGTTACCTAATCCAGGAGAGCCTTTTGTAGTGTATTGTGATGCTTCTAATATGGGTTTAGGAGGTGTGCTTATGCAAAATGGTAAGGTAGTTGCTTATGCGTCAAGGCAGTTAAGGACTCATGAGAAGAACTATCCTACGCATGATTTAGAGCTGGCTGCTGTTGTTTTTGCATTGAAGATTTGGAGGCAATATCTTTATGGATCTAGATTTGAAGTGTTTAGTGACCATAAGAGTTTGAAGTATTTATTCGATCAAAAGGAGTTGAATATGAGGCAGCGAAGATGGTTGGAATTGTTAAAGGATTATGATTTTGGTTTTAATTATCATCCAGGAAAAGCGAATGTGGTAGCTGATGCGTTGAGTCGAAAGACTTTACACATGTTAGAAATGATGATTAAAGAGTTGGAATTGATTGAGCAGTTCAGAGATATGAGCTTAGTTTGTGAGGTTACTCCGCTGAGTGTGATGTTGGGTATGTTGAAGATTAATAATGAATTTCTAGACAATATCAGAGAAGCTCAGAAGTTGGATGTGAAACTGGTAGATTTGATGGTTAGGATTGATCAATCTGAGAATAGTGATTTTAAGCTTGATGAGCAAGGTGTGTTGAGATTTCGTAATCGGATTTGTATTCCTGATGATGCTGAGATGAAGAAAGTGATACTTGAAGAGAGTCATAGAAGTAAGTTGAGTATTCATCCAAGAGCTACAAAGATGTATCAAGATTTGAAAGGTTTGTTTTGGTGGCCTGGGATAAAGAGTGATGTGGCTCGGTTCGTGTATGCATGTTTGACTTTTCATAAGTCGAAAGTTGAACATCAGAAGCCTGCAGGATTGATGCAACCGTTGGAAGTTCCATAATGGAAATGGGATAGCATTTCAATGGACTTTGTGACAGGGATGCCTAATACTTTAAGAGGACATGATTCGATTTAGGTGATTGTTGATAGGCTTACGAAGTCAACTCATTTTATTCCTATTAACATCAGTTTTCCAGTGCCGAAGTTGGCTGAGATTTATATCAGTGTGATTGTGAAGCTGCATGGTGTTCCTTTGTGCATTGTGTCAGATAGAGATCCAAGGTTTACTTCTGATTTTTGGAAGAGTGTGCAAGAAGCGTTGGGTTCTAAGTTGAGGTTGAGTTCAGCGTATCATCCTCAGACAGATGGTCAAATTGAACGGACGATTCAATCGTTGGAAGACTTGTTGAGGGCATGTGTTCTTAAGCAGGGAGGTTCGTGGGATACTTATCTTCTGTTGATAGAGTTCACTTATAATAACAGTTACCATTCTAGTATTGGGATGGCACCTTTTGAGGCGTTGTATGGTCGAAGATGTAGAACTCCATTATGTTGGCATGAATCTGGTGAAAGTGTAGTACTTAGACCTGAACTTGTTCACGAGACTACCGAGAAGGTGAAGTTGATTCGAGAGAAGATGAAAGCTTCTCAAAGTAGGCAGAAGAGTTATCATGACAAGCGAAGGAAAGATTTAGAATTTCAAGCTGGTGAGCATGTGTTTTTAAGAGTTACACATGTGACTGGTGTTGGGCGAGCATTGAAGTCTAAGAAGCTCACTTCTCGTTTTATTGGACCGTATCAGATTTCGGAGAGAGTGGGGAATGTTGCTTATAAAGTGGCTTTACCGCCTAATCTTTCGAATTTGCATGATGTGTTTCATGTGTCGCAACTTCGGAAGTATATTTCAGATCCATCTCATGTGATTCATATGGACGATGTGCAAGAACGGGATAATCTTACGGTGGAGATGATGCTTGTACGGATCGCAGATTGTGAAATGAAGACTCTGAGGGGAAAAGATATTTCCTTGGTTAAAGTGGTTTGGCTAGGAGCTTCTAGAGAAAGCATGTCTTGGGAGTTGGAGAGCAAGATGCGAGACTCTTATCCTGAATTGTTTGATTGAGGTAAATTTTCGAGGACGAAAATATTCTAAGTGGGGGAGAGTTGTAACGCCCGTAATTTAATTAATTATTTAATTAAATTATTTTTGGAATATTTGAGAAGATGCGTTGTGATTATTGGATTTAATTATTTTATTTGAAATGATATTAGAAGTATAATATTATTTGATGTGGGCTTGTTTTAAAGGAATAGAAGTAATAAGGGGGTGTATTAGTTTTAAACCCAATAAGGAATAATAGAATAATATGGTTATTTTATTATTTGTTGGAATATAATAGAAAGAAGGAAGCAGTAGAAAGAAATAAGGATTTGGAAGAGAACGTGAAGCTGCTGGAAATAGTGGAAAACGGCAAGAACGTGAATTCAATTCGGAAATTGTAGAGCGACCTTCAATCCAAGGTAAGGGTGGGGTTCTGACTTTATAATTGGGTTAATGATGATTGATATATGGGGTTAGAGGGGACTGTTGTTTTGTTCTTGAATTGGATGTATACGATGATGTATGATGAAGATTTGATGAAATTTAGATGAATAATGATGTCATCATGTTATTTGATCGATGTAGTAATATAGGATAATGTTAGGTGATGATTTCTCATGATTATAATAAGGTTTGTAAGGTTAAGAATATGATTCCCGTAGTAAAAATGCAGAGGAAATCGTGAAATTATGAAGGAAGGGTCAGGATATGTCGACCTCAAACTTGATGTATCGATACATGAAGGTTGTAAGACTCAGGATGAGTCGATACGAAAGGGGCTTGCATCGACACGTGAAGGTTGCAAGACTCAGGATGAGTCGATCGGAGAGATGCATGTGTCGATACATGTTATTTATGAGACCAGGATGAGTCGATCCATAAGGAGGATGTGTCGACTCATGTTGTGCATATGAAGCAGTACGCGTCGATCCAAAGGGTTTTGCATCGACCCATAATGTCTGATTTTTGACATATTCAGTTTTAAAGTGTTGTAACTTGAATTTTAGGATGCCGTTTGAGATGTCGTTCGAAGCATTGAATAGCTAACGCGACGACCTTTATTCTAGATGATTAAAATGATGAATAATAAGTGTAATCCTAGTAGCCAATTTAGGATTTAGAATTATTTCCCGTGTTGGTCGTTGTGCTGACTTTTGAACAGAATGATGAATGTGAGATATTTAGAGATTGTTGTTCGAATTATGACAGTAAGATTAGTGACAGCAGCGATGTAAAATTGCAGAATAACACTATGGATTACTGTATTATTAATGTACAGCTGAGTTGTTAGTGAGATGTTATTAACAAAGTTGTGTTTGATAATTCATGATGAATAAATGACGTTGACGAATAAATGATGTTTAAGGAATTATTTTGATGATATGAGATGTTGATGACGAGACGTTGAGATGCATTTGAGATGTTATTTTGATATGTTATTTTGAGATGTATTTTGAGATGTTAATTTGAGATGTTTTGAGATGATTTTAGATGTTGTTGACTTGGGTGTTGTTATTACATTCATGGTTGAGTCGTATACATTGTATTTTTGAGATGGAGCTTATGCTCGTTGAGATGGCCTGGATTGGCAAATTTTGAGATGAAGGCTATGCCTTGTTGATGCCTCTATTAATTGGCAAATTTTTGAGATGGGAGTTATGCTCCAATGGTACCACATGCATTTGCATAGTATTGAGTCGCATTAGATGATTGTATAAATAAGTGTATTTTGATGTTGATGAATGTGTACATGTGTTGTAATTGTTGTTGATTATGAGATGAGAAGTGGTGATGTTATTGATCTAATTTAATATATTAATTATCATGCATTTTATTATATTGTTAGATATCTCACCCCTTCTGTTTGAATGTTTCCCTTATGTTGGTAACGTGCGGGTAATCGAGAGTGAAGGCTGTATACCTTCAATAGTTCGAGTCGGTGTCATTGCTCTGATATGTAACACTCGGGAGGATGAACGCTTGCTGATTTTTGATTGTTGATTTTCAGTTGTTGAACCTTAAATTGATTATTATTAAATATGTGATGTTTCGAAGTTGCTGCTTTGGGTTGTTAAAGATGTTATTAAGAATTCCGCTGCGTAGATGTTGAATTATTTTATTTAAAGATGTTATGATGGTTCATCCGATGTTTTGAAAGTGTTATATATCCACGATGAATGTAGTGAATTTCATAGAATAATTTGTGACGTCCCGATTCGGTTGCATGTTTGAACTTATAACTCTGATTTATTTTGCATAATTGCTTGGGGTAGAATTGGAGTGTTACACCTTCTCAACTTAAGGAGTTAGTCTCAAGGGTTCCCGAAAATTCTCCATTCATCAAAAGGCATGGTCGACTATTCAGTTTGGTTACCTCGGGTTTTGAAGAAGATATGATGAGTGTTTTATTCCAGTTCTTTGATCCTGCACATCATTGCTTCACCTTTCCCAATTATCAGTTGGTACCCACAATGGAGGAGTTTTCTCAATTACTGGGAGTACCCGTTCTCAATCAAATACCTTTCACTGGTTTAGAGAAAGATCCACAACCTGAAGAAATTGCAGCAGCCTTACATCTGAAGCGGTTCAGCATTGTATCTAATTGGGAAACAAGAAGTGGAGTCAAGGGTTTTCTTGCTAAATTTATGTTAGAGAAGGCTCGGCTATTTCTGGATGCTATGAGTTTTCAAGCTTTCGAATATATTTTGGCTTTTTTTCCTCTATGGTTTGATGCTATTCCCTAATCCAAACCAACTCATAGATATGAACTCCATCAAAATATTTCTTTCTCGTAACCCTGTGCCTACTTTTCTCTGAGACATTCTGCATTCTCTTTACACCCGTACTATGAAGAAGTGAGGGAATCTTACGTGTTGCACACCTTTGCTATCTAGGTAGTTTATTTCACACCTTCTCTGATCAATAGTGAAGAATGAACAAGGTTTGAGGTGGTCTCAAAGGATGATTTCTCTCTCTCATTCGGATATATATTGATGTTCCCGATCTCTAAAGGATATTACTATCATTGACCATTGTGGAGAATTCCCTAATGTTCCACTCCTTGGCATTACAGGAGGTATTACTTACAACCCTTCTCTAGCTCTACGATGATTTGGTTATGCTCGAAGAGATGGTCCTTGTGACATACTTATCCAGGGTATTGTGTTTGACTACGAGAACAATTTTCAAGGTTATCGTCAAAGGTTTATACGAGTTTGGGGCATGGTAAACAAGATTGATAACAAGACTTTAAGACAAAAGAATTATATCCCTTTGGAGCCCTACCTCAAATGGGTACGATCTCGTGCTCAAAACCTTATGATGCCATATCCCGTTGTCTTACTGGTAATTGTGGAACCTGTTGCTGAGGGGGATATTCCTTATACCATTCTTCATCCATATATGCCTACTGACCTTGAAGAATTGCAGAAGTCTTGGATTCAACTCAAGGAAGAACGGGACACCTTTGAAACTCAATTCTATGCAAGCGAGAAGAAAGTGTTGAAGCTCATAAAGCAATTCACGAGGAGCAAAGCCTTAATGCATACATCGTCACGAAGAGGAAGCGTCAGTGGGAGACTTGAATCTTAGGTTTTAGAAGTTCATATTGTTGTCTCTTTTAGACCCTTTTGCTTTTCATTGTAAGCCTAAGAGGCAATTGTAATTTTGAACTTACTAATGAAATCTTTGTTTTTGTTTTTGTAATACGGTGGGAGAACTGACTTGGATGTTTTGCGTTTGATCGCAATTGTACAGATAGAAAGAGTCGCCACCGACTTTTCTTTTATCCAAAAGGAAAGGCTGAAAAGAACAGGAAAGACCTTTAGAGATGTTTTCTTGAGTTCGGGGGGTAGGTTATGAAAAGGAAAGGTATTAGAACCCTTTTCATCCGTAGTTATCTACGGGCTCTTAGTTGTTTGTTAGATCACTTGCTTTTGTTTGAAAATATGCTTGTGGTGTGGGTTTTGAAAGTATTTCGAAAACGTATTTGTAATGGTCCTCGTCTCTATAAGAACGCGTACAAAAAGCTTTGTCTTTTGAAAATGTTTTAAGATGAAAGTGTTAGTGTAAAAAATGCTTTGTTGTGAGCAAGTGAGCAACTAGGAGCATCCTACCCACTCAAAAGGTCTTAAATGTTCTTTTCCTCCTCCTTTAGATGTGTCTATCTTACCATTGATTTGGTAAGAAGCCCCATCGTTGGATGTGAAGGGACAGGCGCGGGTCAATCGTACAGTCATAGAAGGCAACTTGTGAGACGCTTTAGCAATATTTTTCGTAAGGGACTAAATCGTTTTACCGAAGGCAACATCGAGGGACTACGATCTTTTTTTATCGAAGGGTCTTTGCTAATGCGTTACATATTCGAGGGATATGACTGTGTTTCTGAGGCAACAAGTGAGGTTACCCTAGAGGTGCGCGTGTGAAAAGTGTGTTTAATTCAAGTTAATTTGTCTTTGATTAGGGTTATCTAGCGATTGATTTTAAATCTTGCCATGCACACCTAATTACTATACAGTATAAGGAAAACAGTAAATTGCGGAAAATTAAAATTAGGAATCTAAATCAAAGGGAGATCTTGTTGATCAGAAGCATGCTCTTCAGCCATAGTTGCCTCCGGAGTCGGGAGTAGAAGAACTGAAGGAGGAGGTCGGCGTGTAGCAATCTCTATATTTTGCTTTCTCATTGCATCTTTGAAGCAAAAGAACTGAACTTCAGAAGCATTGGATTCCATCCACTTCTTGAAGCCATGCCAGATGGCATTAGTTGCTTTAGGATTCAATCCTTCAGAACAAGTGTCTACCAAGAAACACAGACTATCCATATTCTCATATTCAAAATGAAGTAATAATTCATTAGAAGGTGGTGGAAGTACGTTGGTTTGAAGAAGGAGAGGATTTGAAGGGGTGAAGTAGGGATTGGGATCTCTATATGGAACAACAATGATTCTTTGAATTTTTTCTTGAGAATCATGAGACAGTTCAAGATAAACAGGGTTGGTTAGGTAATTTTTAGCTTTCGTAGAGTTGAAAAACTCAGTGTCTGTATCAGAATCTTTTGATGCGGTCACAGGAGCATCTAGGTTAGGTGAGAGATGGATGATTGAGATTATTGGAGGCGGGAGTGTTTGTGGTTGAGTTGATGAAATATTTGTGGTATCTTGAATTTAGGGAACTGAGGAGGAGTTCCGTAAACAAATGTTTCAGAAACAGTTGATTTAATGAAGGTTGATTTAGGTAGAGTAACGAAGAAGGTGTTTGAGTTTGTCAGAACATCTGAAACAGATGTGATCAAGATAGAAGAAGCAAGAGATGAATTATTACCGTCATTACGAATAAAAGACTCAGAAGGACAGTTCTTACTTGGATCAGACTTATGCTTCCTTTGCTTCTTGACATGCCAGAACCACGATCTTTAGATAGTGTCTTGAGAAACTTGTTTTTTCTTTTAACAGAAGATGTAGAATGTTGCACATTGACTACTATATACAATTTTGTAATTTTTAGATCTAAAAGGTTCAATATTCAGGATCCTCCAAGTCAAACTTTAGAACTGCACCCTTAAATTAAATATGTCTAACCTACATCACTTTATTTTTTCACTTTTGTGAGACGGGCTTAAAGCTGACATTCCTGTTTGTCACTAGTTGGTTCTAGAGTGGTGAAGATGTTGGTAGGTTACGGTACATTGGTGCCACGTTGGAAGTTGGAAGAGTCCAGAGGACACTGCTGTACTGAGATTAGATTTGAGGACCCAAACAAACATGTCATGTCCATCCAAACCTAATACACATTCAGCTGATCAGCAACAGCAAGTATATTACATGGAGAAGACAAGACACATATTCTTGGTTGGTAGGAATTGGAGTGGTTAAATAGCAATTACAGAAACACCACTCTTAGAATTGGTGTTCCACATTCAATGTCTGTCACAACAAAGACCTCTGACCGAGCTGCTGTTCATGGTGTTAAGGCACCTCTTCCTGATATATGATTGATTTGTGTAGAAGGAGCAAGTAAAAAAAGATATTGAGAAAGCCAAACAAGACAAAGAAGCCAAGAGGAAACATATTGAAAAGACTATGCACTCCTACCTTACCAAATATGATTCACCTTAATAATAGTACACTACTATGTCATTGTCCCTAATGCATACCAAATTGTTTGTTACTAAACGCCAAATTTTAATGCAACTGTTTTTTCATTTCCACTTCATTATTTTGTGTTACCCAAGCCTCAGGGGAAGTAACTAAAGCATTCCTATATGTAAAACCTATAATTATGAGACTGTCTTTGCCTGTACGGCCAACAGGTACTTAATTGACATGAAACACATAATATGATTAATTAATTCATAGTTTAATGTAAACAAGATCAAATGAAGTAGATGATTCTATAAACTAACATAAGTACATTCTCTCTTTAGCTATGGCTATTTTAGTCTCCATCTGTCTATCTGCCTAGACTTGGTTGCCTGATACAAATCATTTCAACTAATGATTTGGTCGATCACACTGTTAAACAAAACAAGGACAATTGTGGTGATCTATATAACATGCAGCAAACAGTTTTGTATTATATTTTAAAACATTTTACTGTTGCTCTTCACTCACTTCAACAAGCCTTCCACAAACCCACTTCTTTGTTGCTATAGGTGATCTTGATTGTGTTTCATCTTCAGTTGGAGAATCAGATCTTGATAGTGTTTCATCTTCAGTTGGAGAATCAGATCTTGATAGTGTTTCATCTTCAGTTGGAGAATCAGATCTTGATAGTGTTTCAACTTCAGTTGGAGTATCATATCTTGATAGTGTTTCATCTTCAGCTGAAGATTCAGATTTTGACAGTGTTTCATCTTCAGCTGGAGATTCAGATTTTGATAGTGTTTCATCTTCAGCTGGAGAATCAGATCTTGATAGTGTTTCATCTTCAGCTGGAGAACCATCTGTTTCGTTTTCGTTGCTCTCATACTGTTCTGTTTCCCTTTCCTGATTTGACGGGCTATGTTGGATCATCTGGCTATTCAAACTGAAAGGTAAGGAAGCACAACCATTGGTTAGGTGAAGTTCTGGATCATCATTAACTGGCCTCTCCAGAGAAAGATAACCAAAATCTTCAGAGAACTTATAGACGCTTGATGATAATGTTGTGTGTCCATTTACATGAACCATTTGTGAAAGGTTTCCAACTTCAAATGTTGATTCGTTTTCCTTATTGACCTCCTCACTCAAACTAACCGAAGGGACATTACAGTCTTCTGTCTTTTGTGTAACAATGGATTCAAGTGAATGAAGAGCTTCATCTATAAGCTTTCTGGTTTCTATTAGAGAAGCTTGAACAACGGGACTCTTCTGGGCAGCATCCTCAAGTGCCTTGGCAGCTTTCTCAGCTTCAGCAATCAATAGTCTGCACATAAAACATTATTCCATGAATATATATAGAAGCAAAACCTGTATTTTTACAACCTAATCTCAAAAGCAAAACGGAAGTAACCATAGTTCAGTGCATCAAAAAGAAAAGAAATATGCTTCAAAAGAAGTCAGTGTATGTAGGTAGAAATTAAAAAAGAAATGAATAAAAATAGAATGAAATGATATTGCTGATCTGTGTTAGTAAAAAAAAAAGAGGTTCTACCTAGCTTGTTGAATGGCCTGAGTTAGTCTGGTATCCACAGAAGCTCTCTGCGCTCTAATGTTCTTGATCATCTCAAGCTTGGAATTCACCAAAGGATCCTTATAAGCAGGGGGTTTTCTTTTTCTGAACTTGATCGGCTTAACAACTTGGGAGGAAACTTTTTTTGTAATGGGTTTCTTCTTCTTGGGGGGTTGAGCACCATCACTCGGCATTGGTCTAGGTTTCCTAGGTTTCCTAGGTTTCCTTACAGCAGAGCGATGATAGTTGAGCAATGCAGAAACAACTTTTTCACGGTATTCCTGATATAACGGAAAAATATGAAAAGAAAAAAAGTACGGAAAAGGGAGAAGAAACCCCCAAAATGGAATCCGCAAGGCTGAGCAAAAGATGTAAACATATGGATGATGCACTTACAGGATCGGCCCATTTAGCAGAAACGGCTTGAGCAATTTTTTGTCTCTGTTGAGGGGACTTGGGTGCTCTGTTGCTAAATGATGCCCTTGGCATTAGTTTCCTTTCTTCAACACTGGTCAACCACTCCTGCGTAAGGTGAGCATCCAAGGTTTCATAGGAATTCCATTGCAGCTCTTCCTGACCAATAAAGCCTTGCCTAGATGCTTGTGCTATAAAATTTAGCCACTCAAAGCAAAAAGTATCCTGTAGCATCTTGATTCGACGTTTCTTTTCCCTTTGCTTTCTGACTCCAGCACCAATCTTGAGTCTTGTTTCTGAACTGTGCAAATGAATAAAGGAGGGTAAGAGGAATAATAAAGAAAAAAGAAGCATTTAAAAGTAAGAATATAGTTACGTTTGTGCATGCCCAGAACTAATTAACTTGATTTTGACCTGCATTGGGAAATTATATGTTAGAAAGGCAAAGAAAAGAATTGTGTGAGAGAAGTTTCCCTCTTATCTATTGTGTTGGGGGACGTGTTGATCCCGTTTGATAAAATATAATATGCTTACATGACATCACCTTAGGATTCTGCATTGCGATGCGTGTTCTCTCCTTGATCTTCTGCAAAGTTTCTGGTGAGATAAGAAAGAGAGAGTTAAGATTTGAATAGTAAATAAAGAGAGTAAGTGAGAGAATAGTTACCGGGACTGTGCTTTAGTCCTTTGTTCCATGGGGTGTTTCCAGTATTAGCTTTAGAAATCCTGGATCTTCTCAACCTCTCCTTTTCGTCAAATGGTTGTTGAGGTCCACCGGCAATTTCGACGTCGTCGACGGCGGCGGCGGCGGCGACGGCTTTAATAGTACGTGGTGGGAGATTGAAGTTGTATTTTCGGAATGAAATCCTATTAAATTGTTTGACATGATAGTAATAATATGGCAATGGAGGCCTGAGTAAATGTGCATTTGTTATCTCTGCAAACATTTGAAACACAGAATCATATAATATACGGAATAGGGTTTAGTAAAGTATGCCTACAAATTAACAACTTTACCAATCAAACCCATGGGGGCTCTCGCTCATTCAATTACAAAAACGAACAACCTCACAAGGTATCTCTATGCGGATGAATTTGGTAATGGAGGGTTACGAAGGAAACCAGACAAAAACTAAGAGGATAACGTTCTCGACTATCAATCACAAATCACTCATGGGCCTCTAACTACTTTCCTTTCTCCACCTCAACTTTTACTAATATCTACCCTCTAATTAAACAAATCATTTATTTATCCTCCTTCTCCCCTTCTACTTCTAACACATTTTCACTATATTACAATCCAAAGTAAAGCTCAATAATTTAATAAAAAATGTAACAATTTTAAAATAAATAAATAATTGTTCCCCTGACATAAACAGATAAAAGATATGTTAAGTTTTGAAAATAATAAAATTTGCTACTACTGTAGTTTGAGCACATTCGCTAATAAAATTATGCCTTGGTGTTTTAAACATCGAGGTGATAAGTCTTTAATTTTTATACGATTTTAGTTACCTCACTTCTTTTGCTACTCTTAATTGTTAGCTTAGTTGTTAAGCATACTTTTGTTTGTGCCAACATGTCAGTTTATTTTGTGTATTTAAACAAGTTTGTAGCTAAATTTTTTTAAGATTTTGTTAATAGAGTTTTTTTCTCAATAAGTTTGGGTCTGGTTATTTCAGCTTTAAAAATAGGTTTGAAAATAGAATTTTTAAAAACCGTTTTTAAAAATATTACAAACTTTTTATATTAGTTTTTTCTAAATTGAAACACTAATTTTGACATCCTATAACATAAATATACATTATTGAAGACCAAAACAAGATCAAAATCATAATCTTTTCATATTTTAAAAATGATTTTTGATCGTACATGATCATAATGAATCGTTAATGGTCTGCAACACTTGTATTATTATTCTAACTGTTCTGGACAGGGCCCGTCCTGGCCCAAGAGCAAGAACGAAGGCCCAATCCAAGCAGCTCTACAAGGAGCGTGCGCCCGAAGATTCCCGCCAGCGCGTCGACCAGAAGCTACAACCGTACTCGCCGCTGCCCGCAAACACGACGTCCTCGACCACATGAAATCCAGCTCGAGCCCAGCTCGAGCACCCTCCTCGTAGGGCAGACTATGACTGTTACTCCATCACCTGAACTCCGGAAAGACTGCATCCTCGTCCCTCCGTACTTCTCGCTGAGCATCACCAGGAAGGGGACCACGTGCGGGTCCCCACTACACACGTAGAACTTGGCAGTTCCTTTATTGGGCCAGTCCTGGTCGGCTCAATGAAGGGACCTTGGCCCCGCGCTGGGGGCTATAAATACCATATATTCCTAGAGGGTCAGGTATTCATTCTTTTACCATACACACACTTTTTGCCTGCTCGTACCATCACTCATTTTAGCATCGGAGTGCCTTGCAGGTACCCCCCCCCCCCCCCACCTCGTTCAACTTTTGCTCGGAGCCAGTCGTGACGGTCCAAGTCTAATCCGGTAAGATCAGTGGCGCCGTCTGTGGGAAACTAGCTTCCCCGTCTTGCAAAATCTCGAAGACCAAAGCTCAAATTACCTCCTACCGTCATGGCTGACCAAGTTCGTGATGATCAAAACATCTGAGTCGTCGACGCCAACAACGACCTCGCCGATAAGAATGGACTCACCAATAACGCTGGTAACCCCGGTCACAACACGCTCCCCGGGGGCGCCAACCCCGGGCCCTCAGCCCACCGCGGCGGAGTTACTGCATCATCCTCTTTAGTCCCTCCGCCGCTCGAAGAAGACAACGTAGCTCCCACAAGCCATCGAGCTGCACAATTTTAGGAAGTCCATGTCCCCACCGGGGCAGATGCCATAACCCGTGCGCTGTTCGCAGCGATAGATCAGACGAATTACCTCATCTTCGCCCAGGGGGAAAGATTGAGGGCACTAGAAGACGATTGAAGACCTGCGAGGAGACATAGGAGGCCCCAAACTCCACCTCCTCGAGTAACGGAGGTACATCTCCCGTCTCCTCCGCGGAGACACTACAAAGATACCTCCCGAATCCCGTCACCCCGACCCTCGGGGAGACGGCCCCTTTGGAGAGGCAACCCATTATTGAAGTCGGGGGACGCGGCCACGCCCCCACACGACAAGAAAGAAGACACTCCGGAGACGGGCATGGAAGAATCAACCAACGAGCACCGCGCTCGAGAGATGCCCAGCACGACCAGGATCATCGGGCTCGACAATATTACAGGTCCCCATCCCTGTCCCCGGAGCAAAGTGACGAGGATGACCCCCGCGGTCCCCTGTCACAGGCCATCATGGAGGCGCCCATTCCCCCGGGCATGGAGAAGCCTCCACATCTGAAGGAATACGATGGAGTCGCGGACCCGGTCGACCACATAGACGTGTTCGAGGCTATGTTGCACTACCACAATGTTGGGGGACCCATCAAATGTCGGCTGTTCCCCACGACCCTCAGAAAGGCGGCAATGGACTGGTATAAAGGCCTCGCTCCGGGATCAATCACCTCATGGCGAAACCTGAAGAACCAATTCATCAGTTCATTCACTGCGTCTCGGCGACACCCAAAGACCGAGGCGGCTCCCGAGGCCATCATCCAGAGACAAGATGAAACCTTGAGAGAGTTCATCAATCGCTTCAACCGCGAAGCCATACACGTCCCCTGCGTGGACCACATGAAAAGATATTTGCTGGAGAGGGGGCTCCTCCCCGGCACAGAATTCAGAAAGGCAGTGGGCATCGAGCCACCTAGAACATTCGATGCCCTCCTCGAGAAGGCCCGGGCGTACATGGATTACGAGCAGAGGGAGGCGGCCAACAGAGCCCGTGACCCCGGGACTTGCAGATCCAGCAGCAACCTGCGCCAGGAAGCTGCTCCTCCTCGACGAACCGGGGAGAAAAGAAAAGAGGACAGACCCCGAGAAGTCCGGGAGCAAAGAGGACCCTCGGGGCGTTTTACCGAATACACTCCGCTCACGGCTTCCCGTGAGCACATTTTGGCGGAGTGTGCCAGCACAGACTTTAAAGACGGCGGTGTCAAACTCCCCCGATCTGCTCCCACCAAGCCCGGAGCAGACAAGAGCGAATATTGTCAGTACCACAGGAGCCATGGTCATCTGACTGAATATTGCGTTCACCTCAAGGACGCCATCGAAACCCTCATCAAGGGAGGGAGGCTCGCCCAATACCGGCGAAACGACGCTCCTCGTCGTGACGCCCGAGAGTCAAGAGAACCGGAGGAAGATGCCCGACCATCTGACGAGTCGGTCCCCGTCCAGACCGCCTTCTCCATCACCAGACCCGAGGACTTCTACGTCCTCGAGCACCTGCAGGAACCGCTCACCATACACAGCAGGTGGGAACACTTTCCCTCTACCATGGTCATCAATGGTGGAGGATTCAACGACCTGACTATCAATTCGGCTAAAAGAAAGCTGGATGAACTGGTCGACGCGGCACCCCCGCAGACAGTAACCTTTGAAAGGGTAAAGGGTAGGTCGGAGCCTATCACCTTTTACCTGGAAGAGCTCCCCGGGGGAGCCCCCAACGCAATCATTCCCCTGCTAATAAGAGCAAGAATGGCTAACTTTGATGTGCACCGCATCCTCGTCGACGAAGGAAGTTCCGTCGACGTGATGTACAGTCAATTGTTCCGGACTCTACAGCTGGACGACTCCCATCTCTCGCCATATGTAGGTTCGGACTTACAGGGCTTCAACGGATCGACCTCCAAGCCTTGGGGATATGTCGAGCTCATGGTCACCTTCAGGGAGGGTACGGCAACAAGACAAGTTAAAGTACGCTTCCTCGTCATCGACTGCCCGTCCCTCTACAACTGCATCCTGGGGAGACCAACACTGGCGGAACTAACAGCGGTACCCTCCACCGTCCATTTGAAGATGAAGTTCTACACTAAGAGGGCACGGGTAGATACCATCCAGGGGGACCTAGCCGTTGCCCGGAGGTGCTTCAACGCCGCATCTAAGGGATGCGACACCGTCGACATCGGGATGAGGCCCGCCAAGAGACCGACGACGACACAACAGGAACCCGACAAGCTAGAGCCCGCCAAAGAGGAAGTCCAGAAAGCTCCACCAAAGGTCGACTCTATAGCTCTGGATGCTCGTTTCGATCAAGATGAACCTCCCAACGGCGAGCAGATTCCCCTCCGACCAATCCCGGACGGGAACTTTGAGCTTGTCCCCCTCGGCGCAGACCCGAGCAAGGGACTGAAGATTGGCATCGACCTCCCCGACCTGGAGAGGAAACAGATCAAAGCCTGCTTGCACGAGAATGCTGACCTGTTCGCCTGGAGCGCCGCGGAGATTCCCGGACTCGACCCTGAGGTCGCCTGTCACTGTCTCGCCATAGATCCTTCCGCTAAGGCCGTAGTATAACGTAGATGTAGGCAGTCTCTAGAGAAAACGGAGGCTGCTGAAAAATCTGTAAAAGACCTCCTATAGGCAAATTTTATTTCTGAAGCCCGGTATTCAACCTGGCTGTCAAACGTTGTACTAGTTAAAAAGAATAATGAAAATGGAGGATGTGTGTTGACTATACCGATCTCAACCGGGCTTGCCCGAAAGATGCTTTCCCTTTACCGAACATAGATATGCTGGTCGACAACTCGGCCGGCTATAAAACGTTGTCGTTCATGGATGCCTACTCGGGCTATAACCAAATACCAATGGCCATGGGCGACAAACATTGCACGGCTTTCATGACCAGCTCGGGCAATTATTACTATAACGTAATGCCCTTTGGACTAAAAAACGCAGGGGAAACTTACCAACGTATGATGAACAGGGTGTTCCACAAGCAGATTGGAGACATGCTCGAGGTCTACATGGACGACATGATCGTTAAATCCCGAGCAGACATCGATCATGCAGCACACCTCAGGGCAGTCTTCGCCCAAGCAAGACAATGTAAAATGAGATTCAACCCCGAAAATGCACGTTCGGAGTCAAGGCGGGGAAATTCCTCGGATTCTACCTAACAGAACGAGGAATTGAAGCCAACCCCGACAAATGTCGAGCGTTCTCCGACCTCCCGACGCCGACGTCGAAGAAATAAATACAAGTCATGAACGGCATGCTCACGTCATTGTCCCGCTTCGTCGCGAGGTCCGCTCAGCACGCCCTCCCCTTCTTCAGACTCCTTCGCAAAGAAGCAGCCTTCGAATGGACCGAGGAATGTGAACGAGCATTGCACCACCTAAAACAAATTCTATCTCAACCACCCGTGCTATCTCGACCAGTCGACGGGGAGCCATTATTCCTATACTTGGCCGTCTCGAACGAAGCCGTCAGCGCGGCTCTCATCCGCGAGACCACCGACGGGCAAAAACCCGTTTATTTCACGAGAAAAGCCCTACAAGGACCCGAGAGCAGGTACCAACAGATAGAAAAGGTAGCTCTAGCCCTCGTCAACACGGAGAGGAGACTCAGACATTATTTTCTGGCCCACATGGTCATCGTGCGAACCGACCAACCGGTGAAGCAACTATTGGGTCGACCTGACATGGCGGGCCGAATGTTGAAATGGTCATTAGAGCTCTCCGAATTCGACATTCAATATGAGAGCAGGAAAGCTATGAAAACACAAGCCCTGGACGACTTCGTTGCGGAAATGACTGCTCGCGACCCACCCGCGGGGAAAGAGCACAAATGGACCATCTTCGTCGACGGAGCCTCCAGCTCGTCCGGAAGTGGCGCAGGGATCCTCTTGGAAAACGAGGAAGGCGTAGTGATCGAACACTCGTTAACCCTCTCCTTCTCGACATCGAACAACCAAGCAGAGTACGAGGCCCTGCTCGCAAGACTAAGGCTAGCCGAGGACCTGGGAGCCTGCGAGATACAAATCTTCACGGACTCACAACTCGTTGCTTCCCAAGTCCAAGGGAGTTACTAAGCCAAAAACGACAGCCTCGTCGAATACTTAAACTTAGTCAAAAAACACATGACAAAGTTTGAGCGAGCAGAAATATCACACGTCCCGCGCGAGCAAAACACAAGAGCAGACATATTGTCCAAACTCGCGAGCACGAGGAAGAAGGGCGGAAACAAATCCGTCATATAAGAATCCCTGTCACGCCCGAGCATCGAAAGGTCCTCGACACCAGTCGAGGTTCACGCCATAGGAGATACCTCGTCCTGGATGACCCCGGTATACAATTTTCTGACGAAGGGCAAACTCCCCTCGAACCAGACAGATGCAACCATCACAAAGCGACAGGCGTGCTCCTACGTGGTGCTCGAGAACAAACTATACCGCAGGGGATTCTCCATTCCCCTCTTGAAATGCATCGACGAATCTGTAGTCCCCGAGGTGTTGCGGGAGATACACGAAGGGATTAGCGCCCAGCACATGGGCGGTAAGTCCTTGGCGAGGAAAGCCCTTCGAGCGGGGTACTACTGGCCGACAATGCAGCAAGACGCCAAGGAACACGTTAAGAAGTGTGACAAGTGCCAGAGGCACGGCGACATGCACCTCGCTCCCCCTCACGAGCTGAGCATACTGTCATCCCCGTGGTCGTTCGCGTGGTGTGGGATGGATATCCTCGGTCCTTTCGTGCAAGGAACTTACCAAAACAAATTCCTCATTGTGGCCGTGGATTATTTTACGAAATGGATAGAGGCCGAGGCTCTCGCAAAGATCACCTCGCACAACATACTCCGTTTCTACAAAAGAAACATCCTCGCCATATTCGGGACCCCGAGAGCACTGGTGACCGACAACGGCACCCAATTCACCGACCACGGATTCCAAGACTTCGTCACCAAACTGGGAACAAAACAACACTTAACCTCGGTCGAGCACCCTCAAACCAACGGGCAGGCCGAGGCAGCAAACAGAGTCATCCTCCGGGGACTCAAATGCCGACTCGGTGAAGCAAAGAGAGGCTGGGTCGAGGAGCTGCACAGTGTCTTGTGGGCATACCGCACCACGCCCCATTCGATGACGGGCGAGACCCTCTTTCGACTAACATACGGCACCGAGGCCGTCATCCCAGTAGAAATCAGGGAACCCTCCAGGCAGACAGAAACTCCCCTCAACGAAGAAATGAACGACGAGGCACTCAGAGACGAGCTCGACTTAGTCGAGGAAATTCGATCGGGAGCGGCCCTGCGTGAGGCCACCCTAAAACAAAGAGTGGCCCTGCGTCACAACGACAAGGTCATTAAACGCGAGTTTGAGATCGGCAGCCTGGTGTTAAGAAGAAACCAGAAAGCAGTACTATAGTTAAAAATCCTTAACACCTAGGACTCTCATCGTCGGACATCCTCATCTAGTCAACGGAGAGAAATGTCTCGACCACGTGGAAAGGCCAAGGTACGGGCCCGATCTACGCCCAAACGACACGATGTCGTTCGGCCAAAACGAGCACGAACGACAGTGCCCGACATGGACACCTCAATCGAGCTCCACCGTCGAAGTACCCGTACGGCAGAACACCTAGCTCGCGATGGGCAGTTCACACCACGGGCAAGAAACCCCGATCTGGGGTCACACGCCCAAGTAAGCGGCTTTACTCCGCACGCCTGACGCATTTCGAAGTACGTCGGACCACCAAATGGGTCGAAAGAATCTCCAATCGAGGAAAACACTTAGACAAAGTTCGCCACCAAATGGCAAGCTGAGTACAAGTATGCCCCGAGGAAAACACTTAGGCCAATTTTGCCACAAAGTAGCAGCCGAGCACAGGAGAGACTCGGGGACATAACAGGAAAATTTTATCACAAAATATAAAAACATAGACACGGGCAAACAATAAAGGTTGAAACAAACATTCATTCAGAGGCTCATAAGCAAAAAACAAATAAGAATAAACCGACCAAGAAGGACGACGATGTTCAGAAATTACAGTCACGGGCACGCAGGCCCCAAAAAATATGCAAGGGCACGCAGGCCCCAAAAAACAACTAACAATAAACAAGCGCGCAGGCCCGACCAGAATTTCACGGCTAGACTTCCCCGGGGCTACCAACATCGACGATAGGAGACTCGGGCGGAGGCACGACCTGGCCGTCGAGGATCTGGGACATGAAGCCCTCCCCTTCGGTATTCAGACCAGGATTCAATAAAGTGAGCTGGCTAACTGCGACCTCAAAACCATCCGCCAAGGCGCCAACACAGTCCGTCTCGAGGAGTTGAATACGAGTGACCAATTCCGAGCGACTCCGCAAGGGGGCTGTCTCCTCCGACTCATCTTCGGAGGGGAGCATGGCGGCCTTCAGATCCTTGACTTCTTTGGCCAAGCTCCCATTGTCGGCCTCCAAGCGTTCCTGGTCCAGTCGAAAGTAGTCCCTCTCCTCGGCAACCTTCCCCGAGTTCTCCTTCTTCGCGGCCAGCAGCTCGGCTTGCTCGCGGAACATCTCCTCAGATCGCTCCAAAGCAGCCTTCAACTTTTGAGAGCCCGCAGCAAAGGTAGCTTTCTCCTGCTCTAGTTCTTTGACGCGGTTAGAGTCTGCCCCCTCCTCGGCGAGGACAACGGCCATCTCAGCCATCTTAACCATCCCGACCATGTTGGCGGCCAGATGCCTTCTCCGACTTTCTTTACTTAGCCGCCTGATGGTGTCAGCCTCCTCGGCACTTACAGTCAAGGGAAACCCCTCGAAGAAGCCTTCCTCTTTAAAGCAGGGGGGCAAGCCAAAGGACCTCACCGCGCCAGATTCATCGCTGACTTCCGGCTGGCTCTCCACCTGGTTTCTCTTCCTCGGTATCAGATCAATATGCTACTCGACGTCCTGGGAGTCCGGGGACCCGCCAGAAGCGTCACCTGAACTAGTTGGCGGGCCCATCCTCGTCGACTGTGGAGCCCGCACCATCCTTTTGTTGACTTTCTTATCTTGTGTCAACTTTAGAATCCTCTCCTTTCATCCGGCCATGTGACCTGTAAAAAAGAAAGCTCGGGTTAGTTACGAGCAAGTAACGAACGAAGAAACTAGAACAAAACTATAAGACAAAAAGTAACCTAGTAGGTTCATGGCCTGCCCGTAGGACTGGCACTCCACAAGCGCCTTTGTATCTATAGGACGGGCCTCGAAGGTCGGGTAACCATCATCGTCGAGAATGTCCTTTCCCTCCCTCATAGCCCACCGGGCAGGGAAGAAACTGTCGACATATCTGCAGAGGGTACCATAGGCTTCCTCGTCTTCGGTACTCATCCCTCCCGCATGCGTATGGTAATGCCCGGTACCATGCTCATAGTGGCGCGAGCTCCAATGCAAGGGAAACTTAGCTACGCGCCCCAACACCGGGCGACCCTCATCGTCCATAAGAGGCTCCCTGTTATCGTCTATCACGGCAGTCTCTTCTTCATATACAGAATCCAGAGCAGTCTGGGTGATCGGCCGCACCACATACCATTTGTCCTTGAAACCCCGGACAGAATCCATGTACATCCTGAACAGCCTCTTCGACTGTTTCAGGGAAACCCAACTGTTCCTACCTCCCCGAGACTGGCGTTGCAAATGAAAGACTCTGAAGAAGAGAGGGATGGTCGCCACAATCCTTAAAAAGTGACATGTCAGCTCGAACGCCCGAAGAAAGGCAATCGAGTTGGGGTGAAGCTGCGAGGGGGCCAACTCCAGATGACTGAATACCCCGACCTGGAAATCACTAAAGGGGAGCTTGAGACCAAGGTCCTTAAACGCGATTTCATACATAGGAAACCCATACTCAGAGAACTCTGAGCATATTCGCGCGTTAAGAGACGGTCTGGTGACCACAAAGTTTTTCTGGAAGCCCGACTGACTACCGTCGTGCTCGACGATAGTGTAGGCGCTCCGACTGTGCCGACTATATGCCGAGGCAATCCCTCTGGGCTCGGCCCCCACCCAATCCAGCAAAGGATCATCAACGGTATCAATCAGAGTTACATTTTCCTCGGCACTCTGGTCTTCGACCTCGTTGCGCCCCGAGGACTCCGGTTCATCAGCCATTTTACCTGCAAAGCACAGGAAACCGGTCAATTCGGGAGCAAATCCACACGCTCGCCATAACTGACGGGAAGAAGGGCACGATAAGCCAAGTCACACTCCACACACGCCAAAACGTTGAGGACTCGAACAAGAGTCTGGTTTCACCTCCCCGACGCCAAAGTGCCGCGACGAGTCGTCCTACATACTGCCTAAATGGGCCAACATCCCGGCCAGTCATGAGTACGTCGACCTAAACTATGGATATGACGAGCAATATCATGAATCTTAAACCTAGAACTATGGGTTTACCGGGAAATATCATAAGTTATGCGCCCAAAACCATGAAGATCCCGGGCAGCATCGTAAGTCACATACCTAAAGCTATGCGTTCACCGGGCACAAACATGCGTTTACCGAGCAAAAACATGAACATACCGGGCATGAACACGAATGTACCGGGCACTAATCCCAGAAGCGGATTTCTAACATATAAATAACGGAAAAAATCACCAACCACAAAGAAAAATATGAGGGATAAAACGCTTACTTGAAAGTTAGGAAGGATGTACGGCGGCAGGGAAGAAAATCGACGGCGGAAAGCACGGCGATCCTATGAAATTCTGGAAAAACAGCGGCGGCAAAGGCAGAGGAAGGAGGAGAAGCGCGAAGAGGAAAAAAGGATTATGGGACCCAATGATTCTATTTATAGGGATGACGTGGAATACGAAACGTCACCCCGGGGGAACCATGAGCTTCCCCTCCTCGACGTCTACTCTCCTAGGCAATGATGATTCTACTTTCACTAGGGTGGCGTCACGGTTCCCAAGGGTTGCCTCGTATACTCAACGAGCACAACCCGCAAAGAGTCCCCCGAGCACGCCTCGAAAGGAATTATCTCACGAACGCAACACAGGAGAAACTCCTCGAGCAACCACGGGGAAGCAAATATCCTGACCGAGCATAAGACCCCGTGACGAAGACGAGCTGAGATCAAGTCATAACTCCTGCTCCAGGAGCCACGACTTGGGGGGCTCTTGTTCTGGACTAGGCTCGTCCTGGCCAAAGAGCAAGAACGAAGGCCCAATCCAAGCAGCTCTACAAGGAGCGCGCGCCCGAAGATTCCCGCCAGCGCATCGACCAGAAGCTACAGCCGCTGCCCGCGAACACGACGTCCTCGACCACATGAAATCCAGCTCGAGCCCAGCTCGAGCACCCTCCTCGTAGGACAGACTATGATCGTTACTCCATCACCTGAACTCTGGAAAGACCGCGTCCTCGTCCCTCTGTACTTCTCGCTGAACATCACTAGGAAGGAGACCACGTGCGGGTCCCCACTACACACGTAGAACCTGGCAGTTCCTTTATTGGGCCAGTCCTGATCGGCTCAATGAAGGGACCTTGGCCCCGCGCTGGGGGCTATAAATACCCTCTATTCCTAGAGGGTCAGGTATTCATTCTTTTACCATACACACACTTTTTGCCAGCTCGTACCATCACTCACTTTAGCATCGGAGTGCCTTGCAGGTACCCCCACCTCGTTCAACTTTCGCTCGGAGCCAGTCATGACGGTCCAAGTCTGATCTTAGATCACTAACACTTTGTTCAGTTTTAAAATATAAAAACCAATTTCATGAGTTGGTCAGAATATAAAAGTGTAATTAAATCTTAATTTTAAAATAATAATCAAACATGATTGAAATGGTGTGAAATAAGTTTACCCAACGTTGCACATCTGAAATTAAAAATATATTTAAGATGAAGATCATGATATGTATTCATCATCAATATATTTAATCCAATACATATAGTGTGGCCTCTCTTGATCAAATAGCGAGACTGTTATCGTATTACTTGGGAGAGGACATGTAGGAAGCAATTTGCGACCAAATTGTCTTGTGTCCAATCAATTCTGATGTTAAAAAAAATACAAGAAGACATTGTTTGTAGGTCATATAGTTGGTTTTCTAGAAAAAAACTGTAAGTTGAATAATCTGAATTAGTGCGTTTTGAGGTTAAGTCAGATTGGATGAGAGAAAGGAGGAAAGATACATTGTTGACTAGTACAGATACATAACTTAATACTTTGACTTTGTCTTCCAAATATGTGCATTTTGTTATATATATTAATAAATAGTATTATTTTCTATAAAATTATTAAAAAATTCATTTTTCATTTTTGAAATTAAATATTAAAAATTAAATTAAAACTATTATTAAATATTAATAATTTAATATCCTAATTTCAAAATAAATTAAAATTTAGTTTAAAAGAATAAGATAAAATAACAATAGATGTTGAAATAATTAAATGTAAAGTATGATAATTCACGAATGGCTGCTACTTGGTAAGATTGGAACGTGGGTGACAAGTTGTTCCTGAAAATGTAAATAAACTAATAGTTGATTGAGAAGTGTATATACAAATATAGTGTAAACTAAAGTACGTGGTACTTATTTATTTATTTTGACACATATATTTAGAGTATAGTGATTTTGGGTGATAAGAATTGTAATCATTAGTTTTTGAGTGTTTAGCTAGAAAGACAGACACATTTACATGAATGATAAAAAAAGATTTATAGTAAAAGAAGATACTAGTATGAGTAATGAAGAAAAGAAAAGGAATGAATGGAAAAATTGTTAAAGGACGTATAGTGTGACGTTTGGGGAGGAAGCATTTTGAGACAAAAAAAAAAAACAGACATTATGGTGGGTGGTTTTGTAGAAAAAAACTGTAAGTTGAATAAAGTGAATTGGTAGGTTTTGTGGTAAAGTGGGAAGATAGAGAGGCTTTGTGTTTGAAATAGAAGTAATAAGGAAATATGTGGGAAGGTTGGGAGAAAGGGAAAGGAAATTTGGATGAGTTGAAGTGAATGACGTCATGTTGGCTTGGTGAATACTCAGTCAAAAGTCCAATGTGGAGGGAGGTTTGAATCAACTCTCTTTGTTCCCTCCTGCTAGTGCTACCTATATATGTTTCCATATTTTCTCTATTTAACCTTCATATTCCAATATTCATCATCATTCTAACACTCCCAATATTCATTCTCATATCATCCTCATTATTCAAACATGACTGACTTGTCCCCCACCGCTGATAATCTCGATCAATCCTCCACAGCCGTTGATATCACCGGCAAGATTATGGTAGTTATCATTATACTTCTCTTTTGCTTTGTTGTTACTTTTCTTTTCTTCCATCTTTTCGCCAAGGGTTTCTGGTGGTCTCATCATAGCCAGACTGACAACAATTCCCTATCCAGGCGCAGACGCCGTGCTCAACAGGGTGCTGCTGTTCTTGGAGAAGGAGGACTTGATCCTTTCATACTCAACTCCCTGCCCGTATCCGTATTCAATTCCGAAAAACATGGTTTGGATTTGGAGTGTTCTGTTTGTCTTTCTGAACTAGCTCAAGGACAAAAACTGAGGATTCTGCCTAAATGCAATCACAGCTTTCACATTCATTGTATTGATACGTGGTTCCAATCCCATTCAACCTGCCCACTTTGCAGAACAATACTTGCCGCTCCAGAGCCATCATCATCATCATCGGCTGCTTTTCCCACTAATGTTTTGATTTGGGGAAACCACCACCAGACTATCTCTTCTACTACTTCCGAACAGAACACTTGTTCTTCTTCCTCATCCGATGGAATGTTGAGGATTGATATACCCAATGAAACTGAGGCAACTACTTCATCATCATCACCATCACCATCACCATCATCGCCCTCAGCAACAGGAGGGAGGTTGAGGTCGTTGAAGAGGCTTTTAAGCAACACCAGACTAAATCCTTGGAGTCCAACTGCTGCTGCTGCATCTGCATCTCTCCAACAACAAACAAAACCAAAGGAATCACCAGCAGGACACAGCTGAGCTACCTATACTGTGTCTGCACCTCCAGTTTACCAATTCATTTTTCTTATTATTACTTTTTAAATGCTTGTGTGTATATACATATATACGCCCGCCTTAATTCTGGCAGCGGCAATCAATCAATCCAGATTCTTCTCTTTACTATCTTCATCCACCTGCATTCATCATCTCCAATCTTAGCCTCTCATGCTCAAATTTAGTTACATGTACCTATAAACTTGTAGTATTCAACCAAGTATCATCAATAATAATCCATTAACTAATTTAATATATCGCTGCTATTAGCTTTCCACCCAACTCAACATCATAATACAATATCTAATCATGCTGTGACCACTGTCTTTTTGGCAGTTTCTCTATCTCATACATCTTTTTTCCTCCATTTTAAACATCATTAAAATGCTGCTCAAAATCATTTCATAATTAACATTAAAATAATATGATAAGGTCATTCTTGTTTTAGTCTTTCTTTCCTTTTGGTATCATATGAAATACTATACTAAATAAGAAAAAAGTGTTAGTCAGTTTTTATGATTCCTCTATTTTAGGAGTAATTATTTGTTTTGAATTAGTTTATCATATTATTAGGAGTAGTGGGTTGTAAACGTGAGTATTGCGTTTCAGTTTTCTATCATATGTAAGGCTATATATTAGCCAACGTTGTTATTCAATTTTTGAACACTTCCTTTCAATTTTATTATCTTTTACATAACTGTTGGTTCTTAACATTTGGTATCAGAGCTCCACCAAGGGGCCTGATTAAAATTAGAAGCAGCAGTCTTCTAAGTGTGAAAAGCTATGGCATCGGAGAGTTCTTTTGTGCAGCCAGCAATACCAAAATTTGATGGGCATTATGATCACTGGGCGATGTTCATGGAGAATTTTTTGCGTTCAAAGGAGTACTGGGGTCTAGTGGAGAATGGGATTTCTGCAGCAGCAGAAGGAGAAAATCTCACAGATGCACAAAGAAAGAGTATTGATGATCAGAAATTAAAAGACATGAAGGCAAAGAACTATCTATTTCAAGCATTAGATCGTTCTGTCTTGGAGACTATTCTTAACAAAGATACAGCAAAGGACATATGGGATTCCTTGAAGCAGAAATGTCAAGGCACATCACGAGTGAAACGTGCACAGTTGCAAGCTCTTAGAAAAGAGTTTGAAATTCTTCATATGAAGGAAGGAGAATCTGTGAATGATTATTTTGCTCGGACACTTACCATAGCCAACAAGATGAAGGCTAATGGTGAAAACAAGGGAAATATTGTTGTAGTTGAAAAAATTCTAAGATCCATGACTCCTAAGTTTAATTATGTTGTGTGTTCCATTGAGGAGTCTAAGGATACAGACACCTTAACCATTAATGAACTGCAAAGCAGCCTGATTGTTCATGAACAACGTATGAATTCTCATGTTGAAGAAGAACAGGCTTTGAAGATTACTCATGGAGATCAATATGCTCAATATGCAGAAAGGGGACGAGGCCGTGGAGGCTTTGATCGACGAGGACGAGGACGAGGCAGGCAAAGATTCGACAAATCCACAATGGAGTGCTATAGTTGTCATCGACTTGGGCATTTCAGCTGGGAATGTTCAAACCAAAAAAGGAGGCCAACTATGCAGAGACTCAAGAAGAAATGTTATTGATGGCCTACACAGATATGAACAAGGCCAATGAAGATGTGTGGTTTCTTGATTCTGGATGCAGCAATCACATGTGCGGGAAGAATGAGTACTTCTCAAACCTTGATGAAAGTTACAAGGACTCTGTCAAGTTGGGCAATAATTCCAGCATGGCTGTAATTGGAAAAGGTAACATAAGGTTAAACATGAATGGAAAAACACATATTGTTACTGAAGTCTTCTTTGTGCCAGAATTGAGGAATAACTTGCTAAGTATTGGGCAATTGCAAGAAAATGGGCTTAGTATTTTGTTTCAACATGGAAAGTGCAAAGTTTTCCATCCCGAGAACGGTTTAATCATGGAAACCAGAATATCTTTAAATCGAATGTTCCGGTTGCATGCCATATCTCAACCTGAAAAATTCACTTGCTTTCACACAGCTACAGAAGATATAATGCATCTTTGACACTGCAGATATGGACACTTGAGTTTTAAGGGTTTAGACACGCTTCAGCAAAAGAGTATGGTAAATGGCTTACCAAAATTGAAGGCACCAACAAGACTCTGCAAGGATTGTTTGGTAGGAAAGAAACCAAGAGATTCATTCCCAAAGAAGAGCACTTGGAGGGCTACACAAATTCTGCAACTAATACATGCTGATATCTGTGGACCAATCAAACCTATCTCCAACAGCAAAAAAAGGTATTTGATCACTTTTATTGATGATTTCAGCAGAAAAACATGAATTTATTTCTTGACAGAAAAATCAGAAGCATTTTCTGTTTTCAAGAATTTTAAAATTCATGTTGAGAAGGAAGCTGATTCATTTATCAAAGGCTTCCGCATAGGGATGTCAGTTTGGACCTGTTAATGGGGATCCTCGCGGGGAACGCCCCGTTCGGGGCCCTAAAGATGGGGAATTTTCCCCCGTGGGGGCGGGGATGGGGAGAAAAATTCCCCCGAGAGCATTTCGGGGACGGGGACGGGGAATACACCCCCCGCCCCGCCTATTATTTTAATATAGTTAATTTAATATATATTTTTTAGATTAGGTTTTTTAGTCATTTCCTTTATGTTTATTTATAAAAATAAATAAATAAATATTCATGTATTTATTAAGAGAGAGAAATGTAAATATTAGACCCTAAAAAAGTTGAAGCGTTTCATTTTCTTCTGCCAAACATTTAGAGTCTCACACGTTAGACTCCTTTTTTTCTTCTCCAGTCAAATCTCCATTCATCTTCCTCTTCCAATTCCATCTTCTCTATTTGGTGTGCTTTCATTATTCACAGCTCTTACAATTTCATCAATAAGGTTTGATTTTCATAAATTTGTTCATGTAATTATTTATAGGAAAAAATAGATTATTTCTCTTTGATTCTCATAAATCTGTTTATATTATTGTTTATAGAAAAAAAGTAGATTGTTTCTCCTTGATTCTCATAAACCTGTTCATGTAATTGCTTATAGGAAAAGTTGATTATTTTGATTAAATTTAAATTAAATTGTTTAGAAATTTTAGAGTTATCAAATCATTTGCATATTAAAAAAATATAAAATAATCAAAAAATTACTCATTTTTATCTCCTTTTAAATATTTTTGTGTTCATTTTTTATCTATACTATGCATTTGTAATTAAAATAATGTCGTCAGTTTTTCCTTAAAAAATATTAAAATATACTTTTCCTATTTTTTATTAATATATCACACTATAATTTAATTTTCTATATTAAACAAAAAAATATTACTTTTTAAATGAATCAATATATCATGCTATCACGGTATCACCCATAAAAAAAAACCAAATATCTTATATTTCTAATTATTAATGAAATAATAACATATAAACAATAATATATCATGCTATCACCCATAAAAAAATATATATATCTTATATTTCTAATTATAAAACAAAAGCCATTAAGTGAAATAATAACATATAACTTTTTACACGAGTAAATATATCATGTATATAGGTAAATAAATGTATTCTCAATGTATATAATTAATTAATATATGTTATTATTTCTAATTGAAAAGTTACAGTAAATAAGGCATATTTAGAAATATGTGTAATGCATCATATATTTAGAAATATAAGATTTTTCTTATTAATTATTTTTTGTGTGAATTTCATGTATTTACTATTTCATTTATTTATTATTTTTTCATATATTTATTATTTTTGTTCTACTTCCATGTAGCCTTTTAAAATTTGTGTTTGTGTGTGCCAGGTTTTTGGTAAAAGAATGGTTGGTGAAGTTCAATCATCTAATAGTCCTAATGTTGCTTTGGAAGGGAATGAAGTTCCTATAGAAAGTAGTGGAGTTTCACTCACACAGAAAGTTCAATCTACTCCAAATGAAATAAATATAGAAAATCAAGATCCTGAAGCTCCCGTTGAACCCACTACAAGTCCTAACAAAAGGGGATTAAAATCAGATGTTTGGCCCTATTTTAAAAGGCAAAAAATAGGAGGCATTTGGAAGGCTATATGCAAATCTTGTGATAAGAAAATTGGTGGTGATACAAAAAATGGTACTAAACATTTATTTGATCATATTAGCATATGTCCAAAACGCACAGAGAGAGGTCCAAAACAAGCCATGCTTAAAGTGACAGAAAAAAAATCCGAAAACAGACATGAATCATTTGTGGTTGGAAATTATACATTTAATCAAGATATTTCTAGGAATGAACTCGCGAAGATGATTATATTGCATGAATATCCCATCATGATGGTTAACCATATTGGTTTTAGAAATTATAGCCATTCTCTTCAACCTTTGTTCAAGATAGTTTCTCGCAACACCGTGAAGAATGATATAATGAAGTTGTATGAAAGTGAGAAGTCAAAGCAAATGTTAGTCAGTTTTTATGATTCCTCTATTTTAAGAGTAGTTATTTGTTTTGAATTAGTCTATCATATTATTAGGAGTAGTGGGTTGTAAACGTGAGTATTGCTCTTCAATTTTCTATCATATGTAAGGCTATATATTAGCCAACGTTGTTATTCAATTTTTGAACACTTCCTTTCAATTTTATTATCTTTTACATAACTGTTGGTTCTTAACAAAAAGCAAAGAATTTCAAGAAAGTTAGAGCTTATAGGTAAGCATCACGTGGCCTATCACGTGACAGAGCTCAAGCTTTTGTCTCCTGTTTCAACAAAAACAAGGACTGAACAAGATGCAGCAATCAAGAGTTGAGCACATGAATCTAACTCAAGAGATGGTCCACAGCACTCACTAGTCTGTGTCACTTTTATCATCTATTAAAGCAATACAACTGCATTCTTTGTCATCACGCAAGACATCATCTTCTCTCAAGGTCTTGCGCTCAATCCATACCTTTCCATTTTGTGACGTGCTGTCTTGTTGCAGCAGGTGATCCAAACGGAAAATTACATTTCCACCGCAAGTACAATCCTTCAAAACATGTCTGAAAAGTTAACACTCGCATTGCAGCAATATCCAAACTTCTCTTTCTATTCCTCTCTTATTTCTTTCATTCCGTTTGAATTGCATTCTCTGAACAAACAGGACAGTTGTTATTGTACACTGATCAAAAGCCAAGTGCCGATGGCTGTATGCACTACAACTTACATTGTATTTTACAGCTTTGCAAACCAAGCTTTGTATTCAGTTATGCTACGTACTTGTTCAATCTATACTAATATTAGTATTTAGAATCTGGAAAAGTCGGAATGATCTCCAGATTTGAAGCAAAGTCATACACATTCAGGGGGATTCATTGGAGGAAAATTTTCTATATTTTGCAGTAACTAAGTGCTTACAACAGGTGATAAATGGTACAAAACTACTAGAAAGAAATTAACCATATTTAATGCCATCATTTTCCTTGAAATTCAATAAACAAAATTGTCTTCTACTCTACTCATCTGATGTCTTTAATTTCTTCCCAGAAGCCTCAGATGCTTCACGATTTCTTTGTCGTTTCTTTGCAGTTTTCCTGTCTTCCTCAGTAGCAGCATTATCATATCCACTCTCAACCTTTTCCTTCTTAGACTTTTTCTTTTTCCTACTAGAGTCATCTTCATTTCCACCAATCTCAGCATTTTTCTTGTTTTTCTTTGCTTTTTTTGGGTTTCTGTTCAAGCTATCCGTGCTCAGAAATGAAGAACCAAGAGATTGGTCAATTTCTTTTCTCATTTCCTTCACATTATTTGGATTAGATTTATTATTTGAAGTGTCAGCCAGAAAACCATCATTTTTGGAAGATCTTGTATCACCGGAGCCAAACGTAGCATAAAAATCTTTATAAGTAGATTCTTTTGATACTTGCTTTGACCTCCAATGATCTGGACTCGCAGCAAATCTGTTGCAATAAACCAAAGGAGACTATTACTACATCGGTTTATCATAAGTGAGACTGCAGTTCATAAACTTAAGGCATGAACAGAAAAGGTCTGAGCCCTGTTATATGATCTTGTTTCTATATCTATTTATTTGGAGACCAACGGGTCATAATTATTCAACGGAAAGTAAAAGATAGATATGGAAATTCCACAATACAGAAAATAGCCAACAGCATACCCATCAACATCTAATCTCCTCAATAGGTAAGAGCCCTGCTTTGCCTTGGAAAGCTCACTTTGCACAGCCAATAATTCAGACACTATAGTCTCTCTTAGAGATAGATTACAGGCAGTGAAGCACTTTTCAATGGTAAAAGCACCTGATGGGTGGAGTGCAACCTCTCCAAAATGCTTCTGTAGTCTACAAAACAAGTTACAATAGACACTCAATACTCTTGAAATCTATTACATCTTAATAAATTTCTGGATGTTTTCACCTTGCTGAAGTTTAGAAAAAGGTCGCTAAAAATCATGAGAAAATAATTACACCCAACTTAGGGTCTGACAACTAGAGTCCACAGCTGAAATATTTGGAATTAAACACCCTCACAAATTCGGAAACAATTTTAATAGCTAATCATTTAGTGCTAGTCAAAACTCAAGAAATAATATCCAAACAATCTTAAATCACAAAGGTTAAACTGTAACTACAAATGAAATATACTTAGATTTCAACCAAATAATTGTTCTCATATAACGTGTGTATTTGTGATAGTGTTTCTAAAGTAATAAAACATATGTTGAATGATTTTGGCTTTTAATTTCATTTATTCCTTTGGCATAAATAAAAAATTCAGAGAATGCAAATACAAGAAATATAGTTGAAACTTGAAAGACATACTTCGAAACCAATCTGCGCTTCTGTTTCCCAGGAGCACCTGAACCCAAAAAAGCCTCAACAACATGTGATCCTCTAGCATTTTTCACCACTTCGAGAACTTGAGTCGTGTCCATGGATGTTATACTGGTGATAAAAGGTTTTATATATTCCTGTAAATATAAAATGAAAGACAGCGAAATACAACACATGAATAACACTTTGTAATCGATACATGAAATCAAATGATAAATGGGAAACCTTGTACTTCTGTAGGCATTCTACCTTGCACAGATAGATTTAAAAGCACCGCATGTTTGAGTAATATAACCAGGATTAGCAATATATGCCAGTGTTTACACCGACTCCCATGATAAGCATATTCATTTTACTAGTAGCTTTAGGATAGAAATAGGAAACCTCCTATTAAGCAAGTTTATGTAAGGAAGAAACCGGATAGAAAGGTATTAACAGAATTATATAACTGATTAGTAAATTGTAATTGCCAGTAATTAATTGTTAGGGAAGTTGTTAGGCTGAGGGTGAATGGGTCAATGAGTTAGTTTAGTCACTTATGCATAATAAGAATTTATTTGGGACGACTCAGATTTCTCGTTTCATCTTAGATATCTTGGAAATGAATTCCTTTGTGTACTGAAAGGGTGGGTTTATTCCCTGCAATCAATAAAAGTTCTAAAACTGATCATAGTCCTATTAGTATATGACTAGTACATTTTTTCTATTCAAATATTGATCTAAAAGCCTAAGGAACTCCAAGGCCAAACTTTCTTATGATACCTCATAGATTGTACTTTTCTTTGGATTAAACCTTAAGGGCCTAGGTATTCTTCTTCTCCCTTACAAGTGTGTTTTGCAAGACATTTGTGCCGCACACAACCACGGGAGCAGAGAAAGAAGCCTTAAGCCCGAGAATGCAAATCAGGTTGGAAAATCCAGATTTTAGGGCGAGAAACTCAGATTAGATTGGAATTTATGCAAATTCCTTTCTTATTTACATTTCTCCTTCATATCCTCTGGTTCGATCCTAAAGTGCCGTACCATATGAGATCTTTTCTGCATTTCTGCACCACATCACCCACTGCTCTGGTCACACCACTATACTTCAACACATAGGGGGGCTCCGTGGTGGCCGTCACCCGCACTGCACTACTACACAGTTGTGGCGCTATCTGCCACTTTTGACAACCCATCAATCAGAACTCATAATAATATAAAAAACTCACCAAGCTACCAGATATCTGAATCTGCATTACTATCTTACTTTGAAACATACGTGAATAACAAACCATCTCTAACTTGGAAAACCCCTTGCCCTAACCCCAAACATTAAGCTTCCAAAATTTTTAAAGGCTACACCACAACTTGAAGCTCCTCGTATTTTCATATTGTATAGTAGTAGAAGATATTTTTGTTGGAGCAATATATTCCACATCGGTGTCTCTGGGATAATTTAACCAAAATTGTCAAACCTAAGAGTCTACGTAAACTCTTGAAATCTCTCAAAATTCACTTCTCTTATATATGTTGGGAATTATGGGGTTGACACTCTGATGGCTCATACGTGGAATAGAGTGCTAAAACTTTGAAGTTAATGTTTTGTATACTACCCAGTTTAACATAAATTAGTTTGGTAATTCCAAGTTAACTCTAGAGTTCAACAATTATGAGTCTAACGCCAAATCTACAATCTATCCTGTTAAGAAATGTGGTTAGGCCTTACTCAACCCTACAAAACCGGCTTATAGGGTGAGGATTGCCCCCACTTATAAGCACATGTTCAGGCCATATATTATCCGATGTGGGACTCTTAACATAACCTAATGTGCCAAGCAAAGCAACAACAAAAGATTGCAACCAACTCGAAAATGAAAACAAATGTCTGCTATATTTAATTACCCTTAAACCCTATTCATATTCAATGTAAAATAGTTATTTCCCCCCAGTTCAGTGGACAGGACTTAGTAATCGAAATTTCTAGGTTGTAATTGGGGATGGTAGTCTTACAGCTAGACTTAGAAATGCTTTAAGACCAGCTTGCTTCTTTTTGAAGCATCCATTTCGGAGCTTCGAGAAAGTTCTCTAGGAAAAGGCCTAACAAACTTAAAAATGCTTTAAGACCAGCTTGCTTCTTATTGAAGCATCCACTTTGGAGCTTCGTGAAAGCTCTCTAGGAAAAGGCCTAACCAACCATTGGAGACCTGTTCTACATAAGCACCCTCACCTTGAGAAAAACAAGTTCTACATAACATTTCAGCTTGAGATGAACCACATTCCTACCCTTTCTCAATCAAAAAAGGAAAGAAAAATCCAAGTTCAACAAAATTGCTTACACTATTAAACCGGAATATTGTTTGCAGAATCAGAGACCCCATGACATTCATTTTGGCTCCACAAGGCCAGATCCAGTTGGATTTATCTTCACAAGTGAAATAGCTATCAAGAAATAGTAGTCGTGGAACAATCCATTTTGAATTCTCATCTGCTAAACATACTGTTTTAGCAAGCACTTGACAACACTGCCACAAAAGAACAAAAAGGCAATTAAGCTTTTGACAAAGATGTGGAACAAAATGAAGAAAGTAAAATAACTTCAGTATGCAGCCAAATTAATTCTAAGTGTATAGGAATCCACTAATCCTAGATACAGTAACGTAATTGCAAACCTTCTGTTCATTAATGTGAAGCCTTTCACATGCAGCAATAAGTGAAGCAACTACTCCTGACCTTCCCATTTGGAAAAGATCCTCCAGATTTGGCCCAAGTTCATCCCAGATCAGCTCCATCTACCAAAGGATTGAAAAGTTTAAAACAAAAATGGGGTAACGTTTTGCAAAGAGAAGATATAATACAAATAGATGCCGTTAAAAGAATATGCCATAGACAAATGCAATATAATCCAATCAATCCAACACTGGACAAAACCAATTGGTGGCCAGCATTAAGATTAAAACTTAACCAATTGCCAACATATTCAGACGCAAAAGAAACTACACATAATACCAGATCTTGGTCGCTTGCATGGGAAATCAATGCTTGAACAACAAAGTTTCCATGTTGATGAGATGATAAATCTAACAAGGAATTCTTGAACACTTTTGTGAACAATTCGTTGAACAAGGCCACGGGAGACACTTCTAAAACAACCTGTAAAACATTTAGAAAAATTGATTAGCTAAAAATGTAATTAGAAACAGAACTACATTGATGCCGCCATAAAGAAATGCAGGCATATAATGACTAGGCATTACACAAAGGGTGTATGAAATATGAAGTATCATACAACAATTTACAAGCATGATAAATCTAATGGTTAGACCATTTTCAAGGCAAGAAACATTGTTTTGGACCTAACAAGTCTCGCGAATAGTACATAATTTGACCCAAACTTTCTTTTAGATTACATCTGTTGAAGGGTTAGTTTGAAAATATATAATATTAAAAAAGTAGACGCAAATACAATTAGACAGTTTGAAAGGAACAAGAGATTATCTTTTTGAAAGAAAAAAACTTGAAAACATAAGAATAAGCTAATTATATATAGGTTTTTATTAAACTTGTGTCTGTATTTTTAGCAAAGTACTAGGGGTAAATTATAAAGAGTTTCCCTCCTAAAGGTTGGTCACCTCCATTAGATGGCTAAAGGCAGGTTCTTTAAACAAATGCTTGAGCCCCGGCAGCACTGTAGTCTCTATAAAATTCCCGTCTGTGTTGGTCTTATTCTTGCAGCCAAGAAGGATAGGAATGACATGTAACAAAAGTTCATCATTGCCTACCAACACCCTTAGAGTTGTCTGCCATTCATTGAAGACAATATACATCAAGCATAACATAAGATGAAGCCAAGTGGATAGACATAAATATGGAGAAACACATACCTGAAAAACCAAACAGCTAAATTGGTCAAACTGTAAATCCTTGATCGAGTTTGTAGAAAGTTTAAACATCTCCGAGACAAGTGAATTCAATAAATTAGGAAAAGCAGGGAGAAAGGCATGTTCGTTTGAAGAAAAGTGTTTGAAATTCAAGCGTTCAGCCAGCGCAGTAGTTGATTTAGACAAATAGTATCCAGATTTGTCGAAGGGCACTCCTTTCAAGAGACAGAGAAGAGTCCTCAGCACATGGGAGCCATAACAGTTAGACATAAGATCAAGAGAATTAGCCGCAATGACATCGCATATGACAGTTAAAGCCTCCTGAACGAGGGAATGAAGCTGGGGGTCGTATTGAAGATGAGAAGCAAGGGAGTTAATAGCAGTTTGTGCAACATGAGAACCTGATCTATCCATGGCAATGAAGGGAAAGTGTTTAGCACAGCTGTGAAGGAAAGAAGAGAGGGTGTGAAGATCAGAGGCTTGGAGAATGGTTTCCAAAGTGTGGCTGAGAATATAATCAGTTGCGATTTCGAATTCTTTTCCTTTTGTTTCTTCTAGGGCATTAGCACATATGAGTGACCGTTCTTCGAATTCAACACTGTCGCTTTCAAATAGATTGGCGATTTCAGACAAGTATTTAGTTGTTTCAGGGTCGACCTGTTTTCTGATACGCGAGTGATTGTCGTGATAATCGTGATAATCATCAGTAGAACCCTTCTTAGGTTTCTTACACTTTTTCTTCCCCGTTGAGGAGGACCTTCTTGATGGCAATGCTTTTGAACCTACAGAAACCATCTTTCTCAGACTCACTCCACCAGCCGCACTACTCAACGCACGCTTTTTAACCTATCGCCGCCCTCTTTCACCTTTTCTTTCTAGGGTCTATCTATTACTCGTACTTCTTTTTCTAATCAATAAACCATCTATTTTATTCATAAACTATGCTTCTCTCCAATTTTGTTTCTAAATCATTATAAAAATCATTCTATTTATCTCTAAACTATATCAACACATTAATTACTATCGACACACATCACAATCATTCATAAATATTATTTTTTAAATAATTAAAATTAAAATTAAATTTCAATAAATATTTAACGATCGAGCTACTACTGCATACCAATTAAAATCATTATATCAATTCAATCCTTAAATTTTTAATAGATAAAATAAAATATGCATCAATTCGGATGACATCACATTGCTTACTAACTATCTCAATGTTGTCTTGAAATAAAAACAAATTACCCCTTCTATTTTCGAGTGTGTGATCTAGTTCATCGTTTCACGCATACTAAAACAATTAAATAAATAAAAGAGAGAATAGTGTTTTTAAAATTTAAAAAAAAAAACTTATTATCATATATCGAGAGTAATGAAAGTACTGTTAGAGTACTTGAACTCTAGTAAGAAAGAAGCTTCCACTAAGGACGAATCGTCCGGGTATTACCCGAGTTCGATTCTTGGTGAAAACAGGGTTTGCCCAGTCAATCGTCCCTCTGAACTACAAAATCATATTAGTCGGTTCACTATGTGGATCGAAATTGATTGGCTACTAATTCATATTTAGTAGTATTTGTGTTAGTCTTTATTTTCTTAACTTAACTATTAAGTTTACTTTTGTTAAGACATATGTGTCTATTTTGTGTATATAAACAACTTTGTAATTATGACTTTAGCAATAATTTACTATACAATTTCTTCCTCTACAACTTTGTTGTAGCACAATCCTTTTTTTCTCTCTTCTTCCATATTTATTTTTCATCTTCAATCTTTTGTGCACCAACAATTGGTATCTAGAGCTCTAGTTCAATTCACGTGGAAACACAAGTGTACAAGAGGCGTGTGTAATTGATTTCATTGTTTGAATTTGTGTTAAATTCATTATCGGAATCGTAGCAAAATTGCATTTCTTGATTTTGCAAGGTCGGGAAACACGAGTGTTTGGTGAGATCTGAGTTTGAGTTTCAGTGCACAAAAAAGAAGATGAGCAGCGAAAACAGTTTGAATACTAAGCTTATGGTGTTTGATGGAAATAATTGGAATCACTAGATGATTCAAATGTGTGTGTTGTTCGATGCTCAAGATGTTCTTGGTCTTGTTACTGAAGGTTATGTTCCGATTGCAGCTGATGTGACGTACAAACAAAGAAACATGCAAAGAGATACAGGGAAGAAAGATCAAAAAGCATTCTTCTACATTCATCAGTGTGTGGATGCAAATGTGTTTTAGAAAATCACTAATTCGACTACGGAAAAAGCTGCGTGGGATATACTGACACGGTGTTATGGTGGTGATGCACTAGTGAAGCTTCAATCTCTATGTAAGCATTATGAGAATCTCAACATGAAGAAAAATGAGAAGGTACTTGATTACATTTCTAGAGTGATTTGATCACAGATGAGATGAAATCGTGGGGAGAAACCCTTTATGAACAAGTAATCATTGAGAAGGTATTGAGATCCCTTACTCCTTAGTTTGATTACATTGATGTAGAAATTGAATATTTTAAAAGAATCATGAAAATGGAAGAGCTGCAAAGCATTCTAGAGGCACAAGAGTTGCGTTTGACTGAGAGAACTTTTAAAAGAGAGGTTGAACAGGCTCTGAACGCTTCTTTTGTCAAGAAAGACCAGAAGCATTCTTGGTCAGAATCCAAGAAGAGTCATGGTGGTAGTTCTAAAGAGTCAGAAGCCTTCCACTATGATGATAAAAATTTAAGAAGGGAAAGGAGAAGTTTGACAAGAAAAAGGTTCAATGTTATTGTTGCAAGAAATTTTGACACTTTGCTAAAGATTATTGGTCAAACAAAGGGAAAGAAATCAAAAGAAGAAAATATGGCCATAAGAGATTATGATGATGAACCTATGTTATTAATGGCTTCTGAGTATGATGGTAAGTATTTGGTAGACTGGTGGCATATGGACACTAGCTGCTCAAATCACTTGACAATAAACAAACAATGGTTGGTTGAATTTGACTCCAGGATGAGGACAAAGATCAAATGTGTTGATGATAAGTACCTTAATGCATAAGGTATGGGGAATGTAAAAGTTAGAGTGAAGAGTGAAATACATAAGGTACGGTATCCCCAATAAGGTATGCATGAAAGACAAGCAATCTAGATTGTCGTTTGCGTCAGAATTAGCCCCAAGAGTAAAGCATGCTCGGGAGTAGTACATTTAGATGTATGTGGACTGTGATACGGTGGGAGAACTAACTTGAGGTTTTGCATTTGTGTTCGCAAATGTTTCGGTTTAGCAAGAGTCACCACTGACTTTTTATTTTATCCAAAGGAAAGGTCAAAAAGCACAGGAAAGACCTTTGAGATGTTTTCTTGGGTTCGGGGGGTAGATTATGAAAAGGGAAGGTGCTAGCACCCTTTTCATCCATGATTTTCCATAGGCTCTTAGTTACTTGTTTATATCACTTGCTTTTGCTTTTCAATTGTTTGAAATGGTGCTTTGTGTGTGGTTTTTTGAAAATGCTTTGAAAAAGAGGCCATCGTTGTGGCAACCTTTGTAATGATTCTTGTTTGAATGTATACAAAGATGCTTTTGTCTTTTGAAAAGATGTTTCAATGAACCACACACAAAGCACCATTTCAAAAAATTGAAAAGCAAAAGCAAGTGATCTAAACAAGTAACTAAGAGCCCAGGAAAACCATGGATGAAAAGGGTACTAGCACCTTCCCTTTTCATAATCTACCCCCCGAACCCAAGGAAACATCTCAAAGGTCTTTCCTGTGCTTTTTGACCTTTCCTTTGGATAAAATAAAAAGTCGGTGGCGACTCTTGCTAAACCGAAACATTTGCGAACACAAACGTAAAACCTCAAGTCAGTTCTCCCACCGTATCACAGAACTGGCGACTCTGCTGAGGAAAATAAATCTCTGGCCGATGTTGGAGATTCAAGATCTTTGATTACTGATAATGAGAAGTCCTTGAACCACTATTAAAGATAGAAAATCTTGGGCAACTTGTCGGGATTAACTTTGACAACTTCTGTGAGGATGTGAGAATCCTTCACGACTTTCTGGGGAATAAGGAAAACCCTGACGATCTCTACTGGGGAATCAAAACCTGGGAGACTTCAACTGGAGAAATGAGATTGAGAATCTTCGATCTGCTGGGAAATAACTTTGTGGGGAGAATGCTTATTCTGTTGAAAGAGTTTTCAAAAGCTGGAGTCGCATGCCAACACTTTGAGGAATTATCTGAAGCTGTTTTCTGTTTTCTAAGATAACTTGTAGGAGAATCTTCTGATTTTAAGACAAATCTCTGGGGAATTGGAGGGAACTGGATGGTCTTCCACCGGGGTTTAAAGGTTAAAGTTTTGGACTCCGTTGGGGAAGGAAGCTTTATCTTCACTGAGGGTTTGCAGTTCAAAATTTGTTGGCTCCGTTGGGGATTGGGAGTTTGGAAACTTAAATTTGACGGGGATTTTGAAACTTAACTCCGTTGGGGATACGTATCTCAAGGCTTTAGTTATGTTGAGGATCTGAATGATATACTGCAGGGGATTTCTTCCGGAGTAGCCTAAAGGTGTTTTCCTATACTTTCAACCTATCAGTAATTATTCTTTCTCATTTCGTTTTATTTGTAAGCAGTGATTATATTCAAATGCATATGCTCATTTAATAAATCATTGGACGTTTTCAAATAAAATATAAGTGTAAAAAAGAAATAAAAGGCAACAATTTTTTTGTGCTTTGAAGTATCTTTGTATTAACTTTGTGTAAGTATTTTGTACAAAGGAGACAGACATCCTAGTAAGAGAATGTTGTCATAAAATTGAGAAAACATTTATACAAAGAAAGATGGCTATGTGTAACAATTCCATGGGGTTCCCATTCTGCTATAGCCTTCGCAACTCTGAGTATCTTGTCCATTCGTGGCTTCGTTCGCGGATGACTGGATTGATCAGAAGCTTGGAGCTTGTCCGTTGAAGAGATTGTCCTTAAAGTGATCCGATGAGACATAGTCATACGCTTTAAATCCCTAACTTTTGCCTGGACCGCCCTTTCGGGTTTTCGATCCACCGGGAAACCCTTTTTTGCCCAAGTCGCCCTTTCAGGTTTTCAACTTGCCGGGTGTACAAATTTTTTATTTATCCCTAATTTTTGCCTGAACCACCCTTTCGGGTTTTCGATTCACCGGGATGCCCATTTTTGCCCAAGTCGCCCTTTCGGGTTTTCAACTTGTCGGGTCGTTTATGCGTAGTATCTTTTGACTATGTCTGCGTTCGCAGGGTGCGGCAGGTCATCGTCGTCCATGGTGGTCAGAATCATTGCCCCACCAGAAAAGATGTTTTTGATCACAAATGGTCCTTCGTAAGTAGGAGTCCATTTGCCCCTGGGATCACTTTGCGGTAAGATGATTTGCTTGATTACAAGGTCTCTGACTTGATATACTTGTCTCTTGACTTTCTTGTTGAAGGCCTTGATCATACGTTTCTGATACGCCTGACTATGGCAAACAACATTAAGTCGCTTATCATCAATCAAGTTAAGTTGATCAAGCTGAGTCTGAATCCAATCGTCTTCACTCAAACCAGTATCCTTCATGATTCTCAAGGAGGGAATCTGAACCTCGATAGGTAAAACAGCTTTCATGCCGTATACCAAAGAAAAAGGTGTTGCCCCGGTTGAAGTGCGTGTCGTGGTACGGTACCCGTGCAGAGCAAACGGTAACATCTCGTACCAGTCCTTGTAGGTGACTGTCATCTTTTGAATGATCTTCTTGATATTTTTGTTCGCAGCTTCGACAACACCGTTCATCTTAGGCCGATAGGGAGATGAATTGTGATGTTGAATCTTGAACTGCTCGCACAGAGCGGTGATCATAGTATTGTTCAAATTTGTACTGTTGTTAGTGATGATCCTGTCGGGGATACCATACTGGCATATGAGGTTCGGCTTGATGAAGCGGGCAACCACGTTCTTTGTAATGGAGGTGAAGGAAGCTGCTTTGACCCACTTGGTAAAGTAATTAATGGCCACCAGGATGAAACAGTGTCCATTGGATGTTGTAGGCTTGATATCTCCAATCATATCGATTCCTCACATCACGAATGGCCAAGGAGCTGTTAAGACATTGAGAGGAACTGGGGGAATATGTACCTTGTTAGCATAGATTTGGCATTTGTGATAAGTACGGGAATGTTGATGACAATCAGCTTCCATGGTAGACCAATAGTAGCCTGCCCATAGAATCTTCTTAGCCATCGTATGACTGCTTGAGTGGGTGCCAAAGGTGCCATCATGTAGTTCATCCATGATCTACTCAGCTTCAATCTTGTCCACACAACAGAGTAGGACACAATCAAGATTGCGCTTGTATAGGATACCATTGCTCAGAAAGAACTTAGCAGCAAACCTCCTTAAAAACTTTTTGTCGTTGACTGAAGCTCCTTCAGGGTATTCTTGTGCTTCGAGATACCTTTTGACGTCATGAAACCAAGGTCGGTCCACCACTTCTTCGGTATTAATCTCGTGACAATGTGCATGTTCGTTCATTCGTTCAATGGTGATTTGAGGTGTCTCATTATCCCAGTTAAGTTTAAACATGGATGACATTGTATCTAGCGCATCTGCTAGCTAATTCTCTTCTCGCGGGAAGTGCTTGAAGGTAATCTGCTCGAAATGTGGTAACAATGTCAGGACATGTTCTTTGTAAGGGATGAGGTTAGGGTGTTTAATATCCCACTCTCCTTTGATTTGACTGATAACCAAAGCTGAGTCCCCAAATACAATCAGAGATTTGATTCCCAAGTCAATAGCGGCCTTGAGACCAAAGATACAAGCTTCATATCCGGCCATGTTGTTGGTGCAGCTGAAGCAGAGTCTAGCAGTGAAAGGTGTATGGCAACCTTCTGGAGAGATAAGTATCGCGCCGATACCGTTCCCAAGTGCGTTGGAGGCACCATCAAAGTACATAGTCCATCGGGATCCTTGTTCAGGTCTGTCATACGGTCTGTTCTCTTCAATGTTGCTCAAAGTCATGATATCCTCGTCGGGAAAGTCTAACCTCATAGATTGGTAATCTTCGATAGCTTGATGGGCCAGATGATCGGCTAGCACACTCCCCTTTATGGCTTTTTGGGTTGTGTATTGTATATCATATTCGGTGAGGATCATCTGCCATCTAGCGATTCTTCCGGATAAAACAGGCTTTTCGAAGATGTACTTGATCGAATCCATTTTAGAAATCAGCAAAGTGGTATGTGTCAACATATACTGCCTTAGCCGGCGAGCAGCCCATACCAAAGTGCAGCAAGTTTTCTCGAGCAGTGAGTAGCGAGTCTCACAGTCGGTAAACTTTTTGCTAAGGTAATAAATGGCATGCTCTTTTCGGCCAGACTCGTCATGTTGGCCCAGTACGCACCCCATTGAATTATCTAAGACAGTTAGATACATGATTAAAGGCCTTCCTTTGATGGGTGGCATCAAGATAGGAGGTTCCAGCAAATACTCCTTGATCTTATCGAAAGCAACTTGACAGTCATCATTCCATTTAACCACCTGATCTTTCTTCAACAGCTTGAAGATTGTCTCACAGGTAGATGTCAGGTGAGAAATGAACCTTGCAATGTAGTTTAGGCATCCCAAGAAACCTCTGACCTCCTTCTCAGTGCGAGGGGGGGGGGCATTTCTTGTATAGCTTTGACTTTGGCAGGATCAACCTTAATGCTTTTGTTATTGACGATGAATCCTAAAAGTTTATCGGACCTGACTCTGAAAGTGCACTTGCTAGGGTTCAGTCTGAGCTTGTACTCCTTTAATCTGACAAACAACTTTTGCAGATGGTCGAGGTGTTCTTCTTCTGTCTGTGAACGGGCTATCATGTCGTCTACGTAGACTTCAATCTCATGATGTATCATGTCATGAAACAAAGCTACCATGGCTCGCTGATAGGTTGCCCCAACATTCTTCAGTCTGAATGGCATCACTTTATAGCAGAAGGTACCCCACTGCGTAACAAAAGTAGTCTTCTCCATGTCTTCGGGGGCCATTTTGATCTGGTTGTATCCCGAAAATCCATCCATGAAAGAGAATACCTTATGTTGAGTTGTATTGTCAACCAAAATGTCAATGTGCGGTAGTGGAAAGTCATCTTTAGGGCTAGCCCTATTTAAGTCTTTGTAATCCATGCACATTCTCACTTTGCCATCTTTCTTAGGCACAGGCACAATGTTAGCAACCCATTGTGGATAGGAAGTAACAACAAGAAACCCAGTATTGAACTACTTCATCACTTCAGCTTTGATCTTTTCGGACATGTCAGGCCTCATTCGGCGGACTTTCTGTTTGATTGGTGGACAGTCTTCTCTTGTAGTGAGACGGTGAACCACAATGTCTGTATCCAGTCCCGGCATGTCTTCATAGGACCAAGCAAAGATCTCAACATATTCATTCAACAACTAAACTAAGCGCTCTTTGGCATTTGGCTCTAGGTTGGCACCCACTTTAACCTCTTTTTTGTCTTCGGCAGTACCCAAATTGATAGTCTCTAACAACTCTTCATGGGGCAGAATAACCCTTTCTTCTTGTTGCAAAAGTCTAGCCAACTCTCCAGGCACTTCACAGTCTTTATCACCTTCGTATTCGACATGATTGACCAGATCTTCAGAGTCACTGAAGGCCATAGCAGAATTGTTACCCATGGAATCCGGAGTGGATGGGTACCTGTATTTTGTGAGTGTGGGTGTGTGTAAGGGATAGCCATCTTTAAACAAATAAAATGTAAAAAGAAAGAAAATGAACACAAAAGTTTATATATGAAAACGTCCATGATTCATTAAAAATGACATATGAAAATGGAGAATCAAAACCCTTACAAATGGACCTATATGCCCCGGGTAAGGCATAAGGCGAAAAGAGCGTACAAATTGTTTAATAATTATTATAGACCAAACAAGAAATGTTCAAAAGATAAATTACTGATTGATGAAAGTAATGGGAACGAAGTCTTTCGCCTCCCAGTTGTTCAGTCCTCCTTCAATAGTTGGAAAGATCCAGTCTTCAAAATTGCTCTCATCTTCAACATCTTCCAAAGCATGAACTCCATGATGAGTGATCTTTAATGGTGGTCCTCCAGCCTGGGAGCGACGTACAACCTTCTGACTAGCAGTAGTAAAACCCAAACCGAACTTGTCTGTCTTGATAGGAAAATCTAGCCTTTGACCCCATAATGTGCTTCCTCCTTCCTTGATCACAGCCTCCGCATCTTTAAGGGATGACATCCGGGAAACCGTTTTGGTAATGATGGGCACAACAGTCATTGTCTTGGCTACTGCAACTTCAGGAGAAACCTCTTCAAAGTGTTGGAAAGGTGTTTCTATGAATTCACCATCTAACTCCACGTAGCGGAAAGAGTTAAGATAGCTTATCATATACTCCTCCTCACCATGAACTGTTATGATTTTACCCTGGACTGGGTATTTGAGCATCTGGTGTAGAGAAGAAGTGACTGCCCCAGCGTAATGAATCCAGGGCCTCCCTAACAAGCATGAGTAGGAGGGATGAATGTCCATGACGTAAAATGTGGAGTTGAAAGTTTCCGTACCCACTTTAATTGGGATGTCCACCTCCCCGTGGACCATCCGCCTAGAACCGTCAAAGGCTCTAACTATGATATTACTGGGCTTTAGGGTCAATCCTTCACAGTCCAATCTATCCAACACTTTTTTAGGCAAGACATTTAAAGATGAACCGGTATCAACCAGAACGTGAGCAAGTGTGGTTCCTCTGCACTCCACCGAGACATGCAGCGCATCATTATGCTTTCTTCCCTTAGACGTTAGATCGGCATCAGAGAAGCCAAGACCATTGTTGGCTGTAAGGCTGGCTACACACTCTTGAAACTGATCCGCATAAGTTTCTTGAGGCACGTGCGTCGTCTTCAGGAATTTGATCAAGGCTTTGGCATGAGTCTCAGAGTAGAGCAATAGAGCTAGCATAGAGATTTTTGAAGGGGTTTGCCCCAGCTGCTCTATGACATCATAGTCGTTTTTCTTAATTATCTTTAAAATCTCCTCTATTTCCTTTTGGGTGGTCTCGGGGATAACCAAAGTCCGAGCCCTCGTCCTGACGAGCGCTTCTTGGATCCCCTTATCTTTATCAGCAGTAACAGCAGAGGGTATAGCTTCGGGAGTAACAATTTCTTCAATAACTGGACTTCGCACAGATATCTTGACTGGCAGAGGAGCACTTGAGGGTTCGAAGATTGCCTTTGGAGGAGCAATATCCGGAGAGAAGATTCTTCCGCTACGAGTGATCTTACTTGTCCCCGCAATATTTCATATGTCAGGAGTTTCTTCATCAGAGCTTTCTTCAACTGATTCGATCTGCTTAACAACGTGGTAGAAGATCTCTCCTCCATAATTCCATGGTATCGTCTTGTTGGACTTGTATGGGATAGGCCCCGGCATAGTAATCTTCAGTGGTACAAACTTTGGATCAGGTGTAATCTTAACAGGTCTTTTGGGGACCTTGGAAAGATTGTCGGAAATGGTGATTATAGCAACATCATTGATTGGAGTAACAGGAGTAACAAGAGTTTTCTTGAAGAGGATTTCTTGAGTATCCATCAGGCGTTGGATGCCTGACTTCAATAGAGGACAGTCAGATTGCGAGGTTGAACAAAGGTAACAATCTTTTTCACAGCCCGGAAAAATCCAGGCTTTCAACAGATTCATCTTGATCATTGGCAACAGAGTCATTAAGTCATCAACAATAGTAACATGAAGATCTTCTACAATAGCATGGACATTGTGACCATATTTTGGCATAGGAGCGGATATCACATTAGGTTTTTCGGGGGCATCAAACTCCACCTCCTTAGCATCTATTAAATCTTGGATCTTGTTTTTAAGAGCCCAATAATTATTGGTGTCATGCCCCACGTTGTCCGAATGATAGGCACACTTTGCATTTGAATGATAGTAGGGAGAAGAGGTATTTGGGTTCTTCGGCGCCTCTTTCAAGTTTGTAAGGTTTAACTTTAACAAATGAGGGAGAACCTGAGCATGTGTCATATTGATCCGAGTGAATTATCGTTGTGGCCTTTCCACCCTGGTTTGGTTAACTCTGGGTTGACTGCTTCGAGGTTGATCGGCTGAGGAGTTCTGAATCATCACAGCCCCCACCACTGCTCAGTGCTCCATTCTTCCTTGATTTCTCTGGGTGTAAACAGCAGAAGCTTCTTTCTTGGCTGGAAAGGTCTTCTTGATAGCGGCGGAAGCAGATGCATCCTTCTGAATTTTACCGCTCTTAATGCCAGCTTCGACCCTTTCACCCGTCAGAATTAATTCGGTGAACCCTGCAGATAAGCTCCCGATCAAGTGATTAAAGAATGGACCTGACAGGGTCCCCAGAAACATATCCACAAGCTCTCTCTCAGACAATGGTGGTTGCATCCTTCCAGCCAAATCCCGCCACTTCTGGGCATACTCCTTAAAGCCTTCATTAGAAACCATACCCATACTCTGTAATTGAGTACGAGTAGGTGCTAAATCTGCGTTATATTGATATTATCGATAGAAAGCAGCAACCAAATCCTCCCAGTTATGTACATCAGATCTCTCAAGTTGATAGAACCAATCCAATTGCGTACCCGACAAACTATCTTGAAAAAAGTGGACCCACAGATCCTTATCAGAAGAGTGAGGTTGGATCTTTCTGATGTAAGACCGCAGATGCATCTTCGGACAGGACAAACCTTCGTATTTAGCAAATGTAGGCACTTTGAATTTAGGGGGAATGACAATCCCAGCAACCAACCCTAGTTCTTCGAAATTCAGCCCAGGTACTCTCTGTACCTCCATGGCTACCAGCCGGTCTTTCAGATTCTTATACTTATCGTCTGCAAGAGGATACTGCTGTTCAGAGTAATCTTCCTCATCCTCTTCTTCTTCTTCTTCAGCTTCAGACTCGGAGGGCATTGCAACCCCTTTTCCTTTACCAACCCCTTCATCATACGTCGAGGGGAAATCTATGACCCTTCTAGCCTGGTTCTCAAACCTTCTCCCCAAAGTAGCTACACCCGCTCTTTTCTTTTTCCTTTTCTTTCTCTAACAGTGCTTTAAGGTCCTATTGACCCTTTGCCAAGGTCATGAGGAGTTGTTGGAACTGCGAATTCTGTGCTTATAGGTCTTTGACCGTCTGCTCTATATCCATTTTGCTGAAATAAACAGCAGAGAGATAAGGAAACCTGGTGTGAAGACCTGTTTATGCATATGATGAATGATATGTTATTCATGTAATGCATTCAAGGATTTAGAAATTCAAATTTGTTATACACAAAAAAGAACGCACGTCATATTAATAAGATATAATTGTTAGTACATAAATGCCCCATGGGCAAAATAATACAAAATTCTAGGGTAAAAAGACGTTGCGCATCCTTTTCAGTGCGATGTAAGTGTTGAGAGTCTGCTCTTCATGGAGTCGACGAGTAAGTTACAAAACCTTCTTCTCACTAGCGTAAAAGCTGGCTTCAAAAGTATTTTGTTCCTCCTTGAGTTGTATCCAACTCTTTTGCAATTCTTCCAATGATGTTGGCATGTCAGGATGTAGGAGGGTGTATGGAACCTCTCCTTCCATAACAGGCTCTTTGATCATAGGCAGAATGTAGGGGTAAGGCATCATAAGACTCTGGGCGCGGGTTCGTACCCACTTGAGGTAAGGCTGAAGGGGGATGGAATTCTTGTGTCCCAAGGTCTTACTGTCCACTTTGTTGGGCATCCTCCAAGCTCGGATAAACCTTTGTCGGAGTCCTTGAGTGTCGTTGTCAAAGTCAAAAACCAAGTCTGGAATCGGCATGTCATGAGGGACATCCCTTCGGGCATACCCAAATTATCTCAGAGCTAAACAGGGGTTGTAGGTAATGCCTCCCCTAATGCCAAGTAAAGGGACATTGGGGAATTCCCCACAACGATCAATGATGATGACATTTTCTCTGGACCGAGAACACCAATGAACATCAGAATGTGTAAGAGTCATCAATTGTTGCGACCACCTCAAGCCTTGTTCATTCTTCAAGACTGACTGGGGAAGGTGAGAAATAAACCATCTTGCTATAAGAGGATTACATCACATGAGAACACCTATTTTCCTCATTGTCCGTGTGTAAAATGAGTGTAGGATGTCCCCAAGCAATGTAGGCACATGATTCCGAGATATGAAAATCTTGACAGTATTCACATCTATAAGTTGATCAGGGTTTGGGAACAAAACCAACCCATAGATGAGAAGTGCTACAATATCCTCAAAAGCTTGCAGATCTAGAGAATTCCAGCAGTCTTGTGCCTTCTCAAACAGAAAATTTTCCAAGAAACCCTTGACACCACTTCTGGTTTCCCAATGACCTTTGATATCAGATGGTTGCAAGTGTAAGGCTTGAGCAACATCTTCAGGCTTTGGTTCTCTTTCTGTACCGTTGTAGGGTAGTTGATAGAGAATAGGAATCCTCAGGAGTTGAGAAAATTCCTCCAAAAAGTAGGCATTAGTTGGTAATCAGGGAATGTGAAGCAATGGTGTAGGGGGTCAAAGAACTGGAAGAGAACTTTCACCATGTATTCTTCAATGTTGGAGTTGACCAAGTTGAGAAGTCTACCATGTCTTTCACTGAAGGGAGAATTCTATGGAATCTTGGAAGTAAGCTCCTTGAGTAGAGGAAGGATTCTCACAAGGTTAACCTGAATAGTTTTTCTGCGGAGTGATTCCATGACCTACAAATCAGGAACAAAGATGAAGATCCAAACCCTTGAAATGGTTAGTGTATGCATATGATGCTTTATGATGTTCATGATGTATGCACAAGTATATGTACAAGCAAATCACACAAGATCCTAGTTTCAGGCTTGCATGGGGTTTCATAGGTAAGTACCCTCTTGAAGTTTAGATGGCTTAACCTTTCCTATAAATAGTAATCGGGTTCTAAGGAGCTCAATATCACTGGATTATTTTCTATGTTCATTGTTTCAGTTTAGCCACTTAACTGGCGACCGAAATATTCCAAGAAAATAACCTTTAATGAGTGTAGTATCGATTATCTACCAACTTCGGACTGCACCAAAGCCGATCATCTCACTACCCCTAAAAAGGCCAAGATGGTCAAGTAAAGGTTCTAAAAGTTCATTAGTGCTTCATGACATCACTCAGCGGTCCCGTATTCTCTTTGATTGACTCAAAGGCTACCGATACCCACAAATATGTCGCACTAATATAGCTATTGCTTAGACCGTGTCAGTATACCCCGCATAGTTTCCACAACGTATTGCTATTTACCTATGAATGTTTCCCAAAATTCGGGTAGAGGATTCAAACCCAAACAATAGACCCAATTGTAAAGCAAACAAAGCAAACAAAGTAAGCATGTAAAGGTGATCTAAACCCTAAGGTAACCCCACTTTAAAATATTCCCCAGCAGAGTCGCTTGTTCTGTGATACGGTGGGAGAACTAACTTGAGGTTTTGCGTTTGTGTTCGCAAATGTTTCGTTTTAGCAAGAGTCGCCACCGACTTTTTATTTTATCCAAAGGAAAAGGTCAAAAAGCACAGGAAAGACCTTTGAGATGTTTTCTTGGGTTCGGGGGGTAGATTATGAAAAGGGAAGGTGCAAGCACCCTTTTCATCCATGGTTATCCATAGGCTCTTAGTTACTTGTTTAGATCACTTGCTTTTGCTTTTCAATTGTTTGAAATGGTGCTTTGTGTGTGGTTTTTTGAAAATGCTTTGAAAAAGAGGCCATCGTTATGGCAACCTTTGTAATGATTCTTGTTTGAATGTATACAAAGATGTTTTTGTCTTTTGAAAAGATTTTTCAATGTTTTGAAAGTTTGAAAGTTTGTTTTGAAATTGTGTTGTGGATTGTGTTTGAAAATAGCAAGGATGTTTTTTGCAAGTTTTGATCAAGTAACTAAGAGTTATCTACCCTATTTTTCTCAAAGATCTTCCCTATACATTTTTAACCCTTTTGACAGTGTTGTTTTACCATTGTATTTGGTAAACAACCTTGTATTAGGATGTTAAACGGGACAGGTGCGGGTCATTGTATTGACCACGATAGCAATATTGTCAAGTATCTTTAGAAATTTTTTTGAGGGACTAGATCATTTTTGTGTAGGCAACCAAGATAGCGTCATCGAGGGACTATGATCTTTTTGTTTTGTTTTTGTTTTGCCAAGATACTCAACATGCATAACATGGCCATTTTCAAGGCAACAAGTGGATGAAACCCTAGGGGTGTATGTGTGCATTGTGTTGTCAATTTACATGCTTTTTGTCTTTATATTAGTCAAGCTATTTGTTTTTGATTTTGGACTTTTGCATACAAACCCTAATCTCTAACATGGCATATTTGAAAGCATAAAATGCGTAAAATAAATCTACACTATTACAACATTTGATATGGGAAGGGGGATACAATTTTTGAATGGGGATTATTTGGCAAGAAATTAAAACCCTAATATTTACTATTACATCCAAATTGAATAAATGGCACAAATAAATAAATGGACAAGTATTTAAATGGTCAATTAAATAAATATACAAAATATTATGAATATGCAAAAAATGTTTTTGTTTATTTTTTATGTATGTAAAAAATATTTAATGTATATATAGAAAGAAATAAAAGATTATATATTTTTTATTAAGGATAAAAACCCTAATTTTCTTTTAAGAAAGTATATATATATTAATTGTTTTATTCATGTATGATAAAATAAAATAAAATATATACAAAATAAAAATATATTTAGAAAAAATATTATTTAAGTATAAATGATAAAAAATAAGGTATAATATTTTTATGTTTTATTTTCAAGTTTTCATTAAATAAAATAAAAGTATATACTATTTGATAATTATTTTCATGTTAGAAAAATAAAATAAAATACAAAAATAAATGTGAAAATTTATAAAAAAGTTTTTTTGGTATTTTTATGTTTAAAAGATAATAGAATAAAATTAGAAATGAAAAATAAATACAAAAATATAAAAATATAAAGGAATGGGCCAGGGGATGCAGTCAGCAATGGGGGGGTGTCAAAAACAAGGCCAAAACCAAGCCCAACCCACTGACTTCATCTTTAACCTTTGTCACAAAACGCGCGCGCCTGATTCAAACATGGAGAACCTGCATACGTGCCCTAATGCAAAAACTCATAACATCAAAGTTGTAGCATTTTTCAAGACGAATCCAACCATGTAAAGAACTCATTCTAACTCTCAAAGACCAGAGAGAATTTCTCTGGCCCTAAATTCTAACCTAATTTTTTCAGGAAGTTCATGAATCAAATTCTCTTAACACGTTTAACTTAAATAAAAATTGAGCATATGTACAACTTCATGGCTATGAGTACTACATTTTTTATTCACAAACCTAAGCCTAATGATTCCTAAATAGAGAGATAGGAAGTTGATAAAAACCTATTTCAGTTGAAATCGTGTATGGCAATGTGGAGCTTTTCAGTGAGGCCCGAGGTGTTTGGGAGCTTGCTTGAACTTCCTCTGACCTTTCCCAATGCTTAGTTTGCCTTGAATGTGCTTGAACAAGCTTGTAGAATTCAACCTTCACAAGCTGAGAACAGAAATGGTGAAGCTTGCAAATGGAGTTATAGTCACTGCCTAATGGTTGGAATAGCTTGGATAGGTTATATGGAAGGTGTTTGAACAAGTTTGAGGCAAAATGCACGAGGGGTTTTTGCTATGGAAGTCTAAGTGCAGAAACTGCCCTGTTTTGCAAGAGGGAAGTGATTTTGTGTTGTTGGAGGGCTTGAGGACTCAAAGGCTCATGTTTTAGGTTCAATGCAATGTATGAAACTTGTCTCAAATGCTTTCAAAAGTTGGTTCTATCAGATGTTCAAGTTGTAGTGTATTTGACAAGTTTCTTGTATTTTAAGCAAAAGCAAGCAATGATGCAAGACAAGCCTGTACAAGCTATCTATCAGCCTTCACTTTATGATCTTGGCCCCCTCAATTGGTGGATATTGTGTGTTGTACCATATCTTGTTCAAGGCTCAAGAGATGTGGTTTGACATAAAGCAAAATTGACAAAAATGGCAATGTTACCTTTTACTATTTTTGGATTAATCTATTGTATAATCCTCTAATGACCAGAAAAAAGCCTCAAACCAATGGATTTGCATTTAATTATTGAGTATGGAAGGGTTTTGGGACCTGTAATCTAGTACAAACAAGGCTGATTAGAGTTTGCAACTTGTATCAATATGAAAATGCCATGGTTCAAAAGTGAGTTTTTGCCAACTTCAAGCCTTAGATTCTCCCTAACCACAAATGATTTTGGAGAGTTCTTGGACATATTGGAAAGCTTGAAACATTCTATACAATCCATATTTGAAATGCAATTTGAGATTCCAAGTGTAACTATGTGAAAAATGGTCATGAAGATAGGTCAAAATCCTGCCTAAACTAGGGCAAATTTTCACTAAGTTAAAAGTTTCATGGACCCTTGTTCCAAAAATCATAACTTGAGATCCAAGATTCTTTTGAGAAAACTTTGTGAATCAAAGTTGTAGACTTTGTGGAGGACTAAAACTTTCATGTTAGAAGTTTTGTTTGAATCCAATTGCATCATGGTAAAAATATTGGGCAAAGTTGGGAAAAATTAAGAAAATTTCATAACTTAGAAAAATTCTAAGTTATGAAAAATTTTCAATCTTAAACCCTAATTTGCAAAATTGGGTTTCTTGATGAAAAAGTTTCATGTTTTGACACATCTTGATGAAAAATGACCCTTGGCACTTGATTTTGACCAAAAAGTCAAAGTTTGACTTTTTAGTGTACAGTCAAATTTTGATCAGTTGATTGGAAAATTCATCTGTCAATCCAATGCAATTGGGATCTTTTGAACCTTGTGAATAGGTCAAGATGATTCCATTGAGTCCTTGAATCCATGCTTGAACCCAATTTGCCATTGGCTAGGTGAAAAATCATAAATTGCCCTTGTGCAGTCAAAACCCTAAAAATGACCATTTTGCCCTTTCGATGATCTGATCAAATTTCTTGAGGAGTTGTGGTCCAAACTTGATCAAATGGTTCATATGAGTCTATAGTGTTGATGTGGATAAAAAATTATGAGGTTTGACTGTAAATTGGCCACATTTGACTTTTTCCCCAATACAACTGATTTCTAGGTCAACTGTCCAATTGACTGGGCAAAAATTTGATTCAAGGCTTGAAACTTGGTAGAGGCAATCTTATAGGTCCAACATGAAGTATGAAAGTCACTTTGAGCATTGTAAGTCCAAAAATCCATGTGCAAACTCAAATCCTAATTTAGGTTATCAGTGCAAGGAGATGTCTTGAGCAGAGCAAAACCCTAATCCTGTCATGAGTTCAAAGAGTCTTGTAAGGGGAAATCTTGATAAAATGAGAGGGAAAATTTTGGGGTACAACATGGACCATTTCCAGAACCTTCACTTAGAGGAAACAAGCATTTTGTGTCTTTTATGGATAAGTTCACAAGAATGACATGGGTAGCACTCATCAATTTTAAGCATAAGGTGTTTACCGAGTTCCATAAGTTCAAGGTGGAGGTTGAGAAACAGAGTGGTCAGAAGTTGAAATTATCAGAACTGATGGTGGAGGTGAGTATAACTCTACAAATTTTGAGAAGTTAAACGAGGATAATGGAATAGAGCATGAAGTTATTGCTCTATACACTCAACATAATGGTCGTGCTTAAAGAAGAAAATAACTTTGCTTGATATGGCAATGAGCATGCTAAAAGAGAAGAAGCTGCCTCACACCTTGTGGGAGAAGCTGTTGCAACTTCAACGTATGTACTCAATAGGTGTCCAACAAAGAAGTTGAAGGAAATTATTTCTTTGTAGAAGTGGATTAGTGATAAGTAAAGTGTAAGTCATCTCAAGGTATTTAGTTTTGTTTGCTATAAACATGTTCCAGATGATAAGAGAAAGAAGTTTGATGATAGAAGCAAAGTAATGTTACTGGTGGGGTACCATGGTACATATGCATATAAGCTTTATTGTCCAGTCATCAATAAGGTGGAAGTCAACAAAGACGTCATTGTGAAAGAGTCAGAAGCATGAGATTAGAGAGGGTCTTAATCCAACTCTGGTGTAGTGCCGACACCTGATATAGCTTTTGAATATGAGTTAGAACACGAAAGTTCTAAAGATGAGTCAGAGTCTAAAGATGACTCTGGAGACTCTGAAGATAAGTCAGGATCTGAAGGTGATTCTGAAGATGAATCTGATTCTGATCTAGATTCTGATGATGATCCAGAATCTGGTGGTTAAGACTTTGGAGGTCATGCCTCTGGAGCTAGTGTTTCTGGAAGTGATGAACCTTATACAGGTGGTCAATCACCTGATATTGTTCCAGAAGCAAAAGAAGATTTTGAACAAGTTCAGAGGCTACAAAGAATCGGATAAATATCAAGAAGATTTACAGAGTTTGATATGTTGCAAGATACTTAAGTAGACTCTGAGGGAGAAGTCGTTTAGTGTGCCATGTTAGTAGACTCTGAACCAGTTGGTGCTGAAGAAGAAAGTGTGGTTAAAGGCCATGAAATAAGAACTTAAGGCTATAGAAAGAAACCAGACTTGGGAGTTGACTGAGCTTCCAAAGGACAAGAAATGCATCAGTGTCAAATAGGTTTTCAAGGTGAAGTTAAAGTCAGATGGATCAACTGGAAAACACAAAGCAAGGCTAGTAGCCAGAGGTTTTTTGCATAAATCTGGACTAGATTACTTTGAGGTGTTTGCACCTGTATCTAGACATGAAACAATCAGACTGGTGATTGCCATAGCAACTATAGAAATTGGCCTTTGATACATCTGGATGTGAAATCTTCATTTCTGAACGGTCCATTATAAGAAGAGGTGTATGTATCACAACCTCGTGTATTTGTGAAAAATAATCGGGAAGGGATGGTTGAAATTCCGGGAATGTCACAGACTCAGGATGTCTAATGGAATGTTAAGACATCTGATCTGACATTAAGCGCTGTACAGGTAGAATAGGCTGTACTTTTGATTTCTGTTCTACAACAGTCACTGGACTATTATACCAGAGCCTGCAACACATTTTGACAAACGTAGGTTCTGATTTACTGAAGTTCAGAATAGTTAAGGTTAATCATATACTTGATGTCATGAGGAATGCTGTGACATCAAACAAATAACCAATGCAGAAGGTAAATAACACACAGAATTGTTCACCCAGTTCGGTTCAACCAACCTACATCTGGGGGCTTCCAAGCCAGGGATAAAGTTCACTATTAGTAGTATCAATTCAAAGACCCTACAGCCAACACAATCGTTGACAGCCTTCTCACTTAATCACTACCCAATGACACTTTTACCTAAGATCCAATCCTAGATATGAGACCCCTCTCACTCCCCCTCAATCACCGCAGTGATAACTTTCTACAGTACATAAACTGTTCAGAAGATACACTTCCATTACACATCTTGATCATGCTTAAAAGCTTCAATCAAGTACAATGCATACATCCTCTAACCTACAGGTTTCAAGGAGTATGGTGACCATCCCACAGCCCGGGTGGTTCACAACAAAACTAGCCCTAAATAATTACATCTTGTCAATCCAAGACGTCTTTAAATTAGGTTACAATACTTCTATTTATAACACTTTTTACCCAACTGGATTTGGGCCTTCATATGACAGCAATGCAGCTTTAACGACCTGCATAAAGTAAGCAGAAAACTTCTGCTGTAAGTTAGGTCTTCAATCGAGCTTTTCTCCTTATCCTTAGCTTCTGATTGAATCTTTTAGGGCTCCACATATGCCTTCAATTTTCGCTACTTGTTATGCATTCTATTTGGCAGAATATTCTGCATAACTTCAGGAACAGAACTGCATCAGACTTGACAGTTCAGTAGCTTGATGTCTGGTATGATGTTATGACATCTCTTGAGACATGTTGTTCCAGATGTTGATTTAAATCAACACAACATGTTTAGGCATTTACAATAGGATTTTCAGGCTGTTCCTATTATACATTACATTACATTATTGTTGTTACTATTTGTTTTACAGGAAATGAGCCAATCCTAAACGAAGGCACTTACAATCTCCCCCTTTGGCAAATTTTGGCTAAAACAAATACAACAATAAAAAAGGAATAAAAGTGTTCAGGATACACACAGAAGGATGTCTTGACATTGATGTTGACATCTTTGGTTGTAACCACACTAACCATCCAGGACCTCTTGAAGCACAGGAGGAAGAGGATGCACCTCATTCCCTTTTAGACCACGAACCATTTCTTGTCACTGGTGGTGGAAAAAGAGGACCGTGGGAGATAAACTATCCTTTCAGAGGCATCAGAGAACCTTTAAGGAGTGACCAGAATATCTCCCTTGTAACTCAGAACACAGGTCACAACTGTGTTCATAACTCAGATCACAAGTCACAAAGAAATTCACGCCATTTGAATTTCTGCTGAATTTGTGACAAGTCTTTGTGCACTTGTGATCAAAATTTTGAGTAGCTGCTGCAACAAGGACAATGGCAAACAGTACTCCTTTCTCCCCCTTTTTGGCCAAAAATTGACAAAGAAAGCCCTCACAAAACCAGATCCAAGAACAGTTTTCCCAGATTCGTACAAACCCCATGATGGTTGTGAGAGAAAGAAATGTGTGACAGGAGGTTATATAAGGAGATAACAGGTTCAAGAAGATGGTAATATAAAATCTTGGTCAAGGATACCTGTTAAAGTTGTTGCATATTTCAGACTGACTGTGCATGAAATTTAGGCGCATTTGTTTGTTTCTGCCAAAAGAACCAGTCCTAATACATGCATAAATTTAGGTCAAAGCAGTTCCTGAAGAAAATCAGCCTTTGACCGACTTTTAAGGCTGAAGATTTATTCCTTCTAGGAAACAGAATACCAATGACGTGGTGAAGTTATTTTCCACGTATTCTTCTTGATTTCCCCAAGGTTGCAATGTCGTTGGTAATGTCATGACACTTACTTAGACATTACCTTACATTCTTCAACAATAGCAGCCTTCTTTTTACTTCTCTCAGTTAGGCACAGAGAAGGACACTTTAACCAGCTAGTAGCAAGAGACTAGTAGCATTAAGAATGGCCATCAATCATGCTTTCTTAAGTGTTGCTGAGATCCAACACAATTACTTTCTACCTTCTTCCAGACAGCAAAATAAGGAAGGAGGGAATAAACCAGAAGACTCCAAAATGCTTCATAAGACATCACAGATTAGTTCTAATACACCAAATTTAGATGCCACTTCTATTTCTTGTAGTAAAGGAACCCCTTGAACATATGCTGAATATATCAGATTTCTTAATCTGATTTACTTCTTCTGATCTTCCATTCACTAGTAGTTGCTAGAGCTAGTGAAGTCTTTACCACAATAGCATTTCTGATTTGCCAGACCAAGTTGCTATTGATAAGATCTGAATCTTCCAAATTGCTCCAAAAGTATCAAAACTTCCACTTTTAAGAATCTCTGAGATTTTCTTCCTAAACCCAGACCAATAACAAGAGCAATTCTTCAATCTCCTGATGTTGAGACATTATCCATGACTTCACTTAGAAGTTCATAATGTCATATTATCAGAATACATAAACATCAGCATACCACCGTCCTCTTCTGACTTCTGATCTTCAGATTAAGTCCAACAATACATATACAAAGTCTCCCTTCACTGTATATTGTAATTGGGAAAAGTGCAACACTCAGTGACTTCCCTTGTTAAGGTCAATCAAAACAGTTGCGTGGAAACCAGTAGCACTAGCTCTGAGGTGGTAACTTCAAGCACCCTGAACTAGTCTTAGAATAGTAAGGACATCTCTGATTCATGCCCTTACACTTCCACACTTATCATGACTCTCTGGATGGCTGAGAAATCATGTAGCCATAGTCTGAAACCAACTTCCAACCTTCTTAGTGTGCTTACAAGCTTTACTAAGATTCAGACTTTCTAGAAGGATTATCCTTTAATCAAAAAGTTGATCATGTCATCCTTCTATTTACTAGCAAATTCTTCAGATCACAACAGTAGTTATGCATCTACTTATTCCAAACCAACAATAGAACTGCCACTTCTGAATGAGGCGATAGAATATTAAGATTCACAGTCCCAAGTCTCTGCCACAGACTTCTAACAATAATGATGTTACAGCATCATCTGGGACATCAGAACCTATCTGCTTGGGTTCTGAAGTTAACATCCAGGGGATTGATGCCCTTTTATATTCCCCATATGAAAGGTATGATCTTCATCTTCAGCATTAATTACTCACCAGAATACCCTAGAGAGAAATAAACTCTCTACCAAGTTCTGAGAAATAGGTTCAGAATACAGCCTTGTATGCATATTATACAAACACTTAGTCTCCCATCAAAGTGTTTATGAATACTTAGTCTCCCGTCAAAGTATTCATCATTAGTTAGATTATGCCACCTTCTCAAGGTAGGATAATTATTCTAACAATCTTCTGCTCCATGCATGAAGAACCAACTGGTCCTTACAAGCTTCCTTTGCTGAAGAGTCCCTTTCGTTTGAGATGATGTTGCAACATTGATCCCGACCATATGAGCCTGGCTTATACTATGGTTTTGGATGAACATCCATTGCAATCAAGGCACACTTTTCTTGTAAGGGATACACCAGAAGCTAATCATCCTTTATGATCAGGCCATAACAACCACATAACATGTTCTTATTCCTATCCTCCTTGGAAATCACCAAGATCATGAGAAATAAACTCAAGCATCTTACAGAACAAGGTAAGATGAACTCCCTTTCACATCAGCTTGATCATACTACTCCCTCTGAACAAAATGTTATCCAACTTCCCTTTTTATGGATACAGTGTTGAGTTCTTTACTTTAGACACATAGTAAGTACTCTTTATTTGGAATTTGCCACAGGTTTCAAATTAAGAGTCCTTAGTTTGCTTGCTGTACAAGTTTCAGGTTGCCACATTCTGTAACTTGTACTAGAAGAAACTTCATTATCAATCATGAGGATGTTCACTAAATCTGGAACTTATCTGTCTTTCCTCAGCAACTGATGTCTTCAACATTTGTGATGTTGTACATCCTTTATTATCACAAGCTTTAGAACTTTTGATTCTGATTTCATCATTTATTCAGTTAGAATTATCTAATCACACTAGAGGATCCTGACTGATTACTTCTTCATGCTTGCTAAGCATATTTACTTGGCTGAAGACACAGAAATGATGTTCCATCATCCATCACATGAGGGGAAACCTGGAAATCACAGCTTTAAAGTCCTTTTAAGTGCATTTAGCTCAGCACACAACTGGAGTAGATGACCTGTTGATCGTGTCCTGATCAATTATTTCAACACAGATGTCTCCTCTTCCAGATCAGGAGTAGGTTCCAAACATATGTACTCACATTACATGTGTTTAGCACCCAGAACATCTGTTCTTCAACTGGCAGTTGCATGATGTTCTAATATCCTTAAGAACATCAGTTCCATCTCCTTGGAACACATCATCCTTGATAATCTTCAAGGTCTTCAGGCAGCTTGCAGATGTATATGAGAACCATTGATCAATTGATACTCATTAAGCCTTTATGAGTGGACTTGAGGGAATCTCAAGTATCTTTGACATTATTGATAGATTCCAAAATCTGCTTACAAATTCTGTTGAAAATAATAACCCTAGAGTTCTTCTTTCACTTTAGGGGTTGTATCAGAAGCTATGCAGCGGAATAGCAGTACTTCACCAGAACTTACATAGTGCTTACTCCATATAGCAAGCATGACACATAAGGATTGAAAATAAATCAATCCTACAAGTTGTTTGCTTCTTCACCAAGCAACTTTCTAGACCCAACTCTACAGCCCTGTTAAAAGAAGGCTTTATAAACACATATGATGCCTTATCAATATCTTCACTCCCGCATGAAGGTTTTGATAATATTCTTCTCTGTGCTGAATACAGGATGAACAATGCACTCCGAAATCTTTACTCCCGCATGAGGTCTTTGAATTTGTTCAAACACTTTCATCTTCCTTCAACATAGCTGATCTAGTTTCTCCCAAATTGGTCCATCCTCCACTCCTAGGGACCAAACAATATGAACACTACTGGTTCAAACAATATTCTACCTTGTACACCACCGGAAAGTATCCCCCATGGATCTCATCCAGAGACAGACAGGATGCCTGCTCTGATACCAATTGAAATTCCGGGAATGTCACAGACTCAGGATGTCTAATGGAATGTTAAGACATCTGATCTGACATTAAGCGCTGTACAGGTAGAATAGGCTGTACTTTTGATTTCTGTTCTACAACAGTCACTGGACTATTATACCAGAGCCTGCAACACATTTTGACAAACGTAGGTTCTGATTTACTGAAGTTCAGAATAGTTAAGGTTAATCATATACTTGATGTCATGAGGAATGCTGTGACATCAAACAAATAACCAATGCAGAAGGTAAATAACACACAGAATTGTTCACCCAGTTCGGTTCAACCAACCTACATCTGGGGGCTTCCAAGCCAGGGATAAAGTTCACTATTAGTAGTATCAATTCAAAGACCCTACAGCCAACACAACCGTTGACAGCCTTCTCACTTAATCACTACCCAATGACACTTTTACCTAAGATCCAATCCTATATATGAGACCCCTCTCACTCCCCCTCAATCACCGCAGTGATAACTTTCTACAGTACATAAACTGTTCAGAAGATACACTTCCATTACACATCTTGATCATGCTTAAAAGCTTCAATCAAGTACAATGCATACATCCTCTAACCTACAGGTTTCAAGGAGTATGGTGACCATCCCACAGCCCGGGTGGTTCACAACAAAACTAGCCCTAAATAATTACATCTTGTCAATCCACGACGTCTTTAAATTAGGTTACAATACTTCTATTTATAACACTTTTTACCCAACTGGATTTGGGCCTTCATATGACAGCAATGCAGCTTTAACGACCTGCATAAAGTAAGCAGAAAACTTATGCTGTAAGTTAGGTCTTCAATCGAGCTTTTCTCCTTATCCTTAGCTTCTGATTGAATCTTCTAGGGCTCCACATATGCCTTCAATTTTCGCTACTTGTTATGCATTCTATTTGGCAGAATATTCTGCATAACTTCAGGAACAGAACTGCATCAGACTTGACAGTTCAGTAGCTTGATGTCTGGTATGATGTTATGACATCTCTTGAGACATGTTGTTCCAGATGTTGATTTAAATCAACACAACATGTTTAGGCATTTACAATAGGATTTTCAGGCTGTTCCTATTGTACATTACATTACATTATTGTTGTTACTATTTGTTTTACAGGAAATGAGCCAATCCTAAACGAAGGCACTTACAATGGTGTACATATTACATAAATTGTTGTATGGACTAAAACAAGCTCGTAGAGCTTGGAATTTGAAAATTGATTCATTTTTCAAGATGCAAGGATTCATAAAGTGTGAGATAGAGTATGACGTTTATGTCCAACATACTTATGGAGGTAATATGATTTTAGTATGTCTCTATGTTTATGACATATTGCTAACAGGAAGATGCTCTGAGGAAGTAGTCAAGTCCAAGAAGGTGTTGATGAATGCGTTTGAGATGTCTGACCTAGAAAAGTTGGTATACTTTCTAGGAATGGAGGTATTGTACTTTGAGAAGGGTATAATTATACATCAGTTGAAGTATGAACTTGAGCTTCTGAAGAGGTTTGAGCTAATGAATTGCAAGACTGCAATCACACCTATTAAGATGAATCACAAGCTAGATTCTAATATTGAGGGTGATGATGTAGATGCTATAACTTTCAAACAATTGGTTAGCTCATTGAGATATTTGTGTAACACCAAACTTGATATTTGTTATGTTGTTGAAATTGTGAGTAAGTTTATGAATAAACTGAAGTGGTCACATTACCAAGCTGCTGTTAAGATTCTGAGGTACATTAAAGGGACTATAAGGTATGGAGTGTTGTTCCCTTATGGTGCTAAATCAATTGCAGGGCTGATATATTATTCATGCTTTGATTTGTGTAGAGATAGAGTTGACAGAAGAAGTACTTCTGGATACTTTTTCAAGTATCTAGGAAGTCTCATTTCTTGGTGCTCCAAGAAGAAACTTATGGTTACATTATCAACTTGTGAAGCTGAATATATTGCAGGTGCTTTGACTTCATGTCAAGCTGTTTGACTAATGAATTTGTTATAGGATCTGGAGATCAAGGTGAGCAAACCTGCGAAGTTGATGATTGACAACAAATCAACTATAAGCCTCGCCAAGAACATAATGTTGCATGGAAGAAGCAAGCATGTTGATATAAAGTTCCATTTTATGAGGAATCAAGTCCAAAATGGAGTGTTAGAAGTTGCACACTGCAGCACCCAGAAGTAACTTGCAGATGTTCTAACGAATACTGTCAAGATTGAACACTTTATTCGTTTGAGGGATGGAATTGGTGTTGTAGAATTTAGTTAGCTGAATATGAATTAAAGGATGGTGTTAGAAGTAATTAATATTTAGTTGTATTTGTGTTAGTCAGAAGCAGAAGCTTTTGAGATTGCATCCTAGAAGTATATTTAGCTTATGGGGTCCTAGTTTGTTTTGTTAACTTAGCTATTAAATTTACTTTTGTTAGGGCCTACGTGTTAGTTTATTTTGTGTATATAAACAACTTTGTAACTAGGGTTTTAGCAATATTTTGATATAGAATTTATTCCTCAACAAGTTTGTTGTAGTATAGTCATTTCTTTTTCTCTCTCTTCTTCCATATTCATTTTTCATCTTCAACCTTTTGTGCACCAATAAGTAGTACTATTTAAAGGAAACAGTTGGGGAAAATAATTAATTTTCAATGTAAGTTAAAATGAGTCATTCATTTTGGAATACTTTTTTATTCCAAATAGGTCATTCATTGTGGATGGAGTGAGTAATTAAATAGTACTTTTACAACACTATGGCTATCTTTAGATATACTGTAAAACAAATTGGAAGTGGAATGGAGAAAAATGGAATGAAAATGTCATTCTAATGTTTAGGTATTTCATGACAAAACAAAGCAATTTTTCATTCCGCTAAATTTGGAAGGTACAAAATATGATGGGGTGGAATATAATGGTATAATTTCATGTTTGTTATTTGAATTAGTTAAAAAAATGATGGAACGAAGCGAGGTCGATGAGGTTGCACCTTTGCTTTCTAAACGCGTCTATATTCTTGGCTTAACGGGTGTTTACAAGTGCGTATGTCCTTTGGCTTAGTCTTTTGTGCTATTTTGGTGATTTCTTGACCCTATTTGCATGTTTTAATCAGTGCACAATTAAAATGTCCAAACAAGCATTTATCACTTTTATTTGATAAACCATATGTTTTTCATTTGATTTCCAGTAAAAACAAGTTAATAAGTGCCTTCAAATTTAACGTACTTTTGACACTTATCAATCTTGAATGGACAAATGATCGTGGTATGATTCACTTCAACATTTCCTTCACTTTGGGCAGGGTTTTGAAATTTATAGGAAGATATGTTAAGCAATATTTGACCTTTATTTAAAAAAGGAAAAAGTGTTCAATATAAAGTTGGAAAATCATAGAAGAGTGCTTATTAAGGATATAAATGAAAAAGGGACGACCAATATTCATCCCTATATCATGGTATCAATAAGCTTTGGTACTGATCTCTCCCACTAAACCCTAGTGTCACCCTTTGATTGCGACTTTATGAGTTTGTTGGATTAACTAACTGCAAGTGAACAATCTATTATGTAATTTTAAAAAGATATCGAACCCATATGGACTAATAATCAAACTGATGTTATCAATTGGTGTTGTGTAAAGCTAATGCGGATGATTTCTTTTGATTAAACAAAATTTAAAACTAAAACTAAAGTAAATTTAGAAAATATGATGATAAAGAAAGGCCAAAATGTGGATTTCACGTACCTCGGGGACTCCGTAACTTATTGGCTCAGACTCGTGGTAAAATCGTATTTAGTAGAAAATATCAATTTAAAGACTAAACCTCACACTCTCGCGCTATTGAATAAAGCCACGTTCCCCAACCATGATATTTTGCTCTCACTTTCCCATTTCAATTAAGGAACGTATTTTGAAAACTAAACAAATCATAATCGATGCTTAAAGCGCTCTCGCCCTCTTTAAGATCGATGCCTCGTTCCTATTATCTGGTTCGACCCCCGCACTCTCGCAGTGCCGGTTCGAACCTTATTTGATTTTCACTCTCGTGACAAAACGTTTTAATTAAACTTAAAAACAAAGACCAAAACAGAATTTTATAAAGGTTTAAGCCAAATTTGTTAATGAGTCCCGTCGAAAATGACGATCCTCATATATCAAAATCAAAACAATTTAGCTAGACATACAATTGATTAAAAACGAATTAAACATGGTGATTGCAATCTAAAATAACATGCTAATTAAATTAAACAAAGGATAAACAATAATAATAAATAATGCGATAAAAGGAAACCAGTAAAAGCTTAAATAAATGCGGGAGAACTTCAACAGAAAACTTCAAAGAATGAACAGAAAATAAATGCAACTTCAATATTAGAATGGCAGCAAGATTGATCAAAGACATTCAAATACAAGAAAAATTTAAACTAATGGTGTGATAACCACTCTGTGTGAGCAATTATCACTATTCTAGTAATTTCTGCTTAAAAGTATTTCAACGACGCTTTTACTGTCATACCCCAAAATTGCCTACTAATTGCTAGCCAATTTATCTTTTTACTAATCTTAACATTATTGTATTATAATATAAAACTGTAGCACATTAGTTTGGCTATTTATTTTTTATCTTAATGCAATGAGGTTTTAACTTATAAGAGGAGGGGGTACGTTGTTAATAAGGGCTCATTGTTTCTTCCATAAAATCAGTCTGGCCCATTTATAATAACAAGAGGGGTGCGTTTTGGGTTAAAAGGCATTTTTATGTAAGTAAAGACCCAAAGTTCCCTTTCCTGAATCAGAATGGGCCACTAGGTTTGTTACTAATTTTTATGATATAGGGGGAGATGCGTTTTTTTTTCCTTATTGGAATTCATCTGGCCCATTCGAAATTTGTAAGCCCATATCATTTTTGTTTCTGGCCCTTTTGCTTTTTTTTGTGTTTTTGGAGATTTGTTAAAGGTTGTTGGCCCAATTAATTTTGGAACAAAGCCCATTCAGTTTTTAGTCAAGTGGAAGTTATTAATTAATTAAAAGTTAATTAATGGATTAATTTTTCCTCAGTTGACTCGGTCAACCTAATTTTGATAAAAGTCAAAATTAGGGTTTCTAAAACACTAATTGGTCACTCCCATGCGATGCCTTGTTCATCCTCACCATCAGCTAAGAAAACACAAGAAACCCAAGCCTAAACATAGTACCGCAAATCCAGAAGCATTAATCAAAAGCAAAACACGTCTAATCGTATCAAATCATAACAATTTCTAAATTAATTTACATCAAAAGCAAATCTCAATCAGAAAATTAAAGCAGTTTATAATCTAATCGTATACAAAATCAAATCTGATTTCAATCTCTTAACCTAATTCTAGCAATCTCCTAATTTCTAATTGAAATTAACAAAAAATTCCTAATATATCTATCTAAAAAAACTATAAATAAACCTAGAAATTCTAAGAAAAAGGAGGAAGATATTTCGGACGGAGGAGAAAACTAGAAAGAAGAAGAAGTAGAAGGAGAGTCGTCTTCATCCGAGATCTGGGTTTCAAAATCTAAAACCCTAGATTTATCGCTACACCGTCGTCAAATGCTGAGCCCTAAGATCTTTGTTCAATCCATTGTCGTCGCTGCACCTATAAATAGAGAGAGGAAGAGATTAGAGGCCAGGATCAAGGAGAAAGCATATAGAATCACCGTAAACCAGGTAGATCGACCACTTAGCTTCTTGAATCGTTGCAATTTTGTTTTGTTTGATTGTTCCGAAATAGGATTAGGGGTTTCTTTTGGGGGTTTCAGTGCATTTAGGGTTTTTCAGGTTTCAATTTTTGTTGATTGGATTGATGCGTTTTTCTGGGTCGAAGGGAGTCGTCGCCTCCAGGTTTTTTGGGATAGGGTTTTAGTGGTGTTCTTGATGTTAGAGAGATGTGAGAGAATGAGAGAGAAGAAGAACAGAGTGAGAGAGAGAGAGAAATATGAAGAAAAATGAAACGAAAATGTAAAGAAAAACTAAAATATAACTTTCGCATGATTGCGTGCCTGCGTCTCTACTATATAACCTCACTTCACGTCCTTCTGATCTTGATCAGACGTTCTAAAGACCGCATACCCATGATAGCTCCATACACGCTAGCCACACACGATCCAAACAGGCCTCTATCCAATTTAATTTCAGGCCAAGCCCAATTGCCAACCACACATCCCCATTTACTGCGTAATTAAACAAATACCCCCCCCCCCCCCTCCCCCATGCAACTGGGCCTTCCAAACAGATTTTGCGCTTAATCTCGTTGCTAAGCACATTATACAATTTTACTACCCTGGTCAAATGACACCTCCTTGTGTTTGGGCCTAAATCCAATATCTAGATTTAAGGTCCTGTTATTCACACCCCCAGCATTTTGCTAGCCAACTAATTTTTCACCCCCTGCTTTTTTAAATAAAACTAATTCACTTTATAATTTTATTTATTTATTTATTTGTTTGTTTGTTTACTATCATTTTTTTGATTTATTACATTTAATTTTGTACAATTAGTAAATAATTATAATATGTTTTATTAAAAATACTTAATATATTTTTAATAGTTATTTATTAATTGAAAATCACTTTTAAACACTAACTTCTTTTAAATATCTTAAATGCATTAAAATACTTTTCTCATGCATAATTTTTTTTTTACATATTGCATCATATATTCGAAAACATCTAACTAACAGATTATTAACGATTTTCTACTAACTTAATTCAATTTACATTATTTTCAAAAAAAGATTATGAAGATATTTCTTATTAACTGCGAATTACGTCTACAAATTCCGCTATTCACACACTCATACTTGGTTCAAGGAAAATTTGAGATATTTCCATAATTCATAAAAAAAACTAACCAAACAACTACGAACTACGAATTGAGACCCTGGTTCCTCATAAGAGTATACGTAGGCATATAAATTAAAAATCATGGTGAGTTCCCCTAATAAAAGTTAATACCCTATTCCTAAATCTCAAACCTAAACCCTAGTATCCTTGTGAACAAAGTAGATGAAGGGTGCCTAACACCTTCCCTTTGTCTAAAATGAGTCAACAACTTAAAATCTCTATCAAATTAGGGTTATATGTTATATTTCATTCCCTAGGATAAAAATTAATGATAGTGACTCTATATTTTTAAACCGGTTATTATAGCTGGCGACTCTGCTGGGGATTCAATCCTAGGGTTTAGAAGCCTCTTCCTTATAAGTTTAGGTTATTGGTTAGGGTTTTTGTTATTTTTTCTCTCCATGTCTGTTTTTTTAATTATTTTAATTATTTATTTGATCTTATTTTATTTATTGTGTTATTATATATATGGGGAGATTTTTTTTTAATTCAAAAAATATATTTAAAAAAAACCTTAGAAAGAAGGTTTGTCTATTGGCCAAGGGGATATATCATCCCTATGAGTTTTTGTGATGACTTCGCCTAGAGTCGGTGGAATTCCAAAAAAAGAAAAATGTCTTAAGAGGTATCCTCTTGGAGGGTAGGATTTTGGAATGAAACCTATGACTTTTTGTATAACCCTTAAACCAAAATCTCATGGTTAGACCTTTTACGACCTTAGAGACGAAAGTTTCAGTCTACAAAGAGGCTCCACTTTAGGGAGGACCTTATGCCTTTCCCTCTAGCGCAATCTATGATACCCTTAAGGAATCCACCTTACGAAGAGGATAGAATATACATAGGCCAAAAGTAGGAACCTACCAACTAAGGATAACTTTCATAAAATCCAGTTACTATCATCTTGCATTCATACATTTTACATCTAACATATTCATTATTCTCTATTTTTTATTTTGTTGTCTTATTCACAAGATTAAAAAATAATAATAAAAGGTTTTTGGTGAGTATTTTAAAAATGAATTCCATAGGGAGATAACTTGTCCATGTTAGTGTCGTCAAGCCAGATATGACAAAGATCAAGACCATCAAAGGAAAACTGTCTGAGAAAGCTTTGAAGATGTTTGTTCCTTTCTATGGGTATACCTTTGAATTGACAAAAGTGGATGTATAATTGGATGCTATCTTTGCCTTGATTTAGTTCTACGATCCTCCATTAAGGTGTTTTACCTTTGATTACTTTTAGCTAGCGCCGACTTTGGAAGAATTTGATAGACTTTTGAATTTTTCTAAGGGAAAACCGTATGTGGGAATCAGACAAACTATTCATGTTAAGGACTTAGCACAAGGTTTATGGATATTGTTGTACCCCAAAATTTGCCCTCCCATTTCTCAAAGGATCATCTTGGACTCTCAGGTTTGTTTCTATCAAGTTCCAAGTCTTGAATTACAACTTTTTAAGAAAATCACTCACAAGGGCAAAATGGTCATTTGCACACCAAAGGAGTCAAACTATGACTTTTGAATCAAAAATCAAGTTCGAAGAATCATATTTCATTAAGGCATGAAATTGGTTCATCAAAAATCAAAAGTCAGAAGTTACTTTGAAAATCAAATTTTCTAAACGTTTAGAAAATTTTCTAAGTGTCTAGAGAATATGATACTTCAGAACTTCTGAGCCAGGCTCTATGCAAGTGCATTCAAAAGTTGCAAACATGGTTTAGAACATGACGCTTCAATCAGCACATGCAGAAGCGATGCTCTTTGGTCAGAACATGATGCTTCAGTCAGAACATGATTCTTCAGCATATGGAGGCTATGTTCAACGCTTCGGTCAGAACATGCCCCTTCAGCATTTAAAGGTTACGTTTCTGATCTTCTGACCAGATTATCACCATAACACTCAGAAAATTCTGGATACTCTCAAGGCAGAGTTTGGCCAGAACTTCTAGGCAGGTATTCACAAAGGACCAGTCATAGTTTGCCAGGGTAATTCAAAGAAGGTTACAAGGCGTGCTGCAAGCTTCCCATAAAGTCTGAGAGCTCCTTTAGAACATGCTGGAGCCAGAAGATACAAAGATCAGAAGTTGGATGTTCACTCTAAATGATGCTGAAGCTGAACTTCTGACCCAGAATCAAACAATGAGGCAAAGTTTCACATGGCAGGATTTCTGATTTGATAAATCTCATCATCATTTAATGCTCACAACCACTTTTGAGTCTTTATCCAAAGGATTTCCCCACGCGTGGCATAAAAGTACCTTTGATGTCCTTGAAAAGCAGATTTTGTACAAAGTATATGCTGGGCCCATGCTTCGCTTTTACTTCTGAGGGTACTTTTCCTTGATTCATGCTTACAAATCCAGCTTAGGCACAGCTAAAAGCTGTTAACCACCTTATTTTGTGCCTTGAACCATACTTGTTTGAACTTGCTTCAAGAACAAGTCAGCTCCTAGCATATGATGGTTGTACCTTTGATTTCTCCAAGCTACTAAATCCTTTCCTATAAATTGAACTATATTTGCAACTGTGAAAGGGTAAAAAATTTGAGAAAAGAAAAGCCTTGAACCCCTGCCAAAATTCCAAGAGTTCCAAAAACTGTAAATACAACATACAAAAACTGTTAACTTTTGATTCCTTGCATTCAAACTTCATTTGTCCTCAAGTGCTTCTTGACTGAAACCATCCACGCAGTTGCTGATTCACATATTAGAAGTTATCCTAACTTCTGTGTTCATACTGCTATACACTCTTCATCCACCTCCACCTCAAAGAAATCAGAATATCACCCCTTTGTTGTTCCAGAAGTTGAAAACTTCCAGCCTGCTGAGTACGTGAAAAAGCTACTCAGAACATCATCAGAGTTGAGGTTAACTCTGGCTCACAGAATCTCTTCTAGTTGCAAGGTAAGCTTCTGTTGATTCTCACCACATTACTTAAGCATTACCAGATTTGCATGTTCAAAAATACAATGTAGATATTATGTTTCTGATGTTGTACATATTCTGAGATCTCATGCATCTGCTTGCCTAAGTAGGAAATAAATCAGTTCAAAACTTCTTGAAGAAATTAGAACTCAGAATTAGGATTAGCAAATTCATACCTGCCTCTGATTTATAGTTCTGATATTTCTTGTTTCTGAAACACTATGACACCTGCTATAATTGTCATAAGCACATCTTCTGTTTTGTTGAGAAATGACCAAGTTGCAGATGTTTTGACTAGTATGGAGAGGGAGACCAAGTTATGCCAGTGGTATCAGAACTTCTGAAATCTACTTTGTTGCCGGTGGTATCAGAACTTCTGAAAACTACCTTGTTCCCAGTGGACCCAGAACTTCTGACTTCACCCATTTTTTCACTAACAGGATATCTGTTTTACAGCAGGCCAGAGTCAGAACTTCTGACCTCCTTTAGTCAGCAATATGTTGATTCTATTTTTCTTTTTCTCACTATTTTTGCTATTACCTTCTTTTTCATTAATCAAAAAGACACCAAAACATTTTTTTATATTTTTTACATGCTTTATTTTATTTCTTAAAACAAAAGATCAAAAATATTTTCTTAAAATAAAATAAGTCCATTTTACATCTTTTGTACATTCTTATCCATCCGATATGGTTGTAATAATAATTTAGGATTTAATTTTATTTGCAATCCTCATTCGTAAATATGTACCCCCATCCCCCAAATATTGTAATGGCATAAGACTTTACATTTCTGCAATTTATCACTTTTGAATATAAATGCTAGTAATTAGGGTGTGTATGGCAAGATAAAATCAACAAATAAATCACCCTAATTAAGACTAAAATGCATGTAATCAAACACACTTGCACACTAGCATCCTTAAGGTTAACTCCACTTGTTGCCTAAAAGTGGTCATGTTACGCATGCGGGGTGTCTTAGCAAAACCAATCGAAATACAAGATCATAGTCCCTCGATGATGCTATTCAAAGTTATCTTACAAATGATCTTAGTCCCTAAAATAAAAATGCTAAGATACCTTGCAACATTGCTTTCTATGACTATACAAAACGTCCTAGCTGTAGCGATAAAAAATGTAGCGGGGTAAATCGGAGATCGAATTATTGATTAATTCGTCTCACAAAAGCAAGAGTCGCCACCGCGCTTTATTGTTTCCAAAGGAAAAGGGAAAAGAGCGAAATAAAACCCTAAATATGCAATGTAAATAATACTTTTTAAAAGTAATCACAATACAAGACATTTTTGAAAGGAGATCTTACGGTTCGGGGGTTGGTTATACAATGGGAAGGTATTAGCACCCAATGTATCTATAGTACTCTATAGGAACCTTTTGAAATATCTGTTTTATTAAAATTGTTCGTTTGATTAAAAATAAATCGTTTTGGCCGAAAAGGGGTACGGACGGGTTTTTGAAGATACGACGACCTAACGTCGAAGTTTTTGCTTAAAGGGTATAAGTTTTGAAAAGATTGAATACTTGAAGGAAAATTATCCTAAGTTTTAATGAAAAATGCAAATATTCGGGCGATTAGACTTGAGGACATGAAGTCAACAAATTTATCGTCTTTCCTTTGGATTTAAACGTAAACGGAATAAGCAAATAAATATGAAATAAATAAACAGAAAAAATATGCGGATAATGATTAAATAACAATAGTTAAATGATAGACTAAATGATGTGAATAATGCATTTTTTAAGATTTTTGTTTAATATTAGTAAAAAGAAAGTATTTTTTAATAGTTTTCAATTTTTACGCATTTTAAAATGGATAAAAGTAAAATGAGAATTAATTAAGGGGAATAAAATATTTTTTAAGTTCTTAAGTCTCTATATATTTTTTATATTTTTGTATTACCATTAACTAAAACGAGTGAATTAATAAAATATTTTTTTATTTCTATATGTTTCTAAATTTAATATGTTTTCTTTTTTAATATAAAGTATTATTAAAAGATGACTTAATGTCTTATACTAAATTGAGTATTTTAACTAATTTTATAAAAGGCCCTAATTAATATAACAAAATTGTTCATTAGTAATTAATACCATTAAGAATAAATATATTTAATTAACTATATAAAAAGGTTGTTTATTATTATTAATTAGAAACAAAAAATGAATTAAGTTGGTTCATTAAAACAAACTAAAATGAAAAACAAAATGGGTCAAAAGGGGTTTCTAAAAAGGCCTGAATAAAATGGAAAGGGGGGTGCTGCCCTAAGCAATTCGTTTGGGCTTTAGCAATTAGGTTGAGGTCCATATCATAACTTGCTTCTTTTAGGGGTTAAACAAAGTTTAGGGAAATTCAATTAGGGTTAAGGTTTCTTGGACAGAAACGGCGCCGCTGGGTTGTTAGTCTTCTTCATCTTCGCGCGTTATCTTCTTCTCTGACCGTCCTCGTCGCCTTGCTTCGCTACTGTCCTTTGCCATGGCCACCAGTTCTTACCTTTCCTCTTCCCTCCAGCGAGATGTCAGGGAGCGACAGATTTTTACGGTATAACGTTTTCTTAATTCGCTTAGGGTTTTATTACAAATGCATGCTCATGTTTTTTATTGTTGATTCTGATTCTCTATTATTGTTTGTGAGAGGTGTTATGAAAGTAAAAGGGGGAAAAGAAAATGTTACCTAGAGGCGGAGACGGAGGAGGAAGGTGGGACGAACTAGGAGGCCAAGGGCGGAGGGAAAGGCGCGTGAGCTTGCTTGGAGACTCCGGTTTGTTTTCTTCGTTGCTTTAGATTTGATGATGACTTGAAAATCTTTTGTACTATTTCTTCCCTCTTCTTCTGTCGACCTTGGCTTTGATCCTTCTCTTCTTCTCTTGCTACTGCTACTGTTGAAAAGTATTTTTGACTAGCTTTTTTTCTGTATGCCTTGTTGCTTTTCCTTACGCCTGTGATGAATACCTATGAGGCATTGATGCTTGACATTGCTATTTGTTGGCCCATGATAGTGTTTTTTGAGGCCTTGCTGGTTTTATGTTTGTTGATGGAAACTGGTTTTGGAATAGGTTTTGTGATGGCTGAGGTAACGATTATGCAGGTTACTGGTTTAGCAGTATGCTATGGTTCTTATGTGATATTGGTTTGAGGGCTCAATCAGGTTTTTCTGAGGTTTAGGCCATATGGTTTTGATATGTGGTTTTGGTTCTGGTAATGCAGTAGGTTTATTGCAGGTTAACGGTATGTTGGTTGTGTATGGTTGATGAAAATAGGGGAATGTGTTTTCGTTGTTAGGCCATAAGGTTTTGGTAATATGCAGGCTTATGGTTTAACTGATTTTGGAATGGTATACTGGTTTTTGGTTTATGACAGGTTTTGGTTAAAAAGTTTGATATAGTTTATGCCATGTCTTTTGTATGGTTTATGCAGTAGAAACGGTTTTGAATGGTTTGATGTTTTATATGGTTTTTGGTTCTACTGGTTTTTGTGTTTGGCCATAAGGTTTAATGCAGTTGCAGGTTAATGGTTTAGGCCCTGGTTGTGATATGGTTTTGAAATGGTTTGGACAGTAGGTTATGGCAGCAGGCTGGTTTCGTTTTGAGACTTAGAGAAAAAAAAGCTTTTTGTATATTTCAGTTTGGTGTGGGGAAAAATGTGTTTAATGCAGGTTGTGAATTCTCTTTGTTGAAGGGGTTTGCTAGCTTGTTATAACAACTTTTTTTCTCTTTCCCCTCAGGTTTACGTTACAGGCTTAGGCTGTGTTACAGGTTGGAGATTTGAATATTTGAATAATATTCTTGGCCTCCTGCATCATGTTGTTACAGCAGTTTTGTTTGTATTCTACTCTTGTGCTTCTCCTTTTACTGTGATACTGCAGTAGCTTTGTCTTATAATTCCTTCTGCCTAAACCAAAACCTGCAAAACCAATTTCTTTCTCTCTTCTCTCTCTCTCAAGTACCAACTGATGCCTTAAGATGAGGTGTATTGTACTTGTTCTGAAACTGCATGGGCTGGAACATGATGAAAAAGGAAATATATTGCTTGCAAAAATTGTTTAAACTGCATATTTTTTAACTTGCCTACTGCATGGCACAGTGGGAGCCTCTTTGTATGTTTGGCCTCTTCCTATATGGGCATGTTTACGTTGCAATTTGGCTTTGAAAGTGCATATGCTGTTGATTTTTTGTATGCTATTGTCAAACATTTGAATTGATGCATATTGTTTTGAACTATGCAGTGGGCTTTTAAAAATGCAATTGATTTGAAAAATGCAATTTTTGACAAAAATGAATTTGTGCATTCATTTATAAAAATTCCTCTCTTTTTTGTGAACCGGGAGAAATCCCGTGATTTGCAAAAAAGGGTAAACTGATTCCAGCCATTGCTTTTAATGATGAACATTAAATAATTTTTTGCTTTTAGTTATTTGTTCAATTCTAATTTTCTTTTAATCGTTTTGCAGGTAAAGTCAAGTGAGCAGACAAAAAGGCATTGGATAGAAGATTTAGAATTAGGAAACATTAGATTAATTTTTATTTCATTTTAAACTTTGTAAAATTATTATTGTAAATTTGTTGTAATAAATACAATATTTACACAATAATTGTACAATTAGAAGAAAATGAATAAAATTTCAATATTTGCCAGTTAGTTTCCTCCTTCTCTAATTATTTATTTTATCGTTTACAATTCTTTAAATCGTATAATAATTGAAAATGAATCTCAATTACCTAAATTCAGAATAATAAACAAATAAATAAATAATATCATTGATCAATTAATAGTTTCAATTATTTAATTCATTATTCATAATTTTCTAAATTATAATAATTAAAATAGAATTTCAATTATTTAACTTAGAATGATAAATAATTAAATAATCATTACTGACCAATTAATGAACTTTTTTTCAAATACTTATTATATTATTCGTAAATCTCTAAATTATGTAATAACTGAGAATAAATTCCAGTTATTTAATTTAAGATAGTGAATAATAAATAAACACTGTCTGCATGATTAATACACCTCTTCTCTAATATTTATTTTATTATCTATACATCTTTAAATTATATAATAATGGAAAACAAATTCCAATTATTTAAATTTAAGATAATAAATAATTAATAAACATTGTTTTAGCATGAATCGATTAAATAATTTAGTGTTCAAAATAAATAGCTCTCGGCCTGAAAAAGTTATGAATTTTTAAAATCAATAGATAAAAACACTTGTAATGTAATGATGCAGATGGGAGATGGTATCTTAGGTCAAAATTTGGGATACAACAGCTGCCCCTATTTAAGTTTCTTCTATCCGGAGATATGAAGATCAAAATCTTCGTTTCGACGAGATTGAAGGTACTTAAATACATAATTACGCAAATTTTGTCCTAAGATGCCGCCCTTATGTTTGATATGAATGCAACGATTGAATTTGCAGAGAAAGATGTTGTATGAAACAAGACAATGTTGGAGGAATCGAACACCAACAAGTCACATAGACGTGGGCTATACACTACTGGGTAAACGAGCTATCGACTTCAAACGACAGACTCCTGACAGTGAGTAAAATTGATGGAATACGACCTCTGAACCTAACAAAGAAAGGCATCTTGCATAGGCCATAAAATAGATTATTGACCCAGAATAGTGAGTTTGCAACCCAAGGTCAATGATAGACAAAGAGTATCAAATTGCTGATGACAGATTACCGATTTCTGACGGTAATGATTCATGACAAGTTTCTCTGCGAGATTTTCGGAGATATACTCATTAATGTTGATATAATAATATTGTAGATGCGCAAGTTGTTCAAATAAAGAAACTGCCACTTGCTGTCGTCCAAAGAAAATACCGATAACATGCAAACTGCTCAAATAAAGAGACTGCCACTTACTGTCGTCCAAAGAAAATACCAATAACATACAAGTTGCTCAAATAAAGAAGCTGCTGCTTGCTGTATTCCAGAAAAGTAATAACGTACAAGTTGCTCAAATAAAGAGACCGCCGCTTGTCATTTTCCCAAAAATATAACAACACACAAGTTGCTCATGAAGAGCTGCCGCTTGTCGTGTTCCACAAGATAATAACGCACAAGTTGCTCGTGAAGAGCTGTCGCTTGTCGTTTCCCGAAAATAATAATAACGTACAAGTTGCTCGTGAAGAGCTGCCGCTTGTCGTTTCCCGAAAATAATAATAACGTACAAGTTGCTCGTGAAGAGCTGCCGCTTGTCGTGTTCCACAAGATAATAACGCACAAGTTGCTCGTGAAGAGCTGCCGCTTGTCGTTTCCCGAAAATAATAATAACGTACAAGTTGCTCGTGAAGAGCTGCCGCTTGTCGTTTTCCAAGAATAACCCAGAAGGAACTTGCGATGACACTGGCAGAGAAATAAATCTTCGTCAAAGAGAAACATGAATCAATCCTTCCCGAGGAGATCACATACTCAAATGTGCAAAAAAAATGCACCATTCGTCTAGGTCGCGACTTCACTGGGGAAAATCAAAGAGATAGCCTATGCAAGAGGCAACAACTTCATCCAGGAATAAACCAGAGAGAAGACAGTCAAACAAGACTCTACCCAATGAGAAAGTAATTCGATTGGGGATTCATCCTATTCAGAAATGGACAAGGTAAGCTGAATCAAAAATCATCCACGAGGATTAGCTCAGTTGGGGAATTTAGAAAGGAAGCACATTTTCTGCCTAAGCTAATCTTCTACTTGGAAAGAAATATGTACGTTGTTTGAATAAACAAAGTACGACCCGAAATCAACGGCAAATGTAGATATGCATGCTGATATGAGTGTAAATGAGTAAATGAATGTTATGCTGACAAAACAGACAGATGGAATATCTTGAAGATAATAAGATGTCACAACACGATAGATACTCAGCCAATCCTAAAAGACAGAAGATAACCGGAACTGGAAACACAAAGCAACGTCGGAGCGTAACGCTACAAGGCTCAAGTCTTCTGAGGAGAAAAGCATCCAAATCCAAACTTACAATACCAATAAACCACTGGAATGGACAAAGTGTACCGCACTTCAAAATCTCCCAAACAAAGGTAGCTAAAATAACACTTAACTGGAACAACTGGGGAGTCACCAAATTTAGCACCACCATAACCAAGCGTGTACACAGCCAACACTTCATGACGATTTTGAAAGAAAACAAGTTCATCATGCAAGTATAAATTACTGTACTGTTTTGCATTTCATGGCTTGACCATCTTTGGAACAAACTGTCAATATTCCTTTCGTTATTTGCGACACATTTTAGAAATAAGAATATTTTAAATACTTTGTTTCAAATATTGCCGTAAAAATTAAAATTTTGCCCACAAAAGGTAATGCTCAAATTTCATTAATAAGCTGGTGGTTCGCTAACAATGCGCCTCCAACAGTTTACAAAAGTTTGGGAAATAGTACATGAAATAAAAGGTTACACAAAAACAATGATCATTATTCTCCCTAACAACTTTGAATTCCAAAATGTGCTCAGATGCCATAGCCGGGATGACCAAAAGCTTGCCTAAACGAAATACTTCTTGACTGCATCGGCGTTCATGGGACGCGGGAGTTCTTCACCGTCCATATTGGTGAGAATCAAGGCACCTCCAGAGAAAACTTTCTTAACGACATACGGTCCTTCATAATTCGGAGCCCACTTGCCCCTAGAATCAGGTTGGAAAGATAATATCTTCTTGAGCACAAGGTCACCTTCTCTGAACTCGCGTGGTCGAACCTTCTTATCAAAAGCCTTCTTCATTCTCTGCTGATACAATTGACCGTGACACAACGCTGTCAATCTCTTTTCTTCGATTAAATTCAACTGATCATACTTACTTTGACACCATTCGGCCTCAAAAAGTTTAGCTTCCATCAACACTCTCAGAGACGGAATCTCAACCTCCACGGGGAGTACTGCTTCCATACCATAAACTAGGGAAAATGGGGTCACGCCCGTTGAAGTTCGAACTGAAGTACGGTATCCATGTAAAGCAAACAGAAGCATTTCATGCCAATCTTTATAAGTTACCACCATCTTCTGGACAATCTTCTTGATGTTCTTGTTAGCAGCTTCAACAGCCCCATTCATCTTTGGTCTGTAAGGAGAAGAATCATGATGTTCGATCTTGAACTCTTCACAAAGCTCTTTCATCATCTTGTTATTCAAATTCGAATCATTATCAGTGATGATCTTGCTCGGGATACCGTATCGATAAATGATCTGATTCTTGATAAATCTGACTACCACCTGTCTGGTTACATTAGCATAAGATGCTGCTTCCACCCATTTAGTAAAATAATCAATCGCTACCAAGATGAAACGATGACCATTTAAAGCTTTGGGTTCAATCATTCCAATCATATCAATGCCCCACATAGAGAAAGGCCAAGGTGAAGAGATAACATTGAGGAGGGTCGGCGGCACGTGCATCTTGTCCGCATAAATCTGGCATTTATGACATTTCTTCACATACTTGCAGCAATCAGATTCCATGGTCATCCAATAGTAACCAGCTCTCAACATCTTTCTAGCCATTGCATGTCCATTGGCATGAGTTCCAAAGGATCCTTCGTGTACTTTTTGCATCAGCATTTCTGCTTCACGTCTGTCCACACATCTGAGCAAAACCATGTCATAATTCCTCTTATACAAAACTTCTTCATTGAGAAAGAAACTGCTTGCTAATCTTCTCAACGTCTTCCTATCTTTATTGGATGCCCCAGGCGGGTACTCTTGATTTTGAAGAACACGTTTAATGTCATAGAACCACGGTTTGTCGTCGGTGACCTCTTCTATTGAGAACACATGAGCAGGTCTGTCAAGGCGCATAACCCAGATTGTAGGCACATCGTTCCAACCATTCACTTGAAACATTGAAGACAAAGTAGCTAAAGCATCAGCCATCTGGTTCTCATCTCTAGGGATATGATGTAATTCCACTTTGTTGAAGAAGGTTAACAACCTTCTAGCATAGTCTCTGTAAGGGATCAAACCAGGATGACGAGTCTCCCATTCTCCTTTGATTTGATTAATCACCAATGCTGAATCTCCGTAAATATCAAGAATCTTAATCCTTAGATCCACTGCTTCTTCGAGACCCATAATACATGCCTCATACTCCGCCATGTTGTTCGTGCAGTCAAACTTCAGTCTCGCCGTGAACGGGATATGAGTACCTCGGGGGGTGACGATGATCGCCCCAATTCCATTTCCATAGGAATTCACAGCTCCGTCAAATACTAAACCCCAACGGGATTCAGGATCAAGTCCTTCTTCAGGTAACGGCTCTTCACAATCTTTAGCTTTCAAGTACATAACATCTTCATCTGGGAAATCAAACTTGATGGATTGATAATCGTCAATTGGTTGGTGAGCCAAATGATCGGCTAAAATACTCCCTTTGATTGCTTTCTGAGTGTGATACTCAATGTCATATTCAGTTAACAACATCTGCCAACGGGCTATTCTTCCAGATAAGGCGGGCTTCTCAAAGATATACTTGATCGGGTCCATTTTGGAGATCAACCAAGTAGTGTGATTAATCATATACTGGCGCAGACGGCGAGCAGCCCAAGCTAAAGCACAACAGGTTTTCTCAAGCAATGAGTACCGAGACTCACAATCTGTGAATTTCTTACTCAGATAATATACAGCATGTTCCTTTCTTCCAGTCTCATCTTGTTGACCAAGCACACATCCCATGGAATCTTCCAATATAGTCAGGTACATAATCAAAGGTCTTCCTTCCACCGGAGGAATCAAAATGGGAGGTTCAAGCAAATATTCTTTGATGCTATCAAAAGCTCTCTGACAATCTTCTGTCCACACACATCCTTGGTTCTTTCGGAGAAGCTTGAAAATCAGCCCACAGGTAGCAGTCATATGAGATATAAATCTAGAGATATAGTTCAGTCTCCCGAGGAATCCTCTTACTTTTTTTTCCGTCTTGGGTGCGGGCATTTCCCGAATAGCTTTGACTTTATCAGGATCTACCTCAATACCTTTCTGACTGACAATGAACCCCAGAAGTCTTCCAGAACGAACACCAAAAGTGCACTTGTTGGGATTCAGATGGAGTTTGTACTTCCTCAAACGCTGGAATAACTTCAACAAATGTTCCAAGTGATCCTCCTCAGTCTGTGATTTGGCAATCATGTCGTCCACATACACTTCTATCTCTTTATGCATCATGTCATGGAACAAAGCAGTCATGGCCCTTTGGTATGTTGCGCCAGCATTCCTCAAACCAAATGGCATAACCCGATAACAGAAAGTTCCCCAAGGTGTAATGAAAGCGGTATTCTCCATATCCTCCGGTGCCATCTTGATTTGATTGTAACCATAGAAATCATCCATGAAAGAAAAGACCTTGAACTTGGCGGTACTGTCGACCAATACGTCAATATGAGGTAATGGGAAGTCATCCTTCGGACTAGCTCTATTCAGATCTCTGTAGTCTACACACATCCGAACTTTGCCATCTTTTTTTGCAACAGGCACTATATTGGCTAACCATTGAGGATAGACCGATGTAACAAGGAGACCTGCATTGATCTGTTTCTGAACCTCCTCTTTGATCTTGTCAGCCATGTCGGGACGAGTCCTTCTCAACTTCTGCTTGATCGGCGGACATTCAGGTCTCAACGGTAAACGATGCTCCACAATGTCGTTGTCCAAACCTGGCATATCTTGGTAGGACCAAGCAAACACATCAACATACTCTTTGAGAAGCTCCAACATTTTCTCTTTAACTTCCGGGATAAGCAATGCTCCGATTTTAACCTCCTTTCTATCTTCTTCATCACCCAAATTGACTAACTCTAAAGGTTCTTCAAACGGTTGAATGATCTTCTCATCATGCTCAAGCAAACGGGAAATCTCAACAGGAATCTCTTCATCATCCTCTTCTTCGGCTCTGAACACAGGGAATTCAAAGTTGGGAGAGGGCATAGGATCATTGTTTTCGATGGTTAAGTCATAGATTAATCTGCACATATGATTATGCTTTATTTTAGAAATCGATTTGTGCAAATAAAACAAAAGGTTATTAATTAATTTCATTACTATTTCCCAAAAGGTGAAAAATAAAACAGTAGTGGACAAAATAACATTTTTATTCATTAAAGGGAAATACTTGAAACGAACCCAGACATTTCTCTTTTGCCTTGGGCAGAGCAAAAGGAATTATTTTTCATAGCCCGACACAAAATACGTTTCGCCTTGGGCAGAGCGAATTTTTTCAAAGAAAAACAAAACAAAACATTACTCGGAAATGTGCATAACAACAGGAACATCAACAACTATCCAGTTTTGGCAAGCCAATCCAGGCGTCACAAAAACGGGCAAGTCTTCCTCGGAATCATCATCTATGATAGCATCAACCTCAGGATGTACAAACCCTGCACTTCGGAAAACCTCTTGAATCGGACGAACAACCACCTCTTTCTTGACTCTTGCAGACACTGGATGAAAACCCAGACCTTCCCCAGACTTGTTCTCGGGTAACGTCAACACCTGGCCCCATCCTTCGGCCGAACCACTTTCCACCACTCGCCGCGCATCCTCAAAAGAAGAGATGGATGCCCCTTGCTTCTTCACTGTATTCTTAGCAACAGAAAGACCTTGGAACTGGGTTCCAACATCCTCGTCCGCATCAATAAAAGAGAATGATGATAAATGGCTTACCACCATAGCTTGCTCTCCCCCAATCATCACTAGCTTCCCATGCCTTACAAACTTTAGTCTCTGATGAAGCGTAGAGGTGACTGCCCCGACATCATGGATCCAGGGACGACCCAATAAGCAACTGTAGGCAGCACGAATATCCATCACTTGGAAAGTGATTTGAAAAGTATGGGGACTAATCACTATAGGAAGATCCACTTCACCAATGACTGTCTTCCTAGAACCATCAAACGCTTTAACAATTACTCCACTGGGTCTCATAGGAGCACCTGGATATGAGAGCCGAGATAATGTAGTCTTGGGCATCACATTCAACGACGAACCTGTATCCGCCAACACACTTGATAAGGTATCATTTCCGCAACTTACTGAGATGTGCAAAGCCATATTATGGTTTCTCCCCTCCTCCGGGAGTTCTTCATCACCGAAACCAAGATTGTTACACGAAGTTATATTTCCCACAATTCCATCGAACTGGTCAACCGTCACATCATGATCCACGAACGCCTGGTCCAAGACCTTCATCAAGGCTTCTCTATGCGCACCAGAATCTCTCAATAAGGCAAGCAAGGAATCTTGGAAGGTGTTTGCAAAAGTTGGTCCACGATCTTATATTCACTTCTCTTGATAAGCTTCAGGATCTCATCATCCTCAGGGTGAGGGATAGGTTCACTGGGTCGGCCTATCTCATCCCTTGGTTCAACATTTCTTACTGGGATCTCCGCCGGTATGGGCCTCCTAACTTGAACTTCTGGTCTCTTCAAAGGTACTGCTGCAAAAACACGTCCACTCCTCGTAACTCTACTCACATCAGCAATGTTAACAAAAGACGGTCTTGTTGGTATAGGGACTTCTACCCCATTCTCAATCATTGTGGCATTATACTTATACGGTACAGCTTGGTCCGAGTTGTAAGGCACAAGACCAGGTGGGTAAATAATCAAAGGATCAACAGGTGCAGTCTGACTGTTGTAAGCAATCTCTATTGATTCAGGCAAATTGAATTGTGGTACGATAACATTCACTTCATCCTCCGGATTTCGGTCATAGGTAATAGTGATAACTCTCTGATCTAGCAACTTCTGAATATCCTCCTTCACAGTAGGACAATCAACCTCTCTTGAACAAAATTCACAAACATCATAATCATGCTGGTGCCTCACAAAGGCAAGTCTTCTCAAACTCTGATGTAACCTGGTCAACGACTCTCTTATATGTTCAACTTGAAAAACTCGAAACTTCCCCGGACAACCTTCCACCATATTCACTGAAGCTGCCCCATGTCGAGGCAAAGGATTATCTCTAACGTTTGGATTAACATCCTTGAAAGACAAGATACCATTCTTGATCAATCTCTGCACGTCCGCCTTCAAAGCAAAACAATTCTCAAGGTTATGCCCCGGCGACCCTTGATGATACTCACAAAACTGGTCCGCCTTGTACCACGGAGAAGTGTTATTCGGTGCGACAGGAGGAGGCTTTTTCGTGATGAGATTCTTTCTGATAAGAGCAGGGAACAATTCAGTATAAGTCATAGGAATGGCATCGAACTGCAGTTTTCTGGGTGAGCGGTTCTGATTGTTGAATGGATAAGCCTGTTGTCGAGGCTGCTGCTGAAAAGGCCGTTGTTGAGTTGGTGGAGTTTGATGAGCTGGGGTCATCAAAGTTGGGCGGACAGCCGGAGTGACTGCCGCAACGTGAGAGTAACCTCTCCTAGGTCTACCTGGGAACAAAGCGCTGACATCCTGCTCTTTTCTTTTCGAAAAAACATTTCCAAACTTCTTAGTACTGCTAGACAGACTTCCTTCTTTAACCAAACGCCCTTCACAAATTCCTTCCTCTAATCGCATGCCCATGCTTACCATTTCGGTGAAGTCACTGGGTGCGCTGGCTATCATTCTTTCATAGTAAAAGGAACCTAAAGTCTTCAAAAATATCTTCGTCATCTCTTTCTCCTCAAGAGGTGGATAAATTTGAGCAGCGATTTCACGCCACCTCTGGGCGTACTCCTTAAAAGATTCCCGGTCTCTCTGCGACATCGCCCAGAGTTGATCCCGGTCCGGCGCCATGTCAACATTGTACTTGTACTGATGGACAAAGGCTTCGCTAAGGTCGTTAAAGTTGCGGATCCGAATACTGTCTAAACCCATATACCACTTTAGAGCAGCACCCGTCAAACTATCTTGAAAATAATGAATCAACAAGTCATGATCGTCAGAATACGTAGACATCTTTCTCACGTACATTGTTAAATGACTTCTAGGACATGAATCACCCTTATATCTCTCAAAGTCTGGAACTTTGAATTTTGCTGGAATCTTGACATTCGGAACTAAACAAAGGTCATGCGTGTTCTTCCCAAACAAATCCTTCCCTTTCAATGCTCTAAGCTCCTTCTGCATTTCCTGGAACTGATCCTGAAATTCTTCCATTCTATCAAAGAGACCCAAACTTTCAGCAGGCTCGGCAGGATAAGTAGGTTCATTCAAGTAAGGCACGGAGTGGACCACAGGAGCAACGATTATCATAATCGGTTGCGGAAAAGGTGTTACAGACGGAATTACTGGCGGCATAGCAGTTGTCTCTGTCTGAGGAAGAGACAAAGCAGGTTGAAACAAAGGTTGTACGGCAGGTTGATACCCCTCTGGCACAAAGTTGTAAGGCATTCCCCACGGAAAACCTTTCGGCATCTGGTGTTGAAGCGGAGAGTTGATTTGAGTTACGGATGCAGGAACGGTGACAATCTCGGAAACCACTGGAGTTGAAGTCTGAATCTCGGCAGCTGTAGTCGATGGCTGATTCTGAACAGCCACCAAACTTTCCACTAACGCAGTTAACTTTTCCATCTCGATACGAAGTGTAGCAACTTCCCCACGAAGCTCAAGGTTTTCCTGTTCCAAATCTTCCATTTTCCTCTGACGATTGGCCCGAGTGTCGTATCGGTGAGACAGCTTGACAACCTTGAGTGGAAAAAGAACAAGGATAAGACTCTGAAAAACATGTGAAGTGGAATGTGGAATGATGCATGATGTGCGATGCAAATGATGACTCATTTTAAAAGTTTTTCAAGGAACCTTGATAATTTTGCATACATCAATGGTAAAGGAACTTGGAACAACAAAAACTCAATCCATTAATCGAAAGCGATAAATTACAACTTACAATTTGGAATATCAAAACAGTAAATTACAACTTTGGGATAACAAGTCCAATAATGAAAGCAATAAATTACAACTTCGAAACATGAAATCCATAATAAAGTGATAAATTACAATTTTAAAACATGAAATCTAAAATAAAGCAATAAATTACAACTTTGGAGCATGAAGCCCATAATAAAACAATAAATTACAACTTCGGAGCATGAAGCCCTTTTACATAGTTTTACAAAAGGACATCAATAAAACAAACTAAAAGCTAAAGATCACTCGGAATCCCCAGATGAAGGACCAAACACCAGCTGTAACCGGAGCTTCTTGATCTTCTCTTCATAAAAGTCTTCCATCTCTCTCTTCTCAGCTATCAGTCGATTAATGACTTCCTCCTGCGGATTAGGAACGAGAGCCACGCTTACCGAACCTTCCCTTTTTCTCTTCCTTTCACTCGCATACTTCTTCAGCAAGGCATCCTTTTGACGAAGCTTCTCATCGTGATCAACGAACCGGCCGTCTTGAATAAGCAACAACTCCTCCTTTTCCTTTAACTGTCGAGTCAGGACTCGATTCTCATATTCAGACATATGGTACTTTTCCTTCCAAGCATCCCTCTCGGACTTCATCCTAGCCAGATTTCCTTGGTATTCTCCTATATCCGCGATAGGGATAACAACAGATGATGGTGCAATGGCTGGGAATAAAGGTTTCTCAAGTTTATAGGGCATCTTGAGAGCACAAGCCCTAGCACGGACCCACTGTAGGTAAGGCTCCAAAGAAACGGCACCCCTATGTCCTAACATATCTCTCCCTTTTCTATGGATGCAGCGCCAAGCTCCTTCGATCTCCCTCTTAGCAGCCTGATGATCTTGTTCTTCCTGAAGAAAGAAACCACTCACATGGATGTTGTTTGGTTTATCTCTCATCGGGTACCCGAACTGACGGCGCGCGAGAACAGGGTTATAGTTGATTCCGCCCCTCGTACCGAGAAGAGGTACGTTAGGAAAAGCACCACAGCTATCAATGATCTCCACGTCGTGGTAAACTCGATTATACCAGTCAATGTCGAAATGAGTGAGAGCCATAATCTTTGGCGCCCAACGCGGTTCCTTCTCGAGATCCCAGAAAGCATCAGACCCAGGTAGATGCGAGACGTACCACTGATACAGCAACGGTACACAACAAATAATCATCCCTCCTTGATAAGAGTTTCAAAGATGGATGGAGTAGTATGTATCTCCTAGCAGCGTAGGGACCGGATTTCCAATCAGGAAAATTCTGATGGCGTTGATATCCACGAACTTATCAACGTTAGGGAATAAGAATAGACCATATGCGAGTAAGGCAAACACGTCTTCAAAGGCAACAATATCCTTTGTCTCAGCAAAATGGCGAGCTTTCTTCAATAAAAACTGCGCCGGCAAACCCCGGATTCCCCCTTTCGTAGTCATGTTCTCCTCTACCTCTGACTTCTTTAAGTGGGTGATGGTTGCTATCTCGTGAGATTTGGGCTCCTCTTCTAATCCAGAAAAAGGAACACGGTCGGTGATCGGCAAACCAAGTATATAGGAGTACTCCTCTAAAGTGGGCATCAACTGGTAATCCAGAAAGGTGAAACATCGGTACAAGGGATCATAGAACTGAACCAACGTGTTGAGGATGCCTTTCTTCATCTTGTGCTTCATGAGCGGTACGATGGACCCATATTTCTTCTGAAAATCCGTCGGACTCTCGATCTTTGGAATCAAACTCTTCAGTTCTTCAATCTCAGGCTCCTTGAAACTAAAGCTTCGAGTATTTCTCCTTCCAAGTTCCATAATAACCTAGATGTCTGCAAAAATCATTCTGAAGTTCCTTGAAAAACAAGTTTTTTACAAAGATGTTGACGAATGCATGAATGAATGATAATGCAACAGTCACACACAAGCTTGCAAACATGGGGTTCAAAGGTTCAACGTTCAGCATGGAGTCGAGGGTAAAGCCCACCCAAAGGTATGTACTAACGGTTCAATCACACCTGTAAGACATGGTTCTAAGAGTTCCCAGAGTCTACATTCCTCCTTCGGATATTACCAACGTCTTGATTACTCAATAATTAGCAATATTCTCAAGAGAAACTCGTCCGAGCGTAGCATCGCGTAACAACTACTTTCGAATTACTCCGTTGTAGTCTCCGCGCTACACCTAAAAAGGCCAAGATGGGTTAGGGTTCTACGGTCCTCAACTTCTCGGGCTTCTAGGTCGAAAATAATAATGTCTTCCCGATTACTCGGTAAACAAATATTAAGTTCAAGAGGGCCTTCCATTGAGTGGGGGATCTCATGCCTCCTTCTTCGGGATTACTCCCTCAAAGTTAACATGACTATACCGCCCGTCCTATTCCTTAAGTGTTACTTAATACGGGTATAGGATTCGTCCTTTGCAAAAACCCAAATACCCCAATTTAAACATATAATCAAGCAAATCAAATAATAGTAAAACAGATAAGACAAATTAGGCTTAACCCACTTAGGGATGGACCAGCAAAAGGTCAATCTTTCCCCAGCAGAGTCGCCAATTCTGTAGTGATAAAAAATGTAGCGGGGTAAATCGGAGATCGAATTATTGATTAATTCGTCTCACAAAAGCAAGAGTCGCCACCGCGCTTTATTGTTTCCAAAGGAAAAGGGAAAAGAGCGAAATAAAACCCTAAATATGCAATGTAAATAATACTTTTTAAAAGTAATCACAATACAAGACATTTTTGAAAGGAGATCTTACGGTTCGGGGGTTGGTTATACAATGGGAAGGTATTAGCACCCAATGTATCTATAGTACTCTATAGGAACCTTTTGAAATATCTGTTTTATTAAAATTGTTCGTTTGATTAAAAATAAATCGTTTTGGCCGAAAAGGGGTACGGACGGGTTTTTGAAGATACGACGACCTAACGTCGAAGTTTTTGCTTAAAGGGTATAAGTTTTGAAAAGATTGAATACTTGAAGGAAAATTATCCTAAGTTTTAATGAAAAATGCAAATATTCGGGCGATTAGACTTGAGGACATGAAGTCAACAAATTTATCGTCTTTCCTTTGGATTTAAACGTAAACGGAATAAGCAAATAAATATGAAATAAATAAACAGAAAAAATATGCGGATAATGATTAAATAACAATAGTTAAATGATAGACTAAATGATGTGAATAATGCATTTTTTAAGATTTTTGTTTAATATTAGTAAAAAGAAAGTATTTTTTAATAGTTTTCAATTTTTACGCATTTTAAAATGGATAAAAGTAAAATGAGAATTAATTAAGGGGAATAAAATATTTTTTAAGTTCTTAAGTCTCTATATATTTTTTATATTTTTGTATTACCATTAACTAAAACGAGTGAATTAATAAAATATTTTTTTATTTCTATATGTTTCTAAATTTAATATGTTTTCTTTTTTAATATAAAGTATTATTAAAAGATGACTTAATGTCTTATACTAAATTGAGTATTTTAACTAATTTTATAAAAGGCCCTAATTAATATAACAAAATTGTTCATTAGTAATTAATACCATTAAGAATAAATATATTTAATTAACTATATAAAAAGGTTGTTTATTATTATTAATTAGAAACAAAAAATGAATTAAGTTGGTTCATTAAAACAAACTAAAATGAAAAACAAAATGGGTCAAAAGGGGTTTCTAAAAAGGCCTGAATAAAATGGAAAGGGGGGTGCTGCCCTAAGCAATTCGTTTGGGATTTAGCAATTAGGTTGAGGTCCATATCATAACTTGTTTCTTTTAGGGGTTAAACAAAGTTTAGGGAAATTCAATTAGGGTTAAGGTTTCTTGGACAGAAACGGCGCCGCTGGGTTGTTCGTCTTCTTCATCTTCGCGCGTTATCTTCTTCTCTGACCGTCCTCGTCGCCTTGCTTCGCTACTGTCCTTTGCCATGGCCACCAGTTCTTACCTTTCCTCTTCCCTCCAGCGAGATGTCAGGGAGCGACGGATTTTTACAGTATAACGTTTTCTTAATTCGCTTAGGGTTTTATTACAAATGCATGCTCATGTTTTTTATTGTTGATTCTGATTCTCTATTATTGTTTGTGAGAGGTGTTATGAAAGTAAAAGGGGGAAAAGAAAACGTTACCTAGAGGCGGAGACGGAGGAGGAAGGTGGGACGAACTAGGAGGCCAAGGGCGGAGGGAAAGGCGCGTGAGCTTGCTTGGAGACTCCGGTTTGTTTTCTTCGTTGCTTTAGATTTGATGATGACTTGAAAATCTTTTGTACTATTTCTTCCCTCTTCTTCTGTCGACCTTGGCTTTGATCCTTCTCTTCTTCTCTTGCTACTGCTACTGTTGAAAAGTATTTTTGACTAGCTTCTTTTCTGTATGCCTTGTTGCTTTTCCTTACGCCTGTGATGAATACCTATGAGGCATTGATGCTTGACATTGCTATTTGTTGGCCTATGATAGTGTTTTTTGAGGCCTTGCTGGTTTTATGTTTGTTGATGGAAACTGGTTTTGGAATAGGTTTTGTGATGGCTGAGGTAATGATTATGCAGGTTACTGGTTTAGCAGTATGCTATGGTTCTTATGTGATATTGGTTTGAGGGCTCAATCAGGTTTTTCTGAGGTTTAGGCCATATGGTTTTGATATGTGGTTTTGGTTCTGGTAATGCAGTAGGTTTATTGCAGGTTAACAGTATGTTGGTTGTGTATGGTTGATGGAAACAGGGGAATGGGTTTTCGTTGTTAGGCCATAAGGTTTTGGTAATATGCAGGCTTATGGTTTAACTGATTTTGGAATGGTATACTGGTTTTTGGTTTATGACAGGTTTTGGTTAAAAAGTTTGATATAGTTTATGCCATGTCTTTTGTATGGTTTATGCAATAGAAACGGTTTTGAATGGTTTGATGTTTTATATGGTTTTTGGTTCTACTGGTTTTTGTGTTTGGCCATAAGGTTTAATGCAGTTGCAGGTTAATGGTTTAGGCCCTGGTTGTGATATGGTTTTGAAATGGTTTGGACAGTAGGTTATGGCAGCAGGCTGGTTTCGTTTTGAGACTTAGAGAAAAAAAAGCTTTTTGTATATTTCAGTTTGGTGTGGGGAAAAATGTGTTTAATGCAGGTTGTGAATTCTCTTTGTTGAAGGGGTTTGCTAGCTTGTTATAACAACTTTTTCTCTCTTTCCCCTCAGGTTTACATTACAGGCTTAGGCTGTGTTACAGGTTGGAGATTTGAATATTTGAATAATATTCTTGGCCTCCTGCATCATGTTGTTACAACAGTTTTGTTTGTATTCTACTCTTGTGCTTCTCCTTTTACTGTGATAGTGCAGTAGCTTTGTCTTATAATTCCTTCTGCCTAAACCAAAACCTGAAAAACCAATTTCTTTCTCTCTTCTCTCTCTCAAGTACCAACTGATGCCTTAAGATGAGGTGTACTGTACTTGTTCTGAAACTGCATGGGCTGGAACATGATGAAAAAGGAAATATATTGCTTGCAAAAATTGTTTAAACTGCATATTTTTTAACTTGCCTACTGCATGGCACAGTGGGAGCCTCTTTGTATGTTTGGCCTCTTCCTATATGGCCATGTTTACGTTGCAATTTGGCTTTGAAAGTGCATATGTTGTTGATTTTTTGTATGCTATTGTCAAACATTTGAATTGATGCATATTGTTTTGAACTATGCAGTGGGCTTTTAAAAATGCAATTGATTTGAAAAATGCAATTTTTGACAAAAATGAATTTGTGCATTCATTTATAAAAATTCCTCTCTTTTTTGTGAACCGGGAGAAATCCCGTGATTTGCAAAAAAGGGTAAACTGATTCCAGCCATTGCTTTTAATGATGAACATTAAATAATTTTTTGCTTTTAGTTATTTGTTCAATTCTAATTTTCTTTTAATCGTTTTGCAGGTAAAGTCAAGTGAGGAGACAAAAAGGCATTGGATAGAAGATTTAGAATTAGGAAACATTAGATTAATTTTTATTTCATTTTAAACTTTGTAAAATTATTATTGTAAATTTGTTGTAATAAATACAATATTTACACAATAATTGTACAATTAGAAGAAAATGAATAAAATTTCAATATTTGCCAGTTAGTTTCCTCCTTCTCTAATTATTTATTTTATCGTTTACAATTCTTTAAATCGTATAATAATTGAAAATGAATCTCAATTACCTAAATTCAGAATAATAAACAAATAAATAAATAATATCATTGATCAATTAATAGTTTCAATTATTTAATTCATTATTCATAATTTTCTAAATTATAATAATTAAAATAGAATTTCAATTATTTAACTTAGAATGATAAATAATTAAATAATCATTACTGACCAATTAATGAACTTTTTTTCAAATACTTATTATATTATTCGTAAATCTCTAAATTATGTAATAACTGAGAATAAATTCCAGTTATTTAATTTAAGATAGTGAATAATAAATAAACACTGTCTGCATGATTAATACACCTCTTCTTTAATATTTATTTTATTATCTATACATCTTTAAATTATATAATAATGGAAAACAAATTCCAATTATTTAAATTTAAGATAATAAATAATTAATAAACATTGTTTTAGCATGAATCGATTAAATAATTTAGTGTTCAAAATAAATAGCTCTCGGCCTGAAAAAGTTATGAATTTTTAAAATCAATAGATCAAAACACTTGTAATGTAATGATGCAGATGGGAGATGGTATCTTAGGTTAAAATTTGGGGTACAACACTAGCGTCCGTCCTTTCACATCCAACGATGGGGCTTCTTACCAAATTAATGGTAAGATGCAACATCTAAAGGAGGAGGAAAAGCACATCTAAGACCTTTTGAGTAGGTAGGTTCGCTCTCAGTTACTCGCTTGCTCGCAACAAAAAAAAAAACATTTCATACACCAACACTCTCACTTTGAAACATTTTCAAAAGACAAACACTTTGTACGCGTTCTTATAGAAACGAGAACCATTACAAAGACATTTTCAAAAATTCTTTCAAAACTCACACCACAAGCACATTCAAACAAAAGCAAGTGATCTAGCGAGTAACTAAGAGCCCATGGAAAACCATGGATGAAAAGGGTGTTAACACCTTCCCTTTTCATAATCTACCCCCCAAACTCAAAAACATCTCTAAAGGTCTTTCCTTTGCTTTTTCACCTTTCCTTTTGGATAAAACAAAAGTCGGTGGCGACTCTTGCTAAACCGCAATATTTGCAAACACAAACGCAAAACAATCAAGTCAGTTCTCCCACTGTATCATAGAACTGGCGACTCTGCTGGGGATTTACTTAAAAGTGGGGTTACCTTAGGTTTAGATCACATTTACTTGCCTTCATTTGTTTGAATTGCTTTCTTTACATTATTGGTTCCTTGTTTGGGTTTGTTTTGATCCTCTACCCGGATCTGGGGCACCTTTTTAGGTAAGTAGCAATAGATTGTGGAAACTGTATGGCATAGACCGATATTGTTGAAATAATGGCTACGTTAGTGTGACACATTTGCGGGTACCGGTATTCCTCATGGTGAATCGAGGAGAATACGGGGCTGCTGAGTGGCATCATGAAGCACTAACTGACTTTAGAACCCTAATTGAACAAACTTGGCCATTAGGACGTAGTGAGATAACCGGTTTCGGTGTAGAGCTGAAAATTGGTTGATACTCGATACTACACTCATTGAGGCTGGACTTTTGGGATATCTTGACCGCAAGAAAAGATTGATTGTACTGAGACAATGCCTAAGAGAATGGTCGGTGATATTGAGATCCTTTAGAACTCGATCACTATTACTAGGACAGGTTGAGCCAACTAAACTTCAAGATGATACTTACCTATAAAACCTCATGCAAGCCTAAAACATATGGACTTGTCTGTTTGTGTGTATATATATATACTTGTACATATCATCATAAACATCATGAGCATCATACGCATGCTCACTAACCATTTCAAGGATTTAGAAATTTATCTTTGTTGTTGTTTTGTAAGTCATGGATTCCGTCCGAAGAAACACCATCTGAATCAGCTTTGTAAAAGCACACCCTCAACTTCAAGAGTTAGCCTCAAGAGTGCTAGGGGATTCTCCTTTTACCAAGAAATATGGTCGACTCCTTAGTTTGGCTACATCCGGTTTCCAAGAAGAAATGATGTGTGTACTGTTCCAATTCTTTGATCCCGTACATCATTGTTTCACTTTCTCGGACTATCAGTTGGTACCTACACTAGAAGAGTTCTCTCTACTCTTAGAGGTGCTCGTGCTTGATCAGATACCATTCACCGGTATAGAAGGGATTCCAAAACCTGAAGTCCTCGCTGAAGCTTTACATATGAAGAGAGCCAATGTCATAGCCAATTGGGAGACAAGAAGCGGGGTTAAAGGTTTCCTAGCTAAGTTTCTATTATAATAGGCTTGTTCACTCTGGGACGACATGGATTTCCAAGCTTTTGAAGACATCCTGGCTCTTCTCATTTATGGTTTGGTTCTGTTCCCCAACTCGAACCAATTCATAGATGTTAACGCTATTAAAGTCTTTCTCTCTCGCAATCCTGTACCTACCTTATTGGGAGACATGTTGCATTGTCTTCATACCCGCACCATGAAGAAGAGAGGTACTCTTTTGTGTTGTATTCCCCTACTCACCAAGTGGTTCACTTCACACCTACCTCAATCCGTATTGAAGAACGAGCAAAGACTGACATGGTCTCAAAGGATGATGTACCTTGCCCACTCTGATATCCATTGGTGCTCGAGATCCTTGGAAGATGTCTCTATCATTGACCGCTGTGGGGAATTCCCTAACGTCTCTTTGCTTGGTATTAGGGGAGGTATCACCTACAATCCCTGCTTAGCTCTTCGACAGTTTGGGTATGCCCAAAGAGACGGCCCTCATGAGATGCTCATTCAAGGTCTGGTGTTCGACTACGACAAGGAAGACCAAGGTTATCGCCATAGGTTTACACAAGCTTGAAGAATGGTGAACAAGGTGGACATTAGGATTTTGGGACACAAAAACTCTATCCCACTCGAGCCTTACCTTAGGTGGGTATAGGCTCGTGCTTAAAGTCTCTTAATGCCTTACCCTTCTATCCTCCCTGTTACCATAGAACCTGTTGTTGAAGGAGATGTATCATACATTGTCCTTCATCCTGACATGCCCACCTCCCTCGAAGAATTGCGGAAAGCTTGGGTTCAGTTAAAGGAAGAGCGGGACACCTTTGAAGCCCAATTTTACGCCAGTGAGAAGAAGGTTTGGAACTCTCCAAGCAGCTTCATGAAGAACGGAATATAAACGCCTACATTGCGCCAAAGAGGCTGCGTTCAACCTTTTTGTCTTAAGAGTTTTGTTGTATGTTTGTTGTAAGCCAAAAGAGGAATAATGTACTCAAACTTGGATTTATTAATATGACATGTGTTCCCTTTTTGGTCTGAATAAATTTAAATCTCTAAATTCCTTGAAACCATTGCATACGCATACCATCCATGACATTGCATAAACATGTTCTATTAAAGGTTTCTCATCTCCTCTGCTATTTATTTCAAGCAGATATGTCTTCTGAACAAAGCATAAAAGATCTTCAGGCACAAAATGCCCAATTTCAATAGATGTTCGTAACTCTGGCAAAAGGGCAGGAGGATATGAAGGCCCTCATCCTAAAAGAGAAAGAGAAGAAGAAGCACGTCGGTGCCCTCTATATGGGCATAAGACTCGGGGGGGGGGGGGGGGCACTAAAGCAATCAGTTGATGTGACTTCCTCATCCAAAGAGGGGGGAAATCAAGAAGGGCAGACAAGGGGAGAAGACCCCAGTCCTGAAATTTTTGACAATGATACCGACTACAATGATGAGTAGTATCCTCCCACTGAGGATAGGTACAAGCAGTTAGAGGATCGTTTAAGTTCCATGGAGATCCAGAGAATACCAGGGTTAGATTTCGAAGAAATGGGATTGGTGTCAGGAGTGGTCATCCTGCAAAAATTTAAGGCTTTGGTTTTTGCAAAGTATGATGGGGTGTCTTGCCCGAAGCTTCATCTCTGTTCCTATGTAAGGAAGATCCAGCCCCACACCGCTGATAGAAACTTGTGGGTCCACTTCTTTCAAGACAGTCTGTCGGGGACTCAGCTTGAATGGTTCTACCAATTGGAGGGAATCAATGTCCGAAACTGGGAGGATTTGGCTGCTGCTTTTTACAAGCAGTACCAATACAATGCCGACATGGCCCCTACTCGTACTCAACTCCAGAGTATGTCCATGGGTGCAGGGGAAGGCTTCAAGGACTACGTGCAGAAGTGGAGAGATTTGGCCGGGAGAGTCCAACCCCCTTTGTCTAATAGGGAGTTGGTCGACATGTTTCTTGGGACGTTGTCTGGTCCATTCTTTAACCATTTGATCGGTAGCTCATCAGTTGGTTTTACTGAGTTGATATTAACTGGAGAGAGGGTAGAAGCTGGGATTTGAAGTGGTAAAATACAGAAAGATGTCTCTTCAAGCTCAGTAAAGAAGCCATTTGCTGGTAAGAAAGAAGCCAGCGCCATCTATAGCCCGAGGGGCCAAAACAGGGCTGAACATCGTCAGACAGTAAGTGCCGTAATGATACCTAGACATGCAGTTACTCCATAATGCAACAATCAACAAAGGGTGGAAAGACCACAACGACAGTTTACCCGCATCAACATGACATTAGCTGAAGTGCTACCCCATCTGTTGAGATCTAACTTGGTAACTTTAAGAGAGGCTCCCAAAAATCCTAATACCTCCTCTCCTCGTTACAATCTGAATGTTCGGTGTGCCTACCATTCTCAGAGTCCTGGTCACAATACAAATGACTGATGGGCTCTAAAAAGTAGAGTACAAGATCTGATTGAAGCCAAGGAGATTGAGTTCGACGCTCCGGAGAAGCCCAATGTCATAATTGCTCCCATGCCTAAGCACAACCATGGAGTTAACGCCATTGACACCAATCTGTTTGTGACCTCAATTGATGAAATTTCTACTTCTCTTGTGACCGTTAAGAAGAATTTGTTGTTGTCCAGTTTATTTCCAGGTTATGGTGAAGGTTGCCACATGTGTTCATTTCTACCTTCCGGGTGCCATTTACTTAAGACAGGTGTCCAACGCCTGATGGACAACAAAGAAATTTTGTTCGAAAAAACTTTGATCCCAACTGTTCTGAAGATATTGCTATTATAACCATTTCCGCCAGTCCTTCCAAGGTTTCCTAGAGAAAACCTGTTAGGATTACACCCGCTACGAGAATCGCTCCGCTAATAATCACATGTCCTGGTCCTATCCCACATGCCTCAGACAAAGCTATCCCTTGGCATTATGGCGCTGATGTTTACTATCATGGAGTTAAAAAAAACTTGAAGACCGAAGAAGTCGATCCTGATGTCGATAACATTATCGGGACCAGTAAGATTACTATAAGTGGAAGGGTTTTCTCTCCTGAGATCTCCCCGAAGATTGTCACTAAGCCTGTCGTTATTTCATCTTCTGCTCCCGCTAGTACTTCAGTTACTGTTCCTACTCCAGCTGTTACCCATGCCGATAAGTCATCTGGGATTCGAGGCAAAGAAGTTGTAGGTGAGCCTGCCCAGATGGAGGCACCTAGAGAGATTGTTGTGGAAACCTCTAAGCAAGAAATAGAGGAAAATTTGAAAATAATTTAAAAAGTGACTACAATGTGGTCGAGCAGCTGGGGCAGACCCCCTCAAAGATATCCATGTTATCCCTGCTGTTGTGCTCCGAGGCCCATGCGAAGGCTTTGATTGCATTCCTCAAAACTGCGCATGTGCCGCAAGAGACTTCAGCTGATCAATTTAAAGATTGCGTGGCTATCCTGACCGCTGACAATGGGCTGGGTTTTTCAAATGCAGACTTGACACCGAAAGGGAGAAAACACAATGATGCTCTGCATGTCTCAATCGAATGCAGTGACACTACCATGGCTCATGTGCTGGTAGATACTAGGTCTTCGCTGAATGTTCTGCCCAAGAAGGCGTTTGACCAGTTGGATTGCGAGGGTTTAACTTTAAAGCCTAGTAACAATGTGGTAAGAGCTTTTGACGGGTCAAAAAGAATGGTGCATGGGGAAGTGGACCTCCCTATAAAGATAGGCTCTCATATTTTCAAGTCCACTTTCTATGTGATGGATATCAGGCCATCATATTCTTGTTTGCTGGGTCATCCTTGGATCCATGAGGCTGGGGCAGTTACTTCCACACTCCACCAAATGTTGAAATATCCAGTGAAATAGAAGATTGTCACTGTACGGGGTGAAATGGAGTATATGGTGAGTCATCTCAATTCCTTCTGCTACATAGAGATGGACAGAGAATTTATCGAAACTCCTTGTCAGAATTTTGAAGAGGCCCCTCAGATCTTGGCATCAATTGAAATTGCTAGCAATAAACCTCCTTTGAAGATGGCTTCTCTCAAAGACGTCAAGGTTGTGGTTGAAGAAGGTGGGTGTGCCGATTGGGGTCAGCTCCCTGATTTCACTCATAAAATTGACAAATTTGGCCTGGGCTTTGCTTCAGGGGCTCAAAGGGTTGTTCGACGCGCTCGAGTTGGAGGACCTCCCCCACGCATCAGTAATCGTGAGGTCAACGCTATTGAAGACAGTGAGGAAGACCCTGACATCGACAGTTGGATCTACCCGACTACTAATGGTGGACCAAACAACTGGACGACTAGAGATTTTGTTCCAGTTTCTTTTATTCCACAATAATTGTCTTATTTGTTTTCTGAATTTGTAATGAGCAATTTAAACTTTATAGCCTTGTGTCTTACCCGAGGAACGATGGCTCTATCTGTGAGGGTTATTATATGTCATCTCATATATCATCAATGAAACATTGGACTTTCTTTGCATACAAATTTCGCACTCTCTATTTTTATTTTTTGCCTTTGCTTTATCAATACAGCTATGCTCTTAAACATACTCACATATCAAATTGTAGATCCATATCCACTTTGGATCCCATTGATAACAATCCTGCTATTGCCAGTTATGATTTCATAAATCCGATCAACCAAGCCGAGGACGAAGGTGAGGACGATTGTGAGGTGCCTGGAGAACTGGCTAGACTACTACAACAGGAATAGAGGGCTATACAGCCTCATGAAAAGTCGGTTGAGACAGTGAATTTGGGTACTGAGGAGGACAGAAATGAGGTTAGAATAGGTGCAAATCTGGAGCTCAGCATCAAACAGAGGTTGATATAGATACTGCACGACTACATTGAGATATTCTCCTGGTCCTATGAAGACATGCGTGGTTTGGACACTGATATTGTGGTACATCACCTGCTGACTAAGGAAGACTGCCCTCCAGTTAAACAGAAGGTCCTCCGTATGCACCCTGAAATGTCAGAGAAAATTAAGGCAGAGATCATGAAGCAGTTCGACACAGGGTTCTTAGTCGTCACCTCCTATCCGCAGTGGGTTGCTAACATCGTTCCGGTACCTAAGAAGGACAACAAGGTACGGATGTGTGTGGATTACAGAGATCTGAACAGGGCAAGCCCCAAGGATGACTTCCCGCTTCCCCACATTGATGTTCTGGTTGACAACACCGTGCAACACAAAATCTTATCCTTCATGGATGGTTTCTCTGGATACAACCAGATCAAGATGGCTCCTGAAGATATGGAGAAGACAACCTTCATCACGCAATGGGGAACCTTCTGTTACAAGGTGATGCCTTTTGGGTTAAAGAATGTTGGGGCAACCTATCAACGAGCCATGATCGCTTTGTTCCATGATATGATTCACCACGAGATCGAAGTCTATGTTGATGATATGATAGCCAGGTCTCAGACTGAGGAAGAGCACATTGATCATCTCCAAAAGTTGTTCGACAGGTTGAAGATATACAAGCTAAGGTTGAATTCGAACAAGTGCACCTTCAGGGTAAGGTCTGGTAAGCTTATGGGTTTCATCGCCAGTGACAAAGGTATTCAGGTAGACCCTGCAAAGGTAAAATCCATACAAGAGATGCCGACTCCCCACATGGAGAAGGAAGTTAGGGGTTTCTTGGGACGTCTGAATTATATCGCCAGGTTCATTTCACATTTGACTGCTACTTGTGAGCCCATCTTCAAGATTCTGAAGAAAGATCAAGTGGTAAAATGGAATGATGAATGCCAAGTTTCTTTTGAAAGAATCAAGGAATACCTTCAAGAACCACCAATTATGATGCCTCTAGTTGAAGGAAGATCTTTGATATTATACTTGATAGTACTAGAAAATTCAATGGGGTGTGTGTTGGGGCAGCATGACGAGTCTGGTCGAAAAGAGCACGCTATTTATTACCTTAGCAAAAAGTTTACCGACTGTGAGACACGATACTCACTGCTCGAGAAAACTTGTTGCGCTTTGGCATGGGCTGCTCGCCGGCTAAGACATTATATGTTAACTCACACTACCTTATTGATATCAAAGATGGATCAAATCAAGTACATTTTTGAGAAGCCCGCTCTCTCCGGAAGGATAGCAAGGTGGAAAATGATCTTAACTGAATACAACATACAATATACGACCCAGAAAGCAATAAAGGGGAGTGTATTGGCTGATCATTTGGCTCATCAGGCCGTGGATGACTACCAGTCCATGAATTTTGAATTCCCGGATGAGAATATCATGTCGATAATTGACTACAAAGAACCTGGGTCGGATGAAGGACCTGAGGAAGGATCCCGATGGTCTATGTATTTTGATGGAGCCTGAACGCACTAGGTAACGGCATTGGCGCTGTGATCATATCTCCCGAGGGTTGTCACACTCCGTTCACTGCCCGTTTATGTTTTAACTGCACCAACAACATGGCGGAGTATGAAGCATGTATCATGGGCCTTCGAGCTGCTATTGACTTGAGGATCAAGTTCTTGAGTGTATTCGGGGGTTCCGCTTTGGTGATAAGTCAGATCAAAGGCGAGTGGAATACAAAGCACCCGAATCTCATTCCTTACAAGGAGCACGTACTAACATTGCTCCCGCACTTTGAGGAGATAACTTTTGAATATTTCCCACGAGAGGAGAATCAGTTAGCGGACGCACTAGCTACCATGTCTTCCATGTTCAAAGTTAGGTGGGACAACGAAGCTCCCTGAATCACCATTGAGCGGTTAGATGAACCAACACACTGCTGCGAGATTGATACTGAAGAAGTGGTAGACAAACCCTGGTTTCACGAAGTCAAAAGGTATCTCGAGGCTCAAGAGTATACCGAAGGGGAATCTGTCAATGATAAGAAGTTTCTGAGAAGGTTCTCCGCAACGTTCTTCCTTAGTAATGGAATCCTCTATAAGCGCAATTATGACTCCACACTACTATGGTGTCTGGACAAGAGAGAAGCAGAAAGGATCATGACAGATCTACATGAAGGCACTTTCGGAACCCATTCCAGTGGACATACCATGGCTAAGAAGATCCTATGGGCATGATACTACTGCTCCACTATGGAAGCCGATTGTTATCAGCACTCTCGAACTTGTCATACATGCCAAATTTACGCTGATGAGGTGCATGTGCCTCCAGTCCCCTTAAATGTTTTGACAACTCCATGGCCCTTTGCAATGTGGGGCATTGACATGATTGGAGAAATCAGGCCCACCGCTTCCAATGGACATCGCTTCATCTTAGTGGCCATTGATTATTTCACGAAGTGGGTTGAAGCAGCCTCTTTTGCCACGGTAACCAAGAGCGTTGTGGCATGATTTATCCGGCATAATCTGATCTATCCATACAGTGTACCAGAGAGAATTATTACTGACAATGGTACGAATCTCAACAACACAATGATCACTGAGCTTTGTAAACAATTCAAGATACAACATCACAACTCTTCTCCCTACCGGCCGAAGATGAATGGCGTTGTTGAGGCAACTAACAAGAACATCAAGAAGATTGTGCAGAAGATGACGGTAACATATAAAGACTGGCATGAGATGTTACTATTTGCTCTGCATGGGTACCATACCTCAGCACGGACGTCGACAGGGGCAACACCCTACTCTCTGGTATATGGCATGGAAGCATTCCTACCCATCAAAGTCCATATACCTTCTCTCAGGATTATGAAGGATACGGGTTTGAACAAAGACGACTGGGTCCAAACTCGACTTGATCAGCTGAATTTGATCGATGAAAAGAGACTTACTGCTATCTGTCATGGTCAGACATATCAAAAGCGAATGATCAAGGCTTTCAACAAGAAGGTTAGACGCCAAGATTATCAAGTCGGGGATCTAGTAATCAAACGCATCATACTGCCACAAGGTGATCCCAGGGGAAAATGGACCCCCACGTACGAAGGGCCATTTGTGGTTAAGAACATTTTCTCGGGAGGAGCTATGATTCTAACCAACATGGATGGTGACGACCTTCCTCACCCTGTCAATGTAGACATAGTGAAAAGATACTACGCATGATAAAAGACCCGCTAGGTTGACTCTAGCCTAGGCAAAAATAAGGGCTTCCCGGCGGACCAAAAGGGTTCGGGCAAAAATGAGGGATGAAAATGAAAAAATCTGTACACCTGGCAAGTCAAAAACCCGAAAGGGCGGCTTGGGAAAAAAGGGGTATCCCGGTGGATTGAAAAACCGAAAGAAAAATCCAGGCAAAAGTTAGGGATTAAAGCGTACCACTATGTCTCATTGAATCATTTGACGACCAGACTTTGGTATCAGCTATCAAGCTTAGACGGTGCCAATCAATTTGATCAACCTTCGACCAAGTAGCAAAGTGATGAGACGCTTGAAGATATAAAGGCAATAGCAGAGTTGAAACCCAATGGGGTTGTTTCACATAGTTGTTTTTCTTTTTACATAATAATTTCTATCTTTCAGCGGTGTTCTATTGCTAGAGCGTTAGCTTGCTTGTACAAAATGCCTATTACAGGCCAATCTCAAAATTAATATAAGTCATTTTTACAAAACCTCAATTTGTTTTTCTTTTTTTGTTTTGTTTTGCAAGAATGTCCAATGATTTATTTTTGATATATGCATTTGAAAATAATTGTTGCTCATAAACATTTACATAAGAAACAAAGACAATTACTCGTAATTCCAGAAACAAGGAAAACAAGAAGTGCCAAGCCCCACGGTTACTCTGCCCAGCAGGTACCAGGTTAGAGCCATCTTGGAAACACAACTGTTGTTACATACACTCCCCACAGAGTAAGAATATCCCAAGGCATTAATGTCAGCTTTCCCGACACGGGGCATAACTTTCCCCAGCCAAGGTTCATAATCGCAGACGAGTCAACAATTTTTAACTCCCCAAGCAGGGCCTATTTCCCTGGGTACGAAAACTCAATCTCCAACGAGAGCTCAACATCTCCAGCAACGGAATTTCATCCCCAGCTGGGTCTATTCCTCTAGGCCAATGGAGTATCTCTTCCTCTAAATTGGCCCCGTTAGAGTTATCCTCCAGCATCTCGTCTCGACAAAATATTTATTCTCCAACAGCAGTCAGGGATTTATTTTCCCAGACTCAGATGTGTCACAACTAGCATTTCATGGACATACATCATGACATGCACATACATATCACATACATCATATTCTCATTTATTTTGAGAACATCATCTCACCCTGCATTTCATGCATCGCATAAAACTAGCCCTGTTATCTTTTCAGGAAAGACAATTATCACCAACAATTCCAGCAGTTATACATGTCATATTTGCAGGCAACCAAGAGAAAATCAGTTCCCGAAACCAAACGGGTCAACTAATCTACAAGAAAAACGAAGTGACCTTACTATCCAGGTTCTTTCCCACAAGCCCTACTATCCAGGCTTTCATTTCGAAGTAACCCTACTACCCAGGTTCCTTCACCAAGCCCTACTATCCAGGCTTTCATTTCGAAGTAATCCTACTACCCAGGTTCCTTCACCAAGCCCTACTATCCAGGCTTTCATTTCGAAGTAACCCTACTACCCAGGTTCCTTCACCAAGCCCTACTATCCAGGCTTTCATTTCGAAGTAACCCTACTACCCAGGTTCCTTCACCAAGCCCTACTATCCAGGCTTTCATTTCGAAGTAACCCTACTACCCAGGTTCCATCACCAAGCCCTACTATCCAGGCTTTCATTTCGAAGTAACCCTACTACCCAGGTTCCTTCACCAAGCCCTACTATCCAGGCTTTCATTTCGAAATAACCCTACTACCCAGGTTCCTTCACCAAGCCCTAATATCCAGGCTTTCATTTCGAAGTAACCCTACTACCCAGGTTCCTTCACCAAGCCCTACTATCCAGGTTTGTAAAATCAAGCTTCACAAATAAGCTTTTATTTTGATGAAGACAAACCATGGCTAACAAAGAAGGCAAAGATTTTGATCAAGCTCAAAGCATCTAAGGATAATATCTTCATTCAAAGCTCTCAACAACTTTAAAGGTATAATAATATTATCTACTTTGATCTTAAGATATAGATGCTCAAAAATAAAAAAGAAATGTTTAAGAATCATTACTCAAGCTTTTCAAAGATAAAATTTCATTTTTCTCTTGCATGCAATCGATTTACATCTTAGTGCAATCGATTGCACACTTCAAAATTTCAGATCTTTTGCTTCTGTTTCTCTGTGCAATCGATTTACATTGCCTATGCAATCGATTGTATACTTAAATTTTCAAACTGTTTGCTATTGTTTCTCAGTGCAATCGATTTACATTACAAGTGCAATCGATTGCACTCACTTACTTTTTGCTACTGACTTTGCATGCAATCGATTTACATTGATAATGCAATCGATTGCACTCTTAAAGTTTTTGAAAAAATAGCTGTGAAAACTCTGTGCAATCGATTTACACCAAGGGTGCAATCGATTGCATACTGCACGAATTTGAAAAATAGCAGCCTTTGTTCATGCCTGTTCATCATGCCTTTTCATTACATCTTTTCACTCAAACTTGGCATTTGTTCATGATATATTTTCATAACTTCATGATGTTTCAAAAGAGTGTTATAAGCATGTAAATATTCAATTTCAAAATCAGATCTAACACCTTCTTCCATAAATATTTCCTGAAACTTCAAAATACAAACTCAAGCATTCTTCATTTTCATGCATAAGTTTTCTGCACATTTTCATACATTAACAAACAGAAAACTTTGAGCAAATATATCTTGAGTCTTTGTATAATATTATTATTGGAAGAAGAAGATTATACATTGTTAAATCACTCTAAGTGATCAATATTACTCTACTAACTCAAACTCACAAATTGATATTTACTTACTTAATTTCCAGGATTGTTGGAATTAAGTTTAAGTGTTTTTGTTGAAATCTTGTCTTTCCAAAGTTGTTGGATACAAGTGTAGTTACATTGAGAGGATTTTTCTCATAGGTAACTTAGTGAAAATCCAAGAGGATTGTTCTTGGTCCAAGAGGATTGTTCTTGGTTTGTTTGGTAGTTCTTGTTTAAGTTTGCCACGATAAGGAAATCTCTTTCATGTTGAAAGGGGACTGGAGTACTCTCGGACTGTGAGGGGAACCAGGATATATCGCCCGTGTCTCTTTATTTTTCTGCATTTTTAAGCTTTCTTAAACTCATTTATAACCAGAAAAATAAGAACCATCATCACTAAAAACCAGAATTTTTAAAGTACCTAATTCACCCCCCCTCTTAGGCGCACTTCATACTTACAATTGGTATCAGAGCAGGCTATAAGTAACCTGCTCCTAAAATATCCAGAATGGCTTCCGCAAATCATAATCCCGTTTTCAGAGATGGTGGTAGTAACAACAAGCCTCCTCTATTTTGTGGTGAATATTTTGACTTATGGAAAATACGCATGAAGGCACATCTAGAAGCACAAGGAGAAGAAATATGGGATGCCGTCGAAAATGGTCCATTTATCCCTATAACAGTAATCAATGGTGTTGGCTCATCAAAGCCTAAAACTGCATGGGACGATGATGATAAGAAGAAAGTTCTTTATGACAAAAAGGCAATAAACCTTCTTCAAGGTGCACTTAGCATGGACGAATTCTTTTGTGTCTCGACATGCAAAACAACAAAAGAAATATGGGATACCTTAGTACAAACTCATGAAGGAACGGTTGAAGTAAAAAGATCAAGACTAAATACCCTAAGTCAAGAATACAAATTATTTCGAATGCATCCCGGAGAAACCATTCTTGACTTACAAAAGAGATTTGTGCACTTGACCAATCATCTAAGTGCTCTTGGTAAAACTTTGACGAATGATGAATTGAATCTGAAAGTACTTAGGTCCTTAACTAGGGAATGGCAACCAAAGGTAACGACAATTTCAGAAAAGAAAAGTCTCTCCAACATGACATCCGCGACATTATTTGGGAAACTTCAAGAATACGAAACGGAACTCGGAAGACTTGAAAAGCGTGAAAATCAAGAGAAGAAATCCAAGAATATTGCTTTGAAGATAGACTCCAAGGAAGTTAAAAAGGAAAACAATCCAGAAGAAGATGAAAACTTCATGCTTCTTGTTAAAAGGCTTGGTAAGTTATTTGGTAGAAATGACAAACCTTTTTCTCATTCAAAAGGAAAGAAACAATTTCAGAAAAAAGAAGGCTCCACATCAACACAAGAAATCACATGTTATGAATGTGGTAAGCAAGGTCATATCAAGTCGGATTGTCCAAAACTCTCCAAGAAAGGTGGCTTCAAAAGCAAGAAGGGATTCAAGAACAAAAAGGCTTACATCATATGGGAGGACAATGAAATAAGTTCCTCATCCGATTCCGATAGTGATGAAAGTGCAAATCTAGCATTGATGGCCTCACACCATTCCAATGATGAAAACAATGAGGTTAGTAATGAATTTTCTATTTTTGATAGTGATGCACAAGGTGCTATAGATGAACTATTGAATGAATGCAAAATTCTGTATAAAACCATTTCATCACAAAAGAAACAAATTTCATCCTTAGAAGAAAAATATGTTTCAATGGAAAAAGATTTCAAAGAAGAAAAACAAAAATCAAGTGATGAACAAAAACAAAATTTTGTATGCAAAAATTGTGATTCACTCTCTTTCCAAATTGTCCAATTAAAAAGAGTCATTGAAAGATATGAAAAAGGCCAAATTGGATTGGAAGGTGTTCTTAGCCAACAAAGATACTCCAATGATAAAAGTGGACTTGGATATTCAAAGTTTTCAAAACCAAGTTCTAACAAAACTATCTTTGTTAATGCTAGTGATCAATCATCCAAAGAGAAAGTGAACAAACCTAAAATAGTTCGTCACTATCCTAAAAAGAAAACATTTCCTAAGAAGAAATATTATCCTTCTAGATATAGAAGTAACTTTGAACCTACTTGTTTTTATTATGGTATTAAAGGCCATACACCTAATGCTTGCTATGTTAGAAACTTCAGTGTGGCAAGCGGTCATTATGTATGGGTAAAGAAAGACACTAATTATGAAGGACCCGAAGCAACTTGGGTACCTAACAAAACCTAATTTGTTTTGCAGGTATGCTTGAAGACCACATGCAATCTTTGGTATCTTGATAGTGGTTGTTTAAAGCATATGACAGGAGATATAAACCAATTTTCACATCTAGCGCTAAAGGCCAAGGGTTTTGTCACTTATGGAGACAATAATAAGGGAAGAATCCTAGGCAAAGGCAAAGGCAAAGTTGGTGCTCCACCTTTCACATCCATTGAAGATGTTCTTTATGTTGAAGGACTAAAGCACAATCTTCTAAGTATTAGCCAACTTTGTGACAAAGGCTTCAAAATCAAGTTCACCAAGGATGAATGTTTGATAGAAGACGAAGTCACTCATGAGGTTATACTTAAAGGTAAAATAATCAATAATATATTCATGATTTCCCTTGATGATCCATCTTTGAAGGTTAAATGTCTCATGGCGAACAACGATGATTCATGGCTTTGGCACAAAAGAATTGCTCATATTCATATGGAACACTTGAATAAATTAATCAAGCATGATCTTGTCATTGGATTGCCTAAGAGAAATTTCGTCAAAGATAGACTATGCGATGCTTGTCAAAAGGGGAAACAAACTAGATCAAGTTTCAAATATAAGAATGTGGTGTCCACTACAAGGCCACTACAATTGTTACATATGGATCTATTTGGTCCATCGAGAACAAGGAGTTTCGGAGGTAATGTATATGCTTTGGTTATTGTTGACGATTTCTCTAGATATACTTGGACATTCTTTTTAGTGCAGAAAAGTGATGCATTCAGGGCGTTCAAGAAGTATGCTAAACAAATTCAGAATGAGAAGTCTCTAACAATTGCCTCAATAAGGAGTGACCATGGAGGAGAATTCCAAAATGCTCTATTTGAAGAGTTCTGTGGAGAACATGGAATATCTCACAACTTCTCGGCACCTAGGACTCCTCAACAAAATGGAGTGATTTAAAGAAAGAATAGGTCTCTTGTGGAACTTGCTAGAACAATGCTTAGCGACTCAAATCTTCCAAAATACTTTTAGGCAGATGTGGTGAGCACAACATGTTTTGTTAGCAATAGAGTTAACATTAGACCAATCTTAAAGAAAACTCCATATGAACTTTTCAAAGGGAGAAAACTAAACATTGATTTCTTTCATATCTTCGGGTGCCAATGCTTTGTCCTAAACAATGACAAAGATAATTTGGGTAAGTTTGATGATAAATCGGATGAAGGTATTTTCCTTGGTTACTCACTCTCCAGTAAAGCATATAGAATTTACAACAAAAGAACTTTGACTATTGAAGAATCTATGCATGTTTCTTTTGATGAAACTAACCCCTCCAAGGAGGATAATATTGTTTGTGATAATGATGATGAAATTTTAGAAGGTCCTCAAGAAAATTCTTCCAAGGATCAACCCATTCAACTCGAAGAATCACCTCAACAAGAATCAAATCTCAATGATCTTCCAAAAGAATGGAGAACTCATAGAGATCATCCTATTGATAAAGTAATTGGTGATATAAGTCAAGGCATGTCTACACGATTAAATCTCAAGGATGCTTGCCTAAACATGGCGTTTATCTCTCAAATTGAGCCTTCCAAAGTTGATGAAGCTTTAGGCGATGACCAATGGATCATAGCTATGCAAGAAGAATTGAATCAATTTGAAAGGAATCAAGTTTGGGAACTCGTCCCTAGGCCAAGCAACAAACACATTATTGGAACAAGATGGGTGTTCAAAAACAAACTTGACGAGAATGGAATTATTGTTTGCAACAAAGCAAGATTGGTAGCACAAGGCTATAATCAAGAAGAAGGAATAGACTTTGAAGAAACTTTCACTCCAGTTGTAAGGTTAGAAGCTATTCGTCTCTTACTTGCCTATGCTTGTTCATTAAATTTTCAGCTTTTCCAAATGGATGTCAAAAGCGCATTCTTGAATGGATATATCACTGAAGAAGTGTACGTTAAGCAACCCCCGGGTTTCGAAGACTTCAAGAATCCATATCATATATTTAAATTGATAAAAGCTCTCTATGGACTGAAACAAGCACCAAGGGCATGGTATGATCGTTTAAGCAACTTCTTATGCGAAAAAGGTTTCGAAAAAGGCAAAGTTGACAAGACTCTATTTATCAAGAAAATCAAATACGACACTTTGCTAGCACAAGTCTATGTTGATGACATCATCTTAGGTTCTTCAAATCAAGAAATGTGTGAAGAATTCTCATCAATGATGCAAGGAGAATTTGAAATGTCCATGATGGGTAAAATGAACTATTTTCTTGGACTTCAAATTAAACAACTAAAAAATGGCATCTTCATCAACCAATCCAAATATTGCAAGGATCTTTTGAAAAGGTTTGACATGGATAACTGTAAGGAAATTTCTACACCAATGGGTTCTGGTTCTTATGTTGATCAAGATGAATCAGGTGTTTCCATCGACATCACTAAATATCGAGGTATGATTGGCTCCTTATTGTATTTGATGGCAAGCTGTTCTGACATAATGTTTAGTGTTTGTCTCTGTGCCCGCTTTCAAGCTAACCCAAAGGAATATCATCTCACGGTGGTAAATAGGATCATGAAGTATCTCAAAGGGACAACAAATGTCAGATTGTGGTATCCTAAAGGTAGTGTCTGCAACTTAATTGGTTATTCTGACGCGGATTATGCAGGGTGTAAAACAAATAGAAAAAGCACAAGTGGTACTTGTCACATTCTTGGTAATGCATTAGTATCATGGGCCTGCAAGAAACAAGCATGTGTTGCTCTAAGCACAACCGAAGCTGAATATATTGCAGCCGGTAGTAGTTACGCTCAAATTTTGTGGCTAAAATAACAACTTCGTGACTACAGACTCGATCTAGGGTGCATTCCTCTAAGATGCGACAACACCAGTGCAATTAACATTACAAAGAATCCCGTCATGCATTCAAGAACTAAAAATATAGACATTCGACATCATTTCCTCCATGATCATGTTCTTCAAGGAGATGTCGAGTTAACCTTTGTAGATACTCATAATCAGCTTGCCGATATCTTCACTAAACCTTTGGCAGAAGAACCTTTCTACAAAATTCGTCGAGAGCTCGGCATACTTGACGAACGCGACTTATAAGGCATCTTTCCCTTCTTTTTGATAATGTCAAAGGGGGAGAATGATGTGTGGTACTTTATGCTTGTATTTCCTGTGTCTAAATTTTCAAGGTACTCTCCAATCAAGATGAAGAATTACAAAGGATTCCAACCCTCTCCTACATAGGGGGAGTTTTGCATCTTAGGGGGATAAGCTCTTCCGGAAAGTACATCGCATAAAGAAAGATTGTTTGTCATCATCAAAAAGGGGGAGAATGTAAAATCAAGCTTCACAAATAAGCTTTTGTTATGATGAAGACAAACCATGGCTAACAAAGAAGGCAAAGATTTTGATCAAGCTCAAAGCATCTAAGGATAATATCTTCATTGAAAGCTCTCAATAACTTTAAAGTTATAATAATATTATCTACTTTGATCTTAAGATATAGATTCTCAAAAATGAAAAAGAAATGTTTAAGAATCATTACTCAAGCTTTTCAAAGATAAAATTTCATTTTTCTCTTGCATGCAATCAATTTACATCTTAGTGCAATCGATTGCACACTTCAAAATTTCAGATCTTTTGCTTCTGTTTCTCTATGCAATCGATTTACATTGCCTATGCAATCGATTGCATACTTAAATTTTCAAAAAGTTTGCTACTGTTTCTCAGTGCAATCGATTTACATTGCAAGTGCAATCGATTGCACTCACTTACTTTTTGCTACTGACTTTGCATGCAATCAATTTACATTGATAATGCAATCGATTTAACTCTTAAAGTTTTTGAAAAAATAGCTGTTAAAACCTTGTGCAATCGATTTACACCAAGGGTGCAACCGATTGCATACTGCACGAATTTGAAAAATAGCAGCCTTTGTTCATGCCTGTTCATCATGCCTTTTCATTACATCTTTTCACTAAAATTGGCATTTGTTCATGATATATTTTCAGAACTTCATGATGTTTAAAAAGGGTGTTATGATCATATAAATATTCAATTTTAAAATCAGATCTAACACCTTCTTCCATAAATATTTCTTGAAACTTCAAAATACAAACTCAAGCATTCTTCATTTTCATGCATAAGTTTTTTGCACATTTTCATACATTAACAAACAGAAAACTTTGAGCAAATATATCTTGAGTCTTTGTACAATATTATTATTGGAAGAAGAAGATTATACATTGTTAAATCACTCTAAGTGATCAATATTACTCTACTCACTCAAACTCACAAATTGATATTTACTTACTTAATTTCCAGGATTGTTAGAATTAAGTTTAAGTGTTTTTGTTGAAATCTTGTCTTTCCAAAGTTGTTGGATACAAGTGTAGTTACATTGAGAGGATTGTTCTCATAGGTAACTTAGTGAAAATCCGAGAGAAATGTTCTTGGTCCAAGAGGATTGTTCTTGGTTTGTTTGGCAGTTCTTGTTTAAGTTTGCCACAATAAGGAAATCTTTTTCACGTTGAAAGGGGACTGGAGTACTCTCGGACTGTGAGGGGAACCAGGATATATCGCTCGTGTCTCTTCATTTTTCTTCATTTTTAAGCTTTCCTAAACTCACTTATAACTAGAAAAATAAGAACCATCATCACTAAAAACCAGAATTTTTAAAGTACCTAATTCACCCCCCCTCTTAGGCGCACTTCGTAGTTACAAGGTTTTCATTTCGAAGTAACCCTACTACCCATGTTCCTTCACCAAGCCCTATTATCCAGGTTTTCATTTCGAAGTAACCCTACTACCCAGGTTCCTTCACCAAGCCCTACTATCCAGGCTTTCATTTTGAAGTAACCCTACTACCCAGGTTCCTTCACCAAGCCCTACTATCCAGGATTTCATTTCGAAGTAACCCTACTACCCAGGTTCCTTCACCAAGCCCTACTTTCCAGGATTTCATTTCAAAGTAACCCTACTACCGAGGTTCCTTCACCAAGCCCTACTATCCAGGCTTTCATTTTGAAGTAATCCTACTACCCAGGTTCCTTCACCAAGCCCTACTATCCATGCTTTCATTTCGAAGTAACCCCACTACCTAGGTTCCTTCACCAAGCCCTACTATCCATGCTTTCATTTCGAAGTAACCCTACTATCCAGGTTCCTTCACCAAGCCCTACTACCCAGGATTTCATTTCGAAGTAACCCTACTACCCAATTTCCTTCACCAAGCTCTACTACTCAGGCTTTCATTTCGAAGTAACCCTACTATCCAGGTTCCTTCTCCTTTATCTCCAAACAGCAGTTTACAACACTGCAAGGCCTGGACCCGACCAGATACGATCGATTTCACATTTCCCCAGCGAGTGGCTGTACAGCCTAGACCCTGACCAGGTATACGTTCTACTTTCACCTCCTCAGTCAGGAGATAATTCCTCAGTATAGCAATAGACAATCGAAGCTCCTAGACTTTACTCCCCAATGCATAAGTCAATATCCCCCGGCAAAGTTCCCCCTCGACAGCAGGTACAAGAACTCTCATCCAGGAATTTCTTATGCAACCAATCTTTTCCGGATGACATCTTTAAGCCCGTCTCTTGTGATTTCCCATCGCCTTCCAAATGGCATATGTAAGCCCATTCCCGAAATCACCAATCAGTATTACTTCATGCGAGTGCAAATTTATGATCACTCTAGTGTTCAATCATCTTCCGCCTTCAGATCACGAAGGGCAGATCAACCAATCTACATCCTCAGGCTTAAGAAGATTGAACAGGGGCAACTGTTGTACCCCAAAATTTTCCCTCCCATTTCTCAAAGGATCATCCTGGACTCTCAGGTTTGTTTCTATCAAATTTCAAGTCTTGAATTACAACTTTTCAAGAAAATCACTCACAACGGAAAAATGGTCATTTGTACACCAAAGGAGTCAAATTATGACTTTTGAATCAAAAATCAAGTTCCAAGAATCATATTTCATTAAGGTATGAAATTGGTTCATCAAAAATCAAAAGTCAGAAGTTACTTTGAAAATCAATTTTTCTGAACGTTTAAATTTTTTTCTAAGTGTCTAGAGAATATGATACTTCAGAACTTCTGAGCCAGGCTCTATACAAGTGCAGTCAGAAGTTGCAAACACGGTTCAGAGCATGACACTTTAATCAGAACATGCAAAAGCGATGCTCTTTGGTCAGAACATGATTCTCCAGCATACAGAGGCTATGTTCAATGCTCCGGTCAAAACATTCCCCTTTAGTATTTGGAGGTTATGTTTCTGATCTTCTGACCAGATTATCACCATAACACTAAGCAAATTCTGGATACTCTCAAGGCAGAGTTTGGTCAGAACTTCTGGGCAGGTTTTCACAAAGGACCAGTCAGAGTTTGCCAGGGTAATTCAAAGAAGGTTACAAGGCATGCTGCAAGCTTCCCAGAAAGTTTGAGAGCTCCTTCAGAACATGTTAGATCCAGAAGATACAAAGATCAGAAGTTGGATGTTCACTCTAAATGATGCTGAAGCTGAACTTCTGACCCAGAATTAAACAATGAGGAAGAGTTTCACATGGCAGGATTTCTGATTTGATAAATCTCATCATAATTTAATGCTCATTTAATGCTCACAACCACTTTTGAGTCTTTATCCAAAGGATTTCCCCACGTGTGGCATAAAAGTACCTTTGTTGTCCTTGAAAAGCAGATTTTGTACAAAGTATATGTTGGGCCCATGCTTCGCTTTTGCTTCTGAGGGTACTTTTCCTTGATTCATGCTTACAAATCTAGCTTAGGCACGACTAAAAGCTGCTAACCACCTTATTTTGTGCCTTGAACCATACTTGTTTGAACTTGCTTCAAGAACAAGTCAACGCCTAGCATATGATGGTTGTACCTTTGATTTCCCCAAGCTACTAAATCCTTGTCTATAAATTGAACTATATTTGCAACTGTGAAAGGGTCAAAAATTTGAGAAAAGAAAAGCCTTAAACCCCTGCCAAAATTCCAAGAGTTCTAAAAACTGTAAACACAACACAAAAACTGTTAACTTTTGATTCCTTGCATTAAAACTTCATTTGTCCTCAAGTGCTTCTTGACTGAAACCATCCACGCAGTTGCTGATTCACATATTAGAAGTTATCCTAACTTCTGTGTTCATACTGCTATACACTCTTCATCCACCTCCACCTCAAAGAAATCAGAATATCACCCCTTTGCTATTCTAGAAGTTGAAAACTTCCAGCCTGCTGAGTACGTGAAGAAGCTGCTCAGAATATCATCAGAGTTGAAGTTAACTACGGTTCACAAAATCTCTTCCAGTTGCAAGGTAAGCTTATGCTTACTCTCACCACATTACTTAAGCATTACCAGATTTGCATGTTCAAAAATACAATGTAGATATCATGTTTCTGATGTTGTACATATTCTGAGATCTCATGTATCTGCCTGCCTAAGCAGGGAATAAATTAGTTCAAAACTTCTTGAAGAAATTAGAACTCAGAATTAGGATTAGCAAATTCATACTTTCCTCTGATTTATAGTTCTGATATTTCTTGTTTCTGAAACACTATGACACCTGCTATAACTGTCATAAGCACATCTTCTGTTTTGTTGAGAAATGACCAAGTTGTAGATGTTCTGACTAGCATGGAGAGGGAGACCAAGTTCTGCCAGTGGTATCAAAACTTCTGAAATCTACTTTGTTGCCGGTGGTATCAGAACTTCTGAAAACTACCTTGTTCCCAGTGGACCCAGAACTTCTAACTTCACCCATTTTTTCACTAATAGGATATCTGTTTTGCAGCAGGCCAGAGTCAGAACTTCTGACCTCCTTTAGTCAGCAATACACTGATTCTATTTTTCTTTTTCTCACTATTTTTGCTATTACTTTCTTTTTCATTAATCAAAAAGACACCAAAAACGTTTTTTATTTTATTTTATTTTTTACATGCTTTATTTTATTTCTTAAAACAAAAGATCAAAAATATTTTCTTAAAATAAAATAATTCCATTTTACATCTTTTGTACATTCTTATCCATTCGATATGGTTGTAATAATAATTTAGGATTTAATTTTATTTGCAATCCCCATTCGTAAATATGTACCCCCATCCCTCAAATATTGTAATAGCGTAGGACTTTACATTTCTGCAATTTATCGCTTTCGAATATAAATGCTAGTAATTAGGGTGTGTATAGAAAGATAAAATCAATAAATAGATCACCCTAATCAAGACTAAAATGCACGTAATCAAACATACTTGCACCCTTAAGGTTAACTCCGCATGTTGCCTAAAAGTGGTCATGTTACGCATGCGGGGTGTCTTAGCAAAACCAATCGAAATACAAGATCATAGTCCCTCAATGACGCTATTCAAAGTTGCCTTACAAATGATCTTAGTCCCTAAAATAAAAATGCTAAGATACCTTGCAAAATTTCTTTCTATGACTATACAAAACGTCCCAACGTCCGTCCCTTCACATCCAACGACAGGGCTTCTTACCAAATCAATGGTAAGATAGCAACATCTAAAGGAGGAGGAAAAACACATCTAAGACCTTTTGAGTAGGTAGGTTTGCTCTCAGTTACTCGCTTGGTCGCAACAAAAAAAAACATTTCATACACCAACACTCTCACTTTGAAACATTTTCAAAAGACAAACACTTTGTACGCGTTCTTATAGAAACGAGAACCATTACAAAGAATACACCTTTTCAAAATCACTTTCAAAAACACATCTCACAAACACATCTTTGAACTATTTTCGAAACAACACTTTGTACGCATTCTTATAGAAATGTGAACCATTACAAAGACATTTTCAAAAATACTTTCAAAACTCACACCACAAGCACATTCAAACAAAAGCAAGTGATCTAGCGAGTAACTAAGAGCCCATGGAAAACCATGGATGACAAGGGTACTAACACCTTCCCTTTTCATAATCTACCACCCGAACTCAAAAACATCTCTAAAGGTCTTTCCTGTGCTTTTTCACCTTTCCTTTTGGATAAAAGAAAAGTCGGTGGCGAACACAAACGCAAAACAATCAAGTCAGTTCTCCCACCGTATCACATATATCTTATCCTGAGTTTTCACTTAATTACAAAAAAGAAGGTGACTTAAAAGGGATTAAAAGACAATATTTGGAGGCTAAAGCTATTTCTTTTTCCAGTAATAAAGAATGGGAGTCTTGTATTGATTGTTTAGGACTATTGGTCTTTGGTGTAATTATGTTTCCACGAACTTTGGACTATATAGACCTTGCAGCTATTAGTGTGTTTTGGGGTGCAAAAACATTGAATATGGATCCTACTCTTGCGTACTTGCTGATATTTACTATGCTCTTCACACTCGTTATGAAAAGGGGAGAGATACGCTAAACTATTGTATCCCGCTCTTATAATCTTGGTTTATGAATCATCTCTATAAGTAAGAATACATGGTTCTAAGTCTGACAAGATACGAGTGACCTGAAAAATTAAGGTCTCTTACTATCGATTGTGAGTTGTGGTATGCGAGGAAGCTAAACATTAGAGATATCATTTACAGTTATGGGAGGCAAAATAGGTGGTACGAATAGGCGATATAAGACAAAAAGGAGATGGAAGAAAATTTGAGGGCTCAAATTTAAAGTTTGGCACAAGCTTCTTTAGATCAAAAAGAGAAAATGAAATATCTTACTATGAGACTCCAAGATAGCCAAGAATCAGATGTAGGGGAACGTCTCAAGAGGATAAGGGAAAAAAGAATTCTCGTCCAAAAGAATGATGAATATGAGAAAGTGTGTCATGAGTTAGAAGACCTCCAGACGAATTTCCTCATACGAAGGAAACTCTATACAGAGATAAGGGCTGAAAAATTATATTAGGAAGAGCAATATGCAAAGATCGCCAAAGCTGGAAAGGATAATCATAAGATAATTTTGGACCTCTACCAAGAATATCGATTCTACAAATACAAGCATGCAAGACTCTCCTTCTTAACCAACAACCTCATTGGTGACATCCCTAGAAGTTTGAGAGATGTGGAAAATGTGATGGTACCTCTCCCAAAAGATGTTGAAGACTTCCTCAATCTTTGTAGGAAAATGGTTGATGGTTTTAGAGCAGATATTCGCAAGTACACTTAGGAGATTGATGTTTTTCCCTTTATTATTTCCTTCAGCAATTTAATTTTGATGTTTTGGATATAATATTTTTCAGTATCTTAATTGTATTCTCTTGTTAAGACAATTATCATTTCAATAAAAGTTTTGTTTCTATATCTCGTTTGTGTATTCATTTTTGAGATGCTCACCAGTAAAAAGCAAAACCTGAAAATATAAAAAATATATATAAAAGTGAATCCAAGTGAATAAGACATTCAAAAGTGAAAAAATCTTAGCATATTCATATGTATCCATACATTCACAAACATTACATTTCATAATTTCATACAAAAACTTATCATTTTTCAAAAAACATTCTCCAGCTAAATCATTGGTAAGAAAGCACTGCCTCTCCGACCGCCATATCAAACAAGAGCCCATCAAAATAAAGTGATGGAACAAATCGAAGAGAATCAAGCGACATTCAAGGAGTATTTGGAGAAAGTAAAGGGAAATATTGACTCAATGAAAGGAGACTTGAGTTAGGTTCTGCTAGCTTTGAATAACATCATTGAGAGGCGAGACCAAATTCTTAGGGCAACCTTTGGAGAAGTAGCCAAAACTATTGGTGCATCGAGTGATCACCAACCAAGCAGAGAACAAGATTCAGGACCTTAAAGTCAACTATAGAATAATAAGAGGTCAGGCAAGCTGACACTAAAGGGTTTGTCCGACCTCCACCGAAGGTAGGGGCATCCCATACTTTGTGAATTTCGGTCAACAATGCATAAAATTACATAGATTTACAATATGGAGATATTGATTTGGAAGGTGCTACTCAGTCGCACCATCCTAAGACTGCTGATAATCCCTTGGATCTCAATCGGTATAAAGATCTTAAAGAAAGGTTGAAGGTCGTGGAGCATTACGATGCTTTTGACGCTGATGCTCTCGAAATGGGTCTAGTTCATGATGTGGTGATCCCTCTTAAATTCAATGTACCTAACTTTGAAAAATATAAGGGGATCACATGTCCGAGGAACCATCTACACATGTATTGTAGAAAAATGCATACCTATGATCAAGATCAGAAGCTAATGATCCACTGTTTCCAAGACAGTTTGAGTGGGGCATATCTAGATTGGTACATGTAATTGGAGCGAGTTTATATTCAAACATGGTAAGATTTTTCCAATGCTTTCCTGAGACAATACAAGTATAATTTGGACATGATGCCTAATCGTATACAGCTCCAAAACTTATCTTAGAAGAAGGATGAGTCATTTAAAGAATATGCTCAGAGGTGGAGAGAAATGGCAGCCCGTGTACAACCACCACTCCTGGAGAAAGAATTGGGAGATATGTTCATGGGTAATTTACAAGGGGTGTACGTAATTTACAAGGGGTGTACTATGATAAGATGGTAGGAAACGTCTCTTTCGGATTTTCTGATTTGGTAACCATCGGTAAAAGGATTGAAGCAGGGGTAACGAGTGGCAAGATACAAGAGGCGTCATCTAGTACTCCTTACAATTCAAAAAGACATGTCTCTAACTTCTCGAAAAAGAAGGAAGGAGAAATTAATGTCGTCGCATCATATACAAGATCATAACAACCATTGGTAATTCCACATGAATAATAATAACATAAAAGTTTTGAAAGGCCTCCCAGAAGATTTGATCCTCTCCCCATGCCTCACAGTCAACAGTAAATTGCTTCAACACTTACTCAAAGCATCTTTGGTAAAGCAGAATCCTCTAGCTCCTCCAATTGGGGCACTCCCGCCAAAGTATGATGCAAATTCCAGGTGCGAGTATCATGCCAATTCTCCGAGGCATACCATAGAAAAATGTTGGGCCTTTATACATAAGTTTCAAGATTTGTTAGATTCTCAAGATATCACTTTTTACAAGCCGAACATCAAGACTAACCCGATGCCTCCGTATGGTGGGCCAACCATTAATGTAATTGAAGTGGTGACTGACTTTGGGACAACCAGACGAGCAAAGGCTCCCATAAACCTTTTGAAATAATATTTGTTTGAATATGGGTTCCTCTTGGAACACAATGAATCTTTTGAGAAGATGTTACATAAATTGGTGGATCAGGGGATAGTCCAATTCGGGAAATACCCTAAAGGAGAATACGTAGTTGCGATCGAAGGAAGTATAAAGAAGCCATTGGTAATTCCTTGCCAAAGGCCAAGACCTAATACGAAAACTCTTGTGATTCCATGGGGAGAGTCAACAAAAGCACCAATGATGATACCACACTAGACTCTGAGAATTCTAGTTGTTCTAAAGACTACAATGGTGATTAGGGGGCCATCTCCCACTCCTTACGAAAGTGACAAAGCCATACCATGGAGTTATGATTCTACTTTCTATGACAATGGTTTAAATAAATAACGTGAACCATCGACAAGTCAAGGACATGCGATCACAAATATAGATGGAATAGGGGGCATGACTCGCAGTGGTAGAATCTATGGTCCCTATTGTACCCCAAAATTTTCCCTCCCATTTTCACACAAGACACATCCCTAGAGGTTCTCAATTGCTCAAGGTTGACCAAGGATTGACCAGACAACCCTCATACTAAGGCAATGAACCCCCAACTAGGGCTGCAATTTCAAGAAATATGGTTGAGTCCCAAGGGTCCCAAATGGTCTACATGGTACTAATATTTCTTCAAGATCATCCATACCAAGTTCCATGCTTTGCTCAATAAGTTTGCTCAGACAATTGCTCAAGTATTGGAAAATCAACTGTGCTAGGTCAAAAGTCAACTGTGACCTATATACAGTCAAACTTCAATATTTTTGGTCAACATCAACATTTTGAAGTGATATACATCATTTGATCAAGGGTTGATCATGATTCCTCAAGAAATGCTCATAATTTATCAAAAGTAAAAAATAGCAAATTAGGGTTTCTATAGGAAAAGTCAACCAAATTTTGACCAAGCATAACTTTCTCATAATTTATCAGAAATTTACCAACCAAAGCTCATTTTGAATAGAATCAAATTACCTAAAACTTATCTTCATCCCTCAAGTCCAAGAAATGCACCATTTGAAAGATACAAGTTCATACATTACAGGTCATTTTTAGAAAGTAAATAAAAGCCACTTTTTGCCAAGACCTTTAACATCAAGATAACATCTTCAAAAGCAAAATTGATTAAAAGAGGGATTGAAGTAGACATATTAGGATTTCTAAAATGTAAAAGATCATAATCATGAGATAAAAATTGATCAAGTTATTGCTTTCCCAAGTTGGGAAAATTTGGGAAATTTCAAGAAATATGCATTGGGCAAATTTGAATTTTTAAGGCAATGGTTCAAATTCTTGGACTTCAAACATCTTCCTAAGAGTGTAGAGGACTCCTAAAAACATTTTTGCATAGTCTTGACTTTATTTTCATTTTATATTAATTTTATTTAATTAAAAATCAAATAAATCAAGATTATTACAAATAATATGTTTAAGGCTTGTTTTAATGCATGGAGGGGTCCCAATTTTCGTGTACAACAAGGCCAAGATGTTTGCACTCATTCAAAATTAAAAAATGAACAAAATCCCTTAACTTTGGCCAAGGTTACAAATGGACATTCATGGCATTCAAAAGCTTGTCCATAACTGTTACAAACATGACATTTTTGTGTCCTCTCATCATTCTATATATAAACAAGCTTCTGGAAAGCATCAAACAGAGATACATGATCTGGAGAACCCCTGTCCAATTTGCAAAAAAACACTAAAGTTGTCAAACTCGAATTTCCATTTCCAGCTTGTTTCAGTCCCAAACAAGTATCAAAACATACTTCTAGAGAGCCTCTGAAGCCATTGCAAGCATTACCAAAGCCTGAAACCTGCAGAATCGCGCCCAACCTTCATCACGGTTTGCATATTTTCTCAAATTCAATTTCGTTGGTTTATCCAGCATAAACAAGTTTTAGCTATATATTCATGTTTATTATCATACTTGCAATGATTCTGGATGGTTTAATTTGATGTTTAGTACAGGAATAAGTCTGCGCCATTACTAGGGTTTTGAGGTCCCAAATTGGGAACTCCATATACAAGCCAAAATGGACCACATTAGGGGTGGTATTGTATTCAGGAGTTCATGAGCAATTGGTTCATGCCTTTGGTTCTGATTAATATTGCTTGTATTGCGTTTTAAGATGTTGCAGGGTTATAGATATGGACAAAAACTGTCACTATATCTTTTAGTGACAATTTTGTCTGTAGGTAAAGGTCTTGTATAAAAAACGACAGCCCCATGAAGAAGAAGATCAGGTGGCACCATCCCATTGGAGGGTTTGAATCCATGCGCGCTTTCTGGGCATAGTGTTTTGTGTAGCTTATGTTTTATTTATTTATTATATATACAACATAACTTTCCAACGCAGTTAGTCTAGGTGTTACTCTTTGAGAGGAAGGACCTGGGTTCGATCCCAAGTCTCAATATTTTCCTATTTTCTGAGTTATTTCTTGCAGATCCCATGTGCCTCACCATCAAAGGACCACCATACGTCCTCAGATCCCATCATTTGGATCATCTCAAAGCAGATCTAATGCTCCAGAATTGAAGATCCATGGTGCACTCCCTGAAGGATGATCACACTGGAATGCACGCTGGTAGTTGGGCCAGTGCCTTTGGGCCTTGCAAAAATTCCAATTCACACCTCCCAGTTGGCCAAACAGTACCAGGCCCAATCATTATTTTTTGGGTCTTTATTTCTTTATTGTTATTTTATTTTAATTGTCTTAAATTCATTTTTTTTAATAATTAAAAAATCAAAAAAATTAATAAATAGAATTAGGTTTGATAATAAAATTAATTTTCTGAAAAAAATTAATTAATTTGATTATTATAACTTGATAATTTTTATTAAATAAAAATTAATTAGATTTAGGTTAAGTTTTCAAATATTTTTTTAACATAAAAAAATGACAAAAATATTTTCTCTTTAATTGATAAGTTTTTTTTAGGACTTAGACTTTATTCCCGTCTTAATTTTTTTCGCGCGCTTATTTATTTTCATTTTATTTTCCAATTAATGTAACTGTTAATGGTTTGTAATAGTTGTGAATTAGGTTTTCATTTACTGTTTTTATTTACTGTTTTCCCCCAAGTTTGGTTATGTAACCCCCTCCCTAAAGCCTTGTAAGATCTAGGTTTAAGATTCTCGCATTTTATTTTTTCACTACTATTAACTGTTAGATGAATGATCATAGGATTGAATGGAAAGATTAAATGATTAAAACATTAGAACGCCCTAAATATGCAAAGATTAAATAAACTGAAATCAAACACTTGCACATGCTCACCCCTAGGGTATCTCCCACTTCGGTTGCCTCGGGAATATGATCACGAACGTGAGAATTCTTAGTGATTGTCCTCTAATTCAGAGATTGCAAGTCCCTTTAGAAGGTTGCCTCGGTAAAATAAAATGCGATCTTAGAACTTTAGGACCGTTACTAAGAGATCTTGCCCTGTTGCCTTAAGTGACCGTAATCGTCCCTTTCGATTGTCCCTTAAACTCCAACGACGGACCTACCTACTCCTTAATAGTAGGATGGAGTTATCCAAAGGAAATAAGAAAGCGAACAGTCTTTTTTCGAGTAGGTAGAAACTTTTAAGTACTTGCTCAAAACAATCAATTTTTCACACTTACACTTTCAAACATTTTTCAAACAAAGTTTTCAAAAACGCTTTATCACACTCTTGAGGACTGATACAAGGGTTATCATAAAGTGAAACGCCGCACTAAGGCATTTTCAAAACTTTTCAAAACATACATAAAAGCAATTTAAAAATGAGAAAGTACCTAAGAGCTCGTGGAAAACCATGGATAGAAAGGGTGCTAACACCTTCCCTTTCTATAATCTACCCCCCGTACTCAGAAACATCTCGAAAAAGGTTTTTTCTGTTCTTTTTCCATTTTCCTTTGTTGGATAAAATAAAAGACGATGGCGAAGCTTGCTTACTGCGACATTTGCAAATGTAAACGCAAAACCAGTATTAACAGTCAGTTCTGCCACCGTATCACAGAACTGGCGACTCTGTTGGGGATCATGATTTATAAAGTGGGGTTTACCTTAGGATATAGGTCATTTTAATTGCTTCTTTGGCTTGTCTTGTTTGATTTGCTTTTAATGGTATATGTTTGGGTTGTTTGGATCCTAAATCCGGATCGGGGAATTCCTTTTAGGTAAGTAGCAATAAACTGTGAGGGAGATGTGCGGGGTATGCTGACACGGTTGAAGCAGTAGCTACATTGATGCGATACTTTGGTAAGTATCGGTAGACCTTGAGTAATCAAGGAGAATACGGGGCCACTGCATGGTATCATAAAGTGTCAACTGACCTTAGCACCTTAATTGACCAACTTGTCTTTTTATGACGTAGTGAGATAGCCGTCTTTGGTGTAAACCCAAAGTCGGTTGATACTCGATGCTACACTCATTGAGGTTTGACTATTGAGTTTTATTTGGTGGCAAGCCATTTGTCTATCGGAACAAAATTTGGGGGAAAGATCAGTGATATTGAGATCCCTTAGAACCCGGTTACTATATTAAGGACAGGTTGAACCAATCCAACTTCAAGAGGGTATTACCTTAAAACCCATGCAAGCCTTAAACCTAAGATCTTTGTGTGATTTTGCTTGTGTTTGCTATATCTGCTATGTCTAAGCATAATCATGACATCATAACATAACATATCATACTAACCATTTCAAGGATTCTTAGGGTTTATTTTTGTCTTGTTTTATAGGACATGCCCCTCGCTCGTATATTCACTATCCAAGTCAGCCTGGTAAAGGTACCTCCTCAACTTAAGGAGTTAGTATCAAGGGTTCCTGAAATCTCTCCCTTCACTGAAAGACATGGTCGACTTCTCATCTTGGTCACCTCAAACCCTGATGAAGAAATGTTAAAAGTGCTCTTTCAATTCTTTGACCCTCTACATTACTGCTTCATTTTTCTGGATTACCAGTTAGTGCCTACTATGAAGGAGTTTTCTCTGTTACTAGGGGTGCCTATTCTTAACAAGGTACCTTTCAATGGTATGGAAAGAGACCCTAAGCCTAAAGATATTGCTAAAGTTTTGTCTTTACAACGGTCTGATGTAGTAGCAAATCGGGAAACCAGGAGAGGTGTCAAAGGTTTTTTGGATAAGTTATTGTTTGATAAAGCTCATAATTTTTGGGATACCCTGGACTTACAAGCTTTTGAAGAGGTGTTAGCCCTTCTCATCTATGGGTTAGTATTGTTTCCTAATCCGGACTAACTCATAGACGTGAATGCGGTTAAGGTTTTCCTGTCACGCAATCTGGTACCTACTCTGCTTAGAGATATCCTACATTCTCTGCATACTTGCACTATAAAGAAAAGAGGGACCCTTCTGTGTTGCACTCCTCTTTTGGCTAGGTGGTTTATTTTGCACCTACCCCGATCCATCTTAAAGAACGAACAGGGTTTGAGATGGTCTCATAGGATAATGACTCTTACACATTCAGGTATTCATTGGTGTCCTCAATCCTCGTAGAATGTTACCATAATTGATTGATGCGGAGAATTCCTAATGTCCCTCTCTTAGGCATTAGGGAAGGAATCACTTATAATCCTTGTTTGGCACTGCGGCAGTTTGTATATGCGAGAAAGAATGGCCCTCATGATACACTTATCCAAGGAATCACCTTCGACTATGAGAATGATGCTCAGGGTTACCATAAAAGGTTCATGCGAGCTTGGGGCATGGTACACAGAGTTTATATCAAGACACTGGGGCACAATAATTCCATCCCTCTTGAGCCTTATCTCAAATGGGTATGAGCCCGTGCTCAAAGTCTTATGGTGCCTTACCTCGCCACCCTACCTATGATTATGGAGCCGGTTGCTGAAGGAGACACTCCTTATCTTGTTCTTTATCCTAACATGCCAAGTGATCACGAGGAGTTACAAAAATCCTGGGTTCAACTTAAGGAGGAGCGGGATATGTTTGAAGCTCAATTCTACGCCAGCGAGAAGAAAGTCACGGGACTCACTAGGCTACTTCATGAATAGAGGAATATAAAAGCCTACATTGCACCAAAGAGGATGCACTTATGAGAAACCTAATTTTCTTTTTGCTTTAAGTTTTATTTTGTTTGATTGTAAGCCTGAAGGGCACTCTTTGTAATAATTTGTACTTATTAATACAATTAACGTGTGTTTCTTTTTGTTTAAGAAAATTTGAGTCTTTAAGAATCCTTGAAATCATTACATACGCATATCATCCATGACATTGAATAAACATGTTTCAAAGTAGGATTCTCATCTCCTCCGCTGTTTATTTCAGCAATAATGGCTTCTGAACAAAGTATCAAGGATCTTCAGGCACAAAATGCCCAATTTCAGCAAATGTTCGTAGCTTTGGCTAAAGGGCAGGAAGATCTGAAGGCCCTTATTCTGAAAGATAGAAAGAAGAAGACAAAGAAACCAGTTCGTGTTTTGAGTGTGGGAAGAAGAAGACCAGCTAACCAAGCTCTAGACTTTACAACTCCATCAAAGGGAGGGGACAATCAAGAGGAGGAAACAAGAGAGGAAGACTCCAGTCCAAAAGAATACGATGATGAATCTGACTATGATGAGGAACAATATCCTCCTGCTGATGAAAAATACAAACAACTGGAGGATTGTTTGAATGCAATGGAGGTCCGGAAGGTACCGGGTTTGGATTTTGAAGAGCTGGGTTTGGTCTCTAGGGTTATCATCCTGTAAAAGTTCAAGGTGCCGGTGTTCACCAAGTATGATGGGGTTTCTTATCCCAAGCTTCATCTCCATTCTTATGTGAGGAAGATTCAGCCTCACACTGCCGATAGGAACTTGTGGGTCCATTTCTTTCAAGACAGTCTGTCCGAGACTCAACTTTAGTGGTTCTATCAGCTGGAGGGAATCAATGTCCGCAACTGGGAAGATCTGCCTGCTGCTTTTTATAAGCAGTATCAATATAACAATGACCTTGCTCCTACCCGTACTCAACTCCATAGTATGTCTAAGGGTGCTGTTGTACCCTAAAATTTTCCCTCTCATTTATCAAGTATTTTCTCACAAGATCTCCTTTGGTTCAAGACTACACTAGGGTTGATTAGCTCAAGACACCTCCTCAAGCTATGATGATTGAAAATTAGGGTTTGAGATTGCACAAGGATAATTGAACTTTTAATGCCTCATATTACTTTCATGGATCATTGTGGACCCTCAAGATTTCTCATGTCAAGTTTAAAGTCTTGGATCACATTTTTGCTCAGTCAATTGATCAGTTGGCCTGAAAATCAATTGTATTGAGGAAAAAGTCAAATGTGGTCAATTTATAGTCAAACTTCATAATTTTTGATCCATATCAACATTGTGAACTCCTATATGTCATTTGAATAAGTTTGGACCATAATTCCTCAAGAAATTTGATCAGATCATCAAAAGGGCAAAATGGTCAAAATTAGGGTTTTGATTGAGAAAGGGAAATTTCTGATTTTTGACCTAGCAAATGGTTAGTTGGTTTTAGACATGATCTCAAGGTTTCAAATGCATCATTTGGACCTAATGGTATGACTCAAAACTTCCCTCAAGATCAATTGATTGATAGTTGATTTTCAGTCAACTGATACAGTGAAAAGTCAAACTTTGACTTTTTGGTCAAAATCAAGTGTCAAAGATCACAATTCATCAAAAGCCAAAATATTAAAATTGTTCATCAAGAAATCAAATAGTCAAGATTTCATTTTGAAAAGTCAAAGTTTCCAAACTTAGAAATTTTTCTAAGTGTTGAAAACTTCATATTTTTTCACAACTTTGAGCTAATTTTTCACGATGATGCAAGATGATTCAAAGGAAACTTTCAACATGAAAGTTGTAGATCTCAATGAGATCTAAAACATTTCTGAACATAACTCCTCCTAGAAATTCTTGGATTTCAAGTTATTAATCCATGAAATCATGGTCATGAAACTAAAACACTTAGTGAAATTTTGAGCATTTTGGTCAGGATTTTGACCTACCTTATGGGCCAAGTTTCACATAGTTCCATTTGTATTTTGTAAAAGTGATTCAAAGAGTGATTGTAGAGCACATTACAAGATTTCAAAAATTTCCAAGAACTTCTTGAGATCATTTTTGAGCAAGGAGAATCGAATGTCAAAAGTTAGGGTTTCAAGTTGTTTTACAAGGCAGAATTTGTGATGCACAATGGACCAAATCACATAGCCATGCTGCATAATCTCACTTTGCAGGCTTCTAACTTGCAATTAACTCCTTAATTAAATGTTTAAACAACATATGAAGCCATTGTACAAGTATTTGAACCATTATCTAAGTTGCATTTCCATTTTTGGAAGAAAGGCACCATTGCTATTCTTGAAAAGTGGCTTTAATCACAAAGTCCACTCTCCTTGAGCATTGGACTTGTTTTTTCTGCACACACAAACCCTATAAACCAAAATCAAGCATTTCTAAAGTACTAACCACTCTATGCAGCCTTGTACCCTGCCTTGGAACAAGATGTTTCAACTTTGCTTCAAAAACAAGAAAGATGCTACAACTTGAGATTTTCAAATTCTGACTTGTTGTAGAACATAAAACCTCTTGCCTATAAATACATATACTATTTGCAAGATAAGGCATGCATGTACAAGCCCTTAAACTCACTCAAACACTCACAAACTCAGATTGCATACAAATTTCCATTTTTGTGCAGAAACTGACCTTACACTCCCATCTCTCAAATTACTCGTGTGTTTCCTCTCCAAACCATTCCAAAAGTTCCTAAACATTATCCACAACTCATCCCAATATCTGTTACAGTTCTGTAACTCCATTTCCACCATTATCCAAACTCAAAAATAGAGCACTGCAAGTGGACTTCTCCAGAAATCCTCAGCCACTTTCAGCTCAAGCCAAACATCACATTAGCTTCCTGGGAACTTGAGGAAGCTAACCCAATTACTAGAACTCATTGAAATCTGCTCAAACTCAAAACACGATACTCTCTTGCAAGGTGAGTTTTTTGAATTTTGAACTATTCATATAGGCATTGTTAGGCTTCCATTTCAAAGATAAAATGTAGATACCATTGCCATGAAGCTGTACATATCCATATTTTGCATTTATATGGCCTGAGCTTAGAGAATTTTGGAGTTGAAGTTTATGAATTTTTTAGGTTTTAAATTAGGGCCAGAAAAATTCTCACTCATCTTGGATTTATAGCTTTAATTATTTATATGGTTGGATTCGTGGGAAGAAATGCCACAACTTTCATGTTTGTACTTTCCATTTTTCTTGAGAGATGAAGAAGTTACAGGTACTCTGATTGGCTGAAGGTTGAAGACGAAGTACAAGCCTTGGAAGCATTATATGTTATGTATTTATCATTTTATATAAGTAAACAGATGTATAGCCACCCCAGTGGTAAGGTAGCACGCTGGTAACCAAGAGGGCGTGGGTTCAACAGATGTATTTATCATTTTATTTATTTCTTTTTTATTTATTTCCTTTCTTATTTCATTTTATTTCCACTTTTGTTACTATTATTATCATCATTATTATTATTATTATTATTATTATTATTATTATTATTATTATTATTATTATTATTATTATTATTATTATTATTATTATTATTATTTTTATTAATGAAAAAAATATAAAAATATTTTTATTTATTATTTACACTTATTTATTTTATTTTCTTTATAAAGACAAAAAGAACAAAAACATTTTTCTTTTAATAAATAAATTTCTTTTTCTTAATTAATAAATATTTAGACTTAGGTTTAATTATTGTTTTATTTTCCTAATTAAAATTAACTTAGAATTTAGGTTTCTCTTAATTAATTAATTTTCTCATTTTATTTTTATTAATTTAAAACCTTTTTCTTAAAAACCCTAAAAATCCTTTTTAAGTTAATTTCTTTTCTTAATTAGTTTAAGTTAATTTTATGTAATTTTCTTTAATCATTTTCTTTAATTAGGTCAAGACTAAACCCTTTCATGAAAAACCAAACAAAATCATTTCTTTTTCCATTTACATTCTTGCATTTTTATTTTTATTCAAATCTTGTATATTATTCGATATGGTTGTAATAGTTAATTAGGTTTAATTTTCTTGTAAATCCCCATTTGTAAATTTGTATACCCTCTCCCCTAAATGATGTAATAGCTTAGTATTTTTACTTTTCGCAATTTATCGCTTTTTATAAATGCTAGTAAATTAGGGTTTTGTATGGAAATATTAAAACCAACAAATAGCAAACCCTAATTCAAGATAAACAATGCATGTAAATCAAACCCACTTGCACACTTACACCCTTAGGGTAATTCCACTTTGTTGCCTTACAAAAATGGCCATGTTATGCATGTGGGATATCTTAGCAAAAACAAATAAAAAATACAAGATCATAGTCCCTCGATGACACTATCAAAGTTGCCTTTCAAAAATGATCTTAGTCCCTTAAAGAATATGCTAAGATATCTTACAACATTGCTAATCATGGATATACAATGACCCTCGCCCGTCCCTTTTATATCCAAAGATAAGGTTACTTACCAATCCATGGTAAAATAACAATGTCAAAGGAAAGAGGAAATAAACAAGAAATACTTTTTGAGTAGGTAGAATGTTCCTAGTTGCTTGCTCATTTTCAAACCAAAACATCTTTGATATTTTCAAAAACAAATACCAACACTTTCAAAACATCTTTCAAAACATCTTTCAAACTTGAAACATTTTCAAAAGATCAACACTTTGTATACATTCTTACGAACGAGAATTATTACAAAGTTTGCCTAAACGATGGCGCCTTTTCAAAATAATTTCAAAAACCACACAAAACACATTTTCAAACAAAATCAAGTGATCTTGCAAGCAACTAAGAGCCCGTAGATAACTATGAATGAAAAGGGTGTTAATACCTTCCCTTTTCATAATCTACCCCCCGAACTTAAGAAAATAATCTCAAAGGTCTTTCCTGTTCTTTTCAGCCTTTCCTTTTGGATAAAAGAAAAGTCGGTGGCGACTCTTGCTATCCGCTACATTTGCGATAAAATGCAAAACAACCAAGTCAGTTCTCCCACCGCGTTACAGAACTGGCGACTATGCTGGGGACTATTTTAAAAGTGGGGTTACCTTAGGGCTAGATCATATTTACTTGCTTTCATTGTTTGATTTATTTTCTTTACATTTTGGTTCTTTGTTTGGGTTTAAATCCTCTACCCGGATTTGGGATACCTTATAGGTAAGTAGCAATACATTATGGAAATTGTGCGAGGTATACCGACATGGTCTAAGCAATAGCTACGTTAATGTGACATATTTGTGGGTACGGGTAGCCCTTGAGTAGTCAAGGAGAATACGGAGCCGCTGAGTGATGTCATGAAGTACTAACTGACTTCTAGAATCTTTACTTGACCAACTTGGCCATTAGGACGTAGTGATATGACCGGCTTTGGTGCAGTCCGAAGTTGGTAGATACTCGATACTGCACTCATTGAGGTTTGGTTTTTTGGGATATTTCGGTCGCCATTAAAGAGATTGCGCTGAAACAATGCCCGAGAAGACAAACCAGTGATATTGAGCCCCCTTTAAAACCTAGTTACTATTTCTAGGACAGGTTTGAGCTAACTAAACTTCAAGAGGGTACTTACCTATGAGAATCCATGCAAGCCTAAAACTAAGGACTTGTTTTGTTTTGTTTATATATATTTACTTGTACATAACATCATAAACATCATAACATCATACTCATTCTCACTAACCATTTCAAAGATTTTTGGGACTTATCTTTGTTTTGTTTTGTAGGACATGGATTCTATTCGTAGGAAAACCATTCAAGTCAATCTCGTAATGATCCCTCTTCAACTTAAAGAGTTAGTGTGATACGGTTGGAGAATTGACTTGAGGGTTTTGCGTTTGATCACAAATGTTGCGGTTAGTAAGAGTCGCCACCGACTTTTCTTTTATCCAAAAGGAAAGGTGAAAAAGCACAGGAAAGACCTTTGAGATTGTTTCTTGAGTTCGGGGGGTAGATTATGAAAATTGAAGCTATTAGAATCCTTTTCATCCATGGTTTTCCATGGGATCTTAGTTACTTGCTAGATCACTTTCTTTTTGTTTGAAATTGTGTTGCGTGTGGTTTTTGAAAGTATTTTGTAAAGAGGCCATTGTTTTGGCAATCTTTGTAATGATTCTTGTTTGTAAGAATGTATACAAAGATGTTTGATCTTTTGAAAATGTTTTCAAGTTTGTAAGATGTTTGAAAGTGTAAGTGTTGGTTTTTGAAAATAACAAGGATGTTTGTTTGAAATTGAGCAAGTAATTAGGAGCATTGTACTTACTCAAAAGTCTTTCTTGTTCATTTTCTTTTCCTTTGACATTGTTGTCTTACCATTGATTTAGTAAGCAACCCTATCTTTGGATGTAAACTGGACGGGTGTGGGTAATTGTATAACCATGATTAGCAATGTTGCAAGGTATCTTAGCATTCTCTTTTAGGGACTAAGATCATTTGAAAGGCAACTTAGATAGCATCATCGAGGGACTATGATCTTGTATTTGCTTGTTTTTGCTAAGATACCTTACATGCGTAATATGGCCATTTTTTATAAGGAAACCAAGTGGAGTAACCCTAGGGGTGCTTGTGTGCAAGTGTATCATTTTCATGCTTGTTTTTATCTTGAATTAGGGTTTTCTAAGTATTGGTTTTAGTCTTTCCATACAAATCCCAATTACTAACATGTTATATATAAAAGCGATAAATTGCGGAATTTAAAGTTACTACGCTATTACAACATTTGTGGGAGGGGGTGCACAAATTGAAAATGGGGATTGCAAGAATTTAAACTTAATTAGTCTATTACAACCATATTGAATGGGTATCAATATACACAGAATTAAATAAATACAAAGTATAAAAATGAATAAATGTACAAAAATGCAAAATGTGAAGTAAATGGATATATGTTTGATTTTTTTAGGAAAAAGGGATTTTGTCTTAATATAATTAATTTAAAGAAAAATAATTAATAAGTATCTTTTTTGGTATTTTTGTCTTGAAAATATTTATAGCATTATAAAGATATTTTTGGCCTTTTTTTATATTACAAAATATATTTTAATTGGTGTAAAAGAAAATAAGTAAATAACTTAGTTTTATTTAAATTTACAAGATCATAAGTAAAAATAAATAAGGTATAGTTAAATAAAAATAATTTTTATGAGGAAAAATGAATAAACTATGTCAAAATGAAAATATAATATTTTTGTATTTTTTAATATTAGGAAAAATAATTAAGAAAATATAAATGAAATAAATAAAATAAAATAAAAGAAAAAAAATAAACTTGGGCCAGGGGGCGCAAACAGCCTGCAGGGGGTTAGTTAGCAAAAATAAAAATAAGCCAGGCACAAAGAGGCCCATCGCCTACCAAAAAAGACAAATCAGAAAACAAAAAATGTGAAAAAAACCAAAAGGGTACCACTGGGGATCAAACCCAGGTCCCAAAGGTTACAGGCGCGCGCTTCTACCACTGGGGTGGCTATACATCCGTTAACATAAGCGAAACAATAAATATACAAGGCAAAACACGCCCTGATGACTTCATCTTCAACCTCCATCCAGACCAACTATAACTTGCTCATTTCTCATTAAAAATGAAAACTGTAAACATGAAACTTGTAGCAAATTTTCTCACGGTTTTAGAAATGTAAAGCATTAAAACTATAGATCAACGATAAGTATGAATTTTAATGGCCCTAATCTGAACCCTAAAAATCTCAGAAATTTCAGTTTCAAAATTCTCTAAGCTCAAGCAAAATTAATGGAAACTATGGACATGGTTAGCTTCAGGGCAATGATATCTACATGTTTTATTCACAAATAAACTATTGATGATGCCTGTATGAAGAGTTCCAAGTTGAGAAAACTTACCTCAAAACTGGAAATCGTGTTTTGAGTTTGAGCTTGTTTCAAGTGATGGTGATGATCAGGTTAGCTTCCTTGAGGTCCCAGGAAGCGAATGCAATGATTAGCTTGAACAATGGATGGCTGAAATGGTCTGGAAAAGTCAAAGTACAGTGCTCTATTTTTTGGAAATAGAGGATGGTGTTAATGGTGTTACAGTTCTAAAACAGGGTGTAGGATCAACTCTATATGATGTTTAGAAATTTAGAAACCAAAAGGCCAAGAAACGCACGAGTAGATTATGAGTTTCAAGTTTTTGGTCAGTTTATGTAAAAATGGAAGTGTGAAGTGTGATTCTGAGTTCTAGGTTATTTCAAGGCTTGAGCATTCGTATGTTTGTGTCAAATGGTTTGTGTATGTATAAACAAGTGTTTGAGTGCATTAGCAAGTCAGAAGTACAAGTTCTTAGCTTTTGGCTAGGTTACTTGATTTTGAAGAAAAGAGGGAAACAAGTTTCAAGAAGAGGTACAAGCATGGGATGGGTGATTGTAAGTGTTTGAAACATTTCTCATGAGTTATAGGACCTGTTTGATCAGAAGAGAACAAGTGCAAGGCTCAAGAACATGTTTTGTACAAAAAGTCACTTTATCAAAATGGCAATGTAACCTTTCTTCCAAAAATGGATATAAAGCATGTCCATGCATTGAATGCTTGAAGTGACGCCTCTAACAGCTGTGTAAAGTATTAATTATGGAGTGCCTAACAAGTTTGAGGCCTGCAAAGTAGTGTTTATGCAACATGGTTTGAATTTGAATTTTGTTCATCACTAAAATGACTTGTAATTAAAGTGATAAAACCCTAACTTCATCTCTTCGATTCTCCCTACTAAAGAATGATCTCAAAGAGTTCTTGGACATTTTGGAAAGCTTGCAATGTTCTACAACCCATCTTTGAATTTATTTTTAATATTCCCATTGGAACTATATGAAAAAGTGTCATGAAGTTAGGTCAAAATCCTGGCCAAATTATGGCAAAATTTCACTAAGTGTTTAGTTTAATGACCACATGTTCATAAAATTATAACTTGAGATCCAAGCATTTTTGGAAGGAGTTGTGTAAATAAAAGTCATATATTTCATGGAGATATACAACTTTCATGTTGGAAGTTTCTCTTGAATCATCTTGCATCATGGTGAAAATTTTGCTCAAAGTTATGAAAAAACATGAAATTTCCAACACTTTGAAAAATTTCTAAGTTTAGAAATTTTGACTTTTTAAAATGAAATTTTGACTTTTTGATTTCTTGATGAATAAGTTTCATATTTTGACATGTTTTTATGGCTTATGATCTTTGGCACTTGAGTTTGACCAAAAAGTCAAAGTTTGACTTTTCAGTATACATGACTTTTGATCAGTTGACTAAAAAATTCATCTGTCCATCCAATGGACTTGCAATGTTTTGAACCATGTCTTTATGTTAAAATTATGCAATTGGACTCTTGAGATCATACCTTAAACCAATTGATCATTTTCTAGGTCAAAAATCAGAAATTGCCCTTTCTTAGTCAAAACCCTAATTTTGACCATTTTGCCCTTTTGGAGATTTGATCAAATTTCTTGAGGAGTTGTGGTCCAAACTTGATCAAATGATACATATGAGTTTAAAATGTTGATGTGGATCCAAAATTATGAAGTTTGACTGTATATTGGCCATAGTTGACTTTTCCCCCAATACAACTGATTTTTAAGTCAACTGCTAAATTGATTGAGAAAAATTGTGATTCAAGGCTTGAAACTTGTCATGAGTAATCTTGGGGGTCCATAATGATCTATGAAAGTCATATGGGGCATTGGAAGTTCAAAAATACTTGTGCAATCTCAAACCCTAATTTTGGTCATAAGTGCTTAAGGAGGTCTCTTGAGCTGATCAAACCCTGGTGCAGTCTTGAGCTAAGGAGATCTTGTGAGCAAATTCTTGATAAGTGAGAGGGAAAATTTTGGGGTACAACAGCTGTCCCTGTTCAATTTTCTTAAGCCCGAAGAGTTAGATTGACGAGTTTCGCCATTCGTGACTCGAAGGTGGAAGATGATTGGACACTAGAGTGCCCAGAAATTTGCACTCGGTGATGTGATGGTAGAGGGAATGGGCTTAAAGATGCCATTTAGAGAGATGATAGAAAGTTGTTGGATATGGTCTTGTAGATGCCATCCAGAAATGATTGCTGAATCTGAAAGATAATATGAATGAGTATCAGAATGACATTCGTGTTTGAAGCGTATCTGAACTGTATCTGAAAGTTGCAACTGAATGAGTATCAAAATAGCGTCCGTATCTGAAGCGTATATGTACTGTATCTAAGAAGGAATCTGCATGAGTATCAGAGTGGCGTCCGTATCTGGAGCGTATCTGTACTATATTTGAGAAGGAATCTGAATGAGTATCAGAGTGGCATTCGTATCTGGAGCATATCTGAACTGTATCTGAAAGGTTGAATCTGAATGAGTATCAGAATGGCATCCATGTCTGGAGCATATCTGAACTATATCTGAAAGCTGATTCTGAATGAGTATCATAATGGCATCCGTGTCTAGAGCGTATCTGAACTGTATCTGAAAGGTTGAGTCTGAATGAGTATCAGAATGGCAACCGTGTCTGAAGCGTATCTGAACTGTATCTGAAAGTTGATTTTGAATGAGTATTAGAATGACATCCATGTCTGGAGCATATCTGAACTATATCTGAAAGCTGTATCAAAATGGCATCCGTGTCTGGAGCGTATCTGAACTGTATCTGAAAGCTGATTCTGAATGAGTATTAGAATGGCATCCGTGTCTAGATCATATCTGAACTGTATCTGAAAGCTGTCTCTGAATGAATATTAGAATGGCATCCGTGTCTGGAGCGTATCTGAAATGTATCTGAAAAATTTGAACATCGTTAATGGTAGTTGTTAACCTTATCCTGAAAAAGGTAAAATGTTAGCTAAAATGCAAAGTCATGTTGTATGAAATGTGTTGTACCCCAAAATTTGCCCTCTCATTTATCAAGACTTTTCTCACAATATCTCTTTGACTCAAGACTGGATTAGGGTTTGATCAGCTTAAGACATCTCATCTTGCACTGATGACCCAAAACTAGGGTTTGGAATTGCACAAATATTTTGGGACTATCAATGTTTCATTTGACTTTCAAGTATCATCATGGACCCCTAAGATTACTCATGTCAAGTTTCAAGCCTTGAATCCCATTTTTGATCAATCAATTGGACAGTTGACCTAAAAATCAACTGTATTAGGGAAAAAGTCAACCATGGCCAATTTACAGTCAAACTTCATAATTTTTGATCCACATCAACATTTTAGACTCATATGTATCATTTGATCAAGTTTGGACCATAATTCCTCAAAAAAATTGATCAAATCATCAAAAGGGCAAAATGGTCAAAATTAGGGTTTTGACCGAGAAAGGGCAATTTCTGATTTTTGACCTAGAAAATTACCAATTGGTTTGAATAATGATTACAAGGGCTCAATTGCATCATCATAACCTAATGACATGGTTCAAAACATTGCAAATCCATTAGATTGACAGATGAAATTTGCAGTCAACTAATTAAAAGTCAACTGTATATTGAAAAGTCAAACTTTGACTTTTTAGTCAAAATCAAATGCCAAGGATCACAATTCATCAAAACATGTCAAAATGTGAAACTTGTTCATCAAGAAATCAAAGATTGAAGATTTGGGTTTAAAATTTGAATTTTTCTTAACTTAGAAATTTTTCTAAGTATAGAAAATTTCTTATTTTTTCTCAACTTTAAGCCAATTTTTCACCATGATACAAGATGATTCAAAGAAAGTTACTGTGGACTCAAAATTAGGGTTTGTGTTTGCATAAAGATGTTTTGACCCAAAATGCCCAATATGACTTTCATGCCTCATATTGGACTCCCAAGCTTACCCATATCAAGTTTCAAGCCTTGATTCCAAGTTTTGCCCAGTCAATTGGACAATTGACCTAGAAATCAACTGTATTGGGGAAAAAGTCAACTGTGGCCAATTGACAGTCAAACCTCATGAAAATTGACCCACATCAACATATTGGACTCACATGAACCATTTGATCAAGTTTGGATCACAATTCCACAAGAAATTTGATCAGATCACCAAAAGGGCAAAATGGTCATTTTAAGGGTTTTGAGTGTACAAAGGCAATTTTTGACTGTTTGACCTAGCCAATGGCAAACCAAGCTCACACATGGACTCAAGGACCGCATGGAATTATCTTGACATGATCAACAAGCTCAAAAGATCCCAAGTACACAAGATTGACAGTTGAATTTCCCAGTCAATTGATCAATTTTGACTGTATACTGAAAAGTCAAACTTTGACTTTTTGGTCAAAATCAAGAGTCAAGATTCATTTTTCATCAAAACATGCCAAATCATGAAACTTGTTCACCAAGAAATCACAAAATGCAAATTAGGGTTAGAAATGGAATTTTTCATAACTTAGAATTTTTCTAAGTTATGAAAAACCCTAATTTTTTCCCAACTTTGCCCCACTTTTTCACCATGATCCATTTGGATTCAAACAAAAGTCAAAACATGAAAGTTGTAGCTTGTTGCATAATCTACAACTTTGATTCACAAAGTTTGCTCATTTGAATCTTGTATCTCAAGTTACAATTTTTTGAATAAGGGCACTAAACCATTTTTAACTTAGTGAAATTTTAACCTATTTTGACAAGGTTTTCTACCCCACTTCAAGGCCATTTTCCATACACTTACACTTGGAATTTCAATTTGCATTTCAAATATGGATTGTAGTACATATTCCAAGCTTTCCAAAATGTCCAAGAACTTCTCAAACAACCTCATGGTTAGAGAGAATCGAATTTCACAATATAGCAAAAAACCACTTTGTTCATGACCAAGTTCCATGTCCATAACTTTGCAATTTGAACTCAGCATGCTTTAGGTTAGATTACAGGTCCTTAAACCAAGTTGCACTCAATAATTTAATGCATATTCATTGTGTTAAGGTGTTGTTCTATGAGTTTGAACATTGTATAAAGGTTTAATCCCAAACTAGATAAAGCAAATTAGCCATTTTGGTAAAAGGTAGCTTTATGTCAATTTGGAAATCCAACAAGTACATTGCAAATCTGAATGGCACAAGATTATGAACATAACACACTGATCAAGGAGGGATTATGCAGCACATTAGGGGCCCTCTACATGCCTAGAAACTCAAGTTGTATTTTGTTGCTTAAGTGTGAAGAAAAGTTCCATAACTCACAACAACTCTCATCTCAGCATTAGAACACAAGAACAAACTTATCAAACACACTCAAGACAACATAACCAAGCTAATACACGACCCTTGCACCTCTAAAACACCCTCCATCTCAGAATCATCCTCAAACTGCAAAACAGAGTTGCCTCTGCAGTTTGAGTGCCAACTCCCATTTCTCTCGAGCATTCTTGCCAAAACCTGTTCCTCTACCTTCCTTACAACCTATGCAAACTATCCAGAAGCTAAGACACAACCTGTAACACCTCTAAGCCACTTCACCATTTTGTTTTTCTGTTTTGCAGTTGAAGTTCTCTAGCTTGATTCAGAAGCTCTCAAGACAAAGTAAGCATTGAAACAGCATCCCTGGACCTCAAGGAAGCTTTTCCAATCATCACCTTGCACTGAAGGTTCCTACATCTCCAGATAGAAGTTCAACTGAATAGGTAAAATTTTGAATTCATATCTCTCTTATTATGCATCATTAGTCTTAAGTTTGTGAAGAAATAATGTCATACTCATGCCACTGAACATGTCCATGTCTTTACTTTTCATTTCTTTTGCCTGAGTAGAGAGAATTTGGAGTTTGAAAATGACAGAAAAACTAGGTTAGGATTTGGGGGAGGAGAAATTCTCCTTCATCTTAGAGAGTTAGGTCAAGTTCTATACATGGTTAGAATCGTCTCTTCATGCTGAACATTTTTTATGTTATGAGTTTTTGTTAAAAAGCCAGGAATCAGGAGTTAGCAGCTGGAGTACAGGGCGCGCGTTTTGAATGTTGTTGAACAAAGGTTGAAGATGAAGCCACATGGGCTGGGCCTGTGTGGTCTTTTCTTTTTACACCCTATTTCCATTTTCTTACCCCCCAAGCCCATTTGCTTCATTTTTCATGATTTTTGACTTTTTCTTTTCTTATTTGACTCATTTATTTTTTCTCAGCATATTAAAATTTTGAAAATATTTTTCTCATCATTTTTTGATTTTATTTGATTTTTATTTGATTTTCTTTTGTTTATACATAAATAAATACATATTATTATTTAGGATAAATAGAAAAATATGTAAAAACACTTCTATTTTTATTTTTATTTTATATTACCCCTCTGAAAATATTTTATATAAAAAATACTATTTTCTAAAAATTAATTATTATTATTATTTATATATATAGTACATATTTAAAATAATATATATATATATATATATATATATATATATATATATATATATATATATATATATATATATATATATATATATATATATATATATATATATATATATATATATATATATATATATATATATATATATATATATATATATATATATATATATATATAATATATAATATATATATATATATATATATATATATATATATATATATATATATATATATATATATATATAT